>JAGTXR010000007.1:0-1200000 GCA_022606575.1 Glossosoma conforme
TTCTGTACCAATGTTACTTGAAGATCTATATCCCACTTGACAATTATGTGGTGATTCTCATCGTCGCCAATGCCTATTTTTATCTTCGCCACAGTTATATTATTTTCATCCATTTCAATATGCTGAAAAGATAAACGAATTCAATAAGGATTATTTTCAATGTTTTGAGCATTCACTTTGAGATCCATAATAAATTATAAATATTTATTTATTTATTTACCTTGTTTTCACATGGATCACGTAACAAAAGTTCTCTATTAGGAGACTGCAGTTTCGACTAACTCGTAGTCTTTCTGTGTCTGACACACCCCCACCCCCTCCCCTACAAAAATGTGTTACACCACTTATAAGTACAACGCAGCTCAGTTATCTCTTAACTAGAGAAGGATTGAGAAAGACTACGAGTTAGTCGAAACTGCAGTCTCCTAATAGAGAACTTTTGTTACGTGATCCATGTGAAAACAAGGTAAATAAATAATTAAATAAATATTTATAATCAATAAGGATTGTATAATTATTGTGATATATCCTTTGATACCTATCTGGATTAGAATAAACTTTATTTCATAGATTATTGTGTAAGTTGTAAAGGCGTATGGAAATTGTTATTAATTTATTTTTAAAACAATAGAGAAAAAAAGCAAAATTTTATGGTTAAAAAGTGATATACGATATATGTGTATTATGGGTTTTACGATCAAAATAAAATGAAAATACAAGAAAATGATCACCATTAGAGACATTGGCCTTCCAATTTACGTTATTAAGACTTCATTTTATGCAATTCAAATGCTGCATGCGAGAAATATGAGCAATGAATGTATGAAATTACAAAATATTATGAATCTACTTTTTGACTAAATACAAACAGAAAATCAATTCATTAATACGCTTCAATGAAAATTGTCGCAATATGCACAAAATTTATCAGATTAACAAACAAAATATAACTCCAACTCAGTTTTCTGCCTTGAAAACACAATGAATTTACGGTTTACTTACATTTTTATCTAGAGTTTATAATATATTTTTAAAAATATATTAGTTATTTGTTTGATACGCATTCAAATTAAACAATCGTTTAACAAAGTATCAAATATACATTGTTCATTGTTTAGAGGTTATCTCTATAGACCTCCTAAGCGTTTAGTTTTTTTCCAAATAAACGAAATTTATATTATTAAAATAATATAATAAAGTACGACGTATGTTAACACATATTTAATTCATCATAATTACGAAGTACAAAGTATACATAAAAATATGACGGCTTTGTTATTAATCGTGTTGAAGGAGCTTTGCATAAAATGTATTCATCATCAATCAGGCTAATATAGACCTCCCACAAGAGTCTTCTTCCCTATCGATCTTCCGTCTTTAGAATTCAGCCTCCTCCAGCTGTACAGCACATCTAGTCAATCCATCCAGCAGGAATCGGCTGACCTGTTTACCGCTTTTAAAAATATATTGTTTATAATAAAATATTACCTTTTAAATAAACAAGTATATATTTTAATGTATATTGATATTTTTTATTAATCTATGTAAGATTTTCTTTGGTAAATGTATCACTGAAGATAGTATTTCATTACTTCAGTGACAGTTGACAGCTGACTTGTTGTGTCTTGTCAGATAGTTTCTCTATCGTAATATTATGGCGATAAGTATTTTTATATTTTGAAATCGAATAGGTAGGTATTTCTAAATTAATTAATAGGGGTTCTAACTTTACTATATGTAAGAAATTCATTTTTTTATTGATGATTTAGTCAATTGAAATTACTTTGGAAATGAAAATTCCTTAATTATTCATTTTAAGAAAATATAAAATAAACATACAATAACACATATATAAAAAATATATCTTATTTTACCTTTATAAAATCAAAAATAAATATTCGTTACAGAGGAGATCGGAGTCCAACACAATGATTTTTATAACATAGTTGACAAAAATTATCCATATAACTTATTAAAATTGTACTTTTATTTTAATTTTTTTAACGTTCTCAAAGAGATTGCTAGTAATTAATGTTACAGTTTTTGCATTAGAGCTAATTCATTATATTCAATATTACGTATAAAAAAACAGTGTCTTTTGAAGAAACGATGAACACAATATATTCGTTAATATTAGTGGTTCTTAATTCTTTTGCCTTCGAAATATGTTGAATATTTAAAAAAAAACCGTGCATCATGTAACTTTCTTATACGAGTATGTTTTAACATATACGTAGTAGGGATGAAATTCACACTATGCATGTAATGTCTGTCATAGCAACTAAAATCTTTATTTCTTTTATAATTATTTCGTGCAATGCTACTCGTTATTATTATGGAATTTTAACGGATTTTAATCTTTTTATTCTTTTTTTAAATTTTTAATTTAAAATATTTATTTATTGGTTCCTTCAAGTAGTAGGTTTTACACGTTTTTTTTATCAAGTACACAGTAAAGTTTGCGTTAATCATTTATAACAATATATTATTATATTACATCTAACAAATACAAAGTTAATATTTTTCTGGGCTCTAGCAAAATAGTACTAATTCCCCTAAAAAATTGCTATTCGTGTTATGCGCGTGGATGACACTTTTGTATTATGCATAGGATCTACAAACACATGGAGCATGGATACATTTTACAATCCCAATCGGCACAAAATCCTCATCCAATTCCAAATGTACCGTAATTATTCTGTGTGTTTACATCAAAGTAAAAAAAACATGTCTAATTTTATAATTATCAGTAGGTAATTAAGTTTTGTCAGTTAAAACCACAATAACATAGTAATTATGGTACCGCATAATAATGTTTATTAAATATTTCATTTTGCTTCATACTCAAAAGGTCACGATTCATATATTACGATTCACAACATTTGGCCATGAAAATCTTCGACTTATTATGTTGTAGGAGTTATTTCGGATTTGTTAAATATAAATCCTTATAATAATTATGGATGACATCACGGAAATGACATTCAACACCAGCGTTGTAAATATTACACCAAAGCCAACACAGAAACATCTTTTTTCTGATTAGATAAAAAAATGTAAACACCCGAGCCGCGACCCAATATCGCACGTTAAACTCACATAAATTATCATTATGTACCTAATTAAAACTATTACACTTATATTATGTACTTACAACGTAGGTATTAACATAATGAACACTATACATGGTAACGAACCAAAAATAATTATCGATATATGTACTTGTATTATCACTTCATACATATTCGGCTTTGTACGAGTATGACGTTGCTAAAAATGATTTTTTAAGCAATACGTTTTATTGGCAGCATTTGAATCACACACTTAAAATAAATCAACAAAAGAAAAGTATTTTGAATAAATAAAAACATTCAACTGCCTACCTTTGTTTTTGTAATATAAATATCACAATTTGGTGTATGTACTTTTGTGCGAAGAGAATTTTAAAAATTGGCAGACAAGCTCAAAACTTTCAAGCATTTTTTTTGTAAGAAAGTAACGATGCTTACTTAACAAGTAAGATTCATGTAATTATTAAGACAAGTAAAAATAGTCAATATTTGAGGAGTTCGCTACATTTTTTTACAACTTCCCATGAGTATATTTGATCGTCATGATAAAACTCTAAAGACACTGGTCTATAAAAAAAGTAGGATTAGGAGTACTCAAGACATTTGAAACGAGTCCAATCTTGATCTTTTGTTTTTCTGTACCAACATTGTCCTCGGATTAATACCTTTCTTCCATTTCCATAAATATACACAAATACGCAAACACCTATAGACGGACAGAACATACCTTACAAAACCATGTAAGATAGCCATCAAGATGAGAGAAGAGAGAATTTGTACGTGTTTTAAACCGCTTACATTTTGCTTGGAAGTTTTGTCGTTGAAGAGGAACGCGGCGCTAATGAATTCGGACTAGTATACGAGTCTTCTTCGTTTCTCTTCATTGCTGATATCTAGGGAAAGTGATGTAACACTTGCATGCGATATATCAGTATAACACATGCTACCGAAGTAAACATTTCAGTTGGTGTTAAAAATGACCAACTGATCGTTAGTCAAGAAAATATATTAGCCTTAAAAAATATGAAAAAGTACATTGATCCACGGCAATAAAATATTCAAATATTAATTCGTTCGAGTGATCATTAAAGGATCAGGCGATTAATCTTAGTAATTAAGAGTATTAATGACTAAAGAAAAAACTTGTTTCGTATGTATTGTATTAAGTACGAGTCGAAATCAAGTTTACTTTTATACTTGGTTATAAAATTAATCACTCTGGGAAGTTATGCATTTTAAATAACTATTTATCATATAAATAAATTTAAATTTATTATGCAATATTTATTTCTTTTGTTCTTATGCATGCGTACACAAAAAAGAATGCAATATTGCATATTTTATTCACATAGTATGTAATTCTCGTGAAGTTGGCGCAATTATATTGCACAAATTCAAAAAAGTAAAGCGTTGTACACAAAAAATAATTAATAAGGAAAATATGATATTGAACGCTTGAAAAACGAACGTAAATGCTCATATGCATACAGAGTTTTTCTCTTCAAGTTGACATAGGGCACGAAAAGAATTCTTTGATGTATTTGAATTTTGTCCAGTTCAGAAGTGAGACGGCAGTCTCAGAGAGAAGTTGTGTTCACGGTGCGCTTACTTTTATTAAAAGTAATAATAAAACAAAGTGATGTTTCGGAGTTGTTTTTTTAGTTTGTTATCTTACAGCAGTGATGTGAATTATTAGACTCCCGACGCGTTTCACAGCTGTGCGGCGGTTCAAATGTGAAAAAAGTGATACAAACACAATAATAACTTTTACAAATATTTCAACATGGTTAGCATCAACAAAAACTTCAACGCGAGCCAGACGGTGGGTTTCTTCTTCTGTTCCTGTTATGCTAATCTCACTTTATAAATACGTGACTAAATTTTTATTGCTGCCTGTTTTTTGGCATTTTTGTTGTTTTGTTTTAATCAAGCTGTGTGTATTCGCTGTGGCGCGCAGCAATAAAACGTACCTTCTTTGTATGTACACAATGTGCATGTATGGAGATGTTTTGAAAGGGGGATTCTTACATCGAACCTTTAGGTTGTTATTGACGTATCGAAACAGTATTTGCACAAATGTTCGAATAAGCTAGATTCATTAATCCAACAATACTAATTATTTAAACTAATTTAACGTATATTTTATGTATGCGAGTGTAGGTACTATTGCATTACTGTAGATTTGCTCGTAATATGAAAGTCCGCAAGAGAAACTAAAGCCCCGCAAATGAATTATTGTAGAATAATATGCTACCTCAAAACCGCAGCACCTGCCTGTGGGTCTCCTTGGTGATGCGCTCTTTCAGATTGGTGTCAGTATCCAAAGATAGACAATAATTTAATTCAGTGATAGTTTATTAAACGAAATTTACTTTTTGGGTGACATTTACGTTACAAATATATGTTAACGATTTCATTATCATTCTTTATATCAAATTTCCCTTAACTTAACATTTTGTAAGCCTTAAGAATTGCTTATAAACGTAAATTTGTAATGTTTTTTTGTTCACAATTATTTTTCGGTCTAAAATTCTTGTTTTCGCTCACAAATGATGAACGTTTAAGAATTAACGAAATTAACTATTGAGCTAATGAATTAACTTTTTGATGCGTATCAGTATACAACTAAAAGGCTACTTACTATACTTAAAAACATATAGCACGATATCTAAGTATTTACCCAAATAATTAATATTTATTATATTGTTTTATATTTCACATGTTTTCGTGAAATAACTAGTATGTAGCTTATACATGCTTACTTGAAGTGATTTTAAGCATTTTAACTCTTATAAAAGCGCGGATTCTTGTAAATATAATTTATTTACTTTAATCATCAATGGAACTCTAGCAATATGAATAGCAAGATTCCTTTTAAAAGAAGGACAAAGCTGTACAAACAATAATATTAATAGTTGTATATCATTTCAAATGCTGCTTTATCACTTTACATATTACAATGCAAGATTTCCTATTAACCTTTCCTTCCCTGTGATGTGTATCTTCTACACATTGCTTCTAATGATCATCAATATCTCTATAAATATAATAAATACAAGGTTAAGATTTTAGGTATTCCTTCACAATATATTTACGCATTGATTTAAGAGATAATATTAATAATAATCAGAATTTATCGGGTACATCGGAGGTATTTTGTGAAATTCTGAAACAAATTCGCGCTGTGAGTGCCTCGACCTTGGGTCTCGACGATGTGCGGGAAGTGCGACACTGTATTCGCATCTCACTCTTTAATACTTCACTGCTAAGAAAGATGGAAGAGAGGCCACTTTCACGACTAGCAGCAGTAGCTATCGAGCTTGAAAGTAGAGTTCTTTAATGTCTTCAGCCAATAAATCTCAATTATTAAAAAATATAATTAATTAAGGGCATTAGCTATGAGTGTTCTTATTTTTCCGATTTAAAATCGCTGATTTTTTATTGTGTACTGACTACCCAACACCGGAACGCGCGTTTTTATTTTAGTACTGTAAATAAAAGGTGAATGTCTGTATGTAAATAAGGAGATTACATACTTAGTGCGAATCAAGGATAGTAACAACTGACAAAACTATGTAGCGCCAATTTATGGCGACCAAATGTCTCAGACAGAAATGTCAAGCGTATATGAAAGGAAAAGTTAAATCTTATTTAATTGCGAAATATGATGAATTAAATAACAAAAAAACTTATTTTGATTAATTTTTTTGTAATTTTTAAGTAAGCCTCCTTGATGATGCGTAATGTCAGATCTTCGTCAGTGTGCAACCTATTGCTGACCTCCGCATTGATTGTGGCTGTATAAGCGATACTTGTGACATAAATAGTGGCTTCAGGAAGTAATCTAACGTTTCTCCTGCATGTTTTAATAAATAAGACGGAAACTGATGACATCTCATTGAAAATGACCATTTTTATAAGAGGCAGAGCTTCTCACCCGTGCTCTTGTGGACGTTATTGGTACTGTTTAAAAAAAAGGTATAACTAAAGACCTTTTGCAACAATGATAAGTCAAATAAAAATAATTCACATATTTAATATTAAAAAAGTATTAAACTGTTGGTGCTGCTTTCTCATTAGTTACTTAAGGATGCTGGGTTACCAGGCGGTAGAAAATGAAATTTAAAAATGTGGTTTTGAATCGAAAATTTGGATAAAAAAGGTGGACCAATAATGATTTTTTATTACAATAATAAACATACATCGTCGCACACGGCTAAACCCAAAAGCCACAATACCAAATCTGGCCGTGAAAACCTAAGAAGTTATATTACATTATTGTATTTATACACTTCAAATAGAAGCATATCGCCACCATAACCACTGTCCTTCAACTATTGTTAACGTATCATTGCAATATGACAATACCAGTACCGGCTTTAGACCCTGCGGCGCCCTAGGGCATTTTTTTTGTGGCGCCGCATATTGTGTACATTTAAAAAATCTAAGCAAGATTAGTTGCACTCGGCTCCCCTAACTTATTCGACGCCCTGGGGGCACCAACCCACTTCGCCACCCCCCTAAAACCGGCACTGGAAAATAATATATTTATCTGTTTCTTGAAGAGATACAGATTGTATGAAAGAGAAACACACCGGAAGAGCATTCCAGAGCTTACTACTGGCATTTAGAAATGAGTTTCGGAAACTGACAATTCTTGATCGACATACATTAACTGTGTATGGATTTTTAGCAAGTATAATACGAGTCTGTCGGTTTTATGTGGGTGCACGAATAATTTATTATTTTAGTTCAGAGGAGCAGCGGGCCATAGCGTACATCTGTGTGCGAGTGTCTGAAATGAAAATATCGAACTGTGTAGATCAATGTCCAGGAATGCTGCAGCCGGCGCCATCTAAAGGATGAAGTCAATTAATTTATTGCTTATATAGTCCATAATAAATATCCTGAACCTGCTATACAAGTTTTCTAGCTGACTTAGAATACTACTGCTTATTAATTACGTTTATCTCGCTGCTAAGCATCGTGGTATTTTTAATATTGAAATGTCCCGATCACTATTTTTTTCTACTCGTTGTTCGTTGCAATTCTATAGCTTTATTTCAATGTTATCGTTGCCATGGTAACCGACAAAACTTTTTAAATTTATTTTTAAAGCTGTTACATACCTACATTAATAGCCAGCAATTTTATAAAAAAAAAACATTAATAAATAGTATGAGTATATACCTAAATAATTGATATGTATATATATTAGATTTGTTCATATAAGCCCGGTTTCTAGTAAATATAATTTATTTAATTAATTAATCTGGGATTTTGCTACATTTTTTAAGTATTGTTATTCATAATAAATCTAGAATCTAGATTAATAGGTACCTAAATCAATTTTAAAAAATGGATTTTTTTATTTGGAATATTCGAATGCCATTAATTGCGCTTTTGTTTTTTTTCGACCTCGCATAAAATGGATTTATTCTATAATGAAAAATATGTTTTTATTGGTTAATTTTTTTTTTAGTTATTATTTATTTTTAACAACTCGAAGTTATATTTTATAATATAATTCTCAAGAAAATGTGTGATCCCTGAGTATATATCAGCTCGATTTAACCCTTGCAGGCTGTTGCCGAAAAGCCTCGATGTACAATATTTCGTCTCGTTTTTGTTCGCTCGTCGGACTCGCACGTGTCGCCATATTGTTTGTTTGACAGATGTAATTATGAGGATCGCCACTGGATTAATTTTGGCGCTGGGTGTCACCGTCCAAGGGCGCCCAGTGGCCAGTTGAGACGAGTAGTAGCGTGTTGGGATCCGGCCGGGGTCTGAAAGCAATCGCTCCGCCCTGGACCGAAAGATTGTCAAGTTCATCGAAAATATATGTCAATGTGCTTTTGAAAAAGTCTTCGTGTTGCTCAGCTGCTCCTCATCCCTCTACCACGCGTTCTAATAACTATCCCGACGACGTGAAGTCGCTTTTTTAAATGTAACGGGATGTTAGTATTTACATAAAAAAAAATTTTTTTTAATGGTTTACTAAGTAGCCCCAAAAACTAATAGCTTGTTATAATGATTTTAAATATTTTAACTTTTATATAATCGCGGATTCCATTAAATATAATTTATTCTTGATGATGATAATAGTCGAGTGTCATGCTAAATTTTCTAAAGAATACTATTTGCTCTTTTCTTCATCTATATATATTTTTTCTCAATGTTTAGCAGATGACTTGAGTTTTTTTTTCGTGGAATTGCAAAAATATTGTAATTTATATATTTTTTATGTTACAACATCATTTCGTAATATTTCGCCAATCGGCCAAGAACTTTGCATTGATCACCAAATTATTAAATTAATGTCTGAGTAATTTAGAAGTAATTACAACAGATCTACGCTCCCATTAGAAAATATATTATTGCTATGAATAGAAAAAAATATCTAGTTTCTTTTCGTATATTTCATTGCCTTTTTTAACCTAAGTCATTCATATACTCCACAATCTTATCGAAGCGGCCGACGATCTTATTCGTGATTGTCATTTTTTTAATGTCTTTTCTTCCAACGCCCCGGGGTTGTACCATTCTGGAAGCCCTCCGGGAAATATACATAGAATGTACTCATCGGAGCTGCGGGAGACAGAGATGCCTCTGCCTATATATATATGCCAATACCACCCAAAGCCTTGTGGCGACATCTCGTGACGACCGTATGCTTCAATTAGGGCAGGGGTGATGGTGATGATGGCGAGTAACGGCTTCACAAGTTTGACAATATATTTTTTTTATTAATTTCTTCGTAGAAAGTATTTTTTAAGCTTAACTTTATCAAACAATTTGTTTGATTTTATCCACGGATAGTTCTTGGTTTAATTATTGTTTCTTTTTTACGTAAACGCATACAGGAGAATACCGACATATGGTGATAGTAATTTTAAAGTCTCTTCTGTGGAATTCTATGACGCTTACCATGGTGCATATGGCTAAACGCTGCGTGTGGAGTGTTGATCCGCCAACGTCATAGACTACAGCCCGTGATTCACGCATCATCTTTATTATTACAGGAATTTACTATGAATGGGTGGTCTTTGAGGGACGACTTTCGTTAAACATAAATTTTAATTAATAGTCTTGGACTGGCATTTTACGGATGAGGGATCAAATTTAAACCAACCGGGGGTATTTTAGAGCTCAGAAATCTATTAAAAATCTTTTTTTTAAATCTCCATCTGCGATCGAACTCAAGACCTTTGGCTTGCAAAGCAAACACTTTTACCATTAAACTATACCCGCCGTCTGAGAAAGATTACCAAATGACCCAAAAGTGTGTCTCGAATATAATAGCGTCGCCTCTTTTAAGTCCTCTGACTTTTGATTGGAGGCTGTCGGAAACCATTAAATCATACGAGTATACCCAGGTGGTATTTTTGGTGCAGATATGGTTTGGGATAAATAAATAAACAATTCGGCAAATTGTGTTGATCATATTAACATCCTCCTCTCTCTCAAAAGGTTGTTATTCCGTCGCGTGAAGGCAGGATTAGGAGCAGATTAATAACACAGACTTTTCAGAAGCACATTGACATATATTTACGATAAAACTTTACAAATTTATGGCTCGACGTAGCATTCGGCCGAGACACAATACAATATGCTCTCGCCGACGGGCGGCACACAAATGGCGTGATGGGCTGTCGTACCGGCGCCACCAGCGGCGGTCTATATAACTAGACCCAATATGGCGGACACATAAATGTATGACAAGCGAACAGAAATAAGAGACGAAAGATTGTATATCGAGGTTTGCGGCACCAGTCAGCAAGGGCTATATCATGCTGATGTCAATATGTTTCAGCTGTGGAACAAATATGAAGCAGAATTTACTGAATTTTATGTTTCATGGGTTCAAGATTAGATGTTAGGATGTGCTATTATTTATCAGACGCACTGATACTAGAAATGAATCTACGAATCCAATAGGCTGAAGAGCTGTTGTAAAATGACGTCAGTGAATCAGCACTCCAAAAGCATCAAAGATAAAATTAATGAATTCTTCTTCATTGCCCTATGCAGGTATTTTATTGTAAATGTATACATAACAAAAGCTTTAACGCGATATATCTCTCTACTTATATACAGATCTCACAGATGAAACTATATTCTGTAATGCAATTGTTCGCAAGATCGCAGCGATCTCTGCCCGCCGCGATATATCGCATTCTGCGCGCTAAAGCCTTTTTGTATGGACTTCCGGTGGATCGGAAACCGCTATCACTTGCGACCGCCACACTCAAGGAAAACGATGACGTGGGCGTTGCCGGTACCTCGCGAGGCGTTGACCCATCATGACAAGAGTTAGCGTCCTTGCAAGGTTATCTACCTCTGACGGCATTCTTAAGAATGTGTTAAAATAAAAATACGAAAAAATAAACATATACCTTTAAGTCTATTGTAACTTAATTTTTACTGTTATCCTTTCTATTATATTAGTGGATGATCGTAATCGTTACAGTGTTGTTCCCAAGAGCTAATGCAGCCGTGTAATGGGTTTCAAAAACAGGTGTCTCCGTAGATACTATGGGGGTACTATGGCTTGACTTTATGAGGAATGACTAGGTAAGAGAGCAGACAAGGCAGCTATCCATACTACAGTCGGTAAAGAAGCGATGGTTGAGTTTTGGATGCCGAATAGAGCATAAACTACAGCAGCCTTTTTTTCAAGCTCCCAAACTTGTGTCGTCTACAGATATGTCACAAAGCCACTTGAGTGTGCTTATTCATTGGGTAGCCCCCACTACTTGAGCTCTACTTTTAACATCCTCGTTTCAGATTCTTTCTTTTAGAGACACTCCGAGCATGGACCTCTCCATGTCACGTTGGGTGACCTTTATTTTATAGATTAGGCTTTATTAAGACCTGATGTTTATGCTCTTCTGACTAGCAATGCCTCGATTTCATAAGCAAGCGCGTCACCCACTGCGCCCCTGACTTAGGCGTTCCAAAACCTATTATTCAAATCGTAAATCGAACATTATCTATGAAAAAAAGATTAAATATTTTGCAACAGTTTCTCTGATTCAGATTTCTGATCAATGGCGTAACATTGTTGCCCTTGTGCCGAATGTCTTTAACATTTTGCAACTCGAGGCCCAGTGCAGTGGATCAGTGAACACGCACTGTGGTTACGCCACTGATTATCTTTTTGGTAACTACTCTATACATACTCTATATTGCATATTTACCCTTGAGATATCGAACCTAAGTTTCAATAGCACAGCATTCCGCAATGACGAGTTTATTTTTTGTATTTTCTTTCGTACCATTTCCGGTGTCTATTGTTAGTATTATAATTTGAGCATGCGCAGAAGTCCACAATAACCAAATAGAATGTAGAAACAGTTGTTACAACGATGAATTAATGGTATATATCATTTATAAAAGTATATATAAAGGGTTTTAATCGTTTTTTAAACTTCTTAAATATTCTTAATCTTAGATTGAGTTTTAAAATCTCTTTTCTGGATTTTCGCTTTTCTTTCGATTTTTAAGCAGTCGCATCCTCCGATTCACGTTCGTAATGTTTGAAATACTTCGAATATCATTAGTAATTAAATATATACAAACTATACATCAAATTCTTTATACGCATCAATTCATTCAGATAAATATCGGCAGAAGCGGGATGCGAACCGCGAGCCTTGGAATCAATCTTTGCCCAGGTCTTTATATACCGCCTAGCCCTCTCGGTTATTTCTCTGCCTGAGCTGATTAGAATATGTATTTGTACCATTGTTATCATCGTATAACGATAGATCTATAGTATATATTCAGAGTATGTATATTATTATTTTTCATTATTCAATCAGTCAACATTTATTCACAAGCATTTTAATATTATTACTTTTCGACAGTCTATTTATTTTAGTAAGTACCAAACTTCGAATATCACCTCAATTTTTAAGCATATTCTAGAATATATTTAGTAATGATTTAAGCATTTTTTTAACCGTCTAATGTGGTTGCCCCCCTTAAACTTTATTTATTATTAGTACACCAGCAGTTGAATACAATATTGGCGGTCGACAACCGGATATCATTATCTAGTCACTAGTCAATTTAGGCTATAAAAGTTCATGGCTACAATTGGTACAAGTAACAAGTAGTGTAGTAGAATGCATCTAGTGTTTGAATTTTGGTCAATAATATAATGCCAACCGAATGTTTTAAAAGGAGCATTTTATGTAAATTCGTGAAATAGGCTTCCAATCAACATTGCTGAATTCGCTTGTAGAAAACCCTCACTATCCCGTCCTGTTTTTGGATATCCAGATGGGGACCCGTTGATTATTATTTAATATGTTTCTTGCTTTCGATGCATCTCAAAATGGATAAATTCTTGCCAACAGTCAAATTTTCTGCCATTACTTCAAACGTGAGTTTTATGATCTTGAATTCCGAATATATTCGAAATTAAAAAAGTGATAAACAGTTATTTATTTCTTTATAGTATAAGTCGAACTGGGATTATCAATATATGTTAATTTCAATATTTGTACTTTTATCGTTTTTTCAAGTTATTACCCCATTGTTCTTACCTATAATATAATTTTGTTTATAACTTAAATGTGTATAATTCTTTTGTATAGATTGTATTATACATATATACATACCAACAATACACAATGAATTTGTACATAAATTCTACCATTGTTACATTTTTAAAATGATTTCGTTTGTAATTTAAAAGTCTAATTATAATTTTTCTTCTTCCCATTCAGTTCCTTATCTGGAACATGGTGGTCACCACAAAAATAATAGGCTTTTTAATAACCCTAGTTTAAGCTGCAGATTACAATATTTTTCGTTTTAAGTTTATGTAGTGTTTTGTGTATGACAATATGACAGTATGTATATGTAACTGTTTCTTAAAGAGATTTAGATTGTATGAAAGAGGAAACACATACTGGAAGAGAATTTCAGAGCTTAACGTTGACATTTAGGAAGGAATTTTGTAATCTTGACCGTTTTTGGTTGACATAGATTAACCTATATGTGGATGCTTAGCAAGTGTGAGACGAGTTTGTTTGATGTAAATGGATGTAGAAAGAATTATATAAGTGGTAATAACGGTAGAAAAGTCTAAGTGCACCAATCTTACGTTTGTGTTCCTTTAATTTCAGGTTTGAAGTAAGACAGTCATTACTTAACAAACGAATTGCTTTTCTTTGAACTGTATCAATTAAATCTAGAAGGTATTTCCGGGCTCCAACCCAAATTGCATGATTCAGTTTTGGAAACGTTAAAATTGACGAGGTTGAAGTCACTCCATATTGAAACTCTTTGAGGGACATGTTTATCTTCACCACCAAAGCTTCCCTAGCAGCAGAGAGTTCCAAATATATTATATGCATTGATATCAGCTTGATGTAACTTCTTTAGGCTGATGCCGTAAAGCCTCTAAAAACGATCTTTTTGTCTCTTATTTTGTTCTCTCGCCTGACATGCACATCTAATGTTAATTGTATTAATTAATATTAATTGTATAATATTAAGCGGTGTTTGCATACGCTAAAAATATTTGTAATGACAGTTGGCCCATTTCCTGTTGGTATGACTGTCATCTTGGCGGTTGGCAGCGTCGATATGTCAGAGGGCGCTGTCAGTCAGAAGGCGCGGGCAGTTGTTAGTTGAAGTTTGACTCACGGCCGTCTTAGCGCGCGCGCCTAGGGCGTTCGCTATGACGGGCGACGTTTTTGACAAATAAACACGTAATATGTGAAACAACAAGCTCTTTATATTGTGAACCTGATCCTGCATCCTTCATCAAGTAAATAGATGTCCTAAATATGAGAGGAGGATATCAGTATATATCCGATCCTAGACCGCACTGAAGATGGACATAATTGACTTTATGAATGGTTTTCTTCTCAGGGAGCGACGTTCTTCAACTCCTCGACTGACGAGGATGGACGTCTGGTGAACCAGGTGCCCGCACAGCCGCACCACTTTGTCCCGCTGCGGACCATCAAGTATGCATCCCTGCACATCGCGGTGTCTGCGCTCATCTCCGTGGTGGGCATCGTGCTGGCCTTGCTGGAGCCGGATCTGAAGCATAGGTGCCGCGCCTACTTCATCATGCTGTACCTGCACGCCGCCTTCTGGTTCTTCACCCTGGTAAGCCACACAACTCACTGACATCCCTATTAATCAAAGTATGACCATATCCATATCGCCGGGATTGTTATCGGAACGCGAGGTAAAGGGATGGAGAGAAAGTCACCAATCTAAGAACTTTTCGAGATGCACATTGAAATAAATTTGAGACAAAAGATTGACAAACCTCGGTCATCATCTGTCCGAGACGGAACTCTCTGCGTTCCTCACAGGTCTCGGACAGATGACGACTTAGAGTTTTAGACTCTTACAGTTGTGACAGCATAGCTTCGAAATTAACACAGCGCCTTACAGTACTAAAAAATGCTCTAAAATTGCTTCGTTTGTTTCGCAAGTTCGCTAAGAAAGTTCTTAGTAACCAAAGGGTTAATGCACATGCCCTGTAAATTTAAACAAGTTCCTTATTAGGAATGGAATTAGAGATGTTCATTAACCTTTAGGTATAATTCCAGCTGATGGCAAACAAGACATATATTATGTTGAGACATGCGAAATACGACACGTAAATTCTCGCTGCCACATCTTGTATTGTTGCAAGTAATGCAAACAAATTCCTGACCACCGCAAGTGGCATTTAAGTTGTTCGACAAACAAACTGCAACATGAGACAAATTTGTTTTTATGTAAACACATGCAGGAGAATACGGACAGACGGTGATGTAGAAATCTCATCTGCGAATTCTACGACGTTTGCTTTTTAACCCTTTCATTACGGCTCGGTTTGAATTCAAATTATACTGTCAATTATAAAACTAGTATTTGTAGCATAAATGTACTTATCTGGTATATTTTCATATATCACATTGGTTCTTGTATCCTTTAGCTAGCAGATGATGCATAAAAAACTATTCTAAGAGCAAGCAAAACAATATATCACGTCATCCGATGTCAACGGTCGGGGAATCTTATGCCGGCATATGCCGTCAACCGATGCGAAAGGGTTAAAGAAGTGTGTTGAGTATTGATTCGCTCGCATCATTATACCGCAGATACGCCGGATGTTTATAGCTTAGTGGTTAAATCGTTTGCTTACCAAAACGAAGGTCGTGGGCTTGATCCCCGATGGAGATTATACAATTATATTTTTTAATCGATTTCTTAGCTCTAAAATACTCTCGGTTGTTGAGAATTTGATGCCTCACTTATAAAATACCAGTCATAGTCTATTAATGAAAATTGGTGGTAGACGAATGTCTTTCCTTGAGACACCAACCATTCATGGTGAATTTCCTTAATAATTGGATGATGCGTGAATGTCGGACCGAAGACGATGGCAGATCAACAATCTACATGCAGCGCATATTCATATGTAGCATGGTAAGCGGCATAGAATTTACAGATTAGACTGAATTCTTCGATAGCATCACTATCAGCATCCTTCGGTATTCTCCTGTATGTGCTAACATAAAAAGTATGGCATTCACGTTTCGTTAATTCTATCAAGAACTCGCTGCCTATAGGTACGACTTTCTTTTACAGCAGTTTTGATTAATAGGCAACGACATACAACATATAGGAGAGAGATCAATATCTAAGCAATCTAATATATATATTATTAACATCCTCCTCTCTAAAAATATTGTTATTCAATCGCGTGGTGGCACGATGAGGAGCAGATTAATAACACAAATACTTTTTGTGAAGCATATTTCGATAACTTTACAAACTTTTGGCCCGGACCTACTCACAGCATTCAGGCCGGGCCAACCTCAATCAGATGACAACTGACTGACTCGTCACCGCGCCGTGGTCGGTAGCACCCAGCGCCGCAAGTGGCGATCTCTATAACTAACGTCACTCCCGTGACTTGTCAAAAATGCCAATATGGCGACTCATATATGTACGACAAGCGAACAGAAATAAGAGACTAAAGATTATATATTAATTTTTTCGGTACCAGTCAGCATGGGATATACCATGATGATGTCAGTACAAACATATAGCATATTAACTTTTGGATCAAACTGGATCAATTTTTTAAAAACAATTTTGTTTTGAGCATCGCTTAGTTCGAACCCACGAGCTCTTGCATTACAATTGTTCGTTTTAATCTCTTAGTAATGCTCATATCATATTACGTTGCATTATTAGCTTGATTTGAAGCATATTTTTGCTCAACTATTTCAAAAAGAAAGCAATGCATCATTAATTATTATAAATATAAGTCATCTCTGATCAGCTGTGGGTTGCTAATGTGTCAACAAGGGGCTCACTTCATGTTTAAACTATTTTTTTTATGTAAACACACACAGGAGAATACCGACAGATGGTGATAGCAATTCTGAAGTCTCATCTGTGGAATTCTACGACGCTTACCATGCTGCATATAGCTTAGCTCTGCATGTGGAGTGTTGATCCGCCAAAGCCATAGACTACAGCCCGAGATTCACGCATCGTCCTTATTATTATAGGAATTTACTATGAATGGGCGGTCTTCACGGGAGGACTTTCGTCTACCACCAATTTTGATTAATAGGCTATGACTGGCTTTTTACGGGTGAGGGATCAAATTCACACCAACCGGGGGTATTTCAGAGCTCAGAAATCGTGTTTTTTTTTTGATCTTCGTCGGGGATAGAACCCACGACCTTTGGCTTGCAAAGCAAACGCTTTGACCATTGAGCTATACCCGCCGGCAAGTCGGCATTCGAGATGTTCCGGAAAGGTTCGATTATTTTTTTTTAATTTTTAGTTTAAAATATTTGTTCCTTGTAAAAGCAATATATTAAGTTTTTCTGGTTGTATGACCTTTTGTCGTTTTGGAGTTATCCTGCGATTTTGTGACTACTGTTGTAGATATGTTTATACGCAGAAGAAAAGATGCTTTAGAGGTGATAAGGGTTCATCATTACCATCAGCCTGTATCCGTCCAATGTTGAACGTAAGCCTCCCGCATGAGTCTCCATCCTTTTCGATCCTCCGCCTTCCGCGTCCAGGTCACTCGCGCTATTCTTCTTATGTCGTCAGACCGTCTTGCAGAGGGTCGGCCAATGCTTCGTTTGCCAGGTCTTGGGCGCCATTCCAATACTTTTCTTCCCCATCGACCGTCGTCTCTTCGACAGATAAAGAAAATTATCGCGCTTTCCCTACTAAAGCCGTTGGTCTTCCGTAAAATTACCTACCTAAGGAAACATGTTTGAACACGACCGGCCGGGAGGTTCGTGAGTTATACTCATTCCTATTGAGCATTTCGGGTGAAATGTTGTTAACGACGCCTCGAGCAGACACAGACTGATGGCTGGCCACTCAGCGCTCCTAGTCGGTGACACCCAGTGCCGAAATTCATCCAGTGGCGATCCACAGAACTACACCTGGACTTTACCCGCCTCACAGCCGCATCACACCGGAGGACAGTTAAGTCTCCTTGATGACGCACTCATTCAGATTATGATCAGTTAGCAACTGAAACATCCAGTGGGAGTCCCCTCTGAACAATTGTGGATACTGCACTAAAAGAAAGAACCCGTGAAAGAGATTAGAATCGCATTCACGGGTTGTAAAGAGATGGAGATGGAAGATAGATTCTCTCACCGAAAATACGAGCAAAGATTGTAAATGTGTGGAATTTTTTTTTAGTAGCCACAAAGTATGCATGCCCGATTACCTCGAACTACATCGAAAAGGACTCCTCTTTCTAATGAGATGAACCGACAGTCCCAGAGAATGTGCTAAATCAAATTAGTATAATCTGTCATTAAAAGCGGCGTGCCCAGTCATTAGTTGGGTAGACCGGTGATCAGGGCTTATCCATTTAGCAGTAACAGAACTACACCTGTCAAACAAGCGATATGGCGACACATGCGTGACTGACGAGCGAACAAAAAAAAGATATGAAAGATTGTATATCGAGTCTTTTTGCCACCAGCCTGCAAGGGTTATATCGAGCTAATGTCAATATATTTAATTTTTTCAATTTTATTCCCTTACAGAAACATTACAAATTTTAACAAATGAATTAATTTCTGAATTACAATAAGAATTAATCCTAAAATAAAAAATACAATATATACAACTATAGGTACTTATGATTAAGTACTAAAAACAAAGCAATAAAGACAAGTAACAGAAGGTCCCAATGCTCATCAGACGACGCCAACAAATTATTCCTCCAAAGAAACTCGTGGAGTTCATGTCTGAATTGGGTCTCCCTTACGTGAAATATATCAACATCCGAGGCGATTTGGTTAAACAGTCTGATCCCTCCCCCGAGAGGCATAGTCTCTGGGAGGTTAGTGTTGTGGTATATGTATAATATTGTACAGTGGATAGGGGTAAATTATCTATCAGCAATAATTGCAACTACAAATTGCTTTACAAATTATTGCATCAGATTGCAATTAATATTATAATTGATTAATTTATATCCTCTGACTTGTTGTTTACAATTTTTAAATAAATTTGAATTTATTACAATCCATAATTACGGAATCTTTGGCAGTACCGGCTTTAGGTTGGTTCCGCCGTATTTCCTTCCCGCACAATTCGTTCCCAGACTCATCGGTAACGACGTGGGGCGCACTGGACGTCTGGTACACGTAACATTTGGTGCACGGAACAACTGGATGTCTTGCTATCCTAACATAAGTTATTTCGTTAACGAGACCTATGGATCCCTGGAACCTACGATCACTGGAAAAATCCTTAGGTTGGGTTAGCGAGCCAGTCAGTGCACCAGTTGTCCCGTGCACCAGACGTCCAGTGCACTCCCATGGTCGGATAGGTCATGACACCCTTTAGGCCATGCGGAGCCCTAGGTTTATATTTTAAAATATCTAAGCAAGTTTTTTATGTAAACACATACAGGAGAATGCCGACAGATGATGATAGTGATTCTGAAGTCTCGTCTGTGGATTTCTAAGACGCTTACCATGCTCCTGCATATGGCTTAGCGCTGCATGTGGAGTGTTGATCCGCCAACGTCATAGACTACAGTTCGACATTCACACATCATCCTTAATATTACAAGAATTCACTATGAATGGGTGATCTTCACGGGTCGACTTTCCTCTACCACTATTTTTTATTAATAGGCTATGACTGTCATTTTACGGGTGAGGGATCATATTCACAACAACCGGGGGGTATTTTAGAGCTCAGATTTTTTTTTAATCTTCGCTGGGGATTGAACCCGCGACCTTCGGCTTGCCAAGCAGACGCTTTAACCACTGAGCTACACGCGCCGGCATTTTCATATTGATTGAGCAAGATCGGTTGCCATTGGCGCCCCTAGCTCATGTGACGCCCTCGGGCACCGACCCACTTCGCCCCCCCCTAAAACCGGCACTGATCTTTGATGACAATACAACAAGGTAGAGTGAATAGTAATGTCAAAGGAGTATGACGTCTGACATCAAATATCTGACATTGCTAACTTTGAACCATTCACTGATACGCCAAGTCATGAATAATTAATGCCTTTGATTCACAATGAATGAGAATGTATTATTTATTTATGAATTCATCAATCCCATTCGTATTTCATCTCGGACAAAGATAATCAATGTCATTCTCAGTCTTCTCATGTTGCGATGTCTTTTTTCATGACTTATGACATTGTTTTTATGCGTCGGAGTACTTACATTTGTATGCAAACACGCAAAAAATACCTTGAAACTGTGACGAACGTTACAGTCAACCACTTCTATAACGTATTGATATCAGCTTGATATAGCTCCTTTAGGGTGATGCCGTAAAGCCTCGAAAAACGATATTTTGTCTCTTATTTATGTTCGCTCGCCTGACATGCACATCTTATAATGTTAGTTTTAATTATAAAATATTACGCAGGCGTTTGCATTCGCCAGTCTATTTGTTGCGACAGTTGCTCCATTTCATGTTGGACTGACGATATAAGAAGAATAGCGGGAGTGACCTGGATGCGGAAGGCGGAGGATCGAAGAGGATGGAGACTCATGCGGGAGGCCTACGTTCAACAGTGGACGGACACAGGCTGATGATGATGTTGGTGCAACTGTCATCTTTAATTCCCTTTTTCGCCGCGACTGTCTTGGGGCGCTAGATGTCCCAAGGCCTCGAAACATTTAGCTTTAAAATGCTGTTCAATCGCGCACCGGCCGGCGAAATGTCATGCCGGTTGTGGCGTAGCAAGGTCTTGGGTTTATATAATAAACGCGAATGGTGCTTCGAACACAAGTTCTTTGTATTGTCAATCTCCTCCTGCATCCTGTCACCCAGTAATTCGATGTCGAATTCCGAAAGAAGGATATCAGTATCTATAAGATTCCATTCTCATGAGGCCTTGAAACATTTAGTTTTAAAATGCTGTTGAATCTAAAATCTCTTATTCGTGCCAGAGACGTCAAATTGTTTAAAATCAATTTTATTGTTGTGTTGCCCAAAGAATTACAAAAACAGTATTTCGATAGAACTATTCAGTACACCTGGGTAAATATTATTTACTAACAACGCCTAAAGAAGTAATAAAGAATGAAAATAATTATCGTAATATCGTTCAAGATACTATCGCGTCATACGCTAAGCTTTCTTCTTCTTCTTCGTGTCAGCGACGTCAAATTATTTAACATCGATAGCCCGTGTGTTGCCCAGCATTTGGTCTTGAGATGTGCAACTTGTTAGGCACATGGAGCAGGATCTTAGGTGTGTGGCGGTCTGGAGGTCTCCGCAGTCACACAGTTCGTTAAACCTAGTTCAAGTGCTTCCTTCACACTCTGATTTGAAGAAAATGTTTACACGACTCAACTCAAAAGACAGGAATCATAAATACGGCCATGGAAACATAACAATTACCTTACACACTTATTTCTAATAGTATAAAAAAAAATCGTACGCCGTCCATTTTACGAAGAAATTTGGATATTTTTTATGAATATTTTATTCCCGGAAGGTATTTGTAATACGAACTTGTAGTATAAATGATTAAGTGTCATTTCGACATTGCACAACTATTTTTATGGTCATGAGACCCCTCCCACGCGGACCAGATAACCTTATCAACTGTCAAAATAAAAAAAGTGTTTTTTAACGATTCACAATGTTTTAATTATTAATTTGAATCACGGGCCGCTAATCGAGTATCCGCCCACGTCAGCAGATACTCCTTAGCTGGAGCATATGGCCGACACAAAGTGCTACCTTAAAGTTCTATCAGCTGCCATGATAACATCACTATCGCGGTCCTTTCTCGCTAAGTCTTAAGTCAGATTTCCATATAACGATGGATTACCCACTTTTGATATCTTTCAACAAATGCATTGATTTTCAATTATTTTTATTTTTATGTCTCTTTAACCTCGCCATTTCCCATCATCTGCGGTCGGCTCTCCTTGTGAACATTCGCCATGTCTGTCTGTCCTGCGTTGCATTCTCGGTCAAACCCAGAGTTTTAAGATCCTTGTATACAGTTGCAGTCCAAGTTCCCTGTGGTTTTCCAGGTCTTCTTCTCAGCGTGGGTATGTTGAGGGCTCTGTTCACCATGTGGTCCTCATCTCTCCGTGTCACATGCCCATACCATCTTAGGCGGTTTTCCCTTATCTTTTCAGGTATAGGGGCCACCCGAAATGAACCCCGAATATGCTCATTTCGAACTCTGTCCACTCTAGTCACACCGCCCTTTTTTTCAATTAATGTTGATAAAATAAATAAATCACTGAATGTTGAAGAACTGAACAAGATTGTTTTGGAAGAAATGTGTTGTCTGTCACAGGGATTATGCCACAGTTAATGAAGTAGTTATTTCTTATTTTTCGTACACCTATGCCCCACATGACCTTGTTCAGGGTCATAATATTGTCACATCCATGCATTCTTATTGTCTGACCCTGACCCACTCTTGGTGCATTTATTTGATTGAGGCTTAATAATTTCTGCTAATCAAATTCGGCAAGTATAACTTGTATCAAGGATGCGCCAAATCCGATGGTTGATTACAGAAATAATGACAAACATTATGATAATGTTTTGCTTCAGCAATGAGCGAAGACCTCAAATTAAGTTTTTTCTACAAATTAATATAAATATTTTCTGATTGCACAATTTTAAAATAAAATAACACGTAATAATGTGTAATGTAAATGATTATTTTTTAATTCCTAATGTTAAAGCGAAAATTCCGCAATGTCTAAAAACTTAGAGGCGCTTAACCAATGCATCCTCCCTGTATTAACTTCTGGCGCAGAGACGTGGAATCTGACAGCAAGTCTTACCCATAAAATAAAGGTCACCCAGCGTGCTATGGAGAGATCCATGCTTGGAGTGTCGCTAAAAGATATAATCCGAAATGACGAAATACGCAGAAAAACTCAAGTAGTAGAGGGTACCCAACGAATAGGCCCACTCAAGTGGCAATGGGCAGGACATATCTGTCGAAGAGACGACGGTCGATGGGGAAGAAAAGTATTGGAATGGCGCCCAAAAACTGGTAAACGAAGGATTGGTCGGCCCCCTGCAAGATGGACTGACAACATGAGAAGAATAGCGGGAGTGACCTGGATGCGGAAGGCGGAGGATCGAAGAGGATGGAGACTCATGCAAATTGAATATAGTAGTCCGTCCACCGTTGAACGTAGTCCTTTCGCAGGAGTCTCCATCCTTCTCGTACTTCTGCCCTACGCATCGGGGGTCGGTCAACACCCCGTTTGTCGGTTCTTGGACGCCACTTCAACACTTTTCTTCCCCATCGACCGTCGTCTCTTCGACAGATATGTCCTGCCCATTGCCACTTGAGTGTGCATATTCGTTGGGTAGCCTTCGCTACTTGAGTTCTTCTTCGTATAATCTCATTTCAGATACTATATTTTAGAGACACTCCGCGAGCATGGATCTCTCCATGGCATGTTGGATGACCTTTATTGAACCTTTGCAGACCCCATAACGTTGTTCAGGGACTCCCAAATAAATTTAAATTTTCCACGGACCCCTGAATGATCCTGGGGACCCCTGGAGGTCCATAAGTGCCACTTTGGTAACCACTGCTTCAAGTAATGCAGACCACCTATCTAACTTAGATTTTATTTTATTTCAATTCTTCCAAAAACAAATGACAACAGTAGACGACGAGACGGTATACAAGGGCTGTTCAAAAAATAACGAGACTTTTGATTTTTTTTTAAACCATTGATTTATTTATCAATTTATATTTTGTCCCTTTAAAAGTAATCCCTCTCTGATATAATAATACACTTATGCCAGCGCTTCTTACATTCCTCAAAGCACACGAGAAAATCGTTTTTTCTGAATCTTATTCAGCTGTTCAATCGTCTTTCTTTCATGGATGTATTTCAATAAATAATTTGTGAATTAAACATTAATTATTGTTATGATTATTATATCTCAATAACAGTTTAACAGATCACATGTTTTACATACTCGTAAATTGAAACCAGTTATGCATATATGTATGCACATAATCATTTTATTTAAAATGTTTATGTATATTCAATGATTAACATTTACATATTAATATATATCGCAGTGTTTAATAATTATATAAATATGTTTATTACCGTAATAAACATATCGTCCATTAATCAATATCAATGTTAATTAAATTATTATGTTTTATAATGATACAATTAGCGTCTTTCTAGGCTGATGTCAGTTGGAATATAATGCCACAAAACGAAAAAAAAAACATAAATATTTTCATAAAATTATCATCATAGTCAGCAGCCTGTGTCTGTCCACTGTTGAACGTAAGCCTCCCGCGTTAGTCTCCATCCTCTTTGATTCTCCGCCTTCCGCAACCAGGCCACTCCTGCTATTCTTCTGATGCCGTCAGTCCATCTTGATCGACCAACATTCCGTTTTCCAGTTCTTGGACGCCACTCTAACACATTTCTTTCCCATCGACCGTCATTTATTCAACAGATATTGCCACTTGTGTGTGCCTATTCGTTGTGTAGCCTCTACTACTGCAGTTCTTCTTTGGATTATCCTCTTTTGCGATTCAATATTTTAGAGACACTCCTCTCGTGGATCTCTCCATAGCACGTTGAGCTACTTTTATTTCATGGGTAAGACCTGCTGTTAGATTCCTCGTCTCTGCGTCATAAGTTAATACAGGGAGGATGCATTAGTTACACACCTTAGTTTCAAGAAATTGCGGAATTTTCGCTTTAAAAATATACTATATATAAGTTTTCCAAATGCTGCCCATCCCAGTGGCATACGACTGCCGATAGCTTTTAACCCTTTCGCATCGGTAGCCGATATATGCCGTCTAAGATTCCCCTACCGCTGACATCGGTAGCCGTGATTTATATTGTTTTGCTACTTTCTTAGAATAGTTTTTTATGCATCATCTGATAGCTAAAGGATACAAGAACCAATGTTAAATATGAAAAGAGACCAGATAAGTATATTTATGCTTCAAATACTAGTTTTATAACTGACAGCTTAATTTATGTTCCACCGAGTCGTAATGAAGGGTTAAGAAGTTATTTCGTCCTAGTTGGATTACTTGTCCCGGATAGGTATATTAATTTTCAACCTCTATTTGTCCTCCTCTAATGGAAATCGGGTCAAAAGTCTGGGAAACATGGCTATTTATCATGGCTTTAGTTTTATCCTGTTCATTTTTAGACCAATTTTCTTCGACGTTTCATTGAAGTCGTAGAGCATTAAAAAAAACGTTGTAACATGTTTGCTTTATTGCAGATAATAGACTACATCCTGAAGAAGACGCATCACAGTCTGCGAGTCAGCGGCTACCTGGAGTTCTACCAGAAGACCTACACGCTGCACCGCGCGCCCATCTACATAGTCTCTCTGTGGAACGCCTTCCTGCTGCTCGTGCAGACAGTCTCCCAGCACTTCTACCCCGATGACTTCACGCAGCAGTGCTCCAAGGCCGGCTTCTCCGCACCAGTCTCCTACATCACGGCCTTCATCTGGCTGGAGACAGTGTTGCTGTCCTACATGCACATCCACTATATAGGTGAGTGACCATGATACCTGACACCCGTTAAGCTAGTCAATTTCACAATCCTCTAATTTTCTGCACCCTTCATTCCTCAAGTGTTCTGGAATATGGTAGTTTAGTTTGGAATCCTCAAATCCAAATACATTCTTATGCTTGAAAGAATTCATAAAAAAAATCTTCGACGTCTCGATTTTTATATGTACGGTAACCATCTATTCAGTCAATTCCGTACATTATCCAACTATTTTTTAAATTTTATTTTTTATTCATCTCAGTCGCGTGTTGCAAGTTACACTCAAGGTTAGAATATACGTCTGAGAAATAGTTGAAGAACGTAGGAGCGTATTCCATGTCAGCCTCGTTAACCGCTCTTGTAGCCCTGACGATCTCCCTGATGAAGTTTAACCGCAAGGAACCGTCAGAACTAAACAGCAATTCAGTAAAATCCTCCCAAGAAATGGTAGAGACTCCCAGGCGACAACACAGAATGCGTCTCCTGTTCTCATGGATGATGCACTCCACGAGAGAGTGTCTCAACGTCTGTTGCATGCCTGGATCACATGGACATGCGTTGCAAGAAGAGAGGCCAAATCTTTTTAGGAATTCTCTGAAAATTCCGTGTCCGGTAAACGCTTGAGTGAGATGAAAGTCCACGGAGTTCAAATTCTTTTTCTTCTAGAGATGCTTTCTTTCCATTTAAGTTCGTCCTGCGTGTGAAAAAGTGAGAATTGTGGCATTTTATCATCATCATACCATGTCCGCTCTTCTAACTGGAGCATTTCTAAATGAAATAGCTTATTTTATCTGTCCGTAATGGCTTCTTATAAACTGAAATTCGACGCCCTAAAACACAGCCCTAAATAAATCTAAGCAAGATCGGTTGCCCTCGGCGCCCCTGGCTTATTCGACGCCCTGGGGCACCGGCCCACTTCGCCACCCCCTAAAACCGGCACTGAACGGCGGAAATACATTAGTTTTCGCAATTTAGGAGATATTATTTAAAGCAACTGAATCATACGGTCTTCACAAACTACGCCACAATCTTTGCTTCATCCCGTGTCAGCTTTGCCTCATTATTTTAGAGTTTCTAGCCATTTATAAAAATAAAAACAACCATAAACCTAGCGTAAACTGTACTATTTCTTAGACGTTCAAAGTCAAGTGACTATTTGACTTTGACTAGTCATCGCTATTCGTATTCAAATAACCTGTTAACCTATCTTCACAAGTTCCTTATTTATTAGCATTACAGATGATGTGTTTGTTGAGGTATGGGCAGTTAGTTACCTTGCCTAGTATCCCCGTGGCCTTTGGGTCATGTTGTGATTTACTGAACACCGATAACTCAATTAAACTGATTATAATTATCTGCTTGTTATTTTACCCAATTTCCTTCTGGGTAGAGTGTCCAACTGTGGAAATTACAAAATGTTTAAATATATTAACA
The DNA here is from genome assembly GCA_022606575.1 of Glossosoma conforme. Taxonomy (NCBI): domain Eukaryota; kingdom Metazoa; phylum Arthropoda; class Insecta; order Trichoptera; family Glossosomatidae; genus Glossosoma; species Glossosoma conforme. The sequence goes on from JAGTXR010000007.1 coordinate 27,551, forward strand.
TCCCCTTTACTTATGGAAAGACGACTTCCCGTCGCCGGGATCGTTATTTTAACGCGTGGTGGAGAGTTGGAGGGGCAGATGAGCAACACAAAGACTTTTTCAGAAGCACATATATTTTCGATAAACTTGACAAATTTTCGGCCCGGGTGGAGGGAGCTACATGCTTTCAGCCGCCGGACCGATCCCAACTGCGACACTGGTCGCGGTTGGGGGACAACTGATTACAGGCCACCGGGCGCCCGTGGTCGCTGACACCCAGCGTCAAAATTCATCCAGTGGCGATCCATAGAACTTCTCCTGTCAAACTAGCAATATGGCGACACATGCGTGTCCGACGAGCAAACGAAAATAAGAGACGAAATATTGTATATCGAGGTTTTCTGCACCAGCCTGCAAGGGCTATATCGAGCTGATATCAATATAATTTTAAACGTTAAACACATCCTAAAGAATACTATCAAATAGTGTAAATGATATAACCTTTTTAGTATAAGTAAGAACTGTTTATATTGAATATTTTTGCGAGATGTCACAAATATCAACAATTAGTACATTGAGTGTCTCAGTGTAAATGGTTGGTGTGTGTCAATGGTGGGTGAATTCGTGACTTTTGGGCGTGAACAGGGCGCAAAACATCGATTGTTGCTTCGGCTGTGTGGCACGTAGCGCCGTCCTGTTGAAACCAAACGTTGCCAATATCCTCCCCTTCAATTTTTGTGAACAAAAATTCGTTCAACATGGCCGCGCCGCATGGAAGCGCCATTGATGGCGCTTCACGCAAACTTTCTGCCACAGCAGCAATATTCTCGGGTGTACGCACTGTTTTTGGCTTTTCACGCTTTGGTTTATCGATGAGGATGCCAGTTTCTTTCACTTTTTTCACAAGATAACGAACATACGGAGCTGACGGTGATTCTCTTCTTCCAAAATCCGTACGCAATTTTCGCACACATTCTGCAACATTACCATGATTTTCAAAGTAATGACGCAATATTTCCCAGCGTTGTTCAAGCGTATACACAACCATATTCGTTCAGCGGAAGAATAAAACTAATTATCTGTCAAATCAAACATGAGCTAAGTGTTACCGTTCACGAAATAAGCACTAGTTGAAAAAAAAACGTTAGATGGCGGACCCTATATATCGAGCTTTTCGGTACCAGTCAGCAAGGGCTATATCATGGTGATGTCAATGTATACTCGTATTTTAGAAAGCTTGCCAGATAATATTAATTAGTAAATGTAGAGCTTGCCAGACTAAAAAATTCAAAACGTACCTCACACTTTTGTTTATTTTGAAGATTGAAAGTTTCCAGATGGTATTTAATTAAAAGCATATTATTTAAAGCTTTTGTTAATAAAAAAAAAATGTGGCCATTCGATACGTGCTTTGAATTTCTCATATCGCTATAACCTTTGGCCCCAGCATCGACCACAGGTCAGAAAAAACAAGCTTCCGTCGCCCAAATAATTGACAAAATAATATTCCATCATTCAAACTGATGAATATTCAAACGCCAATGTCGCGGGTGCGTTGTTCCGTACGTTATCACGGCCGTTATCAGTTCCACGAGAATGACACCCGTATAATGTTTGAACCTTTACAATTATTTGTGTAACATTTTTGTTCTTTGCGAGAACAACAAAGTGACGTCTAGATTTTACCGGTTTTTTTTTTGTGTTCGAATCTGCGAAGGTTTTTGACACGAAGTTTTGTGATTCGTCGCGGGGATCTTTGTCCTCTGATGTGTGGATTGAAATGCAGTTTTATTTTTTCGTTAGTTCAAAATATTATTGGAATGTTTTTTTTTTTTTGAAAACGATAAACAACGTTTGTTTTAAAAATATTTTAAATTCACGTTTTAATGTCAAACAATGGCATGTTTTCTAATTTTAACTTTTCAATAACCTATGGAAACTATTTGGAAATACAACAAACCGAAACATCACAAATTTCAATGTATTTTTTTTTCATATTTATATTTTTGACGACATGTTTCGCCTTCGTCGAAAAACCATTTTCAAGTGTTTTTGTTTTTCATGGAAGCCGAAATATTTTACAGATTTTCAATCGATTTCCGAGTTCTAAAATACCCCCGGTTTGTGTGAATTTGATCCCTCACCTGTAAAATGTCAGTCATAGCCTATTAATCAAAATTAGTGCTAGACGAAAGTCGTCCCGTAAAGACCACCCATTCATAGTAAATTCCTGTAATAATAAGGATGATTGATCCGCCAACTTCATAGACTACAGCCCGAGATTCACGCATCATCCTTATTATTACAGGAATTTACTATGAATGGGTGATCTTCACGGGACGACTTTCGTCTACCGCCAATTTTGATTAATAGGCTATGATTGTCATTTTACAGGTGAGGGATCAAATTCACACAAACCGGGGGTATTTTAGAGCTCAGAAATCGATATATATATATACACTCAAACCTCTTTTTGTGCGACTTTTTTTTGTGCCATTTTGAAGTTATGCGGTTTATTTTTAAATGCAATATATTTTTTTAAATATATTTTTGAGATTATATGAACGTATGTACATATGATCTCAAAAATATACAGTCGAACCCCTTATTAAACTACTCCGAATAACACGATGAAATATTTGCCGAATATACCCCAACTTGGGCCGAGTGTTACAAGGCCGACTATTTATTTGACACGGGTTCGGCTGCACACACACAGCCGGGCGGCCGGGCAAGCGGTGCATACAGTCAAACGTTGGCTAGCTAGGTGTATAAGAGCAATTAAAAATAATTAAATTGCAATAAGAAAATCTATTACTGATGGCACCAACATAAGTTCCAAATTATCATCATACACAAGAGATACGTTATTAGAAGAAACTGAACAAGCGCTCAGAATTTTTATTGAAGACTTAACCAAAAAAAGAATCCCGATAAGTAGTTATTTACTCCAAGAAAAAGCACGCAAATTTTATGAAGAAATTGAAAAACTGGAGCCATCTACTGATTCATGGTCCGGGGGAAATATTTTTTTGTGCGTTTATAAAATCCATGGAACGCATTTTCCCTTTTTGTATGTTGTAAATCAAAACTTTTTTGTGCGTTTTTTTTTGTGCGATTTACCACAGAACGCATCTATCGCACAAAAAAAGGTTTAGGTGTATATATTTTAATCTCCTTCGGAGATCGTACCCACAACCTTTGGCTTGCCAAGCAAACGCTTTGTCCATTGAGCTATACCTGCCAGCTAAAAAGACATAAAAAAGGCTACACGATAAATAATCCATTTCTAATTGTGAATAATTATAGATCATAAAAAAATATGAAACATTTTTTTGGGTGTATTTACTGATAATTTGGTTTTAAAGCAGATAAACTCTTGTGGCAATGGATTGTTTGACAATGACTCATGTGTTTTTTAATCAATGTCTGTTCAAACATGACAAAATGGTGTGGCCACATGTGTGATCCACCTCATATAACATTTTATTTTCAATGAGCAAGTGTTTGAGTAGGTATCTAGGAAAGTTTAGTGCATATGGCTAGCAGTGTCGGCTCTAGAAAAATGGCGGTTTTAAGGTAACCACGCGCCGGTCTTAGTAAATGGGCTCCAAAATCTCCAAAAAAGCCGCCCCATCCATTTTGAATAAGGCTAGTATATTTTTTAATGGTTTATTTGTGAAGCTACGAGTGAAGATCTGAGTTACAAGGAGGGATGGAATAGAAGACAACTGAACTATGTGGGATCAATTTTTGGTAATTCTTATATAATATGTATGCTTTGTTTTGGATTTGGGAACAAATTGTCATTCGTGTTTGTTTCTATCTGTTTCAGTCCACGTGTATGGTTTCAACAAAGCGCAGCATCGGCCCGACGTGCAGCGTGATCAGCTGGTGGGAGGAGCGCCTGGACCATCGCCTCCGACTGTGGCTCCTCTCAACCAGACCCTCTCACAGACAGCAGATCTACTGGCCAGACAGGTGATTAGACTAACAATGTTTTTATAATTGATTTGAACCTGTCTGTTACGAAAATAATTCTAGTATATCCAGCAAATCAAACATCTTCTTTCTTGAAGTAGATTCTTTTATATCTAAGCATATTCTATGGATGTGTAAATTTATCAATGGGTAGTTTAGTTTAATATGAATGATTAATGGAATCCACATGGATTTCTGCTGTTACCAAACACATGTTTGGTAACAGCTGCTTTGCATAGTTCATTTAAGTCTTGTAGGTCTACCTTTCGAATGATGCAGTAACAGCGGGAGGATTTGAAATTAAAAAATGTAATATTTATTACCCTGATAATAAATTTTATTGTTATTTACTGTTATACAATACCCTGAACAAAAAGGTGAAAAAATCAATGAGATTTGACATTCCTTGTTCTAACACCGAGTATATCATGAAGATTGTTGCACTGGGCCGAAAGACAAATATATTTATAATCGTGTGGGAAACATCAGGGTCAGATCCTGTCTGCCCAAAAGTCGGCGACGTCGATGGCGTTACTCCCGGCCATCATCAGGTCTTGTGTGCAGCTACTTGGACATAGCGCACACTCCAAAAGGTGGGATAGGGTCTGCTCCACGCCGTAGTCACATTCAGTCGGTCTGCTGTAAAACTGCCAGGCTATCATTTGTGTCTTGCAACTCCGGTTTAAAGTCTCTTAAGGGACTTTCATATATTCTATCCCTGGTCGTGTCCAGGGGCTAGGTCTTCTTTCGGGGCAATCCAAGTATTCCCCTCAATTGCGCTTCACCACATGCTCAGCCGCAGAGTGGCCTCAAGTATCACCAGTTCCGTTGTCGACTGTAGGAAACTTCTTCTTGATTTGAGAGGTGTGGTTATCTTTTGATGAAAGTCAAATGCATTTAGCAGACACACGTCTATAGAACAGGCCCAACTTTCCGAATTAAAGACACAGGATGGAAAGATTACAACAAATCTTAATAATAGACTAAAGGAAATAGAACATTGCTACGAGTTATTGTATTCACCTACGATGCCAAGTCCAAATGACAGCTGCAAACAACGAAAGAGCTACTCTCACAAAACGTGTGTAATACTTTAAATGGCATTTCCAGGCCGATCTCATCCGTCATCTCCGCGAGCACAACGAGAAGCTGAGCAACAAGCTGTCGACCACCACCGCGCAGCTGCGCACCGCCCAACACCAGGCCACACAGGACAAGGCCTCTCCCGCCTGAGTCCAACGTATCCGCTGATGTCATCGTGTGCTCAGTTCTGGAGTAAAACTGTTCTCCATCGACATGCTGTCAGGCCTTTCATGATGAGAGGCATTCTTTGCCTGAGCCTGACATAACCACGAAAACTGTTATGTGAACTGTCAACGTGACTTTGAAACTATGGGTGTTGTTAAACGGTCGCAGCTCAAGTAGAAAAATAAATAAGTGTTAATTTTTTTTCCGCCTATATTTATTTGTTAAGTAATTAATTCAAGGGTTTGGCAGTAAATTAAATAAACTGGCAGTAGATTAAATATATTAGCAGTGTTCACTGTGTACAAATGTGGTCAGTTATAAAATTAAAATTTCTGTAATATACTCAATAATGCCAGAAATAAATATAAAATTAATTAATAATTAGCACATAAAATGGAAATTTAACCTAATCTGTTATTCATTTCCATTCATTAATTATTTATTGCCAATTTAAAAAAAAATCTACATCCATTTTATTATTTTTACTGACCTTTTCTTTAATATTTACTAGCCATTAATTGAATCAAAACAGACCAAATAATTATTTGCCTTTTTTTTCGTGGCCATTTTTTTAGCATGCACGACAAATAAAGCGGAAAAACTGAAAAAAAAAAAAGGATGAAAAACAATATTTGTATCCCTTATTGACATCTTTGTATCCAGCATTCATTTTATACTGTAATGATAATTGATTTTTAAAAATGTAGTCTTAAGTGTCTGTCAAAAAAAGTTCTTTTAACGAAAATGATGGCTGTCAAAATACTTGTATATTAAGAGCTATGACGCTATGAAAAATATATGCACATCAACTCTAATAATACTTTCTCATGTCAGTTTTATAAAATTTCAGTGGGTGATGCATTTTGAGTCAGAAAATAGATTTTTCAACTGAGCTGCGACTAGCCGCTAATGTGTCATATAATACATAATATAAACATGAATCGTGTATTAATTAAGTAATTATTTGTGTCCTCTGTCTAAGCGTGCTGAACATTTGGTTGAATGTATTTGAAATGTCGACAGAAACGAGATCTACAAAACACCATGTGTTTTCAAATTGTTTCTTTGTTTTCAACTGTCATTAAGTCATATCATATTATAATAATTGTGTATAGAGAATGCATATCACTTGGTGTGTTTGTGTAAAACGTGTTATTTTTTTATCAACAGTCTCACGAGAAACATTTATTTTTATCTGAGACGCTTGTGTGCTTTAATTATTTTTTATTCATATGTATAACTATTGTAAAACAAGAATTATTGAATAATCAAACAGTCACTGTACCGTTATTTTGTATTTTTTTGTTTCCTCCTGTAATGTATCATTGCTTCATTTTTCATCTGTTCAAACCAAAATGATTCTCTTCCATTACATGTACTTCACTTCCCAAATCAGCTGTTTCACGAAAAAAATAATATATAATTCACTAATTCATAATAAGAACCAATGACATTATTATTTTTTGCGGCTTTTTAGAATATACTTCAATACTCAGCAAGATTGAATTTGAAATATGTTCCATTCCAAATGTAATAAAGCTAACTTCATTGTTTTCAGTTTGGATTTTGTTTGAAATGTTTTACATTTTGCATTACTGCAAAATGTAGATTTATGATCCATACTAATAATTATTAATTGAAACGTACATACGAATTCACATCAAACATTATCTTTAAATTTATCTTTCTAATTTTCTTATCAATAAATTGATTTTTCCCAGTGTTCGCCGTTAATTTTTATCTATATTTATTGATGAAAGAAATGTCATATAAGATGAACATCATTAACCTGTGTCCATTCAGTGTTGAACGTAGGCCTTTCAAATGCGTCCCTGTCCTCTTCGATCCTACGCCTTCTGCATCCAGGCCACTCAGCCAAAGACTTTTCTTCCCCATCGACCGTCGTCTCTTCGACAGATATGTCCTGCCCATTGTCACTTGAGTGTGCCTATTCGTTGGGTAGCATCCACTTCTTGAGTTCTTCTTCGGATATCTTCGTTTTGGATCTTTTAGAGACACTCCATGACGTTGATGGGTAAGATTTGCTGTTAGATATAAGATGATGTTTGATGTGAATTTGTATTTAAATTGATGAAATTATTTTAATTTTTTAACACTGTTAATTGTGATCACAGAATTACTTTATTGTTTATATAAATACTTCAACAATGAGTTCTAATTTCAATCAGCGTGAGTTAAACTTGTTTCTTCTGATGTCTTCATTCACAGTCTTCTATTTGACATGCTATATCATCTGACATATTGTGAATTCTATATCAGGCAATCTATTTTTGGCAGTGGTCTGCTGTTTACTTTCTCAAAATATTTAACCAATTTTTTTACCGCTTTCTCGAAAGCAGCAAAATGTGTCCCGACTCTTGATAAGCCACGAAAGTCACGATTTACGACTGCTCCAGACGCGGTATCAGTCGCCGGGCTGTAAAAATTACATTTGAAAAGATAAGACTGTCAAATATCTATCATGTGCTACAAGCTTACATAATATAATAGAAAAACATGTAAACTTTACTGTGTTCAAACACAGACTAATAATAAATTATTAGTCTATGTTTGAACACACAATTATATAATGTGATTTTTACATGACTTGTTATGTTTTTTAAGAAGACATTATACATTATACAGCCACATAATGCCATGCATTTTTCACATGTGTGATCATCAATCTCACATCAACCGCTCGCTATAGTATAACATTGTTATGATCTATTATTTACAATAAAATTAATTCTGATCTGATAAGATCTTCCGCTTTATGAATAGGTACTTATTGTCTTAAATCAGACTAAAGAGACTTAAACTGATTTACGATAGACCCGTAAACTTCTTTCACTGCAGTTTATAAATACATTGTCAAACGTTATCATGTGAGATGTATTGGTGCATTATTCAATAGTCACCAGAGATTATTTTTCTTGATATCATTGCGATAAAGGAGTATTTTTATGAAAGATGTTGTCTCGACAATTCAATTCTAAGTATAGTGTTCTTATCAGAGATGATATTCATGTTTTACCTACCATAAAACCATTTTTATACCAATATCACCGTGTTGCCAACTACCTAATGATGTCTAATAGCCATATTTTTTATTTTTCTTTGTTTTGGTGTACTTCGCTGGAATATTATGAGTAAAAACATAGTATAAGTGAAGTTTAAAGAGTTTCTAACTTCGCAGGAGATAGGCAAAGGTTAACTTGCACTTTGAATCTTCAGTAGAAATTTTTATTAACGCCTGAAACTTTTTTCATTTGAGATTCAATCTTTCTTCATACTATGTTTCATCTTCTTCATTTATTATATTTTCTCATACTTAATACTACATAACCTGCCGTTTAAATGTCAAACATATCAAGATTAATACCAGTTTCGAGAAATAATATTTTTTGTATGGAAGTGAAGTATTTCGACAGTTTTTATTTAAGAATTTTATCTTCAAAAGAGTGTACTTGTCATTTTATGTTTCACTAATTTAAAATTTCTAAATGATCTTTTTATTTAGTTATTATTTTTATATTGCTACTTGATAGAATTGGGAAGCTTTATCTCGGTTGAATTTGTCACTTATTACAAATAACTTTAAATTAGACAGTAATGTTTTTACAAGATAACACAATGTTTTATGTTCTTTCATTATGTGTTTCTTATCCCCTGATAATGAAATATATTATCAGCTTTATTATTTATTTAAACTGTTGCATTTTTATTATGTTAAAAAATGTGTCTGAAATTTGAATTCGGTACCTAATTTGAATAACAGAAATAAAAAACGATAAAGTGCCACTTTTTTATAGATTATTTTTTAATATATGACAAATATAAGTAAAAGCGAAATTACATGGATCACGTTAGATATGGCCTCTGTTTAGGATACTGCAGTTTCGACTAATTTGTAGCATTCCTCAATACATCACTTGTTGTCTCTTGACAGCGATGGATTGAGAAAGGCTACGAGTTAATCGAAACTGCAGTCTCCTAAACATAGGCCATATCTAACGTGATCCATGTAAAAACAAGGTAAATAAATAAATATTTATTAAAATAATTTTATCAATCCTACTTTTTTATTTCTAGTATTCATTTAATATAATAAATTAAATAATAATTTAATTGATAAACTAATGAAGACTTAAGCTTTTTCATCTTGCTACTTTTTTTAACTAGACATTGCTCATGATATCATTTAAAAAACTGTAGAAAATAAGAGAAAATAAGTGAAAGATGAAAGTTCACATCACTATTGTCCATTATTTAGAAACAATTATTTTCAAATATATATATATGCTAATTGTATATTTAAATATTATATATAATAATTATGTTCAAAATCATATATCTTCTGTATTTTACTATACTCGGATAGGACAAAGCATCAATTTGAATTTGAAAAATGTTCCATTCCAATAGTGACAAAAGCAAACTTCATTGTTTTCAGTTTGAATTATGTTTGGAATGTTTTTTGCAATGAAAAATGTACATTATTGTTTGTGTTTCTTTGACGTTTCATCTTTTCCCCGTTTCTTTTGATATTATTTTATTATTATAAAGTAATTATACATAAATGTAAAAATTCCATTTATTTCATTAATGTGAAAAATCATAAGTGACTAAAAGAGACTTTCAAAATTTCTCATTGTTCTACAAAAAATGTAAGTCTTCATTGTTATATTAAATCGTTTTCATAATCTTCATGTATATTATTTTTAGCTTAATATTTTCTAAGATTATTATAATATAACTGTATTTTTTGTACTGATTGTTTATTACTTTTTAAGGAATAGAAATGATTATATAACTTTATGTGTACTCAATAATAAAAGTGAAGAATTATATTTTTAATTATTTTTTTTACTTTTAAAATCGATCTCAGTGCTTGGCCTTTGTTTATTTATCTTGTTGCACAATAAATTAGATAATGCTTGACATTAATGTTACTATCGACATTAACCATGAACTTTAAACTGGCATCAAACAGAAAAATTCTAACGAAATTTAAGTACCAATGCATTAGGAGGATTGCATTTATATATATAGTGAAGTAATCAATCCACACTTTATATATTCTTCCAAACTGGAGTATAGTAAGAATGCTTGATGTCAAAATATCTCTACACCTAAGCATGTACCGTATATAGTTCTCAACAGCCCTTCATGATGATAGCCTATGGACCAGAAGATAGATGTGTTGGATTCATATGTGGGAATTTGTTAATGAGCCTTTTTAAGGTTAGATTATTATTATTACATCAGAATTTATATAAAGCTTTTTTTATGAACAAATAGTCATTCCAAAAGCACTTCTTTACCGCTCTAGGTAAAAAGGTGTGTCTTGAGTCTACCTCTGAAGGATGCCTCCGTTTTCAGTTCTCTATACTTTCCTGGTGTCCGTTGGTGCTGCGAAACTGAAAGCAAAATTTCCCAAATCCGTGCTAGGACTACATCTCGTTAGCTGCAGGGTGCTTTTAAGATTAGCTAAACAATCCCAAGTCTTGAACAATTTTGTCTTAAGGAGCTATTAACATATATTTTTTTGTAGAATATTTATTATAATATGTATATTTACTGCAACAAACGTTCAGTGCCGGTTTTAGGATGTGGCGCAGTGGGTCGGCTGCCCAGGGCGCGGAATGAACTAAGGGTGCTAAGGGTGGCCTTAAGTCCTACAGGGGGTGTTTTTTGAAAATTTCCCTTCCCACCCAAAAAAAATCAGGGGGCGCCAGTTTTTTTTGCCCAGGGCGCCGCAAGGTCTAAAGTCGGCACTGCAAACGTTAATTAAAAAAATATGATCCATGGTTACTAAATTTAAAGGGTGTAAAATGTGAAGGTCACTACTAAATCCTGGACTTCTTACAAAAGCGCGGTTTGACTGCCCCGCCTTTATTAGAGAAAAAATATAATAACATTTAAACATTTAATAATATAAAAAGTAATATTATAAAAAGCTTGTGTAATAATAATGAAAAAATAATAATATACATACTCTGAATATATACTATAGAGACATATATCGTTATACGATGGTAGTAATGGTATAAATACATCATCGTTCGCGTATCTGTTCAGGCAGAGAAATAGTCGAGTGGACTGCGCGGTGTAAAAGAATAGAGCAAAGGTTGCAAGGCTCGTGGTATGAATCCCGCGTCTGACGATATTTTTTCTGAATGAATTTACGCGTATAAAATTTGATGTATAATTGTATGTCTATATTTAATTACTAATATTTAAATGGTTTGAAAGTCTCTTGACCATATTTAATTTAAAAAAATACAGAAAAAAACTTTTGGATTTAATTTCCAAATAGAATAACGACTATCAGCGAAATACACAATATTAATATTGCAATTTTTAAAGCATTTATCTTTTCACTAATGTATTTCATCTTCAAAAGCTTCTTGTTTGCATTTTTTTGCCTAAACACTTCCGAGATTGGATTTCAAGCGCTGCATAAAAACATATAAAGGCATCTACCTGTGTAATTAGTAATTACCATTATGGCGGCTTGTCTTCTGGTATTGCACCGGTAAATAAATACACTATGTACTCCCTAATCACTCGTACTTGAGTGTTGACCTCAATCTTTACATAACTCTTACCCAATTCAAATAATCTTAATTGCATCCTGATACAGGGTATTCCAAATATTATAAACATCTTTTTAAAGTATCTACATTATAAAATTAGGAAAGGCGCGGTTTTCTTTCGCGAATTTCCGTTCCACAGTTCTGTAAGCTCAGATTGTCCATGCCTTGTCCCAGAACGCCTGTATCCTCGGAGGGTCACATGAAAACATAGATGATTCCCGAAAGCCTCCATAACAAGAGCTCGCGAACTTGCATAGAATGCGGCTGTAGTATTAGATAAATATTTGGGTGCTCAATGATCAGGGTTCTTACGGAGATTGGATGATCAGCCTGACGCTCCCGAGACCTAGGCAATTTTTGTCTTGTCCTTAAGGGGTGGCTCGACTTTACCGGGGGCATGTAAAGAGCTTAGATTTAATGAAATTGATTTATGAAAATGAAGCTTGGTCGGGATGCGAACCGACTGCGTTTAAGTAAGAAGCAAACGCTTTAACCACTGGTCTATGCCGCCTGACAATTTCAAATTTCTGGAATTACATACATCCAACACATCTTTCTAACAAGACTCATATAAGAATATTAGATTTAGTATTTTTTTGTTTTAAATTTAAAAAACTCTTAGCTGACGATTAATGTCGATCTTGATAAATTGAGTACGTAAGTGATTTTTAAAACAAATCTTTTTATCAGTAATTATAAATAATTGTATATATTTTTGTAGAAAAATATCGAAGGAAGAATACTTTAAACTGCACAAGTAATTAAATATACACATACAATTATACATCAATTTTTTATACGCATCAATTCATTTAGAAAAATATCGGCAGACGTGGGATTCGAACCACGAGCCTTGGAACCAACCTTTGCTCAGTTCTTTTTTACACAACCCAGTCCACTCGACTATTTCTCCGCCTGTATGGACACGCGTAAGATGTGCATTGATACCATTGGTACCATCGTATAACGATAGATGTCTCTATAGTTTATATTCAGAGTATGTATATAAATATTATTTTTTTATTTCTAACTCCAACTGTCTTTTATCACATATTATTTTCATAGTCATGAAAATTACAATTATTATGAAAGGAATATTTAACATTTTTTATTAAATAAAAAAAATACGTATTATTTTTTACAAACGCGTTTTAATAATACTGTGTTTAAGAATAGTATCTCGTGAATCCATCACAATTAACCGAGTAAGCTGACATGTTGAAATCAATCAAATTACGTTTCAAACGCATAATCTTGAAGTGGGCCGGTTAAAAATAAAATAATAACTGATTAATGTATTTTTTAGATTGTTATCTAGCAAGTTGCAACCAATCTATCTTTGTGCCTACAATTAATTTTTATCTTCGATTATGGCAAAGATTATGCAAATTTACGATCTTTAAAATGATCAAAAACTGTATTTGCTATATTTTTCATTTAATGTAAATATATTTTATTTATTAGATGTCATTATATAATGCCAAATTTTATTTTTCGAGCGGCATAGCCCAGTGGTAGAGCGTTCGCTTGTCATTCAGACGCTGTCGGTTCAAATCCCGACCGAGCTTGATTTTTTTAAATTTATTTAATAACATAGTATCTCAGCTCTATACAGGCATGCAGGTTTGAGCTACCTCTTAGGGACGAAAATATTGTCCAGGCCTCGGGAGCGTCGGCCCGATCATCCAATCTCCTTAAAAAAATCTGATCATTGAACACCCAAATATTTCCTTGCTACTAAAGCCGCAGACTATGCAAGTGCGCGGGCTCTTACCCTGGAGGCTACCGGGAACCACCTATGTTCCCATATGGACCTCCGAGTATACAGGAGTTCTAGGAGTAGGTATAGACAATCTGTGCTTAGAGAACTGAATTTACGCAAATTTTCGGTGTCCATACGCTCTAAATATGGACAACACTATACGGACACGCCACTAAGCACGAGGGCTAACACCAGTCAGTCCCCAGAACCAGGCACGTCAAAACACGCTACAGTCCTCGATAGGCCTACTAAGGCCCCATGAACCGCCGACGAATCTCGACGATTAGTTAGCAGAACTAACTGAGCGGATATGGTTAAACTGTATTTTTGCTTGTGATTCTATCACATTGCGTGTTCTTACTGGCTATTTAAGAAATTCAATACTCGTATATGGTGCTTGTAACAGTTTTTATAATACAACTTACTTGAATCCTATTTATGGAATGAAATAAAAGATTGTTTTAACGTATTTCCCAAAATTTATTTACATGTTTTATTATAAAACAAGTTTAAACTTTATCAAGTAATAAGGTGGTGTTGTAACATAATAATTTTGGGGTGCGGTTAACATAATTGATTTCGTCAATAACGATGTTATTTTTATTATCGAATACCAAGTGTAACAAACAACAGGTTGGGTAACATTATAAATAAGTAGGTAGGAAGGAAGGTAGGTACACAATATTTGTTTTTGTCAAATTAATCAAGTTTTTACGACTGATTGATTTTTTCCAACATTTGGACACAATAATCGATGCTTATGTTACCTTTCATTTTAAGTGAATTTAAGATTTTCGGAGATTGTTTTTTATATTGTGCGACTAGAGAACATAACCTAAAAAGCTCATCTTTGCAGACGTGCTATTGCCAATTGATAATATGACACTTATACAATAAAAATAGCTAAATGCTGCGTGTCGTGTAGTCATATTTACAACATCATTAGATTATAGGAAATGAAAGGCTTCCAGACTTCTAAAGAAACACAAACCATTTAATGTATCATTTTTCGAATTTGAATAATGAAATTCAAAAATATTCCTTTCACCATTGACAGATGTTTTTAATAGACTACAGTAGACATTAATTTATTGTCTTATTTCGATATTTTCAAACTGTAAATACCTATAATTCAATTTTGAACGTCAAGTTTGATTAATAACGCGCAAAACTATTGCGCCATTATTTTTCTGTCGTCAGCAAAGAGGAAATGACGAAGAAGAAGTTAATAAACAGAGATATCACTTCAAATTTAGATAATATCGTCTTGCTGTTCAAATATGACTAATTAAACACAAACATCGTCATGTAAAATGTCTTGTGTACCCGGTTTTGTGGCCAAATATTTTCTTTAAAATCAAATCCGGCGTTGTGATTTATTGAAGCTTTTTTATTCTTTGATTTATTAAAACAAGTCAAATAATGTCTTTCGCGATTTATGCAAGATAAGCTTCAACAAAAAAATAAAAACTTAACGTAACACATTCTACATATGTACACAGCAATGTAGATAAACATGGATGACGCTGATATGTTATTCATTCTCGTTGTTTTTTCTAATCCATCTTAATAATACATTAAGAGATCTTGGTAAAAAATAAAATAAATAATGAAGTTTGATTTTATAAATAAATTAATTTTATTAATAAATTAATGATACTAAGTAAAATATTAAAATATAATGAATTTGTCACGAAATCACGATTTTGAAACATAGATATTAAACTTTTTTATTCCTTTATCTATGGTTTTTTGAATACGCATAAGAAGCTAATGATATTTCATGACTGTTAGGTAAACTTAATTATTTTTTAAATTCATAAAATATTATCTTACTGTGTAGTATAATATTGATGCGAATTTTTAAATACAGTTCATTTAATTGTGCAATTTAATTTTGAGAAAAATCAATGAATAAATATATAAATGCAATGTGACGTACCACCAACAAAAAATCAACTCTGATTAATTTCCTTCTCATCCAAAAAAAACTCCACGAAGAGCTTCCAAAGACACTGCTGTCAGTTTCTTGAAAATAATAAAATTGTTATATTTCATGTTTTAACGACGTTTATTGTGCATTCAAGAGCCTTTTCAGGAATTCTACCGATACCTAAAATGGTCTTTAACACTTTAGAAGTATTGAGCGTAGTGCATTTTATCAGATTATGAATTGTATATTCCAGGATGAGATGCGGCGATGGTAGGTATATCGTGAGCAATGACAGTCCATAGACAAGAGATGATGCTTAAATGTAACGAATGAAGTGAGCGTGGATGAAAGTTACTCTTCCTCCTCTTCTTCCTCTTCCGTGACTTCTCCCTCGGCGTCTTGTCTTTCGCTCGCGTCCTCGTTGACGATGGCTTCCTCTTCGGCGGCCTCAGCTTCGGGAGTGGGCTGAAATTAAATAAAATAATTTCATCAAAATACCCTGAGAACGACAATAGAACTATTTACTATGATACGAAATATGAGAAAAAAACAAAGCTAAAAGTGTTTTTTTTTTTTCTTTAATGTTTTCTTAGAATATTCCTCCCCACAATCCATCTCTATAAACAAGAATTGATTTATTTATCAGATTTATAGTCAGTATAAATCCCTCGCCGATTAAAATCAGTGTTCACGGAGCACTGGAGATGAGTCGAGTTCAGATGTGTAGATGAACAACTGCTTGTAATGTTTCAGTGGCTATTTTTATCAGCAGGTGTGTGGGTCTCGATCACAAATACATTTTTATGTATATAGTAACAATGGTTGCGAGCGTTACTGCAAAGTACACACAAGTAGCAAGCAGAGACAAAAAATCCCCCGCGCTTAACTTCTACTATGGGTTCAAATTCCTGCACGGCCTCCTGCTTCATAAGTTATGTTACCTCATCAGCAGGTGTGGGGGTCTCGGGCTCCTCTACGGTGGGTTCGGGCTCCAGCGCGGCCTCCTGCGCCGCCAGCTCGGCCTCCTGCCTCTCCAGCTCAGCCAGCTCGGCCTCCTGCTTGGCTTGAGCCAGCAGTTCGGATTCCTGGCGAGCGATCTCAGCCAACTCAGCAGCCTTGAATCAATATACAACCTATTTAAGCAAACTGTGGCGGATTGATCGATTGTACACTTTCAGTTATCTACGATTGCTATTAATGTTCGTATTATATGTCCCATTATTAGACGTCGACCAATCACAAGTAGACTTTACCTTGGGTGAGTGAGTGGCCGACAGAACAAGCCTTATTAAGAGGAGAATCACATTAAATTAGTCCTTTTTTCTACGCTCCGTCATAGCTCTCTCCTACCTTCGGCTGCCGATAGCTGCTCGGCTTCACTGTCAGACTACCGACGTAATTTCGCGGCTCGCCGTCAAATCGATTCAAGAACTTTCCCAGAAAATCTGTCCCCTAGAATCTAGATAACCTTAGTGACCTATGTCGTCTTTGCCAACTTCAATGATCGATAAACCCACCTGTCTCGCGAGGTCTGCCTCCTTGTCTTCAGCTGCCTGCCTCTCGATTTCTTCAAGACGCGCCAGTTCCTTTTGCCTCTGTTCTTCCTCTTCGGCGAGCTTGGCATCCTCGGCAAGCCTGGCCTCCTCAGCGGCCTTGGCTTCCTCGGCGGCCTTAGCATCAGCGGCAGCCTTAGCCTCGGCGGCGGCCTTCGAGGCCTCGGCGGCGGCCTCAGCAGCGGCCTTAGCGGCCTCGGCGGCCTGGGCATCCTCTTCGGCTTGTTTCTCAGCCTCAGCCTGAAAATTATACCATAAACATAAGTTTTCATTTATATTACAATTATTAAGAACTCTTATATACTGTTAACAAAGTCAAAGCCACGACACTAATGTCTTTGGTAAGACTTATGTATTTGGAATTAAAGTGAATACAATAATTAACTTAAGAGCTACAAAGTTGTTTAGTGAAATGCCCTTTAGGCTATTCCACGGTCGGGAAAAGTGGCTCTGATAAGAACAACTCAAAATCAATATCCACTACTTTCGAGTGGATATTGATTTCGTAATACTGACAGCTTCAATAGCTTCATCATCATCAGCCTGTGTCCGTCCACTGTTGAACGTAGGCCTCCCGCATGAGTCTCCATCCTCTTCGATCCTCCGCCTTCCGCATCCAGGTCACTCCCGCTATTCTTCTTATATCGTCAGTCCATCTTGTAGGGGGTCGGCCAATGCTTCGTTTGCCAGTTCTTGGGCGCCATTCCAATACTTTTCTTCCCCATCGACCGTCGTCTCTTCGACAGATATGACCTGCCCATTGCCACTTGAGTGTGCCTATTCGTTGGGTAGCATCCACTACTTGAGTTCTTCTGCGTATTTCCTCGTTTCGGATTCTATCTTTTAGCGACACTCCGAGCATGGATCTCTCCATAGCACGCTGGGTGACTTTATTTTATGGGTAAGACTTGCTGTCAGATTCCACGTCTCTGCGCCATAAGTTAATACAGGAGGACGCATTGGTTGAAAGCCTTAGTTTTAAGGCATTGCGGAATTTTCGCTTTAAAAATGTACTTTAGTTTTCCAAATGCTGCCCATCCCAGTTGTATGCGCCTGTCGATTTCTTTTGAGAAGTTATTTCGCCCTAGTTGTATTACTTGTCCCAGATAGGTATAGTCGTTTACAACCTCTATTTCTGTTCCTCCAATGGAAATAGGATCAAAGGTCTGTGAAATATGACTATTAATCATGGCTTTTGTTTTATCCATGTTCATTTTCAGACCAATTTTGTTCGACGCTTCATTGAGGTCGTAGAGCATGTCTTGGAGCTTGTTAGGTGATTCGGCTATTAGCACTATGTCATCTGCAAATCGGAGGTGAGAAATGTACTCTCCGTTAATATTTATTCCACATTTTGTCCAGGATAGCAGTTTAAAAAATATCTTCTAGGGCGTTTGTGAAGAGTTTTGGAGATATAACATCTCCTTGTCTAACACCTTTGTTTATAGAAATATTGTTAGTGCTATCATGGAGCTGGACCATCATTGTTGCAGATTTGTAAAGAGATTTTATTATCTCTATATACCGATAGTCTATTTTGCAGCGTTGTAGTGAATCTAGCACTGCCCAAGTCTCGATTGAGTCAAATGCCTTTTCATAGTCTACAAAGGCGAGGCAGAGTGGCTGATTATATTCTTCGGTTTTCTGAATGATTTGTCTTAGCGTGTGGATATGATCAATTGTACTAAAGCCTTTCCTAAACCCAGCTTGCTCTCGAGGTTGAAATTCATCAAATCGACCCGTCAGCCTGTTTGTTAAAATTCTGGAGAATACTTTATACACATGGGAAAGAAGGGAAATGGGTCGGTAGTTTTTGAGCAGTGATTTATCCCCTTTTTTGTGGAACAATATCACAATACTCGTACTCCATGTCGCCGGGGTTTCTCCATGTTCTATTACCTTGTTGAATAGTTTTTAAGCTCTTTCAACAGAGGGGTTCCTCCTACTTTCAGAAGCTCAGATGTAATTCCGTCTTCTCCAGGGGCTTTGTTGTTCTTAAGTTGTTTTAGGGCCGATTTAATTTCGAATATACTTATATCTGGGATGTCTTCAGACCAGTGCTTTGTGAGAGTAGCCCTCTTGTCGTCCGCAGATCTGTCATTAGGACCTGGCATCGTAGATGAATACAATAACCCGTAGAAATGTTCTATTTCCTTCAGTATATCATTAAGATTTGTTGTTATCTTCCCATCGTGTGTCTTTAATTTGGAAAGTTGGGCCTGTCCTATAGAGGTGTGTCTGCTAAATGCATTTGACCCTCGGCCTTGTGCAACAATCTCCATGATATACTCGGTGTTTGAACGACGAATGTCAAATCTCATGGATTTTTTCACTTTTTTGTTCAGGGTATTGTAATCTTGGATGCTTCTGCTTTTACGACGTTCGTCCATAAGAGCTATCGTTTTGTCTGAGAATTTTGACCCTTTTTTCTTTTGCACTGCTTTATGACTTTTTGGCAGTTTCTTTAATGCTATTAATGATTCTTTCGTTAAGTTTGTTGACGTTGTCGGTGTCATCACTATCTTCCAGTGCTGCGAATCGATTTTGTAGTTCAAGCTGAAAAGTTTCCTCAAGCTTGCTCTGAACATTTAACGGACGTATAACTCTTTGTTTTATTAGCTTTTTCCTTTCCAGTTTGATGTCTAGGTGCACAGTACTTCGAACGAGACGGTGGTCACTTCCAGTACTAAAGCATTGCATCGCTGAGACATCAGTGACTATATTCTTCTTATTAGCCATAATAAAATCAATTTCGTTCTTTATGTTACCATCCGGGCTTCTCCAGGTCCATTTGCGTTTTGGTTTTTCTTGAAAAATGTGTTCATGCAAAACATTTTGTTAGCATGTAGAAAGTTTACCATCATCTGTCCTCTGTTATTTCGGAGTCCGGTTCCATATTGTCCTATAAATTTCTCGTTTCCACAGCACTTTCCAATCTTAGCATTAAAGTCTCCCCATAACTATGCAGTAATGTGTCTTATTGTATTGTAGGGCTTTTCGATGTCTTCATATAGAGCTTCTACTTCTTCATCGGTATGGCTAGACGTTGGGGCATATACTTGCACCACTCGTAAGGAGTATCGGTTCGATAACTTAAGCGTCAGGTATGATACTCGGGGGGGATATACTATTAACTTCGGTGACGTTGTTGGCAATTTCCTTGTTGATTAGGAAGCCAACTCCACCTTGAGAGGTTTGATCCCCTTCTCTATAGTATAAGAGATGTCCTGAGTTGAGTTTAATCAGACCTTCTCCTTCTCGTCTAACTTCGGCCAGCCCAACGATGCTCCATTTGATTCTATCTAGTTCCTCTTCCAGTTCTACGATTTTCTCATCTAGTCTCAATGTTCTCGTGTTGTAGGTAGCAATAAATAGTCGTCTGTGGCAGCCTGCAGTAACCCAGTGATTCTTAGCACCCCCGCCCCGCCGTTACCATGGCCGCTGCCGTGGCCAGGAATAGCGCTGCTGGGAACTAGGGGCCGGATCTTTGTTGTGTTTTCATTCACATTTAAAACGCCACGCTTGCCAGGCGGCTTGGCGAGTTTATGGCCGGTTTACACCGTGCCTAGTTGAAGCTGGGAGAGTTCTTTTGATAACTCTCTCAGCCCTCCTTTCTCCCGTCAGTTCATCACGTCATATCGCCAAAGGGATTGGTTACCGCAATCTTGATGTGACATGACTATGTAGGGCTCACCACGTACAGGTGGGAGTGGAGTTGGTTGTGAGAGGCTATAAACTGCTCTTTTAATAGCAGTCGGTAGGTGCGCATCACCACCCAAGAGCCCCTCAATAGCTTATAAAGTGAAAAACCACGGGAAGCGCAGTTCCTTTCTCGACTATCTCGAAGATAAACTCTTACCTGTCTGGCGATCTCTGCCTTCCTCTCGATTTCAGCGGCTCTCTCAGCAGCAGCTTGGGCAGCCAGCTGTTCCTGTCTGGCTAATTCTGCTGACCTGGCGGCCTCGTCGCGCTTAGCTAGCTCCTTCTTGCGGGACAGCTCCTCAGCCAGTGCCCTGGAGAAGAAATACAAGACATGATAGAAATACTGCATTGGGCTCTCATCGATGCATTTCAATGAAGATGATTCGGCGTCATCGGTAAATGCAGATATTGTGGGGACCAAAAATATCCGTAGCTCCATCGATGAATTGACGGATCTCGTGACAAATCTAGCTCAGAAATATAATAAGTTGTGTTATAAACAGGTAAAATTGTTATATTTCTTACTTCTTCTTTAATTACATCATCAATATTCCAAATTATATTACGTTTTCAATCGCAGATAGTATCAAGCTATCTATAAGAATTCTACATTGAAGAGTTATAACACACATATCGCTGTCTAACAATTCTGATGATAGAAGCTTGGACATAACTTTTGTGGGAGATCTACTTTATGCACTGTATGTACACGAAACTACTGATATCTGTCCATTATCATTCTTAATTTTTCAAGTAATTAAAGGTGGCTCTACCGACCTATAATATAACACAATAAATCATATTTTGCTGTTCTTCAATTTAAAGAATGGAAGCCAATATTACTAGTTTATGTTATTTTTTATATTGTTAGCATTCACTTTGAAGGCCATTTCAAATAATAAATTGATAAATATTTCTTACCTTGTTATAACACAGATGACGCTGAGTACTGTTTATTTACTTGCTGGAATACCATTGAAGCCGAAACCGCGACACTTCATCAAGTAGATAAGCACTGCTCAGCGTGATCCACGTTAAAAGAAGGTAGCTGTTTAGGTCAAATGTTTACATGAATGGCTGTTATTACCTTTCCTCGTTCAGCTTTTCCTCTTCTTGCCTCTTCTTTTTGCGCTCAGCTAGTCGCTCAGCCTCCGCGGGGTTTTCAGCGGGGGCGCTCTTCACGTCACCAGAATTGAACCTCGACAGGCGCTCTGCCTTGGCGGCCTTCAGCTCCAGGGCGGGGTCCTCCATCAGCGCTGGTGCCTGGAACTTGCGGCTCGGCCTGAAGGGCAGCAGCTTAGCTGCGGAAACAGACTATGACGAGGGTGCTCCACAATAATGATTTTAGACCATGCGGCGCCCTAGGGCATTTATTAGCGCCAAGTCCAAAAGGGAAAAGACGCAGAGATGACGGGTTTCCCTTAATAGGCGTGCATGTTTCCCTTGTGTTCGGGGCACGACTTTCGGCTCGAATAAAAACTTATGCCCCGTGTCAGCCAGATGCAATGCCTGTGCTGACGCCATTGAGTGGCCTAGTCTGCACGACCTCTCATGCTCACTCCTTCGTTTGGAAATATGCAAATTTGTTTTTTTTTTAAATACACATCTTATAGACATCATATTAGAACCACACTAAATATTATTTTACTGAAGGAATGATTCTTTTGAAATTTATACCTATAACGCCTGGGAAATGTGGAATGCAATCAGCAATACATGAACGTTCTTTTTTCCAGATTTGAATTGTTCGAAATTTACATAGTATAAAAAACTTACGTAGGGTGGCGTTGTCAGCAGAACAGGGGCGGATTCCGAAGCAGATAAAGATAGTTTTTTTTTCTATCAGATCCGCCTCGGGGACGCCAATTTCGGGACAATGTGTTTGACGTTATTTTTCATATGTACAATTTTTGTCATGCTTGTCGTTATTTTGGGGGTGCGCTGAATGCCACATGGGTGAGCTGATAGTTGCTTTTCATAAAAAATGGTAACTGGTTCGATGACTAGTTATGCTAATACAATGGGAAGGTGAGGCTAGATTCATTATAAAATATATGCTTCGTTGAAATAGCTATCAAAAGGCGTTATTAAACATGTAAAAAAAATCTTCAAATACCTACGACAATACAATAAAAACATAAAAATAAAAAGCAGTAGATTCAAGTTATGTTAAGTAATATAATTTATTATTTTAAAGATAGTTAAAAGCGTCAAAATAAGTTAAAATAGCGAAAATATCATGCTTTTAAAAATTGTGTGTGAGGAACAAATGGGAAACCTGAAAACTAGGTGATAACAAAACTTTTTTGACATTTTCGAATTGTCTTATTGCGTTTATTAATTTCTAATATGAAAAAAATAATGTCAAAAAAAGCTTTTACAATTATCACGATTTACAGGCGTTGGAAAAAAGGAATAATATTTATATATTTTTAACATTATTAAAACAACAATTCTCTTTTTTTATTTTTTATTATTTAAAACATATTTAAATATAATATTTGCATTCTTTTCGGTTTTTATCGTTTTACATTATTTTGTTGCATTAAAAAAGTGTTAAAGTAAAGCAACACAAATCAAAAGTAAATATTTGTAAATATTTTCTTATTAACATAAAATATTCTCAAATAAAGACTTTTAAAGCATGGATGAAAGCGAAAACTGAAAAAACAAAATGTCGCTTAAGATACAATGTCATCTACTAGAAACTATAAAAATGAAATCATCTAAAAAAATGTACAAAAGTTATATATTGATTTTCAAAAATAAAATACAAAAATATAATCCATAATACTTAATTTGTAATTAAAACATTTTTTATCACTTCATTTTTATCTATGTGATGCTAAATATTAATTTAAAAGTTGATATGGTAATACGAAAATGTTCAACTTTTTTACTATTTTATTTCTTAAATTTTATTCTTGTAATTTGCAGAATGCCAAAAAATCGAATGATTAAAACATCTTTAATAGTCATTGTTGGCCAAGACATTTTTTAATACTCGTATTTACAATAATAGAGTACTTGGTAAAAATAATTCGATTTTAATGTTTCCCTGTAATGATAATGTAAGTTTATGACTAAGAATGTTTACTTATAGAAATGGATATGAAGATTTGATCAGTCTAGTTTTCGAGAATATCCGAGGCTAATTTATAAAAATATATTTTAGTATCTACGTTTCAAAACAATTCTCGACTAAAGTAAGCAAATTACAATAATCTGTAATAATGAACTTAGTATTTTAATCCACATTAAAGTAAAATAAGATGTAATTTTGCTATTGAAATTTATTCCGTTTCGTTTTATGTAATCTATTTAGATGACGGCTTACTTTTGAAATAACGAAATTATTGCGTAAGCTGCATGGTTGAGTCATGATGATGGATGATGTCGAAGTTTGGGAAGAGAATAGATTTTAAGTTAGTGTTAGGGTATATGTCAAAAGGAATATCAGATAAATGTAATAAAGGATATGAGCCAATATATAATGTAGCAGGTTTCATATTAAAGGTGTCCGAAGAAAAGTTTCAGTGGTGAAGTAACAGTAGAACAGGAAAATTAAGGTAAAACACACGTTAAGTTAACGTATGGGTAAAAAATTCGAGGATGGGTTGTGTTTGTGGAGCACGGGTGTTTAGGACAAGTAACATGTATTAAAGTTAGGCTATGTTACTTACAGAAGAAGGAATAAGGAGTAGGAGTGACAGTTAAGAGGTGACGAGTGAGTTGATGGGTGGCTGGTGTCGGATGATAGGTGGCCATGACTAGTGTGTGGTAGTGATCGTGTTACGGTTAGGAGCATTCCACCAAGGCGGGTTGTTCCTTCCGGGCCGGTGCCGCTGCAAGAGACACGGTCACACGTGTGGTTAGGTACAACACTTTATCTCCCCTCCTGGCACAATCCACACGCAAACTTCTCTATACCTATATAACACTCCACGGAACGAATACAAAAGATATTCTCTGAAATACTATTTTTCAATACAATTTTTAAAAAAAAACTTCACTTACATCCAGTTCAGCCCTGCAATCAATAATGTTCTTTTTCAAGGTCAACTTGGATAGTTTATAAAGCAACCATAGACAATTGAACCACTTTTTTTATGGCAACATTATTTATGCCCAATTAGAATCTTTTTTGTCTCTTCGAATTTTTTAAATTTAAAAAGTATTAATATCTTTTATTACGCTCTTGTATTGTAGTCAATTTCTTTTCGTCATAAAGTGAAGAGTTTTAAGAATTTTAATTTATATTTGAACTTAAGGCAAATATTTTGAATGGCAAAAAGTGTCACTATGTAATATTATATTAAATAATCAAAACTTCTAAACCAAAACAGAAGACCAAATATTAGATTTTCAGATAACGTTCTTTATATTCGGCCCGCGATTTTCCTTCAGACAGTAAGCGCAAGGAAAAGCTATAATATAGGGAAGCTATGCGATGGACTGTTATAGGGTAATTTAAATATAATATATTACACTAGGTGACTGGTACTTTATATAAAATAGCAAAAAAAAGGACCATTATATACATTGCTGTAAAATTTTAAGAATGCATATAATTAATTTCAATAAAACTTCAATCAGTTTGAACTAATTTTAACGTAATAATTTAAAATCTTAATTTTTACTTTTTTTGTATAAAGTACCAATTGCCTGTATATTTTTATAAGTTTTAACATTCAGTTTTGGTCCATTCTATAATATATTGCATTTTATATACAAGGCTTTGCCTGTAAGCCAACCAATAGCAAAAAATAACCAATTGAATAATTTTTAATCAGTGACGGCCAGTAGAAACGTTTTAGAAGCGCTGTGTATAGGTTTAAATACAAGAGTATCAGTAATATGTTTTTCTCCAACACGTTACCTTCAGGAGAGCAAGCGAGATGAACACATCTACTACTAGATTGTTACTAACCGTAATACAATCAACCCTCCTATAACGTACGTTTTTTTATTTGTAAAGAAGATTTTTCCTATAGTTTTCTCGGTAATTTCTTATACGAGTAGAACGGTTGCTTTTATGTTGTAAATAACAGCACTCATCCAACATAGGATTGATTCGCTTCATAAGAATGGTCCAGCTCTAGGGAGCATTCCTATGAAGCGAATCACCTGATTTGATGAAAAAGTTATAAGAGATTGACTGTACTCGTATATTAGACTGTTACCCTTGTAAATTAACCTACCCACAGCGCTTTTAAGAACATTTATACGAAGCTGCCATTGTTCTTAGTATCTTTTACTTTTGACATTTTAAAAATATGTTTTAAAATTCTGAAATTCTTAATCTTGGACAAAAATCAAATGTTGAAAATCTTTTTTTTTTTGTTTTCCGTTTGATATTTTTAAATAATTTATTTATCTCGTTGTTATTTTAATCATTAATTATCAAAAGTAAAAGGATAGTGACAGTCAAACTGCGGTGAGGGGTAAAAATACATAACGATTGGATATTTGAGGTTTTCATAGAAGTGATGTAGAAGAGATAGAAAAATTGGATATTTGGCAAATTGTGGAAAACTATTCAGGACTTTGTATCAACGGGTCAGAGACAAACTGTTGCAAGCCACAAACAAGTCGATTTTTTACATCGTTTGAATTACCTACTGTTATAAATAAAAAATTCTAATGATAAACTAACATTAATAAGGCCAGAAAATATTTATTTTCATGACTATATTTTAACATTTCGACACATACTTTTCGTCTTGCCTATAACACCATTTGAAGTTTTTAGTCTCTTATAACATGTTTTTTTATTAGAATTCTTTCAAATATATCCCCAAGTACTCGTAATTACCATAATCCATTATTGTACATACTGTAAGTACACTGGATATTTAAAAGTACTTGTATCATAATTAATTTAAAAACTAAACTGTGAGACTTTGGTATATCTCCAAAGCAGGTTCCAATCATATTGTAATTGATTCCTTATAGTTATCAAAATCTTGAGCGCAGTGCTTTTTAAGTTTTGGATTTTGTAAATCGATTTTTAAAACATTAAAATGAATTTATTTTCCAATAAACAAATATATACCCAGTTTTCGACTGAAAACCATTGGATTTTATATTCAGCTTATTTTAAAATTTACAACAACTTAATAAAGCTATAACACAAAGCTGTAAAATCCATGTAAAGCTCACGATTGCTACATACGTCATACGCCGTAAATGAGATAAGATCAGTTGGATATTTCAATAACCAATTTGATTAGTATTCTAAATCTAGTTCATCATAAACCCATCAAGAATCTATATATACATATATATTTTTGAATGTTTGTTGATCAATGGTTGTCTGTGACCCGCTCAAACATCAAGCGTGATTTCACCGGAAGTGGGTGTATCATCAATAACAATAATACATCATTAGAATTTTCCGAGGAAAGCTTTGTTCTAAGTCAGAGGGGAGGGTGGTGAGGAGTACCTGTGGCGACCTCAGAGGCCAGGCCGTTGGCGGCCAGGCGGTTCTTGGCGTAGAAGGACAGCAGGGTGACGTCATCCTTGACACTGATGTCCTGGCAGAGAGCGCGCCGGTAGGGGAAGGTCTTGTTCCCGGCGTAGCGCAGGCACGCCAAGTGCCCGCGCCCTGACGCGCAAAAGAGGGAAAGCACACGGGGTAAGGAACAACATCCATTAAGGACAACTTAACCAACAAATCGAGAGTACACCCCTAACATTTACAATTATAAAAAAACATACCTAATTTTGATGATTTCATACAGTAAGCTCAGTTTCACCGGTCTTAGACCCTATAGCGTCCTAAGGCATTTTTTTATCGCGCTTTTTATTGTTTAATTTCTTTTTATTCAATAAGTTAGGCTACGCTCGGCGCCCCTAACATAATCGGCGCCTCGGTATTCCGCCCCATTTCGCTACATCCTAAAGTCGGTATTGTTTTTAGGTACACTGTGAGTATACTTAAAGACCTTTGACATAACAAAATTGTAGATAAAGAAATAATTTATTTATGATACAAAATATATAAGAGTGAAGTCTACTGTTGTAATGTTAGCGTTGATTGGTTAAAGTATTTCGGTAAGCATAGCAACGAAAAGTTGGAAATAGTGTCAATCTACAACTAAAAAAATAATGATTTTTTAAATTGTTCTTGTTCATTTTATCAATATTGTTGTATAAAATATAATATCGACGAAAAGTGTTACTGCAAATGAAAATTTATGTTCAAAAAAATGTAATATAAGAGTATATTTGCATTTTTTAAAACTGTACAATCTAATATTAGCAAACTTAAACACTTTCAACTATATATACGCTGCTTAAGCTGTTAACGAATAAATGAATTAACTAAAAGGTTTATTCATTTTTTATTTATATATATAAGGAAATTTCAATCAATTCTAATCTTACTTAAATGAATTTTTGCATACGAGAGTTTTCAATTGTTGGTTATTACGAATTTATCCAAACACTCACAATAGTGTTAAGTTTTAAGAATATTTTAAGCTATGGAAGGTTGGGTATCTCATAAATACGAGTTAGCCCCTTTCGCAACTATCAACAAGTCTCGAAGGCTGTTTTTGGCAGCACGGTATACTCTCGATTGGATGGATGCTCTCCTCGGGTCTGGCGCATTTTCAACAAGTCACACACTGGTAGAGCTGGCTGTTTATGAATGGACAATGTTGGCAATCGGTCTTGGCAAATCAAAGCATCTAATTAAGTTCATGATCACTATCGACCCGCTAAAGCAAAAAAAGACATATCGACACAACTGTTTTTTTTTCAAATAAATTGATTCAAAGCGTGGAATTTGGAATAAATGAGCGCATCAAGTGACATTCTCTTTACGAACTCTTTAAGTAAATTCCAATTATGTCCACTCAGTAATGAAAACTCCAAATTAAAGTAGTTTTTAAACAATAAATTAGTGGCAATTTTGAACTAGGATAATTTTATGAAAGACTAAACAAAATAAATGAATCCAATTGTCTATAGGATTTAATTTTTTAATTACATTTTATGTTCAATCGCATAACTTTTTGAGAAAAAGTGTTTAATAGACGTAAATATTGATCAAACCTTACCAGAAAAGAGAAAAAACATAAACTTTTATTGATGTTCTTTGGTTTCCCATGAAGATCCATTTTTTTAGCCTTGTTTGGTAAACAAGATTTATTTACTTTTGAAAGCTCCTATAAACTCTTAGTGTGTGACAAGTCGATAAAGTATGAGTTACACCAGGCTGCCTGCTAGCCGCTGGTTGAGGAAGCCGCTACTGTCAGCCGCTACTGTCAGCCGCTGATCAACTTGATGTAGCAAGCAGCCTAGTGTGACTCACGCGTAAAACGCGCAATCATCGGATCAATAATAAAAACATCATATTTAATTATCTGCCGTTTAAAATTGACCAAATATTTTGCAATGTTGCAACAAAATAATACACTTTAAAATTCTAAATTTAAAATTAAATTTAAATAAATCGATGATATATTTACAATGAATTTAATGATTATGAAATGGATGTTTTTCTATCAATAATCCGTTGGGGATATTAATAGGTATGAAATTTGACGAATTAAGAATATTAGTCATAACATTTTGGTAGGTAAGTTATGGAGATTTTTAAATACTATTTAAATTAAGTCTGAAATTAGAATTTACAGTTTGTTTTCTATTTCAGTTATTGGAATTTAAAACATTTTTTAAAATTGTTTTGGTTAAATACATTGGGAAATGATAAATTTATGTGTTCAACAACTGTGGGTTAGATATTTAAATAATGTTCTTTTTTTTAGATACAGCTGTTGCTTAAATTGTCTTAAATGTATTTAATTTCCAAAATTTTTATATTCAAAGCTTTTACTGTAAAATAGATGGAGAAAGTATATTTTATATAAAAATAATTTTAAAAATATTGTTTTACATATTTTATTAAATTGTTTCAGAATATGTTTTGACTAAAACCGTAACTCTTTTGGTGACAGTCAAAAAACTCTCACCAATCAAAATACCAAAAAGAGTAGCACTATATGGAATGTATTTTTAAATATCTAAACACTGAGAGAGCGCAACCAGAGAGTTGTATCCCTTCGGTGAACTCTACGTGATAATCAACCTAGTGGGAAGGATGTGTAGTGGTTGTGTGTGTGCAGGGATTGAGAAGATTGGAGGTGTTTATCTATCTGTTTTTGTAAAAGATACAGATTGGTCATCCAGGTGTTGTTGGGCCGGCATTATATGAATAATGTTTCACGGAAAATTCGATTAAAAGAGAGGTAAAAGAGATGATTAAGAAGGTATCTTAATTGCTACTTTTGAATATTTGGAATATATTATTTAACCTTTTTTCGCACTGTGCTAAAAATTTTAGCATTACATTGATGTGTAGTTACTATACCAGCAAAAATAAGTGAGTATACAAAAATCTGAATTTATTATTTTTTTAAATATGAATACATATATTAAAGGTATTAAAAACAGTTCTTACTGCGAGTATGGGTGTAGTTCACATCAAGAAAAGGCTAAGTAATATACCTAAAAGATATAAGTCGGATAGTTAAATGTACTGTAGTTTGTAATATGATTTACATCCCGTCTCAATGGATGAGTTCTTGTGTTATGGTGTGATACAAAATATAACATAACAACATTGACAGAAAAAATGGACGGGGTAAACTCAATAGTTGTTATATATTGTGAGGCTCATTGTATTGAGATCTGCAAAGTTAAAAATAAGTCATTAATGATTAAGAAAATGTAGATCTAATAAATAAGATATATTTGCGAATTAATTTGTAGCTGGTTTCGAATATCTTCTATAATATTCTTTGAGTTGCATTGTGTATGGGAGGTCACACGTCTGTTTGACCATTTGAAAAATTCTTTAAAAATGACATTTCATGAAATATTATCAATTTTATTCCGAATAATTAATCATATATAGCGTCCAAAATAATGTATGTTCAATGATTCAGTTTCATTTATCTTTAGAAGCAAAAAATATAGTTTTTTTGTCTTTAATTGCCGATTTATCGTTTTTATAAATTTATGATATTGCTACTTTATATCAGGATATGCACGAATTTCTAAAAATGCAATTTTTATTATAAAACAGAAGTATTACTACATTTCATTGTATATAATAAATAATAATGGAAATTTATAGCGACCGTTTTGCTCTTGATAGACAGTGAATATACTCGTACAATTGATAAAAAAGAAAATCTAAAATTCCTCTAAATTAGTATCTCGCACACTAGATACTCGCGTAAGCTTCCGATCTCTAGCAAAGATCATCCGAAACAATTATCATCGTCATTATTAGAATTTTAGCAAGGTCATCCAGACAAGCTCCCGCCTAACTTGTAGGTGCAAAAAATGTGCTAAATCGCACGAAAAATCCCAGAGATCGCTCACTAGCCACTCTCGCAAAATCCTGATATCTGACTGTGATACTTCAAACAATTGTCATAATTATTAGATCATTTTCAAGGTCATCCAGACGTGTGCGCTCCGTGTGACCGGGTCAAGTCCCGCTCGTTGTATCGAGTGTTGTGATGGGTGCTTCCTCTGCAGAGGTGGTGGCTGTTGTTTAGTCTTATGGCAAGCTGCGTGGTGTACCTGTGAACCGCTTGGCGGGCTCCGCGTACCAGGACATGTTGGTGATGTCCCGCATGACGTTACGCACAGGCTCGATCATGCGTGCCAAGAAGTTGTCGCTGGAAAACCTCGACGCGTAAGGTGGCTCGTACCTGCATCATTCAGGGAAACAAACATAAAGTGATTAATCCATGGATCGGTCACATCATGCGCCACGATGGTCTTCTTCACGACATTGTGGAGGGGATGGTTGATGGTAGAAATTGTAGAAGGCGCCCTAGACGGGAGTATTTGCAGCAAGTATTCGAGGACATGAATTGTAGCTATCGCTTATGCTGAGCTGAAAATGGTTGCGGAGGACCGAGAGGAATGGAGATCAAGATGCAAGATTCTGTTGCTGCAAACCAATCGACCGGATTGATACTACGAAGAAGACTCGTACGTACTACCTTAACCCACTGAATTTGTAGCTCGTGTCGTAACTCGATGCTTCCCACTATATTTGTTCCCTATGGCATTACCCATTATATTTGTAACTAGTGGCTTAACCCACTACATCTGTTCATCGTAACTCAACCTATGATATGCGTATCTCGTGGCTTAGCATATTTAGTCGTATAACTAACATTTATTGAAATAAAAGCATGGATTAGGTAGCCAGAAGGAGGAATTTTATTTCAAAAATACAGATATCAGCTGTTGCAGTATATGGCCTGATTGAAAGTAATTTTGTTAATTATAAATGTTTCTGATCAGTTGCTTAACAAAATTAGTTGCTTTGTTTTATCACAAAATGGGGTTTAAAAAGCAATACAAGGATATATTTAAGAATTCATTATTTTCACACATACAGGTATGTAAGATCTTATTCACGTAGTTTTGTGACACATGAGTGGATTATCAAGTCCTTGACATTTATAACGGAAGATTTTCGACTTCGTTAAAATGGGCGTTTGCTTAAGTAATTATTTTATCATTTGAATCAAATTTATTCGGGTTTACTTGCAGTCACTGGGGGAGAGGTAGCCTTAATTTGGAAAATAGAGCTGCTAAGAAGCAATTCATAAATTAAGCCGTAAAATTTCTCACGAAATTCACGTTTCTCCATTTTTGACGACACACGGTTATCTGATATTATAATATCTGCCAAAACTGTGTAACGTAGATTGCTATTGACAGGTGACAGTTAATGAAAGTGGTGATGTTTTGCAAGTCACACCATCGTAGTATTCTTTGCTGCTCCTCAAGCGAGTAGAAAAAAAATCTAGGGAGCTTGTGTCACGCTCGTCCATGAAAATTGTCCACCCCAGATAAAACTTGAAAGACAGGTGAGGTTATGATGAGTTTTTGTCTGTACCTGGCCACAGTGCTATAAGGAACCACGCTGGTGGCACGAGGAACTGTGTACTGGATCTTCTTCAGAAGAGAAGCAGTCTGGGCCCTGATGCAGCGCTTCTCGTCTTCCCAGTTCTGCAAATAATTGTCAATTTAAGTTCACACATCTACTACATCACCAGCTCATGTGCCCAGTTAATTAAATTTAAGTTATTAACATGCATACACGTATAATATCATAATTTTATTTGATGTATTTGATAAAATCATATCAAAGTATGACATTGAACGTGGAGACAACACAGACGGCCAATAGTTAGGATTTGTGACAATAAAACACGTCATAAGTATATCAAGTTTAACACAAGATATTATTGTCACAAATTCAAACATCCAGCTCTCCGTATCCGTTCACACGTGTCAATATCTTCATCTCAAGTGATTTTCCCTGTTCGAATTGCGACTCTTTTGTTGTCGCAAACGGATCCAGGGCTGGACGATGGTCCTCTTCAGAATACACGAGAGTCATTGAGTTTTAAAGTCTAGGCTTAATTTCTTTCTCTTTTGCTGCAAGGTATGTTGTTGTTGATTACTGCAAGGTGTCTATTTGCCCAGATTTGCCCAGATTTGCCCAGATATGTTTGCTATGAGTTGTTCTTACCTTGGCGGTGTTGGAGCAGAGGAACTCCTCGGAAGGTGAATAGGCGTAGTTGGACCTGGGCCTGTGCTCGATGCGGTCCAGCTCGCGGATCACCACCGAGGGCCTCACGCGGATGGTGACAACGGAGTGCGGCGCCGCGCGCGACATCACGAGCCGCCTGTGCGCAGTGATGCCATGCGTCGGGTAGAACGACGACACGGAGTGCACCTGCAACAATACTCATCATCAACTAATCAGCAGAATCAGCAGCGTCAGCTAGGTGAATAATAGGAGGATCCTAGAAGAACTAAACATCAGCATTAATCTCACAACATCAAGATGCGCCTGTTACTAGTATTGCCATGCGTCGGGTAGAACGACGACATGGAAGCAGCTAAAAGAACACTCCTCAAGTCATCATCAACCCAACCACCAGCGATAGCCGAGTGAACAATGGGAGAATCTGGAAGTCTTCACATAAACTAATCATCAACATCTCTCTGATAGCGTATATCAGATAGAACGAAATGTTTTGCAGCTTCAATAATACGTCATTATCAATTAATCATCCGTATCGGTTAGTTGAACAACAAGGTGAACCTGGAAGTCATGTATCTCATCATTGTCTATTAGTTATAAGTCATCACATCAATTAAACATTGCCATCAATCTTGCAACATATCGATGCTCCTGTACACATTGATGCAATGGATCAGGAAGAACCATACGTTTTACGGCCCTTTCCCACGGACTTCCAGTTTTGCAGGATCGGTTTTTTACTGGATACCGCAAAAATCATACCTGTGTTCACAAACATAAGTTTGCATCCTGTTTTTACGTGATAGCATTGGCAGTCGGAGAATAAAATTCAGACGCAATGGACGTGAATACTCTTCTGATATTATACTGGTACTTTTGCCGCCGAAAGCAATGCAAAAAATAAAAAAAAATGTTCACCCGATCCTAAAACTACGATCGAGATTTGGCAAATTTCGTAATCTCATGGGTGATTTGAGAAAAGATCTATTTCAGAATGTCCATGGCCACGCTTGACTAGCTTTTAAAAAATGAAGAATAATCTAAAAAAACATGATACAAATATGAGAAAATGCATAATGCCTGAAGAAAAGTTAGCAATATGTTTGAGGTAAGAATAAAGTGAAAAACCGTATGCAGGATGCTAGTAGGAATACTTTCATTAAAATATGTACTTAACTAAACTGGTTACCGTTTTTTATTGGATCCAGTCGTTCGGTTTGTAGTGGCAAAACCGTACAGCACATTTCGAACGAATCGAATTTTTACGGTATCCTGCAAACCGAATGCTCATGTGAATGTTACCACAGTAGCACGTATACTTCTAAACGTGATCCTGCAAAAAACCGAACCCGCAATAAACGGGACGTTGCCTTCGTACGTAACATTCACATAATGCTCATGTGAATGTTATCATAGTAGCACGTATACTACTAAACGCGATCCTGCAAAACTGGACGTCCGTGGGAAAAGGCCCTTACATGTGCATCATGACATCAGCTTTAACTACGTTCCCTATCATCTTGCAATTTCAATTTCATGAGTCTAGCTACTATAATAAGGAAAGGCTGTGCAACTGGAAGTTCACACGAATTCTGGAACTAAATTTCTCTGGCACTCATTAAACGAGTGATCATTGTTAGCGTCCTAAGCAAGTCAACTTCATTTTTTCCTTAAAAACTTTCACAATCCATCTAAGCTGTCGATATCATGATTTGGTAGTATGTAAAAGCATCTAATTTAGGTGATGTTGTGCTACAATGTATTTAAACACTTATTGACGTGGAAAAAGGCGAACTCCGTGGACTTTCATCTCACAAGCGTTTAGCGGACACGGAATTTTCAGAGAATTCCTAAAAAGATTTGGCCTCTCTTCTTGCGACGCATGTCCATGTGATCCAGGCATGCAACAGACGGTGAGACACTCTCTCGTTGAGTGCATCATCCATGAGAACAGGAAACGCATTTTGTGTTGTCGCCTGGGAGTCTCTACCATTTATTGGGAGGATTTTCCTGGATTGCTGCTTAGTTCTGACGGTCCCTTGCTGTTAAACTTCATCAGGGAAATCGTTAAGGCCACAAGAGTGGTTAACGAGGCTGACATGGAATAGGCTCCTACGTTCTTCAACTATTTCTCAGACGTATATTCTAACCTTGTGTGTATTTTGCAGGGTACAATACGCAACTATATATTTTTTCTACATTTTTTCAGTGAAAAAAAAAATCATCTGCACTGTAATACCTTCTTCAATCATAGCTGACAATGCTGAATTCATTATCATCAATAACGTGGTCATCATCATACTCACGGTTCTTTCATCATGAATGAAAATACAACGCATATTGGGAACAATAAATTTTCTTCTCATTGTACTAACATAACCAAAATGCAACAATAAGACAAACAAGATCATTCATTCTCATAATAAATTTATCAATATTGTTGGTCAACTCCTCAATAACACAAAAAAGATATGTTACAAAAGAATTCGTATATTGTATGAAATTTCAATATAAAAACCTACAACACATTTTGTTTTGCCATGGTAACCTACGAGTACTTTTACTTACTCTTATGTTTCCTAAAGTAAAATAGGTAGGTACATAAAAATGAGACAATAAATTAAACATAACACTTAAGTACTATACTATATCATACATATTTCTTTTTTTTCTACCATTAAGGTGTAATAAAATAAAATGTAAGCACGTCTCTCGATTTTGTGCCAAATTATGAAATGACTGGTCACTTTCAATGCATCGAGATTTACACGTTACATTTACAAATGGGCGCCCGTTTATTTGTTACTGTGAAAATGCAGTCGCGTCAAATAAAATGTGTTCGCCAAACACTTCAAGGTGTGTTATATAAATAAGCAGCCGACATTTATAACAGACTTCTAAAATTAGATGCGCAGAGAAAACAAATCATGGCTAAGGAATTTCTTCGCATTTTCTCTGAGGGCGTAACTCTTATAAATAATAACGGCAGCGACTAAATCTTTTCTCGCAGGATGAATAACCAACTAACACGGTTCGGCTGTTAGGTTTGCTTTTGAAGATATAGCGTTCCCTCGGATTAAAATTCTAAATTTAAGCAATGGAATTTAAAATATTTGTTCTTGTTTATTTGAAATTTTCAACAATAAAATATCTCGAATCCTATTAGCTAATATTATAGAGTAAATTTAATTTAGAAACAATTAAGCACTTTTCACTTTATACTTTTTTCAACTGTTTATTTTATTTAAAATTTAATCCAAAACCAAGTAGGGTTTCTATTCTCTTATGTTGAGAATATGTAGAGTTGTAGACTAGTCAACTCCTCTAGTGACTTGGACTTTTTCGGGCAGGACCTTCCGCCATTTCGCAGATCCCTCTACTGATGTGCTTGATGTCTGTTTTATTTACTCATGTTTATGTTTTATCCAAATGTATTGTCTTAGCTTTTATATTTATTCTGTATTACCATCTTCTTTGATTGTATTTCTAATTTAAAACCGTATATATTAGTCTAGACCGTCAATAAAATAAAATAAAATAAATAAAGCGTGTATTAATTTAAATATGTTCAAAATATATCCCTACTTTTTTATATTTCTGTCACCTTAGTACGTTCTTTTGGGTTGAACCGTCCCTTACAACCAAAGAGTCCAAGCCTTGGAAGCATCGGCTAATCGTCCAAGTTCTATAAAAAAATTCATTTAAAAATTACCCAAAATATGCCTTGTTTACCTTACGCATACAGTTGCTGTCTTTTCAAGTCCCCGGGCTTCTGCCCTGGAGGCCATCGGGAGGAAAATGGAGCGTAAAAACACTATTTTATATAATTGATCAGTTCTAAAAATCAAAATATTGCAGAAAAAAGTAACAGTGCCTCCAAAAAAGTCTCGTAAAAAAACACACGTAAAAAAGGACTGGGTGTATGTTCACAGATGCACCTTCAGATGCAGAGATATCATTGGAATAAGGCATGGAAAATAGCAACTGACGATGATTTATTATAATGTATGAATTATTATTTTTAAGCCAGATTTGTTCCAAATGTGGAGCATATGACATTCACAATCAGAGACTAGAAGCCATAGATTTGGACATGATTTCATTTTAAATGTATTGATTGCAAGATTATCTACGGGTTTATTAAATCTGTTTAACTCGACATTTAAATAATAATTAACAGTGTTCTGTCAGCCTATAATTTGCTACACTCGTCAAATATTAAGATATAAGGATGATTTATAATTTCACTTCTAGACTTAGCAACTGTCAGCCAACATGACTTATTAAATAATTAATATCATAATTCACAAACAGAGCTTCGGTAGTTTAGTTCCACCATGAACGTGCCAAGTATGTTTGTCAACCTCCATCATTGTTGGTTGATAAAACTATCAAGATTGAAGTGTTTATGAATATTGGTTGTGATTTACTACCAAATATTAGAGGAATTTATAAACGATCTTTAGTTTATACTTAAATTATAATGATCAAGAAAATTACGCATCAGCTAATTATATATTTATACATTCAAGAATTTTGATTCCTGAAATACCGAGTGTTGATCCGCCAACGTCATAGACTACAGCCCGAGATTCAAGCATCATCCTTTATTATTACAGGAATCTACTATGAATGGGTGGTCTTCACGGGACGACTTTCGTCTACCACCAATTTTAATTGATAGGCTATGACTGACATTTTACGGGTGATGGATCAAATTCACACCAACCGGGGTGTTTTAGAGCTCAGAAATCGATTAAAAATCCAATTTTTTTTAATCTCCGTCGGGGATCGAACCCACGACCTTTGGCTTGCAAAGCAAACGATTTACCATTGAGCTATGACCGCCGGCATATATAATATGTTATTAAATTAATTTTACTTATTTTATCACCATCCTTTGGCGTCTCTGTATGTAAATTGGCGGGTTTTTTTGAAAGCTTCAACCATTATACAGTCAACCTCACTACAATGTACGTTTTTTTTATTAGTAACTGAGATTTTTCTTATGGTTTTAGTGCCGATTTTTCATGTAACTCTTTTTATTATTTTGGATTGAACTGCCTCTAGAACTAAATGGTTCAAGCCTTGGGAGCATTGGAGCCAATCATCGGATCTTATGAAAACGTTAAGGTAGTGTGGACTAACTTGCTTAGCATATTTCAGGAGAAGATGACACATGGCGAATTGATAAATTTATATTCTTAGCATTCACTTTGATATCCAATTTAAATACATATATTAAATAAATAATTATAACCTCGTTTTAATTTGAATCACGTTGAGTGCTGTTGATCACACTGCGGTTTCACTTTTAGTGAGATTTTTCTATTATTCACTTGTATACGTTTAGTACTTGCTTTTAAACCAAGTGACGTTGACATCGAAACACTTATCTTACGAGAGTGAAAAGCTCTGAATAATTCTCAAAGTTATATTAAGATTCAAATTTGGAACAAATTTTGAATTTTGTTTTACGAATATCTTTTTTTTCAGTTGTGTTCAATTATTTTCTAACGTTTGAGAGAGTGTGTCGCCAATAATGGTCGGGATAACGACCGAGTCTCGTTGTCTTAGGATAATTCTTGTATTTTTTAAATATT
Organism: Glossosoma conforme; assembly: GCA_022606575.1. Taxonomy (NCBI): domain Eukaryota; kingdom Metazoa; phylum Arthropoda; class Insecta; order Trichoptera; family Glossosomatidae; genus Glossosoma; species Glossosoma conforme. The sequence goes on from JAGTXR010000007.1 coordinate 66,509, forward strand.
CAATAAATAAACAAACCTCTCATTTTTGTATTGTTGCGGCTTTCTCTTAAATAACCCTTTGTTATCAACGTATATAAGTGAAGAAGCTCATAATTGAAAGCGAAGCCGCAGTCTTCAAGTATGTGAATAAATAATTCTTAGCGTGATTCTAATTAATACCAGGTAAAATGTGTTTATCTATTTAATATTTAAATCAATTTAGATCTCATGCGACGTCTCAAATTACTGATAGAATTTGATAATTGCAATATGTATATGGTGAGGCAATCAAACAGCACGTTTTATTTGTATAAGAATGTAATAATCAGTGACAATATTCCATTTATTACATAGTGTTGTGTGTAGAACTAGAAGGTCCTTGGCAAATTCTTCTACAACTTACTATAATCAACCTAACGGCGGGTATAGCTCAATGGTTAAAGCGTTTGCTTTGCATGCCAAAGGTCGTGGGTTCGATCCCAGACGGAGATTAAAAATAAAGTTTTTTAATCGAGTTCTGAGCTCTAAAATACTTAAGTTATATAATAATACGTTGGTGTGAATTTGATCCCTCACTCGTAAAATGCCAGTCATAGCCTATTAATTAAAATTGGTGGTAGACGAAAGTCGTCCCGTGAAGACCACCCATTTATAGTAAATTCCTGTAATAATAAGGATGATGCGTGAATCTCGGGCTGTAGTTTATGGCGTTGGCGGATCAACAATCCACATGCAGCGCTTAGCCATATGCAGCATGGTAAACGTCATAGAATTCCACAGATAAGACTTCAGAATTATACTACCACCATCTGTCTGTATTCTCCTGTATGTGCTTACATAAAAAAAACGCTGCTTAGAAACTAGCAATCCAACTGTCACGCCCTTTTCGAGTCAACATCGAATAGATTTAAATTGTAAAAATATTTGAATAAAATAACTTTCTTAGCTTTTGCTCAAAAATATACTTTTTCCTGGTAAATCTAACTATGAGTCGAATTATTGTCTTTTTTTAATTTACTTTTCCATGTATTTATGCTCCATTAAAATCCTCTCAATTATCACTTTAATGCCGCATTTTTACGGCTGCAGGTTGTTGATTTTTTTATTCTGTTAATTTAGCGCACACTTCAAAAGACTGGTGACCTGAGAAGTAATAATAACCCAAAACCTAGCGGCAGAATGCGGAACCACAGGGAAGCTCGGACGCGAAGAGAAATTATATAGAAACATAAAATGTTATATGTGTTGTGTATGAAACTCATACGTCCATATATCCTGGGATAATTCTGTGACAATTAGGGCTGCCTTAACACAACAACATATCACAGTCATAGTTGGCAAATATTGAATTGTAACTACGAGTACTATATTCATGTAATGTAAGCAAAAGAAAAACTAATCATATCTAAGTAATATTTTCGTAATAAGATTTTTTTTAAAGGCCAAGGTATTCCAGCGAAATTAAATTAGGACTCAGCGTTGGGAAGATAGCATGTTACAATAGTGGATGAAAAAAAAGTATTTAAAAGGTAATACACCCACACCTCGCTTTACGGCACAAATTCATACAATTTTTTTCCTGGATAGACATTTCACTTATTGGCATTCTCCGTTTGTTATTATCCTCAATCCATATAATCGATAGTTTTTTCCAATTTTTTTCATTATTTTAGGCCGAAAATCGAAAACGTGCCTTAATTAAAGAGGGCCGTTATAGCGAAATGCCGTATAAATAGCGGCCGTATAGCGAGGTATGGGTGTATTGACTTATCCCGATGTATTGTAGAAGTGATTGTCGTCAAGAGCTGTATGAGTACACCCTAAAATATGTTTGAATAGTGGATCATTGATGGAGAAGTCAAGGCTTAGTTTTAATGACATTGATGAGGACCACCATTTAGCAATACGATTAAGAATTAGAATTAACTTAGTTTAATGGTATAATATGAAACAACGGTTACAAACATAATAAGTTCTGTAAAACGATTCGTAACATCTTTTTTGCTTCATCTAAAGTTTCATTCATTGCTGTGATCATCCATTTTCTTCTACAGATCTATATCATAAACATTTAATCTAAGTCTATACTTTGCAAGTGTCTGTAAGTCAAAAATATTTTCTCAGCCTGAGACTGAGAAAAATTGACGCAAAAGTCCTTCCTAAGCCTAGATTTCACTGTACTTTCAAAGAATAAACTTTGTATTGCAATCAGTAAAAACATAATAACATTAATACCATCCATCACATGTGTGACGTTGGCATCAAACCTCTTAATCAAACGGGAACAAAAAATTCTTGTGAAAATACTCAACATAACATCAAGATTCAAATTTGGAATATAATTTAAATTCTTTTTTTCGATTATTTTTTATTCGGTTGTATTCAGATGTTTCTAATGTTTGCGAAGTTAATATTTTTAATAGATTTTGATAGTATTGTATTTTTTTATTTTTTTCAATCGATAATTCTTCTTTTATTTCCTAATCCATTATTTCTTTCATTTACACCACTCGATTAATCGCCTATCTCACAACGTACTTCCACCTACTCACTCACGTCCTGCATCATATAAACAGTTCACTTCCTTGTCTAATTGACTCGACAATGGCTACCTGACGAAGCCGAAAATGTCGTCCTCTAAATAAAAAAATGTGGAATAATTTCTAAATATATTTACATTTTTATTTAATATGTTGTATTAATCTTTTCGTGTTCATTTTCATCTTCGTCTAGTATAAATCATATTTCCCAATGTACTAACATAGATTATGAACATATCGAAACTACATTTCGATGCAATAGAACGGAAGTTCACACTGATGAATGCTTTGAATGACTTGTGTGTTTGTCAGTCATAGACGTAACATTAATGCACTGCTATTCTTGTCTCATCAAAAGCATACTTGTCAAACATGTTCCTCGAGATACGAAGGGGTCCTATTCCAGCAAATTTCACTCTAATACCGACAGATGGTGATAGTAATTCTGAAGTCCTATCTGTGGAATTCTATGACGCTTATCATGGTGAATATGGCTAAACGCTGCATGTGGAGTGTTGATCAGCCAACGTCATAGACTACAGCCCGAAATTCACGCATCATCCTTTATTGTTATAGGAATTTCATATGAATGGGTGGTCTACACGGAACGACTTTCGTCTACCACCAATTTTAATTAATAGGCTATGACTGGCATTTTACGGGTGATGGATCAAATTCAGATCAACTATTTTAGAGCTCATAAATCGATTAAAAATCCCTTTTTTATCTCCTTCGGGGATCGAACCCACGACCTTTGGCTTTCAAAGCAAACGCTTTGACCATTGAGCTATGACCGCCGGCTTACTCGTTCCGGGTACATCATAGACGTAAGCTCAGCTTTTGTTGCACTAAAGTTATTTAGAATTGCAATAACTCTTAATTGTAATATAAGGCTTTGAGTCTTAACTAGAGTAGTACATTTATTATTGGTAACCCTGGCAATATTATATATTAAGATAAATGTTCACTCACCTTTCCGACGGTCGGGATGTACCTCGGTAGGATGCTCTGATGATATTTATAGAAGGTGGGTCATCGCGCAATTGGAGAAGACCGCGTTGAACGAGGGCCGTGCAGATGGAGGTCGTGCAGATGGAGTCCGTGCAGTTCAGGTTCCGATGAGATGGTGGGTAACAAACAATCAACACAATTCCATGAATCATTGGCACAGGAAGCATGTAGGTGGAGACTATTTCGAGCGCAGTATTGTGAAGTGTAATATGATTTTCATTGAGGAAAATTTCCACCAATCTTTATGGGCAGTAGTAAAATTTTGAATGTGAGAACATTACTTATTGCCTCGTTAATCAGAAATTTGTTATATTATACTTTTTTCCAGCAAAATGCATATAGATAAACACAAGTATAAGTACATCAAAATATATATTATTATATTTGTTTTGTATAAAAAGTACTACTTAATTCCTTGACTATCAAAGACAATATGAAAAAAATATATATATTTAAAGTCTTAGAATTCTCTTTGATATCCATTTTAATATTGAATAAGTAAGTATTTCATGTATTCAATTGATGTTAGTCTGCTGTCTTCGGGAAACTGCAGTCTTCCATCAACCGAAACAGTGCTTCGTTTGATCCACGTTAAAAGGCATAAAATACTTATATATTTTATATGATAAAGAAGTTTCCTATTATTTAATTGTGATATCGTTATACTAGCAAGATTTTAAGCAAAAAAATACCTGTACAATTAAGTTATCAAGATATTAAACGTATTAAATTGTATGTAATCTATGCTTCATATGCATTATGTATTTTTCATGATATAAGAATCGATATCTTTCAGTTTTCCAATAATCCATCTCATTATACTTACCATATTTTATAATAGCATTTTCAAGGATTGTTTATTATTGATCTCATGTAAGACGGAAATATTTTGCAGTAAACAAAGTTTTCCACGAGTTGTTTTCAGCTCTAAAACTGAATAGCGTTATTCTTGGTCGGATGTTGTGAAATGGGTAAACATTCGAGCTTTTGAAGTAGAATCGTATAACAGAGCTTTGTGTAAACAAAATCATTTTTAAATACAAGCTACAATTAAACATTTGCGATTTTCTACGTATTTGTATATAATGTAATAGAAATATATTAATGAAAATTTGTAATGTTTTTACTTAAAAGAAGTGAGGTTACTTTGAATTGGGAACATTTATTTAACTTATATTTCAAATAAACTCGTATCATCTATGTTCTAGCAAAATTAACGAATATTTCGTAAATTCTTAAGTGTCATTAGATTTTTCTATATATGAGAGGCAGGGTAACAATTTTTTTAATAAAATAATTTATCTCGAAATCACATAAAAGCAAATGTTTTTTTAGTTATAGCAAATTATTAAAATACAAATGAACCCATTATAATTGGGATTTTCATCATTGTATTCTTGTTAAGATTAAAAATATTATTATTATTGTGTTTTAAAAAAAAAACAATTTAAAAACGTAAAAAATCGACGTAATAGTCATATAGTGTTAGAGTTATTATTGTAAAGCATGAAAACGTAAGTTTTTCAATCAAATGTTTTTTCCTTGATTTTGTGTACACGTATCAAGAAGAATATTAGCGTAGAATGTGTTTCATCTCTATCTTTTCTTTTTACTTACTGGATGCATTTTGGTGTTGATTATTAAAGAATGGTGTATAATTACAAAAGAAAAAGTTATATTCATCGCAAATACCATATAATATTTAATTTTAATACGATTTACTTTATGATTCTACTTTAAATACAATTTATTAAAAATTGTAAGCTTGATAATATAGGCAACGATACTCGTATAATAAGAATTTAAATGAAGACTTGCTGACTCATCCACAAGTGTATCTTCATTGCCATCCCAGACATTCTAGCCAAATCAGTTTGACTTCTCCACACACAGTGCAATTTATAACTCTGAAATCAATATATCTTCTCGCTGGTTCATTTGCTAAAATGTGTATTTATGTGGAGCATCTTGTTGTGTGAACTTGAACGGTTTTAGAATGTGAACATTGCGCAAAACCTGTTGAATCTCTGATCTGTTGATGAGGTTGGTGACCTTGGGACGGGACGGGACTGCACATCGGGAATATCGGATCAATGGCGGCTACCAATTTCAGTTTGTCTGCCAAACCAACACAAATGAAACACCTCGCCGAGAGCCAAGTTTAAATAGCAACTTTATTAAAAGATCTCCGAATGTATAATGTTTCATTAAAAGCGTTTTTTAGACATTGTTAACACTATTATAAAATATATAAAAAGATTGTAAAAGTCTCCAAAAAAAACAATCGTAGCGAGGGCCTAATTAAATTCGTTTGTACAACAAACAGACTTGGCAGTGCTTTTTGACATCTGCTCTTCAAGTCTTGCAGCGAGCGACTATAAAATGGATTATTCTGAATTACAATAAAGACCGAGCCCCGTTACAGCAATGTAACATTTCATTATTGTTTAATTGTTTAAACAAGCAGTTCTTCCACCGCACCGCATACAACCAGAAACATACATTCTACACATAAAGACAAAACAAGTATCTAAAATACTAGAATAAATATGTTGATGTTATTATTTTACTTGATTCCAACCTTCATAGTTCAGCGAAATCAAAATTTTGGATGCGTGCTTAAAAATAAAATCAAAACAATACAAATTTTGATCGATTTACTTTTTTCGTTAATTATTTGATGAATCTTAAATGCACGATAAAAATACTCAAGTTTTGAATTGCGATGTTGCGTATTTATATATTTTAATGGTTCAATCACATAAATATTTATGAATTTTACATAACAAATTAACACATTGATCTATGAAGGTTGAAAGAAGTATTTATAAAATGAAGGCTCGGTCTTAAAAGCTCAGTTTAGCTTGTTCAGCATTAAACTCTGTAAGAGTAATGGCGATAGCTGGTGCCTCCTGGCAGTCTTCCGGAAGTGGTGGAGCTATAGCTGGAGTTGTATTTTCCGGGTCCGTCTCCCAGAGAAGACGACCTCTCAGTGGTGTAGTTGTAGTTGGAGGATCCGGGACCGGAGCCTACGCGGCGCTCCACAGTGTTGCTGTAGGTAGAAGACCTGGGTGCTCCTCCCGTGCCGGAGGTGCTCGTGTTGCTCGAGTAGGAGTAGGAGTACTGCTCATCAGCGCGGCGGGGCCTCTCGGGGGTGTCCACGACCACGTAGTGGCGCGGAGTCTGCAACACATGAGGCGTCACGATCTCTGCGGAAGCCGCTCTTGCAGACTCTAGTGTCACTTCGCTGAAGGTAAACCTCATCAACCACTACTAGGAAGCCATTCTTATACATTGATACACTAATTAACTTACTATTCTACTTTACTTTTACACCTTATTGATGTAAAACCATGGTCAGAAGTCATTGACATGGTGCTTATAATCTCTTATGATATTGTTTATTTTCTATCTAATAAAGACGATTTTTGTGTTTTATTCAATTCACAGAAATCTAGCTTTACATAATCCTACAAATCCTGCTTTAATTCAATAGGTTTGTAAATGTTAAAGCCTTTCGACAATTTAATTTCTGCTTTAAATATCGTCACATTTTCTTGTGGTACCACCTATTACATTATTACAAATCACTAAATATCTTAATAAGCGCTTGAAGTTATATAATAAAGGACAAGTAATCAATCGTTCATCTAATCTGCAGTACGTACCAAAATATGGGCCATTAAATATCAAAGACTATAAATCCATATTAAATTTGTGTACGGTTAGACACATTAGAAAAAATAGTTATCTTTTAGGAAATATAAGTACACAGCGATTTAGTCAACTATAACCGTGGCTAATTAATATTTTTTGGGATAATATCTATCCAAAAATAATAAATGAATCTTATAAATACCGTATATGAAAAATTATCCCTCTGCAATTGAAAATACGGCAGACAAAAAATGTAAATGTCGTTGATCTGTCAAAACGTTAACTATTTTGACTTTTCCACCGACGCAATCCGAAGGGGACACCGTGACATGGCAATTTTCCAGTTTCGTACAAGTATTTAAACTTTTAAAATAGATTCCTTTAAAATCGTAACACAAGAGTCACTTGTCGCTTAACCGAACTGATCGGTGACTACCCTAACATATTTCTTTGCGATTGATCTAACAGATCCATAATTTCCTGGACCGCTTAAAAAATTACCGAAACCATCAAAACCTATCGAACATTGGAGTTATTTTATACTAATTGATCATATCACTAAATCTAACTGAGATATTATGCATAAAATGTGACGCATTATTCCTAAAATAGTTTTTATTTAATTAAAATTTGAATAAAATTAAAATAGTTAATTTTTCTTATTACAATATAAAAATTAATACCTACCTAGGTAGGTAAGTATACCTACAGGCTTAGTGGGTATAAATTTGAATTATTCCAAAAATGGCTTCCTAGATAATTGATCTTTCTCTATAGTTTCCAACAGGATAGTGACACAGCTAGTTTAGTTTCATCTGGTGCTTAACCCTTTGACGACCTGCGGGCGACAGTTCCCGTATGTTGGAACCTTATCATTCTCCGCACCTCATAGTCTGTCGCGAGCGGTGAATTTAACCTCGTATATGTGTTTTTGATATGGCATTGCATCTTTTGACAAACTGAAATGTGAGACGGCCTTGTGTAGGAGGATACAGAGCGGGTGAAGTGGGTAGAATCGAGAATGTGGCAGAGAGTCCCGACCCGTCGTTAAAGGGTTAGTTACCAGAAGGTAAACTCGAGAGAAACACAAACCTTTTCCGGCTAAGCGACTTCCACAAACATGCAGACATGTGAAATGATAAACAGTAAATAAATAACGAGTGAGGCGAGAAAATCTTTGTTGGCGTTGACCACCCCTGACTTACCCGAGGATACTCGGCAAAGTGTCCATTTGCAAATCGGGAACTAAAATAGTATCAATGAAATAAATAAACATTTTTGTAAATTTTATAAATTATTTTATTGTTTTCTTTATCCGATGGTAATAAAAAGTCAAATTACATTGGATATGTTACGAAAGTGATAAAAAAAGATTACAAAAATACGTGCGTGACTAAAAAATATCTACGTTTAAAAAACCTGCGATTGAACTAAAAAATGGCGATCCACTTGAAAAAGTGAAAGCCATTTGCTAAATACCAATGAAAAAGTTTAAAAATTAGTGAAGCGTATGCGTTTAGGATTTATTAATTAATGCAAGGACCCTAGAAAATTCTTATAATTACTTATTTTCGAAAAAGAACAATAGTTCTAACAAAAACGATGCTATTTAATAGAAAAAAGTCTTATTTAAATACTCGTTTTACAGTTTTCTTCAACTCCTATCAATAAGAAATTAAAAAGTTTAAGTTATTTTTTATTAGAACAAGCAAATATTTTTTAAAAAAGACTTACTCATCGTAAATAGCACCGATTATTGTTTTTCAGTAACGCGAATTTCTAGGTAAATATACATCGCACGTAGTTAATGGAAAAAAGCGAGATCAATAAATAATATTATAAAAAGCGTTATTCGTTCGTTTCGCGACTATTCGTTTAAGGGTTAACTAAAAGCTTCGGTAAAATCGTTTCTTCTTTTATGCTGAACTAAATCGAAAACTATTTACAATATATACCTTTTATAATTTTAAAAGCGTAGCAAAAAAAAAATAGCAATAAATTACATACGAGGGTTTTAAATCTTTTAGCATACCTATCTAAATCGTTATTTTTTTTATTAATTTTTCGTTTAATTTTTTGTCCCATACACGTTATATTTTATTTTTTTACTAAAATGTTATTGGGTAATAATACCTTTAAACATCCATTTTGATCAAATATTAATTAATACTCTATTGAATACTTTCTTTGCGAGATATTGATTTACAGTGCACATTAATGGTCAACATGACTTTTAAGTAATGTTGGCTGATACGTCAAAGCGCTCATCATTATTGATATCCTTATCAATTGATTAAATTTAAGATAGAATAATTAATTTGATTTTATCTGAAACACGTCAATCGCCATCAACATTAAGCAGCCAAAAGACGTTTCGCTTTATTTCGATATTATATTGTGCATCTAATTTCAAATGATTGCACTACATACTCACACAATAATTGAGCAATGAGCATGATTTCATCTTAGACATTATAAAAAACATTCATCACATCATAATCACATTGGTCTATCAACCAACATTCTAAAAATCATATATCCTATTTATATATTACAATTTTAACGTGTTTTGTTTCGTGTATGGGTGTTACATGAAGGGAAAACTAGTAAAAGTTGCAGCAGAGATGAAGTCTTGATGTTTCATCTTTAGTATGAAGCGTAGTTGCTGTAGAAGACCCTGGTTTTCGGATCATTGGCGGCCCTCGTGCGATGAAGGTGTGGCAATAGCACGTCCATGTGCTGCTTGTCAGTGAGGGCCGATACCTCTCCTCCAGCTTCAACGATCAGATCGTGTCTTCTTACAACGTTGAGGACCTTCTCTCTGGTCAGATCGCGAGGAGACACGTAGGGCTGGACCGGTTGGTTGAGGATGTACTGGTTGGGTTTGATGCTGGCCCTGCCTTGCGGAGTCAGGATGAAGGGGGTCTGTCTGGGCTGGACCTTGTCCCTCTTGCCGAAGGCCGTGATCGGGTCCGCCACGAGGCTTGGTCTGGGCACGAAGGGAACTTTCTCCCAGTCCACTTCGCTACGCTTCTGCAAGGGCAGAACAAGTCGGTGTTAGACTGCCCGGCGACGATCTAACTGTGCTGACAATCTTGGACGTTTGACACATTTCTTTTAACAAAACATTTTGTGATGAAGGCTACATCACATGCTCATTGATACGTGCTTTGAAAAGTCACTTCCATTTTGGAAGTGATGATCACAATATATTTGTATAATTTTCTTACAATATATTTTTAGAATCACTTTTATAATTTCACTTGTGGTAGCACTTCTATCAGCATTTACCCAGCTTCTGTTTTACAGGGCTTAATACTGTTGTGTTTAAGCTTTTAATGCAATAATTCAAAATTAATAATGAAATTTTATTTTTTAAAAACGTTGGACGATTGAAATTATTCAAAGTGTTCTATCAATGATCAAACATGATATTTGACAAACGTAGACATTTGACGAATCCCACTCTACCACTGTCAATTAATTACATATTGTCAATTAAAAAATATATGCTATCAATCAACTATGATGCAGCAAACTACCCAGAAGCACTGTTTTTACATTTGAGAAGTCTTTCAAATATTTACAATAACATTGTCAAACATCAATGATTGTCAAACACGTCACGTGATCGCTGACAGGCATCGTTAAGGTGAGTCTTTGACAGCCGCTGAGCAGCCAGTCGTTCATCTTCTTCACGCAGATGGATTCCCGGAGCTGACTGGTCGTGACTTTGGATTGTTTGTCAAATTCTGATGCCAATGGTTCAGTCCGTTTAGCTTCGTGTTCAGATAAGATGTCGCGGTGCTCCTGATCAAACTGTTATCATTCGAGAATCCATAAGTGTGAGAAGTTGATGAGGATGTCAACAGACTTGTCATGTGTAACACTTATATACATGTAAGTGTAGTTTGTTAATGTTTTTACAATATCCTATCATTAGAATACGCTAAGCTTGCGATGAGTTTGTGTTAATCGGTAAAACTTTAACATTTTACGATGGATATTTAAATGTAAACTTTACTTTGCAAGTATTCAATACATAGAAATAAAATAAAAATTTTAAAATATAATACAACATCATTTTTTGTATATACAATTTGTTATTCGAATTCTTTTTTTATTTTATTTTCAGCCGCCTGATCGCCGACATTAATCCTTCGGTTTCAAATTAATAATGCATAATTTGTACTTATATTTCTGTTCAACAGCTGTCTACTATACAGTACATAGGTGCAGATAGAAAAAATGACAGTTCAATGTTTTGGAACGTTCATTTGAAACGTAATTATTCTAATTCTTTTTAAATAGCAAAGCTTCTAATTTTGTAATTTTTACTGTCATTTATCAAATAATATGAAATATTATCCTTCGGATTGATTTTCTTTTGTATGTTTAAAGTGAAATGAACTCGTTTTATAAATAATCCGATATTCTTAAGTTTAGCGTTATATATAATATTTATTATCAGAAATAAGTTCAGTTCTAAACTACCTTTCTACATGAATTTTCCGTACATATTTTTTCTATTCAAGAAAATACGATTGTTTTCTCCTAATTTTACTTATTTATCACTATTATATATAGTACAGTAGATGGTATTCATACATAAATAGAGATATAGTATAGCTTCAGTTCCTCTCGAATATTTTTTTTCTCAATGAATCCTAAAAGAAAGTCGCCGGTTTTAGTTCTTCAATACAACCACAAATTCTGACTAGGTATATTTACAACATGGTTGCCTTGGTCAACATATGTTTCGCGGAATGTATTATTTATATCTAGCGTTGAAAAGATACTGAAATATATTTCTAACTGAGATTAATACAAGGGTCAATAACTGTGATATAAAACAGTCGTAAATAAGAGTTTTTGCGGTCGTTAGTTTTCTATTCGGACAGATGCGCGTCTACCGCATAGATGTGTCTGCGACTCTGAGGCTGGCTCATTATGAAATAATATTTCTTGAAAGCTTTCCAAAATATTACGCACGGCACTTCGTTACTACATTCACACTTATAGGATCACCAAGTTTCGGCAAGGTTGGCACTGCTCTTTATCGATAATTTTCGAAAATTCAAATTTATTAGCGTTGAAGCAAGATCTTAAGATGGAATAATTCAAATATTGTTATAGAAGAGTTGGAACGATAAACTGTAAAAAGCAAATCAAACAACATTCGGAAAATAAAGAAAATGGAAATTCATTTGGGAATGTTTTTTATGCTTAAAGCAACCCGGTATTGTTGTAAAAATAAATTATTTAAATTAAATAAACACTTTTTAGACTTTTACATAAGTAAATTAGAATTTAGTCGATTTATTAAGTGATTCGAACTAAGTTGAAATATGTCGTAGATAAATTAACGAAAAGCAATTCGAAGTAGTTGCCAAGCTTTTATATTAAATCCATAAATTTGCATATACCTAAACAACATAAATCCTGTTCAATTCGTGAAATATAAATAACCTACGGCGTCAAGTATTTAATGTTTTATTTCCAAAAATGTCAAATTCGAATGTTTTTATGATGAAAAATTGACCATTTTTTGACAAGAATTTTCGACGATTGTAATATATCGTATATTTTCTTTGTTGAGAAAATTCTTAACAAATATTTTTATAGACAAATAAAGATATGGCCGCAAGCAAAGTGTAGAATTAGTATTTAATTATAAAAAAAAACATTAATATATTTAATTATAGTTACCACCTCTAGTAAAAAGAATATGATTCAAAATATTTTATAACCTAGGTATTTTTGTGGCATGTTATGTTTCTATTACGTCAAAAATAATTATCATATAAATTATAACGCATCGTCAAAGTGTTTTATTCGTTTTCATCTATAAAAATTAATATTTTAAAAAACGAATTTTAATCGTGCATGTTTTCAAAAATAAGAATGTAAGCATAATTACCTACCTAACTTTTAGCCAGGGAGGTATTATATTTTACTTATGAATTTCATATTTTAAATAATGGCGCGTCGTTTAAAATAATGGCAGCGTATTTATTTATATAAAAGAATAACAAAAAAAAACGTTTTTTTCGAGTTGGAAGCGTTCCAAGAATGTTTATTCTCAACTGTTATCATTTCGTTTTTCGGCGGAACTTGCATTTTTCAACATTTTTTATCTTCCAATCCAATTACCTACCTACCTTTAAAAGTACAATAGGTATATTCAAAAATATTATGAAAACATTGAACGATTTGACATTCATTCAAGGACTAATATACAACTTTATGAAGATTATTAGCATTTTTAAATGTCAGTATAAATTACGTTAAAGTGATAATGCAATTGTTTTTTTTTCAAGTTGGTAGGTATTCTGAAATTAATCTTTTGAATAGCTCTATTCAATTATAATTTCTACGTTTATGTATATCATTGGGTGTTTTTATACGCAAATAGAATATAATACAACTAAATCTTCCCTAGGCATTATATTCATGCCTTTTTCCATTCGGTATGGTCCTGCGTTACTTTATCTCATTACCGCCTCTCCCCTTACCTTTTCCAATACCTTCCAATACCTCCCAATACCTTCCAATACCTTCTAATATCTCTCAATACTTTCAGATACCTTGCAATAAATTTCTATACTTTCCATTACCTTCCAATATTTTATTGCTTCTTAGGTTTTCACGGCCAGATTTGATATTGTGGCTTTTGGGTTTAGCCGTGTGTGGTGAATTTCTTCTGTCCGATATTTCGACCGCCATTGCAGGGGTCTTCTTCAGGGTTAAAACAAAGTCATCAACCCTGCAATGGCGGTCGAAATATCGGATAGAAGAAATTCGCCACACACAGCTAAACCCAAAAGCCACAATATCTTCTTTCAGAAACATGCCAATACCTCCCAATACCTTAAAAACATGAGAATACATTGACGACACGCTTCCGTTGTTTATCATTAAAGTTAGCGGGAGTTTGCTCGGATAATTCGCTCCCGTATAATGCGGAGTTTTCTCAAATAAACACTTATTATTTTGTGAAGCACGAGAGCAACATTTCTCCGCCCGCAGCGCCTCCCGCGCGTGGCTAAATTTAGCGCGCTGGACGCCGGCAGTTTCCGCGACTGAAATCTTAGCAGCGGCGGCGGAATCCTTTTTTAATTTGCCAATGAAAACCCGGAGCTCGACCCAAACGCGAAAACTATAACGCGTAGCAGCTGTACGACAAAATAAATAAATAAAAAAACAACAATTAAAAAAATGTTTACGCAAACTCGTAAAAGCGGCGAGCGTTTATGACGCCACAGGCAAGAAACTTAAAAAAATCGAACGTCCGCCATTTTAATTATACATAGATATGAGATACCTACTCGTAGTTTTTTTTCGTTTTAATTGGTAAATATTCTCTGCTTATTATCGTTCGTTTGAATCTGCATTTATTTATGATTTAACGCGCTTTTTTATTGTCTGCAAACGCAAGTCGCTTTGTACGCGGCTGGTGCTCGATTTACGCAATGCCATGGAACATACTCGTATATAATAAACCTGGCAACACTCCAAAATGCCCACGACTCGAAATCGAAATATGAATGTTTATTGAGTATTAATGGACGCTCGTTGTGCCGTTACTGATTATTGTAACAATATATTTCTAAAATGCTCAATAATCTTGCGCGATTATGAAAATCGATCTCCGAAATGAAAATATTCTTCAATGAAATACTTTTTGGCTAATTCGAATTATGCATATCAATATATGTTAGGTACCTAACTCAAATCATTACTATTTATAGACTTTATTAATAAATATTATTAATTATATTATATTGGACATTCTTAATAGGTAAAGATGGATGGATGCTTTGATACGTTTTAATAAAAATTTGACTAAGCAATGTTTAATTTACATAAAAGCAATATTTCATGAAACATTTATTAACAACTACATTATCAATTTAATTGTTAATAATTTACTACCCCCTGATCCATATAAAAGAATTGGCGATAATTATGGCAGTAGTATGTAATTACTGTAAATAAATATAAATAGCGTGATTTTTGTTTTAATAAATTAATAAAACATTGTCAAAAAATCATCGTAGAATTACGATTTTATTTAGATATTGACTCGATGTAAAGTAATGAAAAAAAACGGAATAAAAGAGTAAGTCGATTTTTCAAAACTGGTTAAAAAAATCTTCGGATAACGTAAGCTTAAATATTTTTGATTCAAATCACAAAATTTTTAACTAACCTACAATTTCTTAATCATTTATTAAAATGTGTTTTATCCATCAAATAAAATCATTATAAGGTTAGTTATAGACTATTTTATAAAATTGCATTACTAAAGCACGTATTTTTAAATATTAATTATTTAATTAATTTGCGAACTGGTAACGTATTATTATATTATTATTCGAACGACAGTTACAACTTTAAAACTCCTCGCAGTCATTTGAATTTTGAATGAAATTCTAACGAAAGGACCCTATCTCACTGTTTATGAATTCATCTCCAACATAAACGTATTTATACAACAAATAAAAAGCTTAATTATATAAATACTCTCAAGAGGTATACCAACAAAGATTCTCTGCACTTCACATCGTATAACAGCTAAACAAAACTTAAACAATTACAACTTTTCTCAAGTGTTTTTTGAACAGAAAAAAAAAACGACAAAAAGTGACAGGAAAAAACAACTCTCGAAAATGTGTTAAACTCACCGTCACTGAGTAAGCGGAGGGCCTGGTGTAGGGGCGGCGGGTCGTGTAAAAATCACTTTCGTACACCATCTTGAATTTGTGGGTCTCTTAACTGTTACTGTTACTAGTTGGGGGATTGTTCGATGTGCACTGAGGTGTCGTCGGCGCGGCGGATCGCAGTGTTGTGAAGTCTTCAGGGGGAGTCTCTAGACTTGGCCGGGCGTCGGCGATCACTTACGCCGAACATAAACCGAGAGCGAATTCCTATTGGCCGCCGTTTTTACATCGTCACCGGACAGAAGTTTCCAACGTCTTCCCCGAAGCTTCCAATGTTTCCTGCTGTGTGAGTGAATATCATATTATTGTTACAACTCTTTCGATGCTTCAAATGTTTTCTCGATGCATAACTGAATGATACGTCATCGACGGTTTCTTCGAAGCTTTCGTTGTCTGAATTGTTTCATGATGGAATCGGTGACATTGTGGTATTGATTTATAATGAACAATTACTTCAGCGTAATCCATCATTTCTTAATGAATAATTCTTGTGTTTTAAAATAAACAATTGCGTTTCTTGATTCCAGATTATAAAAACCAATTATGATGACTTCTAAGGATGTTTTTTTCCTGTAAATAATGTATGCCTTTTGTGTTGATCCACTTGCATTTTAAGTAAGATCGTTTCATCTCGTGACACATCGTTCATGACCTTCTTCCATTAGTACGATCTTCCGATATCAAATTACCTATAATAATTATAATAGTAGTTTAACGACAACGTTTTTCCGGTAAAATTATCAGAGAATATTATTTTTTGGATACATAAACAATATTGCTGAGAAACCTTTCTTTCTTCTTTCTTCAAAATCTTTTATCGTGCAATGTCTTTTACTTTGTGCGGATTTTTCTCCAAATCTCGGTTCTTAATCATATTGAGGGTTAAGTCAAACGTAAACTTTATCATAATCTACATTATTGATTTAAATGTTGAAGACATTAAGTTAAGTATGAGAGCATAAACTTCAGGAGATTTTTGGGACTTCGAGTCCCATACATAGAATGTACTCGGCGAAACACTGGACAGCAAAACTAACAAGAGAAGAAGCAACCAGCTCTATGTGCTCCTTGTTACGACCTCGTACTCCAACGAGAGATCAAATATAGAACAATGACAAATAACGTGGGGCATTGCAAAGTTAAGGAATTTCATCTATAAATGTAGAGTAATCCTATATATAATAATTATTATATTTTTGTTTAGTCTATGGTTTCTAGTCCTTTATTGAAAAAATGTTTAAAACCACTTATTTCGCATCCGCTCGTCGGCTTCCCGTAAATAATATGAACCGCCGCAACTCTTGCAAGAAGACGCGCGAAGTGGTTTACTCGGCGTGGACGTAACGCTAATAACCATTACGCTGGTACTATTCCTGGAGCTTTGACAGCTCAACCTCGGTCAAGGGGCGCTGCAGGCGTCATCAGTCACCAGTCAGCAGTCAGCACACATCACACAATTCGAGAAGGAACATCATCAAGAGTGGTGAAAGCTGCTGGTCTACAATCTCTAGGCTAAACAGGAAGCTTACAGTAAACAAGTGAATAGCGATGGAATGAAGAATTCAAAAATCTAGCCGGAAACTCATTTTTGCTGCGCAACCGCGTGTAAATAACGAACTTCACGCGAAGCAGATATCTCTATTACACAAAAAAAGAAATTCCCCAAAAAAAAACATCGATTAAAATATATTTTCCCCATCCCTTTAAAAATGCAACTGATATAATTTTCGTACTATAATTTCGCAAGTATAATAGTTTATACTTGCTATAAGAAACAATTTTATTTGATATTGTCAATACTTGATTTTCCTAGTTTTTGGATGTATTCCAAAATTGTTTGTAACTTTTTTATATTTTACTATAATGATTTTATCTTTAATACAGTTTCTTTTAGGTATAGGTATTTATAAAATTGATTGATTATTCGATTATCTACATCTATTATAGGTTTAAACAATTGAAAGAAGTAACCTTTGAAGCATTTTGACAAATAATATTTGTCATATTATGTATTAATTTTTGTTTATCAAAATAACTTACTTTTCATTAAAAAATTATATTCCTGTTGATAAAATTAATAGGATTACAGAACTTCTTAACAAGGTTGTGCTGGGAGAATTTTTCCCAACTATTTTAAAAATCATACTGAAATTTCTCAAATGTAGTTTTATTAGAGCTTCCATAATGCGTATGCCTGATTACACATCCTGTACCTCCAAGTACAATTCCCAAAGATAATTATGCAGACAACGAATATTCACTAACCTGATATCTCACTCCAAAATTAACGTCTAGTGCAGTGGTGTATAGTTCTATCCACTCGATATGTTGGTAACAAGCGTGGAAAAACAATGCGATTATTTAAAGGGGTGGATTATGCAAATCCCGTGTATATAACGTCAGTAAAACAGATAGCAGATGAGCTACGGTCTCAGATATCGCGAAAAATATCCCCCACTGTGTGAGAACATTGGTGCCAATAAATACGAAACCATAAATATTATTAACTAGGGCCTTTAATTTTAAAATAACCCAATGCGTTAAAAAATAGTTGAATACTGAAAAAAACACAATAAAACAAATGATAAACTAAATTTGTTCCAAATACGAATTGGTATTTAAATTTAAAATATCTAATTTTATATTGCAATCGGTAGTTACATATTACAATATGATGTATGGCTTAACTACATTGGAAAAAAGTTCTTATCACGTTAATGAAATTCTGAAATAATTTCGAAATATAAAATTATTATATTATGTAAATATTTTTATTAAATATTTATAAAGGTGAAATAAAGCGGGATTTTTTTATGTGCCTTATCAAGCATTGTTCAGGACTGGGCGGGATGGAAGCGAATGCCACACTAAATAGAGGACCTTCCATTATTTTCATATTCATATAGAAGACAATAAGGTCCAGTTCCATATTTTTCCGTTTATATACCTAGTAGGAAATAAGTCAACGTGCTCTACATACACACAAAAAAAAACTTAGTATCTTGAATGATGAAATAAAAACCAATGGTAGACGACCGCCCAAATGTGCTACGCATCGCCGAAAGAAAATGATTTTCTTTTGTATTCCCGCGCTTTTTGCCTTGACACATTCACAAGTGGTTTTATTCAATGTAAAGCTGCCATCTTCTCCGGTTTGTTTGGAATCAACATTTCAACGATTGCACTAAAATGCAACAATTTCGCTCAAGAATTCGGCCAAGACCGCCATCGGATGCAAGTGTACCGATTATAATCTTGGCTGACGTTGATTCACTGCTTAAAAGCTTAATTCTCCAAATCGTATATACTCGTAAAGCCGAGTTATTTACGAATCTAGAAGGTTATCTAAAGCGGTGGCAATTCATCGGCTGTTTTTTTTTTTTAACAGTTCACTTCGAATTTCTAAACGGCTTTTCAGGAGCATTTTTATGCTAAAAGAAAATATTAAAAACATTAATAAAAATGTAAAGCCGATTAGAGAAGAGGACCTGGAAGACCACAGGCAACCTGGACTTCAACTGTAAACAAGGCAAATATGATAGCAAATTTTCAGATATGGAACGGATATGGGAACAAAAAACATGTAAATATTTTCACCGATACGTCCCTGATCACTGCATTTATCAAATGCATCCACACATTATCAGATGATATCGCTACAGAAATACATCGACTAACGCCGTCTCTCTAACCAGGTCTGTCTGATTCACGCAGCTGATAGACAGTGCTTGGAACATTCGGGTATCTCTGACGACTATCGCTGATGAATCGACTGCGATGGAAGGAATGTCACGGAGGAGTCGGGCGACAAACAAATACGCTCGAGCGTGGGCTACAGGTGGTGAAAAGATGTCACCAAACATTCAAAGGGACCGCAATATGGGATTCTTGAGTCGTAGGTGAGTTTTTTTTTTAGCAAATAAAACATGTTTCTACTATATATAGTTTATTTTGGTTTTAAGGCGACTAGTTACTTATTTCTCAGTGTAAATATTAGTTTTTTAAAAGCTTCCATAATACCTCTTATTTTAAGACATACAGTCATTCCTTCAATAAAACGCACGTTTTTGAGTATTCAACTTCTTCCACATTGTAGAAGTCCGTTAACTCGTTTTATGTATATCAAAATCCTTCTCCCGGCTCGTAGTTATACCTTATCTTTCCAACTTAAATATAAAGTATTTGTGTTGTTATGAAAATAACGTGGACCCAATTAGATCTTATTTGTCGTACAAAATTACAATTTTTCTTTTAATTTTGTACTGAAATGCTCTTTCTGCACGCTCTTTTAATTTGAACATAATATGAAATATACCTACCTTTAATATATTATTCAAGGACAAATAATAAATAAAGCATTTCGTTAATATACGAGTATATATTTCATCAAATTCATAATAAAATATACTTTAATATTGTTGATTGAAGCGTTGCCAGATGGTTCTTACCAGTCAATTCTTGGAAAAAATAATCAGAGCGGTTTACCGTTTCCTATTCCGATTTATTACGCTGGCAGCACTCAGTAATATTTTCAAAATAATTATTTCAATTGATTTTGGAATTTAAATTCTGTCACATTATCGGCCATTTTGAATTCGCAAAATTAAACATTTTGTATTTCATGCAAATTTTTTTGTTCATACAATATTTTTATACATATTTTGTTTGTGTTTTTCAAATATTTACATAATGATGACAGTTCATCGTTTAGTATACTTAATCTCATGTATGATGGAGTATGTAGTTAACACTAATATTAGACATGTTTTCAGTTTTAGCAATGATTTAAGCATTGCTTTCGCGTAATATTTTTTCTCTTTGTGTGGGTGTATGAATAATGAGTTTACGCTTAAAACTAATTATTGTCAATGTCACACGTTAAGTTTGACAACAATTCATACAATAATCATTGAAATGTACATCTTAATCCGGGGAATAGGATGAAATTAAGTCCATAATATAAAATCTCTCAGAAAAAAATATTTTGAAAAATAACGTCAATAAAAGGAATAGTCTCCATATTGTGGACAAAATTTAAATTTCCCGCTTGTAAAAACTAGTGACATGAATTAACAATATTATAAACCTTCTAAGTCGTATATTGTGTAGCTACAAATGTTTTTTCTTTTATATTTCAGTAATGTGCGAGATTTCAAATTACGCATTTAACGATTTGTAAAACCGTGATTGGCGTATATTTATATATATAAATCCCTTATTTTTAATTATAAATAAGCTCATAAACAAATAACTTCTTAGGTTTTCACGGCCAGATTTTATATTGTGGCTTTTGGGTTAAGCCGTGTGTGGCGAATTTCTTCCTTCCGGTAATTCGACCGCCATTGCGTGGCTCGAACACAAGGAAATCATGCACGCCTATTAAGGGAAGCCATTGAAATCAAAAGACATCCCATCAACATCAACAGGGATGATGGCTTGATTCTCAAAACAGCATGGCTTCCGCCTCTAGCACATACTCAAAAGCATAGACAGACAAGCAAGGACATCCACAGTCAGACATGACGTTCGTGGAGGTACACTCCTTAGAACATACCCACCGCACACGATTACCCGACATGACGCTCGGGGAGGTACGTTAGGCTAACGGCTAAGCTACCTCCTGACACCAACT
This sequence comes from Glossosoma conforme, assembly GCA_022606575.1. Classification (NCBI taxonomy): domain Eukaryota; kingdom Metazoa; phylum Arthropoda; class Insecta; order Trichoptera; family Glossosomatidae; genus Glossosoma; species Glossosoma conforme. Next base: position 88,051 of record JAGTXR010000007.1, read on the forward strand.
TACAACAAAGTGAACAACCCTGAAGAAGACCCCTGCAATGGCGGTCGAAACATCGGAAGGAAGAAATTCGCCACACACGGCTAAACCCAAAAGCCACCATATCAAGCTCATAAACAACTAGAAAATAGTTCTGTCATAATAATTCATTATGCACATTGTGAGTGATCAAAAACCATCAAAATATGTAACATCGTATAATAGGTACAATTCTTCAAAACGCGTGATTGTTGGTAGGTACAAAAAAATGTTCCCCATTAGTAGGTACCTTAATATCAAAAATATTCATGTAATAACTCCTGGAGGCAGAATTGAATGAGATCATTTTAGCCATGTTCTGATGACATGACGATAAAAATAGCATGAAATACTACGTCACATAGAATCCATTATTATCCAATACAATGTGGGTGCGAAAGTTTACTTCATTTCAAACTCCTACGACGTACATAGTCGGTTTGATGAAAAAATAAAAAATAATGGTCTACCGCCGCGTCAGAGAAATGAGTGGGCTACTAATAATATCCTGACGGCGTGATATCATTCTGAAAGCTCAAATAAACTTTGTTTATGACACCGAGAGTCGGACATTCGGGGCAAGACTTCGGGGGGTTCTTCAAAGTCAACTTGAATCGGTATTTTCTGTCCGGAGGGAGAATCCATGCCAATTTTTTTCCGCGAGATTAATGATTGAGTTGGCTGCAAATTATGCGCCAAAACGTCTGCTGAACTGACATTGAAATGTTGCTGAATTCAAAACGTGGAATTATTTAAAAATCAAATTCGTTTCGCTGAGGTAAGTAAATTTTAAAACACAAGTTGATTTTATTCAATTTAAATTTAATTGGTTTGTTGGACATTTATGTTTTTTTCATTCATAAATGAAATATAATTTAATATACAAATACTTAATATCTTGTTATAACATGAATCTCACGGAGCACTGTTTAATATAATAACTTGTTGGAACAACGCGGTTTTCCCTTCAATGAAAGCTTCATCTTCTTTAAATAAATCTCAAAGTGAATTCTATAAATATCATATAAAATATATAATTTCTAGTATTTTCTGGTAGATTTAAAAGATTTAAAACCATTACACCGGCAAATAAACAATGATGCTAACAACCATAGTCCCATCGAAGAACTACGATGAAATCCTAATTAATTAATGATATTTTTAAAAATAATTATGTATTTTGGTTATTGTTGCATATATCGTTTTTTTGTATGAAACTTTTGTTCATTCGGATTACTTATTTGAAGAAGATCGCGTTTAGCAACCAAAGTTCACAAACTGTGTCCCCATCAGTCTCCTATTTATTTTAATTGTAGTGACATATTCTTATACAGACAATAAAATTATTTTTCTAGAATGTCTAGCAAAAGTTTTCAAAACTAACTGCTAGTCTTTCATTTTAGAACGAGAAAACTTACAATACGACGTAATGGACAGTCTTAAAATTATTATGGAAATTGTGGATGCGAAGTTGAATGCTGTGAAATTTATAATGTTACCATTGGAAAAAAATATTTGTAGATCTCCTATTTTTAGGTGGCTGCCTAAAACATCATTGCATCGTTTGTTTCCAGCGCTTTTATTGCAAGATGCGCCGCGAATTTATTTTCGACTTTGAAATTCAAGGTCCGGAACACATTCGGCAACCGACGACCTTACTCCACATTGGAAATGGAATCTAGCATTTATTTGTTTATGTATTTCTCCCAGACCCTCACCATTGTGGTTTTTCGTCCACATGAGTGGCGCAATTCTTGCGACATTTGAACGGTATTAAAAAACATTTATTTTGATCGTATAATCAATTTTATTATCTGACTGCATTGAGACATTTGATTTTTTTTTTTTAATATCAACGTATCCTCGAGTTGATACATTAAACTAATAATAAAAAAGATTAGGGCTCTAAATTATAATCTATATGTTTCTTAGTATTATTTTTATATTCTTATAACAAAAACTAGGAAAAGCTTTTTCTGAAAAAAAAATGGCTAATATTGATTATTTTTCATCAAAGAATTTGTTTTTAGTTTACTACTTGGCATGTGTTTACCATGATCGTAAAGTTAATACTTTACGACCAGTTTAAACCATACAGAATCGATATTTAAATTTAATAATGAAGTTCCGTTAAGAAAAATTATTGCAGAAAATATAAATGTAAAATATAACTATAACTGTTATAGATAGGTACATTTTAATAAAAGTACATGTTATTCTAACATATAATATTAAAAGGAAATAGTAAATTAGTTACTCTTCTTGAAGAAACGTATATGTACTAGCTATGTTGCCGCCACGTAAACAATTATAAAAAGTTTTTTGGCCGCTGATAAATACATTTTTTCATCACATGCTGTAGCCATCATATTACAATAACTTTAAAAAATATGTTTAATCAAATATAATAAGCAGAAGTAGCAGATTAAAACTGAATAATAATAACTTAATACCGAATAAGTATTTGGATAATTTACAACAAAATAAATAAACCATTTTGTATTATGTTTAATATTAATTTATGTTTTGTAATATTTTTTATCTGGTATAATCATAAATCTTACAACCTTTTTAATTTTTTATTAATTTCCCTTTCCTTGCTTCTATTGCCTTTTGTAAATGGTTCTTCAATTTTGAGGCTGTAAAGTTTGCTTGCAAAAATAACAAAAAAAATAACACCGAGCAGTGAATTTTCATTGGATCCTGTTCGAGTCATTGATCAAGTATTAGAATAAGGATGAAAACAAGTCGTCACTTAATTCACTAAAAGTTATTTAAAAAAAACACAAATTTACTGACTGCCTGTATAAGTTTGCCAACCCTCCAAAACAAAAAGTCTGCTTTAGAATTCTGAGCCTTGCTTATAGTCCATAATATAATATTATTAAAATGCCATTTATTTATTTTAATATTTTCATCTCCAGTAAACAATTTATTATATAATATTTCAAAAAACGACTCAATTTAAGCCGCGTTATTATTTATTTCTCATATTCGAATACATTATTTATTTTACATATACAACATTTGACAAAACTACAATCTTAATTATTAATATAATATATTATTTGGTAACAAAAAGGATTCATTTTTATAATTATTTAAATAAAATATAAGATAGGTATTTTGTAAGGTGGCTTAGTGATCGATTAATTTAATATTTTCTCATACTAAGGAATCATTTTTCTCACCTGGCAGCACCGCCCGTGGGGCCACCTCATCGGTTTCCAAAGTAATGTCAGAACAGTGTTGAGGATTCAAAATATCCCCTTATATGTTGTGATAGCCGGCTCAGGATGGAGCTGAACATCGTGTTTTTCGTTGTGCTAGCCGTGCTCGGGCACGCGCAGGCCATCATGTGGAGCCTGGCGCCCAACGGGCAGAAATGCCTCAAAGAAGACCTCAAGACCAACGTCCTCATAACAGGGGACTATGATGTGGACGAGGCGCCCGGCCAGAAGATCGATTATGTCGTAAGTTAACCGCTTCAATGACTTAAATAACAAATAAAAACAACTAAAACATATATAGACAGTATAAAATATACCTATTACATGATAACATTATATTTTACAGCCTTTTTCTTGTTTGTGCCTTTCTAGGTTATTTCGCTCCTAGCAATATGTCAGATTATTGGGGATGTGTCTGAAGCATCTTAATAACAGATTTATCAATAAACTAATTACAAATGTATACAGGTATCGATAGATGGTACCGTAAGCCGGTAATGCTACCTTATATTACACTTTCTTAAATAAGAAACGTATTTTTATGTCAATGTCAATAAAGCAAGAAAGTAGTCATCCTCCTATAACGAACTTTTTTTAAATTTGTAACGGATTTTTTTCTTATAGTGTTAAACCGCTTTTTTAGTATTAAATGATCCAGGCCTCGGGAGCATCAGGCTAATCATCCAATCTTATTAAAATGTTACATGAGGATTGACTGTATTAGGAAATCTATTTTATATTGTGACTGTTGGTAGCAAACATATTACTACATCGGAAGAGTAATTCGACTGTTAGAAAGTCCACTAACATCTAACCCACAGTCTTCTGAACTCAGACTTAAGTTGATTGAAATTGTCTTTGTTTTGATTTTTCCCTTATGAAGACACTTGAAGGAAAATATCGTCAGTGTTACAAGATATCTTAATCCATATAAATGTTTGTAATTTCAGGTGAAAGATTCAAAGGGCCATATTCTCTCCCAGAAGGAGAACATCTCAAAAGGAAAGTTTTCCTTCGTCACCGAGACCTTCGACACTTTTGAGATCTGCTTCATCTCTCGAGTTCCTCCACGTAAGTTATGTTCCACATCTGTATATATGTTGATTTGACTATTTTGTAGCTGACTAATTTTGCTTACCGAACGGCATAGTTCACTAGTAAAGCGTTTGGTTGTCATTGAGATGCCGTCAGTTCAAAACCCGACCAAGCTTGATTTAATGAAATCACGCTAAATGCTGAAGACAACACTGTATATATGCCCCCGGTAGGGTTGAGTCTCCCCTTAAGGACAAAAAATATTTCCAGAGCTGGAGTGTCGGGTTCATCATATGAGCCCATTATTATGAAAGTAGTGTAAGTCATGTTTTATTCGTTTTGAGATATTTAAAGGTTTGTGTTTTGATTTTGGTTGAAAACCAATGAAAGTGACAACTTCATGTTGCATAAAATGCTGTATTTTGATTTTTTAAATTAATGTTGGATGAAGATTATATTAATTCACAACATTGGGAACTGAAATAAATTAATAACTCGTTTTTTACAATTTCTTGACTTACGCCACTTTCATAATTATGGGCACATATAATCTCTTTAAAAAAAAAGTCCTCCAAATGATTGAAAACACAAGTATTTCCCTGGGTTAGTACCAGTAGCTGCAGTCTATGCAAGTTCGCGGACTCCTGCCATGGAGGCTCCCAGAGACTATCAATATTTCCATGTGGAGCTCTGGGTAATCTGAGCTTACCGAACTGTGAAACGGCAATTTGCAGTGTTCATATGCTCCAATTATGGAGCGAATATGGTAAAAAAATAATCTTATTGACAGTTTTTCCGTTTTACCCAATAAAATTGCCGTTTTCACACTTTTAAACAATTTCTGAGATCTTTTTCTGACGCAGCGTCAATAGGTATTACAACACAGATATTTCTCATAAATGTTTCATTATTAATCAAATATTCATTATTATTACATATTTTGTTTACAAAGCGTAAAAAACGCAAAACTTTGTAATAATGCAATGGATGTGTAATCTACCTGGCTGGTTTAATTTAACGTAACCTAACCCAATCCTTACACGAAATAGGTAACGTAATGTATTACTACAAATAGTAATACAGTACGTCCTTACGGACGTCTTCATCTTTTTCTGTGTCCGTTTAGTTTATCATCCCAGTAACTTTCCTGCTTTCATCAGGATTTATAACATTCAAACTTTAGATCCTCCGGGCATTAAATTAGATATTATATTACTGACTTAAAAATATAACAACTTTAAATAATAATAATCCTATTAAACATTTTCTGTTTGCTTTCTTTTCCAGCTGTTTGCTATCTTAGTAAATAATGTATGCATTTAAGCTGTTTAATATTTATTTTTTCTTTTTTAAACATTCATTAAACATTCTTTTAAATAACTGTTTGATTTTAACTAGTCTGTCTACCTGTCAGGGGATAAAGAAGGCTAATATTTTTTAAGCCATTGACCCGATAAGAGCTTAGAGATAAGGACTTAGTTTTTGTGATAAATTTGACATTGTACAGAACTTGCTTTTTGTGTCTGAAGTGTTTCCATATTTTGAAAATTGTGAGTGAAGCAAAATCCAATTTTGATAATGGTTTTTAAAAAGTAAACGGCAATAAATTTATTATAGGTTTTTTTAATTCTTCTTCATCATATAGGTTATGGTTGATCATCTCGGCACCAATGATCTTCCACATAATGACTCTTAATCTTCTCCTCATTTTCCTTAATTTATTCAAGCGGTTATGGCTCAGTGGTTATAGCGTTTGCTTGGCATGCCTAAGGTCATGGGTTCAATTCCCAATGTAGAATTTAAAAAATATAAAGATTTCTGACCTCCAAAATACCCCCAGTTGGTGTGAATTTGATCCCTCACCTGTAAAATACCAGTCATAGCCTATTAATCAAAATTTATCATAGACGAATATCGTCCCGTGAAGACCACCCATTCATAGTGAATTCTGCTAATAATATGGATGATGTGTGAATGTCAAGCTGTAGTCTATGACGTTGGCGGATCAACACTCCACATGCAACGCTTAGCCATATGCAGCGTGGTAAGCGTCATAAAATTCCACTGATGAGACTTCAGAATCACTATCACCATCTGTTGGTATTTTCCTGTATGTATTTACATAAAAAAATAGAATTTAAAAAAGGCACTTTTGCGTGTGTTGATGTTGTTTCCGTAGTAGAAGGATTGGCCGGCATTATAAATAACCGTTTCCAGGGGGCACCACGCGGAGGTTCCTTCTTTGCTCCCCTGGAACGACTTGGTGTTAGAGCACTGCGACACACCTAAATACCTAGGGGTCAAGCTGGATAGGACCCTCACTTATCAGAAACACTGTCAGTCTGTTAAGCAAAAGGTGTCCACCAGAAACAACCTACTCTGAAAAGTGGCAGGTACGAAGTGGGGAGCCCAACCAAACCTGATCCGCACAAGTGCTCTAGCTCTCTGTTTCTCTCTGGCGAGTATGCTGCGCCAGTATGGGCGAGGTCTGCCCATACCAAGAAAGTGGATATTGCTCTGAATGAAACGTGCCGGGTGGTTACGGGGTGCCTAAAACCTACCCCAATATCAAAGCTATATCAACTCTCGGGCATTGCCCCACCAAACATACGGCGAGAAGTTAGGTCCTGAGGCCACCCTGCGGCTGAACATGTGGAGAAGCGCAACTGAGGGGAATACTTGGATTGCCCCGAAAGAGGACCTAGCCCCTGGACATGACCAAGGGTGGAATATATGGAGGTCCCTTAACAGACTTCGGACCGGAGTATGCAAGACGAGGACACAAATGAGGGCCAGGCAGTTTTACAGCGGACCGACTGAATGTGACTGCGGCGTGGAGCAGACCCTGTCACACCTTCTGGAGTGTGCGCTGTGCTCGAATAGCTGCACCCAGGAAGACCTGATGATGGCCAAAAGTAACGCCATCGACGCCGCCCACTTCTGGGCAGACAGGATCTGACCCTGTTGTTTCCGACACGATTATATATATTTAAAAAAGGCGAATGAACAGCATACAGCAACAGTCGTGTAGCTTCGGGGCACTCCTATAGATTTAGAGGTCTTCCTTTTGTGGGCTTTCCTTCTACCTGCTAATGCCTATCAGCTTATGTTTCAAAAGAATAAAAGGAATTGTCATCATTGACTGATTATTATAGCACACTTGTAGTGATCATTTGAGAGCTGCTGTAAAGACTGCTGGTCCTCCTATAAGCTTTACGTGGAAAGCAGTCACCAGTGTGTTTGCAAATTAATGTCAATTAAAACAACAACAAAAGTTTTTGAAATAATTATGTTTTGATTTTAGATCAAAGAGGCGCACCTCAGGATGTTTCGCTGATCCTGAAACGAGGAGTCGAAGCCAAGAGTTATGAAGGGGTAAGATATAATTTATTTTTAAACAATTCACAACTAGCCTTAGCTTATAGCCTTTATAGATTTATAAATCAAATTATTTCAAAACAATGTGTAATATTCTGTTAAATCAAATTGATTGGAGGAAACATGTATTTAAACTTGTACCAGATAATTAGTGCTTAAATGCAAAGTCACAAATTACACAATTATGAAGATATACACAGAAGTTAATTTTCGAACATTTATGGTTTGATTTGATGAAAAGTTACACAGTAAAACGTAGCTCTAGCCATATTTTAACTGTAGCTTCTTTTATATATTCTAGCGTTCAAATTTATGGTTAGGTTTCTTATGTTTTAATCAATTTGGTAATATATAATTATTTTGAGTATTTTTAAGTGTCATATTCTCTGATAATGCTTATCTGTTTCGTAGAGTAATGGATCCAGTAAATGAACACTCGGCAAATCAACAATAAAAATCCTCTTGTTTCTAAAATTATAAAATATTTTTAAATTATCATTTTTAATATTGTGAAGACAATATTTTAAACATTTGGGGCCAATGACCTACTCTAATGTGGTATTATCATGTTGCCGCCATTAGTTTTTGTTCACCAAATTAATCATTAATGAAAGAGCATAGTCGAGATTAAGATGCTTTACTGTTATGCAAGCAATGGCGGATCGATCCTAGGGAATACTAAAGATATTAATGATTTTTAACAAACATATATATTTGAATATGACTCTGATCCCTTGTCTGTTAAAATATCTGTCATAGCTTATTAATGAAAATTATGTTGTAGAAATAGAAATGTTTAAATATGTTGTTGACAGATTTAAAAAATATATGAGCTTAGAGACATTTTCTGATGACAGAACTGTGCCAAAAACAATAAAATATCATTTTAAAATGCTCTATCGATTATGAAAAATGCTTATTTATTTTTAAATTGTATATTTTCATTTACCTGATGGGTTACCCTATTTATTTTTTTAAAAATTGAGATGGAATCTTATTGCCATAAACAATTTATGCATAGAGAATATTTGACAAAATGAACTTCCTTAAATCATAGATATTTCAATGATTAATAATATGTCTTTAATTATATTTCTTTGTATGGCTTCACGTATTTTTAAAATTATATATGTATATATTTTTTATCTTTTCACTAATATCAATTCTTCTTAAGTTTTATTTATTTTTATTTCATGGTAAAAGAATCGTCTGTTCTCAGTGGGTAAATTTGATTAAATTTTCTGAATGCGTGTGACGCTCCAAATACTATGATTTTACTAAATTAACATGTGTATGAGTGTTTACTTACTAATAATGATACCCCTGTCATAGCCTATCAATTATACTAGTGATAGACAACTGAAATCCATTAACACAACATCATTCACAGTTAGTAATTATTTTTGTTTTGTCATGTTTTGCGGACTGTAGTCTGATGGGATTTGGACGTCTTTTGCTGTGTTGAATTTTTTTATTTTCAATAAAATTATTTAAATCTAAAGAATTAATAATTTATATCTCCGAAAGTATTCTTCTGCATGAGTAAAAATATTACTAAAAAATGTGAACTTTAGAGTTGATTTTAGTTTTTTTCTTTTTTTTGCTAAGATTAACAAAAAATTTCATGCAATATTTTACCCGGAGAAGTTTGTTTTTTGCTAATTTACATTATTATTATAATCACAAATAACAAAGCAAAATATCATATCTTTGGTCGTTTGTTTGAATCGAAATGAATTTATTAATCACTAATATTTCTGATTTATTTTAAAAAATACAGACAATTTTGAGTTATGTTTTTAAATTGGTTTTTATCTCTGATTTTGTATTTATTATTTTAACATAGTTTAATCTTTTGAACGCGGCACCTTTTTGTAGATTTTTGGCCAAATATATAGACTAATATATTTTCTAGTGAACAAATACATCAGATATTGCTTACAGTGTTTGACTGGAATCCAATATATTCAGTTATATAGTAAATTAATTTTGAACATTACAACAGTAGAATAAAGTTGTAATATGGGGCTATAAATTCTATGTAAAGTTCATGACCGCTATAGACGTCATACGCAGTGAATGGGTTAACACGTTTAACGCCAACGTAATGTTTTTAATGCATTTGACTCAGAGGCGCCATATAGGTCACATTCAATGTTAAAATTCCATTGAAATGTAACCGCTGGCGTACAGGGACTGTTTGTTCAAAGAAAAAAAAACTTAGGTCACCGGTAACCTACAGGGCACCCTTTTCAACACCGGTGACCTACATGACGTGGAACGTATTAAGCGTTGATTACAAACAGTAATAAATATATAATGTTTCAAATATGTGGAATAGACATTAATTATTGCATTGAGAATCTGATCCAACAACATCTATTTCTGACAACTATCTGTAGTAAAGTACGAGTAAACAATCTATTTGGTCATGGTTTTTTTCCCTTATTGGCATTATTTTTTGTTTTAATGCAGTGCAAAAACATTATCATTTGTAGCCTGTTTAATGTATTGTTTCCCGTGTGATGTTATAATGTTGTCGGCTTGCGCAGATCGGTGAAGCCGCCAAGTTGAAGCCCATGGAAGTGGAACTGAAGAAGTTGGAGGATCTCTCCGAGTCCATCGTGCAGGATTTCTCCTACATGCGCAAGGCGGAGGAGGAGATGAGAGACACCAACGGTAATTACATTATAACTTTCAATTAAAATCTCTGAAAATATATTGTTGTTAGTATAAATAGGGCTATTTAAATGCTTATAAATATACATGTTTATAACAATGTAGCTCAACTTCATACTAATATCCCGTGACCAAAGGAGCTTACCATATTGTTGAAGCAATTGTCGAAACAAAACAAAAAGTCTCTGAAGATTACGGACATATTCAGCTTTGGTCACAAGTCATAAAACAAAAATATAAATACAGTCGATTCCGCTTAATTGGGACACCGCTTAATTGGGACAGCCGCTTATTTGGGACAAATCTCAAAGAACAGAAACCAAACCATGAAACCAATAGTAAATTTATATGTTTAATTGGGACAACATTCCGCTTAATTGGGACAGTAAATTTAAGATCGCAGCACGTATAATGTTACACTTAATACATGTTATCGTCGGCTCGCTGAGATAACTGGTGTACCAAAATTTACCATATCGCGTGTCTTATGACAAGAAAGTCAACTGCGTAAGGAATTGGTATTACAAGAAGGACAAGCAGGAACATCCAAAGATGACGATGATGATGCTGAGTCACCTGTACCTGTGACTAACCAGGAGGCAAAAATATGTATGGCCGTGTTACAGCGTTATTTTATGCAGGAAGGAAATGAAGGGAGCCCTACATCCGCACTGAATATCTGCGCTGATTTTGTAGAAGTGAAATATTACAAAAACAAAAGACAGACTACACTTGACTCATTTTTGCATTGAATTAAATTGTATGTACCTACCCATTTATTATTTAAATGAGGATGTTTTTCTTAAATGTTTATATAACATATTTGTAATTTATATGATAATTTATATAACCTGTATGTAATTTATAGTTTCCAAGAGTTTATAAAATATAATTATTGAAAAAAAAATGCATTCTTTAAATTTATGTTTGTATCACTGGTTAATGCCCTTAGTTGCCAAAACCAAATAAATGAATTTTAAAAAATGTGAAATTCTTTTAATTGGGACAGCCGCTTAATTGGGACAAAATGCCTGATGTGTCCCAATTAAGCGAAATTGACTGTACTTACAAAGCAGGGAACTGTTTTTATAGGACAGCCAGCTGATACATGACACGGATTAGGCCGATGTTCCCAATATCTGGCAATATCGATGGCTGTGTACTGCCCAGCATTAGGTCTTGATGTGCAGCTAATTGGGCATATGGGACAGGATCTTAGGTGTTAGGCGGTCTGCAAGTCTCCACAGTTGCACAGCAGTAACTCTCCCTGCAGAGCCTTCCCCGCTGCTCGAGGTTGTTCTTTGTTCTACCAACTCCGTTTCTTAATGTGTGATGCGATTTGTTGCCAGGAAAAAAGGGTCATTATAATGTTATTTTTTCTTATTTTCCAGAGTCCACAAACAACCGCGTTCTGTTCTTTAGCATATTCTCGATGTGCTGCTTGCTGGGGCTGGCCACGTGGCAGGTCCTCTACCTCAGGCGCTACTTCAAGCTGAAGAAGCTCATAGAATAGAGGAGAGGGAGACAAAGAGAGGCAGAGTGAGAGAACGCACGCCGCACAGCTCCCGGGCGTGGCTGACAATCTATCCCCGCAGATCCAATGCAAGTCATATTAACCCGAATCAACGCTGCTCTGAAAAAATCTACTCGATGCTTAATAAAGTTACTCTGATCAATCATCTATACTGCCGTTCGTTTCATAGTCTTTTTATGGATGATTTGTGAGATGTTCGGTAAAAATAACGTAAAATACATGCTTGTAAGTATACTAAAGTAGTATAATTAGTGTTCATTGCTGACTACAAGTATCGAGTTCAGTCAGTACTGGATGTTGGAAATTTGTGGCGATCATATACTGCACATATGGGGCGAATGGAAAATGAAATTAGTTTTTAAAAATCTCCCCTGTCGTGTGAAACTGATCCCCTCTTTTATATAAACGCTTCATGATTCATGGATTGTATCGGTGGTAGTCTTAGTTATGTTGAATGAACAATAAAGCATTTTTTTTATATATTTAAATAACACGGTGCATATAATCCTGCAGATCTTTTTTCATGTTTGTATTTACATAAAAATAAATATATCATGATCTTTTAAAGTAATAATCTTCTATTGGAAAGGCAGTATATGAGAGTTGATCCTAAGAACACATTCTTTTTCAAATATAATATATTATTATCATCGAAAAGTGAATCGTTCAAATAAATGGAGTAGAGTGTTTTGCCAGTGCAGCGATGATACAAAACATAAAAAAAAATGATTTTTTTCAATTCCCATTTTTTCTATTATTTTACTCTCCATTTTGTTTTCCATTTTTTTTGTGTTGCCATTTGTTGACGGTTTTCCTTGTTTTGTATTTATTTGTATTTAATGAATAATGATTCTCACTAAATTGTTACATTTGTGATCTTGTTTACGAGGATGGCGTTTAGATGATGAATGTGAAATGTGTAATGTTCTTTGATGGATATTTGTAAAATGTACTTTTGTATTAAAATAAAAAGATTGGCTGAAATAACCACAAGTATTTTTTACTTATTTGAACCATAGATATAACTGAAGACCTTACAACAAAAAAAAAAACTGAATATGCCTTCCGGTGTAATGGATTTCCCCACCTGGTTATAAACCAAGAGGACCCAATGAAGATTTTTTTAAATTGCTGTAATTTGTGGACTGTGTTAATGCTGAGCTGAAGACATATTATTATATTATAAGAATTTTAATTAAAAATTTAACAAATTAAAAATACTACACCGACTGCATTGGTTGAGAGTTCCGGCTAGAATCCAGTACAAATTATGCCTCTTAGCTTATAAGGTACTCAACGGAAGTGCACCGGGCTATTTGACAGAACTGATCAAGTCTTCAGAAATAGCACGGTCTTTGGCAATCGTGCTTTCAGCTAAGCGGCACCAATGTCCTGGAACTCGCTACCGGAAAGCATAAGAGAGCTTAAAGCGGAGGCATCCTTCAGAAGCAGACTCAAGACCCTCCTTTTTACTCAGAGGCAAAGAAGCGCTTTTGGAATGACCATTCGGTCATAAAAAAGCGCTATACAAATACTAATATAATAATAATAATGACATAGGCAGACCAAGCCTCTACATACTTCAGTAAACTGTCCTTGTAATGGCAAATATCGTTCAATCTACATGAGAGAATTCAACATCAATCGGCATTCTATTGTTGTGTATTAACATAAAAATATATTTTAGTCTAATGAAGCTTTTGTCATTTTTCAATTTTTAGTCATCTATAAATGGACAAGCGTCATAATCCGAGGATGAGTCATGAGAATGAAAAGATAAATATTTTAATAAATAATATTTATATTAAAAATTCAAAAAATATTTAAGAATCATTTTTTCAAAATATTTACATCCATGAAACCAAATAGTAATTAAATTTCGGATTATTTTATTTTATTAGAATATATTTTCTATAATCTAATCCTTTATAGATAATTGATCTATACCAATATTTAATAATTTGATAAATACATATAGCGAGAAATTTGATGTAGAATTGTATGTATGTATCAAATTATTCATAATAAAAATGACACTCAAATTATTTAATTTTAGGATGTTTGTTTTTTAATATAAATATTTCCTATGTTAACCTTTAAACGCCCAGTGGTCCCATACGGGACCGCAAATTTGCGTCGTTCAATGCCCTTGCAGGCCAATGTTTGTAATGTATCATCGCACAATAGATTCTTCCATGAACTTACTTTAATACTATTATTACAAATTAATGTAATCCAATTGTGAAATAAACCATAAGCACTCCTGTATGGGACCGTAGGGCATTGAACGACGCAAATTTGCGGTCCCGTAAGGAAACCACTGGGCGTTTAAAGGTTAACAGCCATAGATAGCTGCAATAAATATATAAGAATTAAAGTAATATTATACTTCTGTGATAAATTTGAAGAAGACCTTTGACTATTAATTTTAAATACAATGTAATTCTAGTTAATAGCCGCCTAAACAACTATTGTAAACCTTCTGGGAGCAGAGTACATAGTTAAAGAAACCATAATATTACTGCATTACTACTTTGAAAACCCAAATCACTATTTTACCAATGAAGAGGATTGAAAGAACCTGTATCATCAAGATTATTGGTTTCTCAATTCAGCGATATAACTGCGAATAGAAAAAAATAATGTGCATATTCAAAAGAAGCCACCGTACCAACAAAATAAACAAATGGTCTTCTTTGTTAAGCAACAGTATTGAAGCATGACTTGCATGTAAATTGCCTTTCACGTTAAAATTTCAGGCACAGAAATTTGTGAATAGTATTATTATGCAGACAAGTAGGTTTCTGTTAGCGGAGTTACTATTATTACAGTACCTACCTTACAAACATTTACATATCGTAGAGATGCTCATTGGAAGTGTGATGTTTTCTATGATGCAGAAAGTTTAAAAATTAACATCAGAAAACGTTTTTTTTTATAGATTACTGGAATTAAAAATTAGACAGGAAAATATATAGTATGCAAAACTCACGTATTATGCAATACAATATTCAGTTATATAAATATGTTCAAAAAAGGAAGGAGAAAGGTTAGAATTTATTTCAATCGCACTTTAACTAAATTTGTTGGAAAGAAAGAACGTAACCTAACTTAAGATAAAAAAAATATAAATGTAGACCTTAGACTAAATGGAGTCTGTTTTTTGTAGTTTAATGCTACATATTGGTTGTTGATCAGAAAGTTGAAATATGATAAACTAAAAAATAGCTATAAATACCCTGGATCTAATGAGAATTTTCCCCAATCGTAAACTGTTTATCATACGCCAACCATTAAAAAATTAGAGTATTGTATATAAATTAGAGAGTAAAATTAGTGGTAGGCAAAAGCTGTCCAGTGGACATTGTGATTCAGTACCGTATTTATTCTTTTATTTTAATGGATGTTGAATAAATTTCAGATTGTAGTCAAATAATGTTGGCAGAACATTCTAAATACATACAGAACTTACCTATTCCATTAAAAAGCAAGTGTTATAGAGTCTAAATATAAAATTCCTCACTGCCTCTCACTTTGTCCCATATGTTTTAACCTTTAAACGCCCAGTGGTTACCTTACGTGACCGCAGATTTGCGTCGTTCAATGCCCTACGGTCTCATACAGGAGTGCTAATGGTTCATTTCACAATCGGATTACATTAATTTGTAATAATAGTATTAAAATAAGTTCATGGAAGAATCTATTGTGCGACGAAACATTACAAACATTGACCTGCTGGGGCATTGAACAATGCAAATTTACGGTCCCGTATGGGACCACTGGTCGTGTAAAGGTTAATAAAAAAATGTATTGTTCTCCTACAAAAGCGTATCAAGGATAAAAAAAAGGCATTAAAGAAAACCTTGATATTGATCATATTATAAAACAAATAATAAAATATTGCATTTCTTACGTGTTTTCCATTTTCAAATATCAAATATTGATCTTTGACATTCATGTTCTTTGCTTATAAATAATCAGTTATCACCAAAAAGAAGACCTGTTTTTGCAAAAATAATGCCAATTTTATTAAACCTTGAGTAAAAAGAAAATTACAGAGTTGAATCATGCAAAACAACTGTTAACACAAATAAAATTTGCATATTATAATTTAGATTTGGTATTAAGTGACACACAAAGTAACACATTATTTAATTAGTCTCTTTGACTTCTTCACTTTAAATTATTTCATAGAATTTTCTTTAAAAAATATATATAAAATACAACCCTGAGTAAAATCAACACAAAACCCCTCAAAATATACATAAAACACACTTAAATTATATGAATTTGCTGGCCATTACAAAAGGAGTTAATGCACAGAGAAAATAAAGATTAGCCAGGTCCCAAAATACAACCCAAACCCAATAAGTATTACCAATATTAATGTGTTAGATGTCGTTGTTTCACACTCAAGTGGCAATGGGCAGGTCATATCTGTCGAAGAGACGACGGTCGATGGGGAATAAAAGTATTGGAATGGCGCCCAAGAACTGGCAAACGAAGCATTGGCCGACCCCCTACAAGATGGACTGACGATATAAGAAGAATAGCGGGAGTGACCTGGATGCGGTAGGCGGAGGATCGAAGAGGATGGAGACTCATGCGGGAGGCCCACGTTCAACAGTGGACGGACACAGGCTGATGATGAGATGTCGTTGTTTCTAATGGCCACAAACATGCCATTACCACACAAAAGACCAGATTTATTACTTACAATTCTTCATGCATTTAATTGTTGAAATTAAATAGTGTAATAACATTTACACATAACCAATAAATATTAATATAACTTCTTTATGTAGCCAAATCAAGGAAGGAAAATGCTTTATCAACAAGGCAATAAGGTTCCATATAATAATTACAGGCATGGGCACCTTAAAAGTTAAGTATTTATAATGTAAAAATGTAAAAATAACATTATTGCACCAAACATTTATTAAATTAATAAACTTCAAAGATTTTTTCATTTTCATGTATTTCCTCCATAGAAAAACAGTATTTTTTCAGAGTTATATAAAATTATGTATTATTGATGTGCATTAACTCATTTAAATAATGATATTATTCAATAAATTAAGATAACTATTGCAATATTGTCCACTTGGCTCATTGTTACTAACGGAAGATATTTTTTTTACACGTGGGGAATGTGGGTGACGTTCAAATTTGAATTAGAAAATAGAATAAATTTTTCCTCCTGTGTGCCAATGTTAAAAGCTCACTACAGTTGTTATTTAAATATTTTAAGAAATAAGATGACATTTGTGACATCTCTTTATCACACAGTTGACCTGTGTAAATGTCTCTGAAACCAAAATTTAAAATTATGTAAAATTTATACATTTAAAAATAAACTTTCTTATGAAATGGTATATTTTTATTGACACAACTGAGTTAAATTAACCACATTCACCAGTAAGTAAGGGCTATAAGCCTGAAAAATGCGATGCTAATTAGGAGTTTAAAAATAATTATAATTAAAAAGCAATTATATGCAAATAACGATTTAATTTAGATAATAACAATGCATATTAATTGATACAATTCCTTTGATATTTGTACTTAACACATAACAATAATAATAATGATTTATCAAGAGTCACCAGGCTTCAAAAAAACAACTTATTTTTAAATTTAAATAATATTCCAATGGAATCATTTTAAATCACATGGAGAAATTTAAACTTTTAATAATATTCTTCTAAATTGTCCAGCATTAAAAAAAACAGTAGGTATTGTCAACATATCTTAAAGAGATGGATTTTTTTGAAACCCGGTAACACTGCAAAATAAACATAAAGTGGAATTACTTTGTGATCTTAAAATATTAAAATAAAAAAACAATTCAATCACATGCCTTCTTGTTCCAAATCATTGTGGAATCATTACAACTAAATATACAAACGTACAATGTATTAATATATAATTGTATGTAATAACAACATAAATTTAAAAAATCAATTTGAACATTCCGCCATATTTGTTAAAGTCATTGAAAAACATTACGGTTAGTTAATTTATATATTTATATCGTATTAAGAATGTATATTTTACTAAAAGCTAATACTGTAAGGAAAGATTTTCAATATTTCAAAAGGCAGGAAGTGTTCCTTCGATGGAATAAAAATCCCATCGAACACATTGAAAAATAAATTCAATCTAAAAATGCATCGTAACCGTTATCCTTCAAGGAATGTTGAAGTTATTCTAGCTACTGTCGTCTATAAAGAAAAAAATTTAAGCTACTAAAATATATGTAAAATGTAGATTATCGTATCGTAATAATTGTACAAGAATCACTCTGACGATCACTTCTACCATCACTGTGTCAATTAACTGTAGTCCGCACGGCTTTTGCGAAAGCCAGATCTTTTGCTGCCGAATGCTCGCAAAGCGCAGCTTAAAAGAAAATGGCCGATTTTCAGCGTCGGCGATCACATACCGGAGTAGTCGAGTTGAACGGTGACTCTTCGTACTCCGACCGCTGCGAAGATTCTCTGTGTCTGACTGATGACATATTTCGGATCGACGTTTTTAGATACTTCTAGTTTGACGGCGCCGATATATGAATCCGTACAAAGCGTCCAGAAGTGTGGTTCTTGAACTGAATAGACTCCGGCGAGTCCAGTGACTTTTTGGTAGCAATGTGCTAGCGTCCGATCGAGCGATGCGGGTTGCCGCTGCATCAAGACCATTAGCGATTCTTTTAAAAGTGGGAGGACACTTAAGGCGATAAGTATTGCGATGAACATCGAGCAGATAGGATCGGCCCGCATCCAGCCGAATTGATGCATAAGGATTGCCGAGACTATGACGCCGACCGAGCCGAGAGTGTCGGCGAGCACGTGCAGGAAGACTCCTTTCATGATGTGCGAGTTGCCGCTGAGGCTGTCGATGTCCATCTGGACCTCGTGCGTGTGGTTGTCGTGGTCGTGTTCGTGGCTGTGTGCGGCCGCTCCGCCGTGTGAGTGGCCGTGGCCGCCGCCTCCGTGCGAGTGTCCGTGTCCGTGGCCGTGCTGGAAGGCGTAGATGCCGACCAGATTGACGAGGAAACCGAGCACCGAAACGACGAACAACCTCTCGTGTTTGACCTGAAAAGAAAACAATGTGATTATTAACCCTTTTGGCTCCAAAAACTTTCGGGTGGTATATGCTAAAATCCAAAAATTGACGTGCGCGCAATCTAATTACTTATAATTTAAAAAAAATATATATTTATATAGAATATATCAATACAAAAAATACAGACATAATCATTACATACTTGGTTTCACAACAATAAGAAGTTCATATTACTTTGTTTAAAAACATTAGATTATATTAATATAGTTATAAAAAGCATTTGTCTTTTATTTAAGACATTGAAGTGGACCGACAAATCGGCGCTGTGGGGCTTTTGGCATAATCTAGGTGCGCCGATAGATGGGACCAAGGGGTTTAAGGAAATTTAATAAAAAAAAAAAAATAGCTTTTAAATTAAAATGTTAAAATACATATGGAATGTTGGAAGCAAAGTCTGGTTGAGTCTAGTAATATACCTTGTACTGACATATCTCATTTAACCGTTTTAGTGCTAAGCAATTTTGGCAAAAATAAATGAAAATTGCTATACACATATTGATTAATTTAGAGGAAAAAATAATCAACGTTCGAAATAATAGCATGTGACATGGTTATTTTTTTAAAATAATATAAAAAAACGATAATAGTTATTGTGTAAATGTATAAGAATGCACTCTCATTACAAATTACGCGCGAGGTTAGCGTCGTGCACTCCCGCGAGCACCGAAAACAAGAAACTCGCAGCGCTTTTGCGCTGCGCCGCAATTCTCGATGTAAACGATCGCAGCGCTTTTGCGCCGCGTAGCATTCAAACGGTTAAATAATGTCTCTGATTTATAGTGATATTATGAATTATAAAGCTTCATTCTTAAACGTCTCGAAAATTGTGCAAGTTTGTAAGGTTCATACATCTCTTAATAAAATAATTGTACATAATCATTTATGGCATAAAATATTACAGTATTGCAAGGTTATGAACAACCTTCATTGCTTATCAAATAATCACATTTATTGCTTAATCCAAGGGCAGTGTATTTCTTAATATTTATTATAGTTTGCTGTGATAAAATCATTTTGAGATATTTGCTGAGATTAAAATGATTCAAATAGACCCCATGAATTATAAATACTATTACTATATTTCACATTATATATATTATATAATGTACATTATATAAATGTGCTTTCAAATTATGAATACTGTATCTTACTGGATGAAAAGATAACATTTTAGCAATCACGTAACCGATATTAAGTTGAGCAATAAAATGGATTACATGGTTAAGCTTGTGTGTTAACAATGTAAGCCTGATCCATGGCTGTAGATTCATTTGAAAAATACTTCAAATAGATTGTTTAAGCCTGCAAATATTTCAAATTACAAGGCTGCTATATTACTTGTGAATTTTATATTAATTTACCTGTTGTATAAATGTTTTTTTTTCTTTTCAACAGTAGAAATCATCTCTCAACAGAGTAATGTATATATTTTTTAATTTTATAAAAGCATTATTTAATAAAGATCAAGACAATTTACTTAATTGCTCTTTATCTAAATTAAAAGCACACAGAAGCTGTTTGTAATTATGATAAAATGATTTCTACAACACTGTTGTTCAACGGAGGCAAAATAATTAAATCTTTTTAAACAGATGAGAAATATTGTTACGAGAGTTGGCATGTTTTTTTATATGCATTAAACCCAAACCATAAATATTTAAAATCCCTTTTTTAATCACATTCGCTCCATATTTGGAGTATTTGGACAACGCAAATTTCCGTTTCACAGTTCTGTAAGCTCAGAATGTCTACGCCCAGTTTCAATTGTCCAGAACACCTGTATACCCGGAGGTCTACCTGGGAACATAGATAATTCCAGGGAACATCCAGGATAAGAGGCTGCGAGTTTCATAGACTACGGCTGTAGTACCAAAGAAGTATTTGAGTATTCAATAATCAGTGTTTTTAAGGAGATCAGATGATGAGCTCCACGCTCCCAAGACCAGGATAATTTTATTTTGTCCTTTAGGGGTGGCTCAACCCTACTGAGAGCATTTATAGAGCTTAGATTTGATTAAATCAATATTTAAAAAACCAAGCTTGGTCGGAATTCGAACCGACAGCGTCTGAATGACAAATAAATGTTTTTATCACTTGGCTATGCCGCCCGGTGTAGTCCAATTCTCGAGTATTTTCTTTTTAACACCCTAGAGAGAACCAAAGAATACATTATTATTACCTCTGGTGGTTCGATGGCCCTCTCCACCGCTTCAGACATGATGAAGAAAGCGATAAACAAGAGGAACAGCCCGTTAACGAAGCCCGCGAGAACCTCGGCTCGGACGTAGCCGTAGGAATACTTCTCGTTGGAGCGCCATTTGCTGATGATGGACGCGGCCAGGCCCGCCAGCAGGCCCGTGCAGTCAAAGAACATGTGGAACGAGTCCGATATCAAACCTGAAACCCACCAACACACATTTATGAATAAAAATATAAAATTAATTTTAGTATGCACTTTTTGCAGTGGCAACATTACAAACTTTGACATTACTGAGGTTTATAAATACAGTTAAATCTCTATATATCGTTATTAAAGGAACCTTTTATTAAAATAAACTATGAATGCGGAAGCACAATGAATCAGATAATTACGTATGTCCACTACATTTTGCAATCTAAGAGAAACTGATGACAACTAACGGCGAATGCTGGCGACACCAAACTTAAAGCTGAGACGAACTGTAATTTTCTTTATAAATATCTTTATTTTTCGAACTTTTCGCGCAACGTTACTAAATCTGTTGAAATACAGAGAAAGAATATCAAATACGCATTGTAATTCAAGCAATGAATGCTGTAAATGGTGGATAGAGAAACAATCAATACGATCAATTTTGTATGAAATGAATTCGGAGTCGAATAAATAAACGACAAATCCGAGAAAACGATTAGATGCATAGATTAGAAGAACGATGGATAGAGGTTTCACTGTATTACAAGATATATGTAGTTAACACACAACTTTTTATACATCATAACAATGAAATACCATTAATGTAATGGAGTCTTATTTAAAAATTAAATAATATTTATACGTATGTTTTGGTTTTTCTAAATATCAGTTGTCGCTGATTTTTTTATTTGATATATGAATAGAATACATTTCTAAAATTTTCTTGTATAATATAGGGAATTATTGCCTGCAAGTGCTTACTTTTCTAACTACCAGCCAATGTGAACTGAAATATATCCGAGGTTGAGATACAAATAGCAAAAAAAAAACAATATTTGTTTAAAAAGAGAGGGTTATAAAACTAAAACAAATTATATGTAATAATATATTTTTTAAATTAATATATAATGCAGGTATGGGGTGTCTCTCACCTAAACTATTGGTCCATACTCCGTAAAACAGCTCGACGAACGCAAATGAAAAGTTAAGTATCAAAAAGAGGAAGAGATTTCTGGAGTTTTTGTCGGAGAGGATGAGTCGCAGCCAGCCGTTGAGCTTGTCCTTGAGGCGACTCAAGGTCCTTGTGTTGTCGCGGTGCGTTAGCGGCAACATGGCGACCTGCAACATCAAACATAACCTTAAAAACATATTTTTATATGTCATCTATTTACATTTTAATACAATATCACATCTAAGAGCTCTCTTTATGTCTGAATACCTGCTACTTCAATGCTAGATAATATACATAGGTTTTTTTATATTACCAAATAGTCATTAAAATCTAAATGATTTAATCATTACTGATATAAAGAAAAAGAATAATAAATTTTTCATCTGACACTATTTGACATTGGTAACCAAAGGAAGAACATTAAATACTCTTACATTCATATAAATATTAAGCACAATACACTGGAATATTTTTGACCTAATCTTATTACAATTGAAAGAACATAGACCGAAGTCTACTGCTTAGTTGAACTGATTATCTGACATTTAAAAAAATATTTTTCTATTTAAGCGTAGTTTTTCTATTATAATAAAAAAAAACTGCTCTTTCTAGCATTTTGTTGGGCAACAGACAGGCCATTGATGGTAATTACTGGACGGAATCTATTTAACATCATTGACATGTAGAAGAAGAAAAGGCGATTTAATTCATTTCTATCATAACTCCTCCACTTGATGTTACAAATTTATTTCACATAATAATTTACTTTCGTAGCGATACTTCTAAGTTTTTTAAATGAAACCTTCTTAAAGAAAATTACGGAGAAATTGATGCCTTCCCCCTTAAATAACGCCTTCATTAACTAGCGTAATAATAAATGCAGTCAGTTTATTCGTGTCAGTTTCGTGAATTATTGCATTTTATGAATAGTAATTATTAATCATATTGTACAAATGAGTAAGCACATTCTTTCCAACCGTATGGTGCTAAGAAAGTTTGATAATATTTCTAATTCAACTGCCAAATTATTTTCATTTGGCTATTAAATTATAACAAAACATTCGGAGATAACATAAAAGCTTAACCTACTAAAGTGTGCTGCAGATGCATTCATTTTGCATATTAATTTAAACATAAAAATATAATTTGAGATATGTTGTTAGTAAATTATAGCGAAGTAGAAGGTGCAGAGCAAGGTGTGCAATCAAAATGCGACATGTTTACAACTCAATACATTTTCATACAAAACGTCATTCGGGCAGTCACCATACTTTTGCATACGTGTATTTACCGAGGAAATCTAACCTAAATGCTCCGTTCGGTTGTCTGTCGCTGAGCCGGTCGCTGGTGGGGCAAATAAAAAAAATTCTGGAGCACTTGGCTACGAGGTGGTGTTCGGTCTTGTTTGGACAATCATAATTGTGACAGTAATTAGCCGATAACCGGCCACTGAAGACGTTCGCCCGCTACGGTTCTTCTGTCATCACTGCCACGACCGCCATTTTTCATGGCGATGATGCCACATGGAAAAACCGGAGCCGTGTGATTTATAGTGTTTTTTTGGTATTTATGGCTTTTGGCTTAAGTCGTGTGTGGCGAAATATTTTCTTCTTCAAAGTATCTATCACCGTTTTATCAATATATAATTAAGTTACATGGATCCTTAATTAATAAAACTATAAGGAGACAATAATATAAATGAAATTGGCCTAAAAAAATCTCGAACAATAAACTTATCTAATATTATAATAATGATTTACTAATATATTAAATTTTGCAATAACCGAAATACTTTCCATTTAAAGGAGTACCGAGTGAAAAATGATTCCATGTTTCGCTCTTTGTAATTGTAGATATTTGTTTTCCATTTTTTATTCCATATGCCATATTTAAAATATAATAATTTATTTAAAATACTTTTTTACGTCCAAAAGTTCGAAAAACAATTAACGACTCTCTTCAAAATTACTCACAGGTATAAAAAGTGTGTGGCACTATTCAAATATTTTGTATATATATCCTTTCTGAAGCAGCCTCTTAAATCATGTGTAATAAAGAAAATATATTAATATGTCCAACAAATGGTAATAATAATAATTATAATGAAAACAAGGAGGAAGTTTGCATTACATTAGTAATAATAATATTCAAATCTTGATAAAAAGTATAAAACAAATTTTCCCCGCAACGTATTATTTGGATTTTTCAATTATTATTTTTACTATAAATTGATATTTTATAAAACGAGTAATATCAAGTCAAACAATTCAAACGATTTGTTACGTAAATCAAACAATTACATTTAATGTTAAAAATAAATTTATGGAGCCTCCCCGTTTGACGACCACACATAAATAATAATAAAAAAACAATCGGAATAAAAAAAAATATTCAAGATTATGCAAATTTTTCATTAAACTTCAAAAATAAACTTGATATGACAGAACATTAAATTAAGCTAATAATTCCTATGAGACATTCTTATTATGAAAATCATCGTATTTATTATGTTCTACAAAATCGACAATTCTCGGTAGATTATTTTTTGAGAAATGCCAATTATAAAAGTGCGTTTAAAAAAACAAAATAACAACACAATTCAAAACAACAAAGCAGCTCAATATTATATTCATTAATTTTTCAATTTTAATTATAAACCATGAATGACACTAGCCACTTGTGAAAGCGAAAGAGTGAGTTTGAGAAGCTTGTTTTATTTCTCTGAGTGCATAATATTTTTTGTAACTTTAAGGGTATCATTGATTACTTTGAAAGCACACCATTTTTTAAATATTATGAAATGTCTAAGGCTTGTTCTTATTATCACCTTTTACAAGCGTTTTTCCTCATAAAATATGCGATAACAAAAAGGTGAGGATCGATATTTTGTTTGATGTAAAATATTGTTAGTGAAAAGTATATTAGAGATAATGAAAAAGATTTATTGTTGCACATTAAAATTTATGTGCACGAATAAGTTAAGGCGGTCAGACCGTATTTGTTTTGACGGGGGGGCGGGAATCGCAGACCGTTCAGTAAGCACCTTAGATATATCACTATGGGATGGTCAATAATTTTTCGTTTTTTTGTTCCCTACATATAACTGACCGTACATCTAGGTACCTACTCATTTATATTAAATATTGAGAAGGTATGTTTGCAAATTTTTTAGATAATTAACAACAGTCCATCGAAAATTTATTGATTTCGTTTTTCTTTAATTATAAAGAATCCTGTTTTTTTTTTAAAACCCATTTAAAAACGTTAAACTAAAATTAGATTGACCTGCTAATATATTTAAGATGAATATAAAATGGAAAAAGTGATCAATTTATTATTTTAATTAACTAAACCAATCTTTTGAGTGAATTATTAATAATATGAATAGACTTATTTTGTATTTCGATACCTAGTATACTTTACGATACCTAATCGTGTTTTGTGGTAGGTATCAGGAAAAAAACGAATAAAAGGCTTTAATGTCATGAATAATGTTCGAAATATAATTGAATATTTATTTATATAAGCAGTTAACAGTATTTGATAATTATATAAGTCGTAATGTCAGAGAAATCTCGTATTTAGAGCTTTAGGTATCCGGTCCCGGCTGATTTTGAACGCTCTCACAGGAAACACTCTTTTGGCTGCGTTCGCTTCTTCTCGCTTAATCGTCAGATCAACAGCAACGTCCTCCGGCAGCTCTCGAGACGCCGTTAGAGTTAGAGACGTTCATGTCCTACAAATCCCACACCCGCCCGCTGCGCGCGTCTGTGGAATGAAATAGCGCATCAGATTTGCCGCTAGCGTCCCCCGCAGCCTGCCGCATCCACGTCCGCCGGAGGCAACGGCCGAACCACCGACACGATGGGCGACGAGAGCCACCCCAAGACGCTGTACGTCGGCAACCTCGACGCGACAGTCACCGAGGACTTTCTGTGCGCGCTCTTCTCGCAAATAGGTGATGTCAAAGGCTGTAAGATTATCCGCGAGACCGGCAATGATCCTTACGCTTTCATCGAGTTCACGTCGCACACGTCCGCGGCGACCGCCCTGGCGGCCATGAACAAGCGAGTGTTCCTCGAGAAGGAGATAAAAGTCAACTGGGCGACCAGCCCCGGTAACCAGCCCAAGACCGACACGAGCAACCACCACCACATCTTTGTGGGCGACCTGTCTCCGGAGATCGAGACGGCGACCCTTCGCGAGGCGTTCGCTCCATTTGGGGAGATCTCCAACTGTCGCATCGTCCGCGATCCTCAGACGCTCAAATCGAAAGGTTACGCCTTCGTGTCTTTCGTGAAGAAGGCCGAGGCGGAGACGGCGATCGCCGCGATGAACGGCCAGTGGCTGGGCTCGCGCTCGATCCGGACTAACTGGTCCACGCGCAAGCCGCCGGCCGCGCGACCCAGTGAGGCGGGCGCCGCTAAGCGAGCCAAGCAGCCCACCTTCGACGAGGTCTACAACCAGAGCTCCCCGTCCAACTGCACGGTCTACTGCGGCGGCTTTGCCAACAGCGCCATCTCCGAGGAGCTCATGCAGGGCGCCTTCGCTCCCTTCGGCCAGATCCAGGACATCCGCGTGTTCAAGGACAAAGGCTACGCTTTCATCCGCTTCACGACCAAGGAGGCCGCCACGCACGCCATCGAGGCCACTCACAACACTGACATCAACGGCCACACAGTCAAGTGCTTCTGGGGCAAGGAGAACGGCGGTGGTGGAGATACACAGGTAACTGCTCCAGCACGGCCGACCACTGGCAAAGCTGCTATCTAATATGTAAATGTTGTGATACACGATGAATATGTTTGTCAACAACAAGCCGCAAGTCACTTGACACATCAGTTGATGCTGAGATCAGATCATCTGCTGTCCATGCTTGCTGCTCTCCCATCAGACTTAATGCGTAGAAATTTACTATAAATATCTTGAGGTTGAGATGTTTGTGACTAACTAATTGATAAAGCCATTAAATTTTTAGTCTCGAAATACAGCTTTCGCTAACTTTTCCAATTGCCATCATATGACATAACAGATTTGTTAAAATTCAAATAAAAATATATATATATATATATATAAAAGCAGAAATTCTGTTTAATGGCAATCACATGTGAAATAATGTAAGGCATTGTTTATAGTCGCCCACAACCTAGCGCCGTGTTGATTCATTGTAAAACTAAATATTTTGTCAAGTGTCAAATTGCCACATAGGCATTTTACACGAGACAGTTAGTTAGTTTTTGGCTTGACATTTCAACCTTTCCCAACATTTATAGTTGGTTAAGAACCATTTGATAAGTGTATATATATTTGAGTTTAACTTTCATTACTCGCCTCATCTCGTTACATCAACAAAACCATTGTCCTTCTATGGTTTTATTTCGACTATTGAAATGAGAGCTTTTTGGATATTCCTTAATTTCTATTAGTGACGGTACAACCAATGAACATATTACGAGAACCAATGTTTTCTTCAGCGTGCCATGGCAGCTATATGATTTTAATATTGATTTAATCATCTTAATTTTTTATTTTAAGTTACCATTCTCTTGGAATTATAGCTTTGTGTCTATAAACGGCAAATTTACAATTGATGTACAATGTTTTGAAAAAAACTTCAACAACCATCTGCTGTAGAAGTATTTATTACTTCTTATACTTCAAATATTATTAAACCTAAAATGTTAATTTTTTAATTTTCCGTGTTAAAAAAATGCATCATCATTGTGATACATGAAATCATTTCACTTGCATTTTATCAATTGCTCATGCATTGCAACTTTTGGCATAGAATCAGTTATGTGCCGCAAACAACATAGTTATTCAAAATATATAAATTTACATAATTATATTAATCCTTTGTACATTAAGTTTCCGAATATTCAATTTCCATACCATATTTTATTGTAGCTATTCACGGACTGATTGAAGACTCGACCACCATGACACATGTTTTAATTTTAGCAGGAATAATGAAAGAAAAACACCAGCCACCACTATGCTATATCCGCTACAGAATTTAACCATATAGTTATTACAAACTGTCACCATTAACCTCTGCTACCCGCAGTTCGTTTTCTTGTCGTAATTTAGTTCCACGTTCCTTTGAAGGTATTGTGTAGTTTATAATTTAGCATATAACTTAAAGATAAGGCAACTATCAGACAATAATTCATTGCTTAAATTGGCAACCAAGTCAATCATTAAAGGATGAAGAGGTTTTAAATTTAAAATAAGTTTATGAGAATATTTTCAATTCGCAATTAACTAAAAAAGTGGTAATATTTGGCATATTTGCCACTTTTTCTTTTCTTTTTTTGCATAAATATCCCTTATAAAACATTGCGTGTAAACCTTCATTTGCAGTGTGACCGTGACTTAAACCATAAAACACAATTTCAATAACAATATACAGATTACTGTTGTTATTTGCATACATTTTACATACTGTAAATAGCTTGCATTTTCTACATTCATATTTTTTTTATATTGTTCAAAATTACATGTAAAATTACTGTTACATGATTAAAAAGTAAGACTAATTGTACATTTTAATTAAAATGTCCTATAAATTCACGATCGGTTAAATAAATTTGATTTTGTTCACAGTTTATTCTCTGCATCTATATGATTTATTGTTCTATTGATTGATTAAGTAATAAATTCTACATATCATATTCTAACCTTTTATACGGATTTCTTTTTGTGGCAAGAAATCATTGAGTGATTTAGCACAATTGTGCTTTCTCTGTCCACCACCAGATGGCAACCACTAATTATTTATTTGTTCACCACAAATCCATTTGCCACAACTCTGTTTGCACAAACCCAACATGTTTTTTTCTTCATCCGATTAATGATTAATGCCAATTATTTTTTAATGAAAACAATTTAGTTTTTGTGGATAGATAATGTCAATGCAGCTGGCATTTATAAATGTCCTATTCCAGCAAAAAATACTGCTCTCAATATTCGCCTTATCACTGATAAAAAAAATATTCTCTAATGCCGTGTCATAAAATTTAAAAATACTATTTTTTAACGACATGTCGCCTTACAATTGATCATAAAATTTACTTTACTTGTGTATTTATTTATTTTATATCACTATGCGAAGTATCTTTCCTTCAATCTATGACTGGAAAGTTAGATATCTATTAATGTGACAACTTGTATCAAATCTGATACAAATTTAGTACTAAATAGCTTATCCAATTGCTTAGTACTTTTCCACACTATTTATTATTATTATCTTAAATAAAAATAATTGCATTCGTTTGTTTTTTAGTTATTTTATAAACTCCACCAAAACAATCAGATTTAATAAGATTTTGTGGTGAAATAAATGTTTTTAATTTTTTTAGACATTTATATTGTTATATAGTGAGGAAGTTAGAGTATACATGTATGTGTACCCTTACAAACTTGAAAGATTAGATCGTGACTAGTCACTGATAAGTGGGAATTTCCTATCATCCAAAACTGTCAACTAGGGACTTGACCTTTTATCTATAATACTTCATGGTTGGTTCAAATTAATATCAATTATGAAATGTGGATACAGTATTTGCATAGGCTTTCCACTGTTTTAAAAATAACGGATACAGTCTCCCCCTTGATCCCCGGTCTTCTACTCTCTGCCTCTTTCTCGCTTGACATCCATAATTTCAAGCTCAAAATTATTTTTTATTTCTATTTGTCTTAATTTTTGTTGTATTAACTGGCTTTACATAAAAAATATTCTCCATTAATTCTTGCAAGCTTTTTATTAGCAAAAAGCCATTTATTGTTAGTGGATTGACCCCGGTCTCAACCTTCAAAGTTATAAATAGAAGAGCAATTCCTTTGATAAACAATAACACTCTTACGTCGAAGCCGCAATCAATGGAACACAGGCGTAAGATTGGTTCACTTAGCCTTTTCTATCGTTATTACCACGGTCGCTGCTCTTCGGAACTTAAACAACTAATTCCCCCAGCACCCACCCAAAACCGAAAAACTCGTCTTACACTTGCCGAACATCTATTCACGGTTAATGTGTTTCGACCAAGAACTGGCAGTTTCCAAAGTTCCTTCCTTAATGCCACCGGTAAGCTTTGGAATGCTCTTCCAGTGTCTGTGTTTCCTCCTTCCTATAATCTGGATCTCTTCAAGAAACACATAAATATACACTTGCAATCTCCCCAACCCACACAAACATGAACACAACACACGTTTCCCGCATGCAGCGTCCAGACCTCCCTGGCTGAGAGTCATAGAGTGCACTGATCTTGACCGGTTATGCTCTCCTGCCTGCAATAACATAAAAAAAAACTTCGATTAAATATTTCAAATTGGAATTGTTAAAATATTTTATATGTTCACTAATATTTCACTTACTCTTTATTCAGGTGTAGATATATCATATTTATATGTAATTAATGGTCAGGTGAAGTTGTAATTGAATTTAATTAGATATAACTTGATTATATACTTGCACAGTGATCGCAATAATCTTCCTTTAACTTATTTATAATTTATATTATTATAAATACATGGCCAACAACTGAATCATGCAATTTTAATT
Source organism: Glossosoma conforme (assembly GCA_022606575.1). NCBI lineage: Eukaryota > Metazoa > Arthropoda > Insecta > Trichoptera > Glossosomatidae > Glossosoma > Glossosoma conforme. The sequence goes on from JAGTXR010000007.1 coordinate 118,954, forward strand.
GTTTTGCAAGACTATTATTATAGATAAACATTGTAAAATGTTGACCAACTTTGTGGTTTCTCGGGCTTTGTCCATTTATTTCTATTACCAAGAATCCCAACCACTGCAAGCTTAAAATTATTACAATCTATGCATTCGTATTTCATTCAAATAATAACACATTTTATTTATCTTTCTTCCGGGAACGTTACATTTTTGTCTGTGAACATTGAAGAAGAAGCTGCATCAATGTGACATTTTATTTTAAATTGCATTTTAATTACTGTAAGTCAGCTTATTGTTATAAATTGCAAAGGTCAACATTTTTCAATGATATTTTTCATCACAATTGCAATACAATTTTACCATTGATGCATTTCTTGAAAATGTGTCAAGTATAAATAAGTTGGGCTAGGCAACTGCTGTCATGACATTTTCACAATGCTTAATTGCAAAACTTCAAAAATCATTGTTTTGTTATTATTTTACTGAGTTGCATAAAATTGGCCGATTAAGGCCTCTTAACCCTTTACGTGCGGAATAAGATTTCATAAAAAGTCACGAAATAAGTCAGTTGGTCAATGAAAAAATAAAGTTGAATATTTAACGACATTTTTTTTAATGTGTTTTGATTGGTCAGTGCTGCATTTATATTCTCCTTCAGAACCAAATTAAATAAATCCATTACTATTTTAGAAAATACAAATTCTAAGAGCATTTCAAAGCCTACTTGTAGTGCTTCGTACAATATTTTGAACCACTTGTTCCTGTTTAACATTATTTAACATTATAAGCATGCATAGACCATATCAACATTCATAAAAAAAAAGCTTTATAAATCTACATAGTATCATTTAACCCTTTAGATGCGAGATGCGGATTTAACCGAATACTATATTGAATATAATTTTGTTTCGTATTCCGACATTCCTTTGTCAATTTTTTTTTTACGATATTTGAGTATTGAGTTGCGGGTCATTCTACACATGTTTCAAATTTGACCCTTTTTTAAAAATAACAATGGATTTATTTAATTTAGTTCTGAGGGTGAATATAAATGCAGCACTGACCAATCAAAACACATCAATCAAAATTGTCCTTAACCCTCGCCTTACGATGCTAAAAACTTCCGCGCGTTCCGATGGTGTCAACTCATTACACATTCTGATTTAAAGTGAATAAAATGAGTAGAAATTCGAAAAAATGAAAATATTCAAAGATATCGCTTAATTTTACAATAGTTGATGTCAATAAGCAGTAATAATTGACATTTAATAGCTAAAAACATCAGACGAAGACCTCAAACGGCCAGACGCACCTTCTCGCGTGAACTTCCGAGATATACTAACATTACTTGGCCTGTCGACATATGGATGAGCCAATATCATTTCGAACTAGGCGACTAACTGAGGTTTCCCGTCTCGCTCACTCATATTAGTACGTCAGCGAGAGTGAGGAGTATAGATGCCGCCTCATGTGGGTATTTTTAAATTTTATTTTCGCACACACTTCCGGCAGGTGCAATGATTCATAACAGTTGACGCGTCTTGATTGTAGTGGTGAATTTATTCCGGATTTTAGAAAAATATTTCCTGCTCCCGATGAGTGCCTATTATTATAAATATTTTTTTTTTCAATACGTAAATGTATTAAGGAGGAATACCTAAAATCTGAACCCTGTGTGTATTATATTTACAGAGATATTTAAGTTATTACATGCAATGTGTAGTCGATAGACATCATCGGGGAGGAGAGGTTAAATATTCAACATTATTTTTATTGACTAATTTACATATTTCCTTCCTTTTTATGAAATCTTATTTCGCACGTGAAGGGTTAAGATCAGTTGGCAGCAACAAAATACTGTATCTCGCAAGGGGAAGTAATGAATCGACAATTGATACATAAAAATTCACAGTCAATTTAATTTTATATGATATTTCTCTCATCAAAAAGTTAGAGAAAAATAAACGCAAAGCAATAAGTTGAACGTAACGGTCATCTGTTGGAGTTTGTTTTAAATGTTGTGTCTTGTGATTGCAGAGTATGGGCGGCGTGCAGCAGCAGCAGCAGCAGCAGCAGCAGAACATGACGGGGGCTCAGGGAGGCGGGCAGTATTTGAGCCACTACAACAACTACCAGCAGCAGCTCAGCTATTGGTACCCTCAGGTATATAACAGCAATATCACACCACATCACAATATTTTTCTCTATGATCAAATCATAAATTCAAATAGGCAGGAACTGATATAAATATGAATATATAGTAGAGACCATCGTCAGGATACGATGCACACCTCTTTAATGATTCATAGAAGAAATATTCTTTCTAAAAAATCATTTGCATTGATATGTATATTGAGTTTTAAAGCATTGTTTGTTGAATCAGTTATATAACTATGGTATCGAGTGGCACTTTTATTTTTGCAGAAAGCTAATATAAAATATTGTAGAAGTCAACTATAATCATTTTGTTTTACCATTTTAAAATATATATTTTTTAAATTTATTACTCAAATCTATGTAGGATATTTAACACAAATATTTTATTGATTTATAAATAATAATATTTGGCAGCGATGTATATTTTTATTTTTCTAAATGCATGATCTAAAAAATATATTGTGTGTATTTGGGATTGTGTGATACTCATTTAACACATTTAGCTCCACATTAACTTCCTCGCTGGAGGAATCCTTTTCTTACCTTATTGATTTTAAATAACGATCCAAGTGAATTAGTTGGTTTTTTTACTTTATCTTTAACATAAAAAATATTTAATTTTTATTGTTCCTTACAGTTACAATGCTTCTCATGTTATTTATTTTATTTTTTAACCATAAAGAGTATATTTATGTAAAAATTACTAATTCGTATAAAAATACTTTTTTTTTCTGTCGAAACATTTTATTTATTTTTACACAAAAGTGTAATAAATACTTCTTGTACATGAAAATACTTCTCATGATAGTGTGTATATATTTAATTATAGGGTATCATTTTAGTAGAACATTGACTTTCCATCATCCTTCATTAAACATTAACTTTTGTACAAATGGATCACTGGTTCATTGTAATTTATCTAGGGGTGAATTAAAACGTCGTATGTAATAATATGTCATAGATCAGCGATGGTGAACCTTTTCCTCGTGTACTAATAATGCACTTAGTAGTTTTTACAAATTTAAAATAAAGTTGGTACTATTTTAACTATATGATTCCGTGAAATAATTTGTTTATCCGATGCTAATCAATTCATAATTTAGTGTATTGCATGAACATTGATAAGAGATGCATTAAATATGCTATGTGTGCTGTAATGTTGACTGCTAGAATCATTAGGGACTGTAGAGTTTAGAAGTTAATAATAAAAATCTTTAATAAAGAATAATAGTAAATATTATTTAAAGTTATTATATATATATAGTATATTCCTAAAATTCTGTCACGCAGCAGTCAAAAAATGAATCCTTACATTTCCTTACTATTAATACTACTTACAACAATGTTTTCAGCCGTTTATATACACTAAGCAAATTAATATTACTACATTAATGACATTTTCATCCTTTTATGCATGTTTTTATGTAGGTTCACCATCGTTGCTTCCTTTAACATCATGTTATTGTATGACATATATTTATATTTGTTGTTATGCACTGATTATGGTATTTAATGTAACATTACTAAAATCATTGGGGTGTCGAATATTATTAACATTTTTGATAAGTGCAAGTGAAGCCGACGTAGTGAAACGTTGTTTTGACCTTTTTTCATCAAAACCTTTTATTTATTTTTGCAGGGAACGAATGTAGATAGTTGGATGCATTTCACTTAGGTAAAAAACATGTCTGACATTCGTTTCTAACTTATTTTTATATATTTTTCTATAATGGATTTAGAGATGTCGTAATTGTTTATAAAACCAACATTAATTACTTCCTCGCCTCTGTCTTTCTCTTTAAATATATTTTTTTGGTTTTCAAACACTATCATTCAATATTGTTTATAGATCGTGTCATTTTTATTTTTCTTAATTAATCTAATAATGAGCTGTTGTAATGAACATAGTTGATATATTTCAAATTATATTTTAAATATATTTTGTCAAGTCTAGCTTACAAAATAATAAGAAAAACTTAAATATATGTAGGTAATGATATCAAGGTGTCAATGCCAAAGGAAGGGTTCAAAAAAGTCAATCAGATATTCCTTGACTGAAAATTAATGCTGCAGCAGATATTTTTTTATTAACATATTAACTGTGGGAAAGGTTAAATACCCATTATCTCAATTGATGGTTAACAGGGAAGGGTGTTTATATCTGTTTTTTTTTGCAAGGATTTGTCTTTATCTTGCTTATAAAATTTAATATGAAGTTTTTATTTTTTATAAGAGGAGTGTATACATAAGATAATATGTTTTATTTTTCAAAATAAATCATGTTTGTTTAAAGTCACTATTGTGCCTAGGCATAACATTTCCAGTTAACAACAGAATTTTTTTTAATTTTCAACTACCTTCTGTGTTTAATTACCCATAAATCTAACACATATTTTTTTTATTGGTCAAAAATAAACTTTTTCTATCACTATTAATTTGTTTTAATGGTGATGCAATACTTGGTGAATATCATATTGTAAAAATAATAATAATGACGTTTTTTATTTTACAACTTGGTGTATTTTTGATAAATACAAGTTTTTTTAAATGAGACATTGATTTTTTTGCCCGCAATTAGTGATCAACGCAGTTGGAATCTAATCCGCATTTAATGTGTAAAATCTATTTATTATTTTCTTGTTATCATTTCACTTACATAATTGAAATGATAACAGGAATAATATCTAAAAGGATACGATTCTATGTATATATTATTTTTTAAAGTATGTGTGAATATATATTTTTACTCTTTCTCAAATGAATATGATAAATAGAGTGAATTTTGAATATAAATATTACAAAATAATAAAATAATAAAATTTAAGGCACATTCATTGAAAATGGTAGAAAATATGACATCAAGGAATATCTGTAAACTTAAATAAAGATGTAATTACAATCATTACTTGGAAATACGACTTTTCCACAACCCTTTGGCTCACCTCGGATATTGCATCGTCTCTCTGTATTCTTTGTTGTTGTCCCGATGTCTTGAGAGGAGTTGTGGAGATTGATGCTGGGCTGGTTTCACGTTGCAGGGTCACCCCAACATGCAGACAGGTTACATGTCCCCCGGGTACTCCTACCAGCAGTTTGCCGCGGCGTGGAACAACCCGCGGGCGGCCGCAGGTGAGGACCCAACAAGTAATAAGCCGAACCACTTACTATTGGGGACACTCACAATCATGGGGTTCTAACACACCACCACTCATTTGATTTTATACTAACCAATTTTTTATATTTATACTTTCAATCACTTGGTACACCTAATTTTATTTTTGCACAGTAGATACGTTTCACAGATTACCATGCACACAGAATATTGTGTAAAAAAAGTTTAAGTGTTCATATAAAAAAATCGAAAAATAGATAAACCTCAATTTTTAAATTAAATTCTATCTATGAACTAATGAAAAATTCTTTAAATTATTTAAAATACTCTGGTTTTTTTTCATTAAATTTTTTATCAAATGTCTATTCTGCAATATCTTCAATTGTTAATTCTACAAACTCTTCTCTGCTAATTTGATGTTGTAAAGTGATGATGTCAGAATGCATAACTGTGTTAAATTAAAACAAAACAATTCTTGTTATTTTAAAACAATCAAAAAATCGGTGCAAAAAGAGAATTCGGTGTATTTTAATTTGTTATTACATGAAGTGTAAAAATATGGCATTTAAAAATAATTCAACAATAGTTTTCAGATGATGTTTGTGATCATTTGTGTTGCTTGCTCTAGATTTTATTTATGGGAAGCAGCTTTTAAGATGAATAGTTCCTATCAATATGTTGTTAAATACTATAATAGGTAAAGTGATGAGTTCCCGTGGTTTCTTTATTTAAAGGCCAAAAATTAAATTATAACAATAAATATGCCCATAATTATGACAGTGGCGTAAGTCAAGAAATTAAAAAAAAGACTTCATTTCACATTGTTATGTATAAATATAGTCTTCATCCAGGATAAATAAAAAAAAATATGTAAATACAGCATTCATGCAACATTAAGTCGTCATAAAACATGACTTACGCCATTTTCATAGGCACAAATACAGAGCAGAGTTCAATTGATGTTAAATATTACAAGAAAATTACATAAGTAGTTGATTTATGTCTAGATGTATATTGCACAGGAAGGTGAAGTGTTGGTATTTAGTGTATTTGTGTGTTTTGCCCAGGATACCGCATGGCAATGCAGCCGGGCTCGGGCTGGGGCGCAGCGCCGGGCGCCGCCGCGGCCCAGGCCCCCGTGATGTACGCAGCCAGCATGCAGCAGTACCCCTCGCAGTGAGCTGCCCCCCGCCCCTGGCGCTCCGCAGCCCGACACCGCCAGGCATGGCCGCGGGCCGAGCGCCGACTTCTCCAAATGCCCGGCGATGGACGGCGATGTAAAAAAAAACTGTATATTGTGATTAAAATATTTAAAAAAAAGGATTGTCCCTCACCGGAGCTCGAGCGTCTTTCAGGGAGTATCGCCGCCCCGTAGTTAATAGATAGGAGAAGAAAATAATTTTAAATTGAAGTGAACGAACGAACATTACAGAGAAAAGAGAAGCCGAGCGAGGGCTTATGAGCTTGACTAGTTTTGTATTGGCCCATTCCATAAAGTGATTCCCATTGGACAGACCCCAGCCACGCAGTGATCCTTTATGACTCGAATGAAGTAAACTTATTACGGCCGATGTAATACATTGTTAAGGAGTAAATGGATGAAATGCACACTTTGTAACTTCTTATGCCGGTTTGTCAATAAAACAGTGGGTACGGGAGATCAGCTGTTTCATTTATCGACGGGAGAGACCGGATAGTGACCGGATCCAGGCAGCGGGGCAACTTTCTAACACGGCGTTAGTCAGTGTGACGGAAACATCAATAGGCAGACAGAATGGAATATTTCACTGTGAAATAAACTTATATTTTTTTGGTAAAATATTATATGAATAAGATACATGAATTTTATTATTAATTTTATGTGAGTATTCAGTTTTGACTGTCTCGGGAAAATCAAACATAAAAAAATGTAAAATCAAATTAATATTTTTTGTAACAAATATACAGAATTTAAAAATAACAATTACAGTGATGAACTAATGAATATTTATCGATGATATCAAATATATATATTTATAAATGATGAATTTACAAAACTTTGTATTTTTGATAGTTTGATATGAAACAATAAATACTCATGGTTTTATGAAAAACTGATATATACTTGAATATATTTTCAATGAAATTGACTTCCATTGATGTTAGAATGTTGCCGCCTCACTGTCTGCAGTCTGCATGTCAAGTAAGCGACCGCGGCTCTATTATTTATTAAGATTATTATGGTCCCGTTGGATTCTGACATTTTGTGTTTTTATACAAAGGGGGAAAATGATTATACAGTGTGTCTCAACAAACTGTTCAAAACCTGTGATGGGAATAAAAATTATAGCACTAAAAGAACTTGTGTTTTAATGGGAGAGAGATTTCATTAGCAAGTGGTGTAATATCACCGACAGTAAGTTCCCTTTTCATTATTTATTACATTCAATGGGCAAATTTAAAATAACTTAACACCCCAGAGACTTTTTTTTTTTTAAACTAAGTTTTTAGCTGTATTCTATCATATCATGCCTAAAAAATAATTTTAAAAAAGTACACATCCATTTTGATGAAAATAATTCAATTAAAGTAATTCATTTCACTTTTTAAACATTTACAAGTAGTTATTTCATTTTTAAAGCAATGAATCAACTAGGAAAACATTATACAATGAATATTATATAATATATAAAATATATAAATAAAAATATTCCAGGAAAATGCTAGAAAGTTTTAAAGCTCACTAAACAAATGACTCCACAAAATTATTTCTACAAACAATTTCGTGGAGCTCATGTCTGAACTGGGATTCTCTCACATGGAATATCCAAAAATAAAATAAATCTAAAGAGTATTTGGTTGTTGTTTCCATTGCCATGGTTGCAGGATAAATCGTACAGACCCTTCTGAATCGAAATTGAGCAATTTTCAGGTAGAAAAATGATCGAAGTAGGGGTAAGTAAATAATAGTAATCACTGTTGTATGGTCACACTCGTCTCTGGAGGGTTAAGTACACTATATCCATAATACCCAACTATTGGATAACTCGGACATAATTATATATCGAAACAAAGATTTTAATAAATACAAGAAACATTTAACAAATAGTTGATCAGTTAAGCTATAGAACATTCAATAATTAAATCAGTCTTTAAAATTGAAAACAGATAAAAAAGTGGTTGGTCGGGACAATAAAGAGAAACTGCAGTCTCCTTTAGTCGCAGAGTCAACTGATGGAAAAGAGTCATATGTACCTAGTGCTGCAACTAGAAATTGGGAGAGATTGAGAAATGGTAGACCAAAGTTTTGACCTGGCTTACTAAGATTACTTGGCTTTCTTAAAATATATTGATTATTAACACACATTATAGGCACACTCAAGTGGCAATGGGTAGGACATATCTGTCGAAGAGACGACGGTTGATGGGGAAGAAAAGTATTGGAATGGCGCCCAAGAACTGGCAAACGAAGCATTGGCCGACCCCCTACAAGATGGACTGACGATATAAGAAGAATAGCGGGAGTGACCTGGATGCGGAAGGCGGAGGATCGAAGAGGATGGAGACTCATGCGGGAGGCCTACGTTCAACAGTGGACGGACACAGGCTGATGATGATTATGATGATGATTGATTATTTCCTCACGATGCAGCTTCCAGCACTAAACCTATCTAGCATTTGTTATTTAGACTACGAAGACGAGGACACAGAAGAACATAATGTAGGCAATTTAAAAATAAACGATTTTATTAAAAAATATATTAATAATTAGTAATATTAGACATTAGAATTTAAGGGGATGTGACCAGGTTGATTTTAATATCAAAATATAACAAGAGAATACAGATGTTTTTCAGGAATTAAGGTAAAGTGTGCAATGAAAAACGTGAAGAACGTTTTTTTTTTCATTTTTCACACTTTTTTTATAAATAGGCAATGTATTATTAGAAGATGATTGGTTTAACCCTTGCTTTCTGATGATATGTATTTACTACAACTCGACTGTAATAATGAGAATATCCACCTGAAATATAATAGATACTCGGTTTAGAATTTTTGTATTCCTCCATAATCTTATTAAGTATTAAACAAAACTATAATAATGTATGGTTATTCATTTGTAGCGATGGAAATAAATAATTTCTGGAATAATCGGGGTTAGACTCTCCTACATACAAACGTTTTCTAATGTATGGCGGCGTGTATTTGTGCGCGCAGATGCGCACATGAGACAGATCACGTGGACAGCGGTCAATACAAATTCAGCTGCTGCGTGAGAATACAGCGGCTAATTGTCATGGTTTTTTCTCTTTTTCAGAAACTTAAATTACAAAAACTTCAATCATAGTCAATCGAAGCAAATTTAAGAATATTCACATTTTTTCGGGTTTTAAATGTCATTTTATATGGTGTAGTACAGGGGTGGCGAACTTTTTTGAGACTGAGTGCCAAAAAAATTTTTTTTTCAATAAAATAATATGTCGCGTGCCACATGCCATGGAAATAAACATGCATCAAATGTTTGTGTAACTTCAGATTTTTAATAAAACCAAAAATTAATACATTGAAGAAAATAATGAAGTACTTAATAATGGCGAACTAAGAAAAAAAAAAAATAGACTTGAAAAAAATTGTGAACCTCAAAACTTATTAGTGAGATTTTTGTTGTTGATGCTAGATGCCAAATATTTTATATCGGGTTCATAGCTGGTAGCTTTTAATAAAATACAAGCAGTAGTACTTTCGTTTATAAGGCTACTTCTTATGTCTGATTTAATAAAGTTCATCGAAGAAAATAATGATTCACAGGAATACGTCGACGGAAAAATTGTTAATATGCCCATTGCTATTTTTTTAAGACAAGAAAAAGTTTCCGGGATGGATTGCCAAGTTGTAAGTACTTCATTTTCGGCATTCCTCTGGACTGGTCCAACGAATCGATCTCGCTCAATTTCTTCCAAAACAATTCTTAAGTCTTTAAATTTTTGTTTCCATATCGAACTCGACTGAAAATCTACCAATTCCATTTCAAAATCATCTAATTCCATGTATTCAAACATTGTTAAGTTTAATTGTTGATACTTATATGTGTCTGGATGGGTAATAAATTTTGTAGTTTCTTCAAGTTGTCGAAACTGAACAAACCTTCTTGAAAATTGTTCTATTGTTGCGTCTAAAGCATTTTCAAATGATTCTATTAATTTTCCTACGTCTGGCTTTTCATGGATTTCCAGATCCATCAAGTATTTTTTTAGGTTGGGAAAGTACTTAAAATTTCTGGTCATTATATCACGCTTAAATATTTGTAACTTAGCTTCAAATGCTTTTATATTATCAAACATAACAGTAATTATTTTGCCACGGCCTTGTAATTTTATATTTAGATCATTCAAATGGGAGCAAAAATCAGTAAAGAACATCAATCTCGAAATCCACTCAACATCTGATAATTCTTCATACTGAATTATTTGTATATCATAATGAAGTGCTAACAGTGGATGGCCAACAAACTTTGTAAATAAATTGACGAATCCTGCTGTTTGGCCAATCATACTGGGTGCACCATCTGTACTTACTGAAACGATTTTCGACAAATTTATTTCTGCTTTAGAAAGAGCCTCTACAACTGCTTTGCAAACATCTGTGCCTTTAGTAGTTTCTGGTAAAGATACCAAACTAATTAATTCTTCCATTATTTTATTGCCAACAAAATATCGAACAAAAATAGCTAATCGAGCCGAGAGAGTGACATCAGTGCTTTCATCAAGACAAATAGAAATCCAATCACATAATTTTATATCTGTTTTTTGTTGATATGTTACATTTTTACCCATCTTCAAGATTCTGTCTTTTATTGTATTTCGAGCGATAGGCAGTTCTTTTATTCATTCGAATATTTTTTCTTTATTTCCAAAATTCTCAAAAAGAAATGGTGCACATTCTAAAAATGCATTCTTGATGTAGTCTCCATCGCTGAATGGTTTTCCATTTTTGGCAATTTCAAAGCTAGCAGCAACATAATTGGAATTACTATTAACAAACTTATTTAAAGCACTCGATTGTAGATTTTTGTTTTTGATTGCTCTTAAAATATATTCTTTTTGTTTATCTCTGCTTTTGCCAAGAAGTTCCTTATGAATTGTTTCATAGTGTCTTTTAACAGATGATGTTCAAGATACCAATGCCACAGAACATATAACACATGTTGCTTTGTCACTTCTTTCAATTTCACCGTACATTTCAGTCCATCAATTTTGAAATTGTCTGCCAGAATTTTTACTGCTGGCTTCACCAAGTTTTTGTTTCTTATATGGTACAGCCATCTTTGTGGGTGCCAATAAACAGTTTGTTTCTGTATTAATTAGATTGTTTTTATAGCACAAATTGATAACAAAACTGTCCGATCAGGTAAAGAGTTATTCTGTCACTGACACATCAAATCGTCGAATTTAAATTGTCGATAAATCATATTTTTGTGCCGGCGGTCATAGCTCAATGGTAAAGCGTTTGCTTTGCAAGCCAAAGGTCGTGGGTTCGATCCCCGACGGAGATTAAAAAAAAAAAAAAGATTTTTAATCGATTTCTGAGCTCTAAAATACCCCGGTTGGTGTGAATTTGATCCATCACCCGTAAAATGTCAGTCATAGCCTATCAATTAAAATTGGTGGTAGACGAAAGTCGTCCCGTGAAGACCACACATTCATAGTAGATTCCTGTAATAATAAAGGATGATGCGTGAATCTCGGGCTGTAGTCTATGACGTTGGCGGATCAACACTCCACATGCAGCGTTTAGCCATATACACAATGGTAAGCGTCATAGAATTCCACAGATGAGACTTCAAAAAATTACTATCACCATCTATCGGTATTCTCCTGTATGTGTTTACATAAAAAAAAAAAAATCATCCACAAGCGCGCAGTGCGACGTATGTCATGGATAAATCAAACACTTCGGAACGGTTCGTGCCGGGAGCGAAGTTCACAACAAAAAAAATACACCTCAAGGAACTAGCACTGCGCTGGAAGCGTTGAACAATGCGATTTATTTATGCATGAATGTCGTCATATCCTTCGTTTCTGAAATTATTTATGAACGAAGAAAATACACGTCGCTATTTAAATATTTTTTTAATACTATTTCTATAACCTTTTTTTATTTTTTCTTATACACTTTTATTTTTTCTCCTCATTCGCGTGCCACGCAAAATCGTCTCGCGTGCCACCTGTGGCATGCGTGCCATAGGTTCGCTAGCCCTGAAAAAAAAAATCTTAATGATTTTATTCGGTGTAGTAAATACATATCATTGGAGCGCACAGAAGTTTTTGGCATAGTAAGGGGAAAGTTAACCCTTTCCACTCCAAGCATTTTTTGTTTTTTTTCCAGCAGCTCCACGAATTACACAATAAATTAAAGTACAAAAAAATTCATCACTTATAAATGTCTCAAAATAATAATACAACTCTTCTCTTTGCAAAATGACACAATCGAACAACATATGTTTACGAAACCCCGGTTTTTGTGCGCTGTTTTGTTGCCGCCCGCTAGCACTCACCGAAATGCACCATTCTTTTGTTTACATCAGGTAGCCGCGAAGGGTTCCAACTTTCTAAGATGCTTACACAGCTTGTCAAATAGTATCTACTTCAAATGTGCATCGATAAAAGTAATAAAAAAAATGTCTTAAAAAAAATACACAAAATGCCCAATGTCGAGTCTCACTCGACATTGGAGCTGGTGGATAAATCGTATGTCGAGTGACACTCGACATTCGAGTGGAAAGAGCTAAAGGTGTAAAAAGTAAAGACATTGTTTTATTGAAAGAACATTGGTTTGCATATAAAATTTATTGATACATCATAATGCACATACAAATGTTGATACAGTGTTATAATAATACAGATAGCGGTGCGACTGATGCTCTCAGAACAATTGTGACAAGCGCCGAGCAGCGGGAGGCGCGGAGGTCCCGGAACTGTACAAAGTCAGACGCGAGTCTTTGCTTCTCTTACAGTTAATATCAAAAAGCCAGACGAAACGTTTGGCATCACAATAGTAAATATCATAAGCTCACAGAAAATATATTACATCGTAAAAAGATCATTTAAAATTCAAACAAACAGACCATCCAGCAAGGGTACAGGAGATCTCTATTAGCTTAGGTTAGATAAGCGGTTATCTCAAAAGCCACCAAGAAAATTTTCCCACCTCATTTTGATGGCAAAAAGAAAAAAATGTGTATAGAAGAATAAGATCTTTGTTTAAGAACTTTATTTAAATTAAAATTTGATTTCTATATTTTTGGTTATTGCTTTGGATTGTTGAATTATTGAATTATTATGATTATTGAAGAAAAAATTTATATCATAAACTCAATTTTCTTTTGTAATTTATTGTATAAATGCTAAACCATAAGCAGATAAATGCATATTGATATGCAGTATCTAGCCACCACGGTTCATACCTGTTATATTATTCGATAAAACTATACTTCTAGCATCATATAGCAAAAAATATATAAAATAGGTTTTTTTTTCTTTTTACCATACCCGCTCCATATATGGACACCAAAATTTTTTGTTTCACAGTTCTGTAAGCTCAGGTTGTCAATGCTGTCCCAGAACACCTGCACCCGGAAGTCCACATGGGAACATAGATGGTTCCTGGAAGCCTACAGGGCAAGAGCCCGCGAACTTACATAAACTTCGGCTTTAATATCAGAGAAATATAATATTTGAGTATTCAATAATCAGCGTTTTTAAAGAAAATAGAATACCACAAATATATTTATTCAAATAATAATATAGTGACAATGAAAATGACAATTTATTATGCAGTTGGTACCTAACCCTTGCTGAAAAATCTGCTTGTACACAATAAAAAATAAGAGAAATCAAAGTGAATACATTTTTTTTTTTAACTTGTCAAAATTAAAAACAAGCAAGCTGGGATGCTATTCTGTTCTGCGCACAGCTAGTTCATGATGCACTGTTCATCATTCTGGCGTAACTACAAACTTGTGGTAATTTTATGAAAAGGAAGATAACATGATCAATTAAAACATTAAAAAATAACCATTATTTGTTGTTAGTAAACATGGCTTGATCTTCTTACAAATTTTACAGAAATATGCACCAAATAGTAGGTTTCATAAAGTATGGTTTGCTTTTATGATCATTTTTATTATACTGCAAAATACTCGTATACTATCAAGACTAATTTTTGTTTTATGTTATTCTTCCTTTTCCAAACTATCGGAAATATATTGCATTTTATAATTTATTTGTAGAAGATTCGGTTATTTGTTAATAATAATTATATTTTTTAAGAGTCCCTATCAGGTGAGAGCTAAAAACTAGCAAGACATTGCCACAAATTAAAATGGAGAAATCTCAGAATGAAAAATCTAACAATTTTTTATTACATTTTTCATTTTCGAATACTACTACAAGTTCTTCAACAGGAATACGATGAAGATATTATTTGGTCCTTCGTAAAACGAAAAAAGGCTCATAAAATGGCAATAAAAATGCATCTTTCTGGAAATATTGCACGCAACTACTATTCTTATGTTTTTTTAAAGACAATTTTGGTATAGATCTTTTAAGAACAGGATTGATTATTGAACGTCTTAACCCTTTACGTGCGAAATAAGATTTCATAAAAGTCACGAAATAACTCAATTAGTCAATGAAAAATAAAGTTGAATATTAAAGGACGATTTTTTATGTGTTTTGATTGGTAAGTTCTGCATTTATATCACCTTCAGAACTAAATTAAATAAATCGATTATTATTTTAAAAAAGGGCAAAATTGAAACATGTGTAGAATGACCCACAACTCAATACATATCGTAAAAAAAAAATTTGATGAAGGAATGTCGTAATACAAAACAAAATTATATTCAATATAGTATTCGGATAAATCCGCATCTCGCACTGAAGCGACGTGTTTTTTTCAGGGCGTGGGATAAATCCGCACCTCGCACTTAAGAGCAGTGCAAGTTGGTGCGGATATATCCGCACCTCGCATCTAAAGGGTTAAGCTGTTTATTAAAAAAGACAAAAATAATGTTGCCAATCAAAAAAATATTTTCCTAAAATTGCTATACCAAAAATACATTAAATTGGGGAATATTGATTTCACTGTGGCAATATCTTGCGAGACAAAAGTCGCCAATGTGATTTCCTCATAAACTACTTTACAATTATTGATTTTCTATACTAGCGCTCTAAATATTGATTTCGATTTGAGTTTTAATACCTTTATTTAATCCTAAAAATTATATACTACTCTTTTATGCAGAAAATTAATTGCCAGCACATTAAAATATCAACACAAACATTTACAACTTGATTAATTAATAATACATAACATATTTAATTTAATGCTTCCTCCACACTCTGTAGTCTGCTTTAAATACTTATAAATAATTAAACATTGGTCACTGCAATATAAGATACAAAAGCAAAAGGGGGTTTTTTACTTATAGAGTTCAGATTAGGAGGAGCAACACAAAATGTATCAACAAATCAAAATGTTTTAAAACAATACCAATTTCAATTAGTCTTTTCGGAAACACAATGTAATAAATTCATTGAAACAAAGAAAAAAAATAACTGTAATAATAGTAAGGGTCTAAATTATATATTTATTTGCAAAAATTTTAGTCAGATGAAAATTCTTTCACAGAATGAAATGCAGCAAAGTAAAATAAATGTGAAGCAAATTATTCCAATTAAAGTCAATAAATCAGAAACATTATTTAAAAAACATTTCAATTTGTTGATTTGTTTGTATGGCCCTTAATTATCTAAGTTGTCTGTAACATTACTTTTTATTCGTAACTATTTCTATAATCTAGATTTATTGAATTTTATTGTGATTTTTATTTTCATATAAATGCAGTTTGTACCCCTTTCTTTAAATAATTATAATATTTATTCATAAAAACACACTTAAATTAAAATCGTATGTGCAATAAATGCAAAAGTATAATTAATGTTAAAAATATGGTAAATTATTAAAAATAAAAGTACAAAATTTTAAGGCCGTATTGAACATGAAAGGTCACATTTTTTTCCAAGAGGATATTGTATTATAAAAAGATATTTATACCATTTCGACTCCTGATTCGGAGCATATACCCACCACAGACTGCACACAAACAACCTCTACCAGCCGCCACATGCTGAAGTTTATATTCCCGAATTAGATGAGAAAATACTAAGTTAGAATAATTAATGCCGTCAGCGGAAATTTTTCCTTTATTGCAGAACACAATTTTTACAATCAAAAGAAACAACTAGTGTTAATCTGTTAATCAGGTTTAAGATGTCAGGTTGCTGTGGCAAGGAAAAAATAAATATATTTTAAAGAATTAATCTAACATTCCGTACATAAAAATGATAGCAATTTATTTGATATATTTTTTGACAATCTCCCAAATATTTATAGTAAAAAGTAAATTTGTCCTTTCTGGATATTTCTTTTCTCAAGTCTTTTTGCGTATTTATCGGAATGTTTAAAGCATCTAGAACACTCTAGTTGTCTCCAGAACACGTTGAAACATTCATTATTTAAGTTCTTGACAATATTTTTGATAAATTGTCATGGATCCTTGGCCTCACACTAAATCTTACGTATACACATTCCATCAAAAATAAAAAATTGGTAACAAATGTTACTTTTAAAGGAAAACAATCTCCGATACTGCAATGCATTATATTCCAACGGAATTCCTGCTTCATTCTTTTGTTTAAAATAGAGATAATAGAAGAAAGATCTAAAATTCGTGATCAAAATCCTTCGTGATCAAAATTATCCATATCTGTAGAATTTAGTAAATATTAAAAATAATTTTGGTAATAGTGTTATTTATTATTATTATCTTAGATTCTTAGATCCAGTATAGAAAAAATTAACTGTAATTGATAGTTACCACATTGTCACATTCAATGTTAAAATTCCATTGAAATGTAACTGCTGGCGTAAAGTTTGTTTGAAAAAAAAACGTAGGTCATTGGTGACCTACGTGGCGTTAAACGTGTTGAGTAATATTTCATAGAAAATGTTGTTTTAAAAACATCAATGAATGTTTTTGGTGATATTTTTGTCAACAGTAATCAGTTTTTAATTTTTATTACTATCTGTTGAGAAGAATGACTTATTTTGTTTGATAAATATACGAATTTAAAATTTAAGTGTAAAAAATATAAAAAAAAAAACATTGGACAAAACAAAAAACAGTGCACCTGAAATGTAATAAATTAAATAAAAATTAAAATAAAAACAATGGGAGGGGTTTTAAAAAAAATGTAATCTTTTTAAAGCGAGGACACATTTGAGTACAAAATAAAATTATGATTTTCTCATAATTACCTACATTAAAGCATTATTCTAAAACTTGCAACTATAAATTAATTAATGCTTATTAACATCTAGGAAAAATGTACAAAGAAAAAAGCAGAATACTTTTTTTACAATTGACTTTTTTAAAAATACATTAAAAAATATGTACAACTCACTCGGGGTAAAGTATGACTAACTATTACATAAGAAAATATATTATTAATAAAAATATTTTATTGTATTGTTCTCTAATTGACAAAAAAAAAAACTTAACTTTCTTTTTCATTTAATCAGGTAATTAATTTTTTAAGCGTCTAAAGTAAATACAATACCAGGTAAAATAAAAAATATTTGTAGGTCAAGTCACACTCTTTTTTTTTGCCATTTACTACTCCACGTCTGGAGCTTCCCACGATTTGTCACACAACGCTCTCACACTGTTTCAAAGTATAAAACCACATTTAGGCTTTTAAGTAGAGATATGGTAATGATGCACAAGTAATTTGATCAGACGATTTATTGTTCAAGAAAAAAATTATGTCGAGAATATCTTCAATAACCTGCAACGTTATGGATCGTGCAGACTAGGCCACCTAATGGCGTCAGCACTGGCAGAGCATCTGGCTGACACGGGACATAAGTTTTCATTCAAACCGGAAATCGTAATGGTATAAAAACCTAGTAATGGAAGCCATCGAAATCAAAAGACATCCCATCAACAGGGTTGAGGGTTTGATCCTTAACACAGCATGCCTTCCAAAGTTCAGACAAGCGGACGACCACAGTCCGACACGACGCTCGTGGACGTAGGCTCCTTCCAACATACTCATCGTGACGCTCGTGGAGGTACATTAGGCTGACGGCTGAACTACCTATAGACATTAACTCATCTCAAAGTCGTCAACCCTGAAGAAGACCCCTGCAATGGCGGTGGAAATATTGGAAGGATATAATTCACTACACAGGGCTTAACCCAAAAGCCACAATACCAACATTGGAAGAGCATTCCAAAGTTTACAGGTGGCATTAAACTTTGGAAACTGCCAGTTCTTGGTCGACACAGATTAATTTTATATGGATGTTCGGCAAGTGTAAGACGAGTTTGTCGGTTGTGGGTGCGTGCAGGAGGAATTAGTTCTTCAAGTTCCGAAGAGCAGCGACCGTGGTAATAACGGTAGAAAAGACTGAGTGAACCTATCTTTCGCCTGTGTTCCATTGATTGCAGGTTAGATGTAAGAGTGTTATTGTTTAGAGTGTTTCAAACTTATTAATCTGAGACATAAAAATAACAAATTATGGTCTGGTTATTTAAATTAATGTGCAATTCGTAATATGAAGTAAATCACATATAGTATATGAAGTATGGAAAGATTCTTTTTACTTCATAGAACATAATTTCCATTTCTCTACTCTCGAGCTCCACATTCGAATGGGCGCCATCTTAGGTATAAAAGCTTAAAACATTTCAACCAAACAATAGCGATAAAAATATAAATGAAAACAAATTGATAATCCTATATTAAAAAATAACAACATAATGTATAAATATAAAAATGTGCCGTCGATCATACTGTGCACGAAAACCATTAAAAAGAACACAAAAAACGTGTCTTTGAAACTCTGAACGGTGCCGTCACGTGCAGAGCCACAGCCGTGCTGCGGCAACACCAAACCAAGACCGTTCCACCAATAACTCGTCACGGATTTCGAAATCAACACATTCACTTATTAGCTCATTTGAATGTATTTGTAATAATGGAATGTAACATTATTTAGTGTTTCAAATCTTTGATTTAATATAATATATTTTACAAATTCATTAAAGGTTGCCACGATAGAACTCAAGCAAGAAAGTGAACGTGTCAATTCATTGTCCGATTAATATTATTCCTGGCTGAACGGCCATTCCGTAAAACGACAACTCGAAAACGCAACCATTAAAAATAACAACTACAATAATAATAATTATATACATTAGTATAATGTAAGGATAACCACACGGATTCGTTTAGAACGATTGCATTTCTAAATCGAAAAACAACAATTCATCACATACACACAAAACAGTATTCACTGAGTCTTTTGCATTTTTAACTTTGCTTCTGCATTTATTTTTATACTTAGAAGTTGTCAATTTTCTCTTATGTAGGGATGCAAGAACAACTATTACTGGTTTTATCACAACATAGATGAATAGACTTCTGTTTCGTTACATGTATGGTTGTAAAGTCACCCTATTAAGATGGTCTTTTTTATTTATCAGTAATGTGTGTGTGTGTCACCGCTTTTGAACCAAAAGCCACGAATTAAAACAATGATTGTGTTCAACTTTAACAAAAGATCCGTCGGATCGCTTTGAATGTTAAAACTATTGCGAGATCCGATTTGTCAACAAGATTGGTCCAAACTAAATGCTATTTAACTTAATTCTTAGCGAGTAAAGTTTTAACCGAGTCGCAGACAGGGAAAAATACAAAAGAATCTTGAAAAAGTTAAAAAAATTAAAATTTAAAAAATTACAATATCAAATGTAAAAAAAGTTTAAAAGCGTCCAAATGACCATCTTAGAGGAGTGTAAAATCACAAATTCTTGACGGAAAAACCTTAAAACATTTTCAATAAATTGCGGTCACTTATAGTAATAATAATATCTTTAGAGGTTATGTTAACCCCGAAATTTAAAACTAAATTGTGAACCCCCAACATTATTACTGAGATTACGTATAAAACATAAAATTATGTGAAATTTGATTGCAATATTTTTACAGTAGTATAATTTTTTCGTAACTTATTTTGTGTAGGTTTCCTATGCCACCATTTGTGTAAAATAAAACATGAAAAATTAGTAAAAATAACTATGATTTTCGATTGATTTCAGCTAAAATGTGATATACTTGATACACGGTCATGAGTCCGGCTCAAATGTCAATTCAAATCAATCACATAAACAGTAAACATAATAATAATTACAATATTATTTATGCAGTGTTTTGATTTTAAAAAAATTAACACTTTTTATTACCAACCATTTCGTATAATTTTTCATTGCTTTTTATAAGGTGTATATTATATTAAATCTACAGGAAAACATTGAGAGGTTCACGTAGAACGTAATAAAACATTTAAAATAACGCCCAGAGAATTTGAAGCATTCTCAAAAGCGGTTGCAGTAATAATGTTAAAAAAAACAACAGTCAATGAGCATCATATTGTAAGCGTCTCTTTTGGAACTTTAAACATGAATCACAGGGTGTGTGTGAGTAGAACTGGTCGGGTCAGGATCTCCCTCATCACTCGAAATCTCTCTTCAGAAGATTATCTTCACAATCCTGAAATAAGTATCATCCTCTTTACGTACAGCTGTGTTTGAGTACGTATCATCCTTTGAGTATGCCAAGGATATATTAAATCATCCTCAGCTATGGTATATAGAAGATTTTGTCCCCGTTTAGGTATGGTGCAGTAGGATCCTCCTTAAGACTGGATTGTCTTCACACGCTGACATCTCCGTACTCCTGCGACCACTTTTCATAGGCGCCGAGGCTCTGTGGCGATACAGAGCGCCTGATTCTCTTCAGAGATTCGAGGAAGTCATCCAGAGTGATGTTCCGCACGGCTGCAGGGTCCATACACTTCACCTGCTCAGCGTTCAGCTCTGAAACACGACAAGGTGACAATTAGCATGATTTTGGTGCATCGCAAATTGATCTTATAAATTAATAGTGTTCTGTGGACCCAAAAAATATATTTTGAATATGTGTCTCATTTTACAGATAATTAGAAATGAATCGTCAATATGTTAATATTTTGCCAGTCTGTAGAAAGACATTCAGTCGGTCATTCAAGAGGTGAAGGTGGACTTGGTTAGGACATATATTTCGAATACCGCATGAGAGCATTAACTATAGCAGCTTTTTCTTTAGTTTATGACAGAACACTTGATTTTAGTTACCTCTGATGGGTCCCAGTGCGGCGTCCTTAGCCAGTGCTGTCAGATCACTCCCCGAGTACCCGTCTGTCAGATTAGCCAGCCGCAGCAGGTCGGCGGCAGCCAGGGGGGCTCCGTGTCTCTCCAGCAGGCGCCGCAGTAAGGCAGCTCTGGTCTCCATGTCTGGCAAGGACACGTACACCCTTTTCGGGAATCGTCTGGATTAAAAAAAATACAATTAATGTAAGATTACAATGTTTAAATTTCCATGCAATGCTACAATTTCTTATATACATCTTGACATCAACATGATGTAGCCCTTGCGGACCGGTACCGAAAACCTCGATAAACAATCATTCGTCTCTTATTTCTGTTCGCATGTCGTAAATATATGTGTTGCCATATTGGCATCTCGGACAAGTCCGCTCACGGGTGTGTTAGTTATATAAACCGCTGTTCGTGGCGCACGCGAGAGCCCATCCTGAGCGCGGAGCGCAGTCGTGACCCGCCTGTCGGCGAGAGCATATTGTATTGTGGCTCGGCCGAATGCTAGGTCGAGCCATAAATTTGTAAACCTTTATCGTAAAATATGTCAATGTGCTTCTGAAAAAGTCCTGCCATCACGCGACGGAATAACAACCTTTTGAGAGAGAGGAGGATGTTAATCTGTATTTAATGTTTTTTTAACTGATTTGTGCTTCGATTAGAGTAAAATTGGTAATTTTTCAACATATCAACAACATTAATATCACATAATGTGGATGGAACCTAAAAATGATACTGTAAAAAAATTTGAGGTACGTTTTTTACAGGAGGCCTTTTCTTTCTTTATTTAATCTTAAAGTATTCTTATCGATCAGCTGTTCTGTGTTGCAATGTTAGGTTAGGTTTACCTGAGAGCCGCCTCGTCCAGTTCTTGCGGCCTGTTGGTGGCCGCCATGACAATGACCCTCTCAGCGCCGCCGCTTGGCAGCCCATCAAACTCCACCAGGAACTCTGTCTTTAGGCGGCGGGAGGCCTCGTGCTCGCCGGAGCAGCGCTCACTCAGCAGAGAGTCCACCTCGTCGATAAATATTATCGCGGGCTGAAAAAGAAAACGAGAATCATAACGAATCTAACGAGCTGCCTGCGGAGCTTAGTCTTGGCCTGGCAGCCGTATGTAATGGATCTTCCCATCCCTTCGCCTGCCAGGTGTGAGCTGCGCTCAGTGATCCGTTTCCTGACGGCGACTCTGGGTGCTTGCATTGTTTAGACTGTTCTTTGGTTTCGGGTGTGAGGTAGTGCACCCAAGTCTCGTCTCCAGTGACGATGGTGAGATGCCAATATTTAAGGCCATAATGAAGAACGAGGACAATGTGGGTGCTGTATAGATGGTTGATTAACGTATTGTCTTCCAGTTGGATAAATAGATATGGTATTGTGGCTTTAGGGTTTAGCTGTGTGTGGTGACTTTCTCAATACCAATATTTCAAACGCCATTGCAGGGGTCATCTTCAGGGTTGACGATTTTGTACCAATGGTTGGGAAACACTGATTCGAGTTTTATTTTTGAGGCATTTGAGAAATACTGTATTTGAGTCCAATACTATATGCGATTACTTGAAAGTACATTACAATATATATATGCACTGTCAAAAAATGAATGTAAAAAATCGCCTAACAATAAATAATCCCCACATATAAAAGGGTAAAATAAGGTTTGTTAAGTCATTTTTACACTATTAAATAGTTGGTTATTTAGTGATGGATGATCACCTGGAGTTCTCTAGCGATCTGGAAGAGCGCCCTGACCATCTTCTCTCCGTCCCCCACGTACTTGCTGGTCAGCGTGGCAGCCGAGATGGAGAAGAATGTGGCCGAGCATTCGGCCGCCACACACCGCGCCAGGAGAGTTTTTCCTGCACAAAAAAACAGGATATGTAATAAAATGCACAATCATGCTGAGAGCTCGGAAAATAAAACATATCATCTAATTGTATTCTCTTAAATCTCTCACCAAGAGCCAATGCAGAAGTATAATGAGTTTGAGGAAACATTCCATGATTTGAATTTGCTTGGAATTGGGAGGTTAGCGAGCTGCTATTTTCATTATGCAGACATAATAAGACAAAAACATGAAGGTGTTTAACCTTTTCATTACGGCTCGGTTTGAATACAAATTATACTAACATTAAGGTTATCAACTGACAATAATTGGTGAAACTGGATAATTATAATTTTAGAATTAATTTTAATTGAAAAATTAATAAATTAAAAATATTTAGTTTTGATTCATTATTTATTTTAATGATTACATGTTTCGGCCTTCCTGAAGACCATCTTCAATAATGGTCTTCAGGAAGGCCGAAACATGAAATCATTAAAATAAATTGTGAATCAAAACTAAATATTTTTAATTTATTAATTTTTTAATTAAAATTAAATCTAAAATTATAACAAATTATACTGTCAATTATAAAACTAGTATTTGAAGCATAAATATACTTATCTGGTCTATTTTCATATATCACACTGGTTCTTGTATCCTTAAGCTATCAGATGATGCATAAAAAAACTATTCTAAGAAAGGAGCAAAACAATATATCACGTCAACCAATGCGAAAGGGTTAAGAGAGAATGGTGAATCATTATTTTTATAAATAAACATATTCAGGATAATACGACAGATTAGAGTGGAATAATTTGGTCCGTGGATTCTATGACGTTCATCATTTTACATATGACTAGACGCTGCGTGTCTAATGTGATCTGTTAAGATTATGGACTACAGTAATTCACTATAAATGAATGGGTGGTGTTTCCAGAATACAGCCAATTTTAATTAACAGACTATGACTGGCATTTTACAGGTGAAAGATAAAATTAACACCAAACGGAGGTTTTTATTGAGCTTAGAAATTTATTGAAATAGTTTTTTATTTTAATCTAAGGTGGGAAATCATTTGTATCTCTCGTTTCTTACCGTTTCCAGGAGGTCCAAACAGTAAGAGTCCTCGTGCCGGAGCTCTCAGCCCGGTGAACAGCTCTGGCCGCAGCGCCGGCAGCACCACCATCTCCTGCAGCGCCTGCTTGGCCGCCTACAAACACCGTCATGATGAATATTCCAACACATCACACTGAAGCTACAATCGTTTCACATAAAACTTTTACATGTGAAGCATTCAGTTAAGAATTATTTATTTGAACCCCAATTGTGATTATGATCTTCTTCTTTCCGTATCCGTTCCATATCTAGAACATTGGTCACTACAAATTGCCGCCACTTAGTTCTGTCAGCAGCCACTGTGTATTCCTCGTTGATAGATAGATAGATATTTCATAATGATGTAAGAGTGAAGGAGTTATGAATGTTTATGGGAAGAGTTGTGGATTTAAAGCCATGGACTATTGATCCACCTTTGATTGTTATCATCTTCACTCCAACAACCTTATTTGAAGGCGCTGTAGAACTGCTTACTACCACTCCGGTTTTTAATCTTTTAAGGGATTTCCAGGTCCGCCAGTCGAAGTTCTTGGCAATTGGGAGGCTTTTGTTTGAGATAATGAAATCTTAACCGGCCATAAACTCGCCAAGCCGCCTGGCAAGCGTGGCGTTTTAAGCCAACAACCCCGAATGAAAACACAACAAAAGATCCGGCCCCTAGTTCCCAGCAGCTTCGCTATTCCTGGCCACGGCAGCGGCCATGGTAACGGCAGGGCGGGGGGTGCTAAGAATCACTGGGTTACTGCAGGCTGCCACAGACGACTATTTATTGCTACCTACAACACGAGAACATTGAGACTAGATGAGAAAATCGTAGAACTGGAAGAGGAACTAGATAGAATCAAATGGAGCATCGTTGGGCTGGCCGAAGTTAGACGAGAAGGAGAAGGTCTGATTAAACTCAACTCAGGACATCTCTTATACTATAGAGAAGGGGATCAAACCTCTCAAGGTGGAGTTGGCTTCCTTATCAACAAGGAAATTGCCAACAACGTCACCGAAGTTAATAGTATATCCCCCGAGTATCATACCTGACGCTTAAGTTATCGAACCGATACTCCTTACGAGTGGTGCAAGTATATGCCCCAACGTCTAGCCATACCGATGAAGAAGTAGAAGCTCTATATGAAGACATCGAAAAAGCCCTACAATACAATAAGACACATTACTGCATAGTTATGGGAGACTTTAATGCTAAGATTGGAAAGTGCTGTGGAAACGAGAAATTTATAGGACAATATGGAACCGGACTCCGAAATAACAGAGGACAGATGATGGTAAACTTTCTACATGCTAACAAAATGTTTTGCATGAACACATTTTTCAAGAAAAACCAAAACGCAAATGGACCTGGAGAAGCCCGGATGGTAACATAAAGAACGAAATTGATTTTATTATGGCTAATAAGAAGAATATAGTCACTGATGTCTCAGCGATGCAATGCTTTAGTACCGGAAGTGACCACCGTCTCGTTCGAAGTACTGTGCACCTAGACATCAAACTGGAAAGGAAAAAGCTAATAAAACAAAGAGTTATACGTCCGTTAAATGTTCAGAGCAAGCTTGAGGAAACTTTTCAGCTTGAACTACAAAATCGATTCGCAGCACTGGAAGATAGTGATGACACCGACAACGTCAACAAACTTAACGAAAGAATCATTAATAGCATTAAAGAAACTGCCAAAAAGTCATAAAGCAGTGCAAAAAGAAAAAAGGGTCAAAATTCTCAGACAAAACGATAGCTCTTATGGACGAACGTCGTAAAAGCAGAAGCATCCAAGATTACAATACCCTGAACAAAAAGTGAAAAATCCATGAGATTTGACATTCGTCGTTCAAACACCGAGTATATCATGGAGATTGTTGCACAAGGCCGAGGGTCAAATGCATTTAGCAGACACACCTCTATAGGACAGGCCCAACTTTCCAAATTAAAGACACACGATGGGAAGATAACAACAAATCTTAATGATATACTGAAGGAAATAGAACATTTCTACGGGTTATTGTATTCATCTACGATGCCAGGTCCTAATGACAGATCTGCGGACGACAAGAGGGCTACTCTCACAAAGCACTGGTCTGAAGACATCCCAGATATAAGTATATTCGAAATTAAATCGGCCCTAAAACAACTTAAGAACAACAAAGCCCCTGGAGAAGACGGAATTACATCTGAGCTTCTGAAAGTAGGAGGAACCCCTCTGTTGAAAGAGCTTAAAAACTATTCAACAAGGTAATAGAACATGGAGAAACCCCGGCGACATGGAGTACGAGTATTGTGATATTGTTCCACAAAAAAGGGGATAAATCACTGCTCAAAAACTACCGACCCATTTCCCTTCTTTCCCATGTGTATAAAGTATTCTCCAGAATTTTAACAAACAGGCTGACGGGTCGATTTGATGAATTTCAACCTCGAGAGCAAGCTGGGTTTAGGAAAGGCTTTAGTACAATTGATCATATCCACACGCTAAGACAAATCATTCAGAAAACTGAAGAATATAATCAGCCACTCTGCCTCGCCTTTGTAGACTATGAAAAGGCATTTGACTCAATCGAGACTTGGGCAGTGCTAGATTCACTACAACGCTGCAAAATAGACTATCGGTATATAGAGATAATAAAATCTCTTTACAAATCTGCAACAATGATGGTCCAGCTCCATGATAGCACTAACAATATTTCAATAAACAAAGGTGTTAGACAAGGAGATGTTATATCTCCAAAACTCTTCACAAACGCCCTAGAAGATATTTTTAAACTGCTATCCTGGACAAAATGTGGAATAAATATTAACGGAGAGTACATTTCTCACCTCCGATTTGCAGATGACATAGTGCTAATAGCCGAATCACCTAACAAGCTCCAAGACATGCTCTACGACCTCAATGAAGCGTCGAACAAAATTGGTCTGAAAATGAACATGGATAAAACAAAAGCCATGATTAATAGTCATATTTCACAAACCTTTGATCCTATTTCCATTGGAGAAACAGAAATAGAGGTTGTAAACGACTATACCTATCTGGGACAAGTAATACAACTAGGGCGAAATAACTTCTCAAAAGAAATCGACAGGCGCATACAACTGGGATGGGCAGCATTTGGAAAACTAAAGTACATTTTTTAAAGCGAAAATTCCGCAATGCCTTAAAACTAAGGCGTTTAACCAATGCGTCCTCCCTGTATTAACTTATGGCGCAGAGACGTGGAATCTGACAGCAAGTCTTACCCATAAAATAAAAGTCACCCAGCGTGCTATGGAGAGATCCATGCTCGGAGTGTCGCTAAAAGATAGAATCCGAAACGAGGAAATACGCAGAAGAACTCAAGTAGTGGATGCTACCCAACGAATAGGCACACTCAAGTGGCAATGGGCAGGTCATATCTGTCGAAGAGACGACGGTCGATGGGGAAGAAAAGTATTGGAATGGCGCCCAAGAACTGGCAAACGAAGCATTGGCCGACCCCCTACAAGATGGACTGACGATATAAGAAGAATAGCGGGATTGACCTGGATGCGGAAGGCGGAGGATCGAAGAGGATGGAGACTCATGCGGGAGGCCTACGTTCAACAGTGGACGGACACAGGCTGATGATGATGATGAATGAAATCTTCTGATGCGATTTGTTGACGGTGTTGAAGTTTCTCATTTTCAGGGCCGGATATTGTGTAAGCTTACCTCCTGCCCCGCGATGTCCTCCCACTGCACCTTGGGCCCGCCGTCCTACGATCTCGTCCAGGATGACCTGCGCCAGCTTGGGGTCCACGCCGCGCAGCGCCGTGCCCGGCTAGCTCGGCGTGCGTGGCAGCGTGGGCGTGCCCCGCCCGGCCACTGCCCCGCCGCCACTGCTGGTCGTGCGGCGCACCGGTGAACCGTTAGCGCCCACCTGCAAGTGCCATCATAACATATTTACTAACTACAACTATACATTTATACTGGACACCTCATGCTTTCTTTAAAGTATATAGAGGTAAATATATTTTTAAATTGTATACATTTATATGATTTAATGAATCCATTCCAAAAATCAAAATATCGAGTTAAAAAAGTACCTAAAGTGTAAAAACAAAATCAAATTCTTGTGAATTTTTTTTTTCAACCTTTCACGATTTTACACACAAACAAGTGAGAAATAAATCTGTGTGTTGCTGGAATAACACACATTTGCAAACGCAAATGTATACAAGAGGAAAAAAATGTGCCAAGGAGATATTGTTTCCCGTTTTTACATACGCGTGGGTGAAAATATTCAAGCTCATTTTTATTCAAATATTTTTTTTTTGCATTCCTATTAGGACCAAATTTTTTAAGGAATTGTTCAAAAGAATCAAGCAGTTTTTTTTGCAACACTTGTGTTTTAGAAAAAAAATATGTATTTTTTTTTTCCAAAAATTATGAAAGTACGCCCTAATATATAATTATGATGACACCTATAAATTATTCGGATAGGCTTTTGTTTATTTATATTTTTGTTTTCTTATTTATAGTAAAAATAAAATCGGGTTAAAAAACATGAAACATATATTCTTGACGGATGTTTCTCAATTTTTTTTTGTTTAGAATGAAAATAAAAATTTGCAGGATGCAATGAGGTAATAAATAGTGCATATATATATTTCTTTATATTTTGTGATAAAAGAATATAAAAAGCAAATTATTAAAAAATTACATAATTTTTCAGAATGAATTTTGCAAAATAAACAATTTCATTTTGAATTTTAGATGAAAATTGGAAAAAAATAATTACATCAAGTGAATCGCGTAAAAAGAGGATAGGGTGTAAAACAAATATAATTAATACTTATATAATTTGCAAAATTAAGTAAATAAGTTATTATTATTTGGCTCATATTTTTCCCATCAGAATACAAAATAAAACTATTATTCTTAAATCATTCTGAAATTGGAACACTGGCAACAATCTAAAAATATTAAATGTAAGCCAATAATTGTAAAATTTACCATAACTTTAACATAATTTCAAAGTCGACAGCTTCATTATAACAGTGTCAGTCTCAGTCAGGGTCATTGGATATTCTCACACAACTTTCACACCGTAAAAGGCAATCTGGACCAAATATTAAACCTTGCAATTTAATCAAATACAATTAGACAAAATAATCATTTCAAGACGAGCCAAAATAGATGGAACCAGTGTCCAGATATGGACAGAGACAATGTTGCCATATACGGAGCAGACTATTGGAAGTTGCCATTCATGTGCGGCGAGGTTCATTTCTATTCAAGGCTAGACTGCCAATGTGATGAATGGTGAAGTGGTCAGGTATTGGGCCTCGACAGATGGACTTGTATTATTCCACAATTAACATCTCTATCTGCGACCATTCGTAGTCGGTCTTCTTGCATATTTGCATGCGAGTAAACACATTTTAATGAGATTCAGATTTTTAACAATTCCGCAGGAAATGTGTTTGAGAGTCTTAATGTGAAAATTATTATTTTAAGTTGCTTTTTGTGATCTTGATAATAAAAGAGGTGTCACATCATGATCAGCTGTTTTGAAGGAGCTGCAGTAACAACATTTATCCTTTAGTAGAGCAAGACATAAATGTGGCCATAATTATGAAGGAAGAGCAAGTCTAGAAATTGAAAAAAAAAAGTTATTCATTTATTTCGGAACTACGAATATTTTTATTTTGGCCGATTCATTAGTACTACCACACTAGAGGCGCAACTGAGAGGAATGCTTGGATTGCCCCGAAAGGGGACCTAGCCCCGGGACACCAGGGGTGGAATATATGGAGATCCCATAACAGACTTCGGACCGGAGTATGCAAGACGAGGACACAAATGAAAGCCACAACAGACCGACTGAATGTGACTACGGCGTGGAGCAGACCCTGTCACACCTTCTGGAGTGTGCGCTGTGTCCGAGTAGCTGCACCCAGGAAAACCTCATGATGGCCGAGAGTAACGCCATCAACGTCGCCTCTTCTGGGCAGACAGGATCTGAACCCTGTTGTTTCCGACACGATTATATATATATATATATATTAATACTACCTAGATATTTCATGCCTGGTGTAGAAAACTTGGATCGTTTGACGTGATATCTCGTATCTGGTAGTGATTGGCTTAAGATGGACATGACATTGTACACTTACTGATAATTGTCTCTTGACTGCGGGGGGCGTACTGGCAGGCTTGGTGGGATGTCTGGTGCCGCCGTATGCCAGGCAGGGTCCCGCCCCGCTGGGCGTGCCCCCGGAGGAGGCGGAGCGCCCCATGGAGCGCGGCAAGGTCTGCGACTTTGACATGACGCCCCCGGCGCCGGGAACGCGGCGACCCGCCACAGTCAGCTTGCGACCCGACACTAAACCAATCGCAAAACATTAGTGAGGTTATGTTGTCTTATATTAGAAGTGAGAACACATACAGGATAATACCGACAGATGTTGATAATGATGGTGATGTCTCATCTGTGGATTGCATGGCGCTTACCATGCTACATATGGTCAAGCGTTGATCCGCCAACGTCGTAAACTAAGGCCTGACATTCACGCATCATTCTTATTATTATAGGAATTCACTATGTATATATTCTCACAACTTTCGTCTATCATCAATTTTGATTAATAGGCTATATTATTATTATATCAGAATTTGTATAGTGCTTTTTAATAACCGAATGGTCATTCCAAAAGCGCTTCTTTGCCTCTCTGAGTAGAAAGGTGGGTCTTGAGTCTGCTTCTGAAGGATGACTCCGCTTTAAGTTATCTTATGCATCACAAATGCAATAATCATTGGCTGCCTGTTCTTAAAAGCTGCAATTTAAAATAGTTTTTTAACACCTCAAGTTAAAAATATGACTGGCACTAAACTGGTAAGGGGTCAACTTCACATTAACCGGGGGTATTTATAGAGCTTAGATTTTTTAAATGTTCGTTGGGGATCGAACCCACAACCTTCGGTTTAGCAAGCAAACACTTTAAACACTAAGCTATGCCCGCCGGCCAGTTTAGGTTATATAAAGTTCGATGAATCTTAACATTACAGATGTTTGACTAAATAATATAAACTTTTTTATAATTTGAGTATATTTTTAGGATAAGTTAAATTTCATAGTATGTTTGTACACGTTGGAACTGGTGAAGCTTTCATTGATCGTGAAACAGTGCTTAGTGCGATCCATGTTAATTACTCGCCTATTGAATAAAAGTACAGTACTTTCTTTAGGTGATGTAAGAAAGGTTCAGTCAATGTAACAGAAATAAGATTAGGTTAATAATGTGGATGTTAGGATTTATAATACTTTCTGTAAATGTTTCATAAAAATAGATAATTACTATGCAAATACACTACAAATACTACATTCCAAAAAAGAATAAAATATTTTCAAAAATCTACAACATATAAAAACAATACAATGCAGAAAAAAAGCGATAAAAATGTGAAAGTGCAACAGGACTCAAAATAATACATTAAAATAACAACATAAGTTAATCATTTAAATAAATAAATATTAATTGTGAAAATATGTTATATTCATGTGAATGATTATAAAAAAATGTGCTTCAAATGACACCTGAATAGATTAAAAATATAAAAAAGTAACATGATATCGTGTTTAAAATGACAATGTGGTTCTCAGGGATTCTTGAGCGTTTGTTAAAAAAAATATGTATGTCACATAACCTAGAAATGTAATGTGTAAGAGAAACCATACATACATGTCAGAATAATTTTTTGCTGAAGTGTGTGTTATTTTAAGATGCATTGATGATATCTATCTTCCTTTGTGGCTTTATAGTAGCATTTTACAACTATTGTACGAGAGAAAACTGTTCGAATCAATTATCGCATGTGTCAATCTTCTTCTTCGTAGTATCGATCCGGTGGATTGGTTTGGAGCAAAATAATCTTGCATTTCGATCTCCACCTATCTTGGTCCTCCGCAACCCTCTTCAGCTCAGCATAAGAGCTACAACTCATGTCCTCGAACACTTGCTGCAAATACTCCCGTGTAGAGCGCCCTCTACAGTTTCTACCCTCAACCATCCCCTCCACAATGTCGTGAAGAAGACCATCGCATGATGTGACCAATCCATCGGGTTCGCCTCTCTGAGATGGTTCTTACTAGGTGCTTATCTTCCTTGATTGTGCTGAGAGCCTCATTGTTCATGACTCTCCAGGAAATTCCAAGAATTTTTCTGTAAAACCACATCTCAAAGGCCTCTAGCCTTTTTTTATCACTTTCAGATAAGCACCATGTCTCACAGCTGTACATCAAGATGTATCGATCATAGCAAGAATAAGTACAGGGAGCGGCAAAAAAAGCTGACGGTTTGATTAGTGAGCAAGTGATCAAACCGTGAGCTTTTTTTGTCGCTCCCTGTATAACTAAAGATATTGTCATCTGATGCGTGTATTATGAGATTAAATTAGTCCGGTGTAGTCTAGAATTGATGAAACACCAATGATCATTCAGTGTGAGACCTGAGGGACTGAATTGAAAATCATAAAACATAATTTTCATTACACGGATTATGGTTAAATAGAAAATGGTAATGGATTTAACACAATTGGACAAAGCAGACTAGTGGCAATTTAGAATAATGATTGTAGAATAGAAAATCCAAACCTTTTTTGTGTATAATTTTTTTTTGTCTGTTCTGTTTTACCATGGTTTGTTTGACTTTGTTTTATTTTGGAA
Organism: Glossosoma conforme; assembly: GCA_022606575.1. Taxonomy (NCBI): domain Eukaryota; kingdom Metazoa; phylum Arthropoda; class Insecta; order Trichoptera; family Glossosomatidae; genus Glossosoma; species Glossosoma conforme. The sequence goes on from JAGTXR010000007.1 coordinate 152,130, forward strand.
CATTTTACTATGCCATTGGTCCATTTCACCATATTCTATATTGAAAATACTTTGTTTAACAGTATTTTGCTTTGCTAAGTTCTTTTACACCATTGGTCTATTTTTCCACTTTTCAATTTAATACGAGGGTAGTTTGATAATTCAGTGACTTTTTGAATAAAAGAGTTTTTTTTCCTTTTAGTTTAATGACGTTGTCTACTTTCAATGGTTGTCAAACACTAACTAAATAACGCAGCTTGCCCAAACTTGTACAGTAGTCTTTTAATAGATGGAAATCGTCTGCTTTCAATGGCTGTCAAACACTAACTAAATGGCGCAGCTTGTCCAAACTTGTACAGTAGTCTATTAATAGATGGTATTTAATGTTACTGCGTGAAAATTTTAAAAACTCACTGACCTATCAAGCTGCCTTCGTAGATCAGTTTTATAACGCTCATCATTATCACAGTAAATTTTAAAGATTTCCTGTTTGATACGGTTACCAAATATTTGTTTGAAGTATTAACTACATTAGATCAACCACCACCAATGAGTTTCCGGTGCCGTTTTGAGTCAGTCGAATTAGTTACCCCCATTTGTTGCCCATTGTTTTACCTGGATCGCCATTGCCAACGGCCGTCTTTCTGGGGGCCTGGTAGGAGTTGAGTTGCGTGGCGCGGGGCTCCTCCTCGGCTTCCCAGATGGTCCCCGGAGCCTGCGCCCTTCTGGAGATCGTCTTCTCACTCACTGCGAGTCGCCCCAGAGCCTCCAAACCGGCTGCACCCAAAAATGTGAGACGGGACGCGTGTTTTAAACCCGAAAATTACCATTTTACCTATCGTTTTCATACAAATACCAAAAATAAAAATGTGGATAAGTGCCATTTTGTTAATTTTCATTCATTTCAATTCATCTTTCCTATTTGTTCTATATTATGTTATATCACCCTCCATGATTCTCATCTCAACTTGAGCCATTCCGAGTAATTCGTAATACATATTTCTAGAACACAGTAGCTTTTTGGTTTCTCATATCAACAGATTAAATAATACACATTGTAAACACATTTTAATTTTTTTTTATTAATCTACTGGCTTTGGAGACAACTCTCCTTCATCAGTACTAAATTAAAACTTACATGAATGACTGAACCAACATAAATACATACTAGTTAGTTTTAAGTTTGTTCTGATGAAGGAGAGTCGCCTCCAAAACAGGTAGACTAATAAAAATTAAAACTTTGTGTTTTTACAATGTGTATTACTTAATTATTTTATTATATGTATAGTTCCCGATAGCCTTCCAGAAAGAAGAAAGCCTAGGGACCTGAAGATAAGAGAAGGCATCAATAGTTTATGACACACAATGAAAAATGGTTACATATCAAAAAATTCAGCACTTATCTTGTATGATCTTTTTGTTTTATGGTGTGTAAATATTTAAGCATTATATTGATTTATTAAGGAATAATTTTGTTCTAAAATGAGGACACCTAAATTATTTATTGTTTTATTATACCTTAGATGTTTGGACAGCTTTATATTTTTCGCAACAATGATATTTGCACATTGAATTTCTGCAGTGTTTTACTGCTCTAATTTAAAATGACTGCAAATTTAATGTTGAATACCTAACCACTAGGATATGGGTTGATAATAATTTTCACAAGTCTCTGTTGTACCCTGTAATTTGTTATGTAAATATTTAAAAAGCTTAGACTTTACATAATGGAACGCGTTTGTGTATATATTTGAAATTTGTGATGCAGAGAAATGGAATAAATGAATAGGTAGTTGACTTGAGCGTTTCCGTAAATCAATTGTCTATGGTTTTTAATAATGAGCACCGAAGGATAGGTTAAAATCATTATAAATGTTAAAATGATAATAAAAACAACTTATGAATAATAAAACATAATGTAATAGTCTACTAATTTATAAGGGTTCGTCGATTTGGGAACGTTGGGCTAGTTATTCAATCTCCTTAAAAGAACCCGATTATTGAACACTCTTAATATTTCTCTGGTAATACAGTTGCAGTCTATGCAAGTTTGTGAGCTCTTGCCATAGAGGCTTTTTTGGAACCATCTATATTCCCATATGGACCTTTAGGTATACAAGTGTTCTGGGACAAGACACAAGACAATCAGAGTTTACAGAATTGTGCCCATATGCTCTAAATATGGAGCAGATATAGTAAAAAAAAACATGAGGATTGCTTGAGACTTTTATATTGATACGAGATCATCGGTGACACAATGCTTAGTCATGAGCGATATGACTAGAGAATAACAGTGTAGATTACAATAGCTTGAAAAAAAAATTTTTTGGGGCATATTTTTTTATGTAAGCACATACAAAAGAATACCGACAAATGGTGATAGTAATTCTGAAGTCTCATCTGTGGAATTCTATGACGCTTAGCATGGTGCAAATGGCTAAGCGCTGCATGTGGAGTGTTGATACGCCAACGTCGTAGACTACAGCCCGAGATTCACGCATCATTTTTATTATTACAGGAATTCACTATGAATGAGTGGTGTTCACGGGACGAATTTCGTCTACCACCAATTTAAATTAATAGGCTATGACTGACATTTTACGGGTAGACGAAAGTCGTCCCGTGAAGAGCACCCATTCATAGTAATGATGATGCGTGACGTCGGGCTGTAGTCTATGAGATGGCGGATCAACACTCCACATGCAGCGCATAGCCATATGCAGCACGGTAAACGTCATAAAATTCCACAGATGAGAATTCAGAATTACTATCACCATCTGTCGGTATTCTCCGGTATGTGTTTACATAAAAAAAATAACAAAGAAATGTAATCATAAATTCAATAGTCAGTAGACGGAGGCAAATTCAGGGAAGTGAAAGAAATTGTTTGATAGCCCAACTGTAAATAACTTTGATCTCAACTGCGAATTATCAATTTAGCGGAACAAAAAAATTAATTCAAATTTTACTGTTAATTTCTCCGTTGTTAATTTTTTTATTGAACAGCTTCACACGATACAATTGCAATTTTCAAAAACGCCAGTCAGTCTACTTTCCATCAGGTTTCAAGACTCTACTCCAAGTCAATGACATTCATTGCTGTGAAGTCTTCAAGAATGAACTTGTCAATGATAGATGTGATAAAAAAAACCTGTTTCACAAACATTGCCTTTTTTAAACATCATGTTGTTATGTGGGCATTGATGTTATTACATGTAATATTCTAATATTTCCATTAGTAAGCAATTTAGATTTCAAAATATTGATCAGACATGTATGGATGTGAGAATAAGTCATTTGACTGTTATGCGATAGGTTGCAAGTTCATTTCTTGGTGTAGCTAAAAACTAAAAGCTAAATTCTTCGGAAAAAATATATTTAACCCATTCAGACATTAATTATTTTCAAAATTTTTGATTTTGAATCAGCATATATCTATTTGAGTAAAGGTGCAAAGAAAAGTAATTTTATTTTGTTTTAGAGTTAAATAGCAATATACACTTACAAAACTTAAACTATTTTGTAACATTAACACTTAAAGAATTAAAAATGAAGAAAATACAAATTTATAAAAGTTTATAAATTAAGTAATTTATTTATTATGGAACGAATAAAATTACCATGAGTCAGACTCGTGGTTTTTACTTTTGGACCTGGTTACACACCACGAGTCAGGCTCGTTATCCGTCTGAATGGGTTAATGATAGTTGCTATTCGACTAATACCTATAAATTTCTTTTTTGTGTGGATGAAAGTTTTTAGATAAACAATGAATCTTTGTAACAATTGATGATGCGTGCGTCAGCCGCCAGACAGTAGTGTGATATTTTGGCAAATAAATACTTCATATAGCGTTCAGCCGTTTTTAAAATGACAAGTGTCATAGAATCCAACATTAAGGTGTGTCTACCGACGTGACAGTCAATATTGACCTGTATAAAAGAATATTTACATCATCATCATACTATGTCCGCTACCTTAACTGGAGCATATGGCATTCATGACCTGCCGCCACAAGGCTCTGCCAGCCACCATAGTCTACGCCTCATACCATGTTAGCTATGCCTCCTGCAGTTCCGCAGAGTATGTTCTACGTATAGATTCCGACCGCTTTCCAAGACAATGCGAACCCAGGGGCTTGAAAAAAGGGCAGCTATAGTTTATGCTCCCCTGCGGCATCCTTGATATATGTCCTAGCCAGGTCCACCTTCGCCTCTCAAGAGGCGAATATATTTATATGAAAAAAATCATTTTACTGACCCTGAGTGGAATCATAGTTTTATCACCTAGGGTTAATTTATGCTTACAAATAAAATCAATGCTGCATTTTATCTATCCTCAGCACTTTCAAAAATATTTTTTTAGCCCACTGTTGCTACAACCACTGATCCATATTTTACTCAAAACATAATTTTAATGATTAAAGTGAATGCTATATAAAAAATGTTTTGTCTTTTCTTAGGTGAGAGAATGTTGTATATGTGTATTGCAATAATATAAAATAGCTGTGATAGATATATATAAATAGTTAAAATAACAACTAAGTAATTTAAAATGTATTGTAAAAAATAAAAGCAGTCCAAAATCAAAAGTGTGGAAATTGAAAAAGTGCATAAAAAACACAATAACTAATATAATAACAACTGCAAAAATAATATAAAATATAATACTTACAACAGGGAGCGGCAAAAAGATCTGACGTTTTTCTGTAATCTCAAGTAATCAAACCGTCAGTTCTTTTTGCCGCTCCCTGTATAAACACCTACAAAAAATGTAATTAATTAGTATATAAATGTGCACATTTCATATTTAAAAAATACTGAAAAAATATATATTTAAAAAACATTTTAATACTTTTATTAAAAATAAGAACAATATAAATATATCAATTGTTAATTGTGTTAATATTTTTTTTTAATAAATAATAATTAATTACTACTAAAGAATTATATAAACAATTAATAATCAACTAGGTGAAATTAAAATATGTTATATATTTTAACAATAACAATGAAGAATTGTTTGCATTATTCAATGCTAAATTGTAAAATGATAAAACAATGCATAATAAAAATAAAAAAATTACAAATAACAGAGTATCTCATATTTGAAAATGAAAGTGGAAAGCTTCTCTCTGTGCGTCTCTTTCTTTCGTGATTGATATACGGCGAGCGTTTGGAGTGAGAGGGAGCATCATTGTTTTCTTTGGTTTTGTTTGGTAGATGATGCACACCAAACAATGCCACCATCGTGGGAGACTGAACAATACTATTTCATTGAGGGTGCCTGTGAATGCCTGGTGGGCCAATCCTTTTCCTGTGTTATTGGAATTTCATTGATAATAAATACTTAAAAAGAAAATCATTGATGTAAAAACATTCCTGATGATCATTGAAAGTTTAGCTAAGATTCCAAATTTTCAAATTTCTGGAGAAAAATAGTTTTTCAACTGGCAATTTTAATACCAAATTCTGTTGGGAGTCTTATGAAAATTATACACAAAGTTGCCTTAGTGTATAATAACATAAATTATTAGAAAGGAAGTATTTGGCAATACTGCATATTGGCATACATGAAATTGGAATTCGATGGTTGTTTATATGAACCAAAAATTATAAATATTTATTTATTTATTTACCTTGTTTTCACATGGATCACGTAACAAAAGTTCTCTATTAGGAGACTGCAGTTTCGACTAACTCGTAGTCTTTCTCAATCCTTCTCTAGTTAAGAGATAACTGAGCTGCGTTGTACTTATAAGTGGTGTAACACCTTTTTGTAGGGGAGGGGTGGGGGTGTGTCTATCAGGAAAGGAGAGGGAGATAGGTAGTGTTGCAAGGATGAAGGAAGAGATAAATACATAAAAGTGGTTTAGGTTACCTAACACAGTCTACTAATAGAGAACTTTTGTTACGTGATCCATGTGAAAACAAGGTAAATAAATAAATAAATATTTATAATTTATTATGGATCTCAAAGTGAATGCTCAAAACATTGAAAATATTGAGAACCAAAAATGTTTTAAATTTATGTTAAAAAAATATTGTGTAAAAATAAACAAGATAAGACTACACTTTTACTGTATAAATGTGTCTAAGAATGTATTTTAAGCTTAAGTTAAGGTTAGGTTAAAACGAAAACATGCTTTGTTTCACAATACAAACATTTCACAACAACAAAAATTAAATAAACTCCACAACGAGGCTTTTAAAAGTGAGAGGATGCTTCCTGCATCTGTGTTTTCTCCATCAAATAATCTTAATCTTTTCGAGAAGCAAACACTTGGAATGTCAATCCATAAACACACAAAAAATGAAATCCATCTAATGGACGGATTGTCAAAACCCTCTGTTAGTGTTCATAAATAATAATAAAACAAAAACAATTATGAAATTTAAGTGACAATATGCAGTGTTGCCATATGCAGTGTTGCCATATGCAGCCTACCCAATAATCAAGCATGCCAGTCATCACCACAACAATATATTCTAAAGGGAAATGAAAAATCAAGTAAAACATCTACAAAAATATATATATTCGGTGCTTATGCAATCATTGTATGATTACTGAACTATGTATATATTTTTAAATGATACATATGTAAAACATTTTCAAGTATGTGTGCAGTATTATCGATGTATGTAAGTCAGATTTTGAACTGGAAAGTAATCGTAATTAATTGGTTCCATTTCCAAAATGAGCACATCGCAGGTGAATGTTACTAAAGCTGCAAAGAAAGTGTTACAAACGTGTAATTAAAACGAATTATGCAGACATCATAATGTCACGCTTCGACCGACACACAAACCAATATTAAGCCATCGCTAACTACATGATGATAAGTTGCGTAACTCATTACCAAACTGAATGAATAATAAAAGTTAAAATAATGCAGATTACACAATGAATTTTGAGAAAGTCAATAGTGAAGTGAAGGAAAAGTATCTTGCCCAAAAACCAAGTCTGTGGTCTGGTATACCGGTCGCATGTGAGTCTAAAGGTATCTAAGCTATAATCCAATGAAAGGCCAACTAAAGAGCACCACAATCTAGAAAGGAACGGCGCTTCTCTGTTACACTAATCAACAGCACAGTGGTCGAGGAAAAAACTACACTTCTCTGTGGCCTCAGCAGGGCGATGTCGACCTCGCTCGGGATTGGTCGAGGTTAGAGTCGGTCCCTGTTAGAGCTGATCTTCCTGGCTGTGGATTAGCTTCAAGGACATTTGAATTAACACATGCCATAGTTTTAATTTTAATTCTTGTTTTTTGTAATTCTTCAATTTAATTCTTTGGTATCAGTGTGTAATTTATGATTTAATGATAAAGATGAAGAGCAATTCTATATCATATAAAAATTACTAATACTCTAGTTATCTGTTAATATTGGTAGAAGTAATCTGAGAAGACCATACTCGCTGAAAGAATTGAAGGTCATACAACATATTTATGACAGATAGAGTGAGATTGCTGGGAGTGCAACTGGACTATTGAGGCAGAAAGAGTATTATTATCTACAAAGCTAGCTATAACGGCAGTCAAAATTTTCAACATAGAGGAAAATGCAAAGAAAAAGGTACAACAACAAACGTAGACCATGAGATAGAAGTGTAATATACAATAAGAATCTATATAGAAAGCTATCACAAACTGTGTAGGCAAGGAAGAGCAAAACAATCATATTCATACATCTTACAAAGTTGCTGGCATTCGTAATATTTGTTTAACTTCTTTCGTCGATTCTCCGAGCGAGCGAAAAAAGAAAGATATTTATATATTTTTGATGTGGAGCTGAGGATGTAGAAATATGCCATTTCGGAAGAGTAAAGATCAAGAAAATGCTTGACCACAAAATCACACATTCACCGAGAAGAGGACTATGCTAGAACTGGTTGAGAGTTCTGAGGAGCAGCGGTTTTGGTGATAACAGTGAATGAGCTGACTTTTGTGGTTAGACATAAGTGCAGTTTCATTTAATTTATAACCGCAAAGAGAAAAATACAAAGATTAAACATATTTCATTTAACAAAGCTTTGAAGTACTGATAGTGAGGACTAAGATTGACTCACTCGAGTGGGTGTTTGATTGTTAATACAATGTCGTAAATCAGAACATTGAATGTTTGAAGTTGAATAAAACTTGAATCAATGTATCATGCTATCACTGTCAATCAAAGCAAAGAAATTTAATGATTTGTCAAGCCATTAAGGAAGATATTTAAGAAATGGTGAATATTTAATTTTATAAAGAAATTTAAACTATTTTGATTATCAAATATCAATGAGTATTATGATAAAAATATGACACAAGATCAGTGAATCTTAAAGTGTCCATATTGACCCACAGGGGTCAACGAGGACCTCCAACGGGTCTTCGTCAACAGAAAAAGATCAGAAAAAGCACTAGTAAAGAACTTAAGGTACAGCTTAGTAACGAATATCACCAATTGTGTCTTTAAGAAGACATACCTGTCACTTATCTCGCATTTTTAGGATCCACAAGATGTAAATGGGGGTCCACAGGGAAAATAAGTATGGGAACATATGCACTAGATATATTCAGTAATTAGAAGTATGCTGATGATGTCAGTTATTGTTGAATTGCAAATTTGCAGATGTTTCAACATGAAGATAAAAAAGGTCACAAAGATGCAGCTGCTGTAATAAATGCTTATCGAGATGTAGAACGACTTTTACTAGATGGTTGAGAGAGTTTCAGTAAGAACGCAAAAAGAGCTCACAATTTAACTTGAGTACATTGAGGCCTCTTGCAATTTGTTACGAAATCTAAGCAACTCACAGCTTCATCAAAACAAACTGCCATTTACGCAGCATCTGTGTTCTCCTCGTTCTTCTGTAAGCTACAAGATCCGCATGCACACATGCATCAAAATAAACTGCCATTTACGCAGCATCTGTGTTCTCCTCATTCTTCTGTAAGCTACAAGATCCGCATGCACACATGCATCAAAATAAACTGCCATTTACGCAGCATCTGTGTTCTCCTCATTCTTCTGTAAGCTACAAGATCCGCATGCACACATGCATCGACATAAACTGATTTGATAGTAAACTAAGGTTTTTCATATCAAACTACAATGTGTTAGCAAACGATACTGCACAAATACTCCAAAATGGTTTTTATCCACAAGCTAGCTGATAGCAACTGACGTGATAGACTGTAAGGATTGCTGACTCACCCAGGAAGTGAAGGCGATCCCTGGCCATGCCCAGGTTTGTTTGCATCTTGTCGTGCAGTCTCTGGGCGCGCTGCCAGGCCTCGCCGCGACCGCCCCAACACTCCACAGCGATCCCTTGCTCCAACTCACCGATGCCCTTCTTGTACAACTCTATCGCCAAGTCTTTTTGGCCTGAAACAAAGAGATCGAGATATGTTGTTATAACCAATAAACACACTGTCCAGGATAGCAGTTTAAAAATATTTTCAGTTTGTGAAGAACTCAAGTAGTGGAGGCCACCCAACGAATAAGCACTCAAGTGGCAGTGGACAGGACTTATCTATCCTATATACATATAACATATCTGCCAGGATATAACTATTAGGAATAATTGTAAATAATATATAATTTTATTTAAAAAAAAATGAAAAAATTCAAGTTATACAAAATTTATAGAATCCTAGTGAAATGATTTGTTCTTAATGTCAGTTGACATTTAGAGAGATTGTTTTTTTTTCTTCTAAATATACATTTTTGTGGCGTGAATTTTAAAAATTAGCATTTCATGTTTGTTTTCAGTTTTTCAACACAAAACTGAAAATTAGCAGATTTTTAGTGTTTAAATTTGCGTTGCAATCAGTGATGTAATTAAAAAACTGTAAATTAGAGGAAGTGAAGATGATAAAAGCTATGTACTTGGTTTTCTGAAGGTCATTCAATATAGTACATCATATCATGCAATTAGGAATCTTCTACAAATGTTTTCGTCTGAAACGAGATTTCAATGTAAATTTAAATATTTGCTTTAAAAGTAAAATACGCGAATCTTGGTAATGCGCGAAAAAACTTCAATTTTTCATGTCACGAAATATTAAAAAAAGTAGCGAAAAAACCCAACGTTTTTGCGAGTATGTTCTGGACATTCAAATCAGGAGCACTTAGTGATAGTCATCACTTTAATGGTGTAATTTATGATGCAGTCCAGCGATGGAAATAGACTAAAGAATGCCGGCTGATGCTTCCACAATAGAAAAAACCTTGGATATATATTGCAACTAATAATACTACTAAGGTTTTACGCGAAATTGGAATAAAGTAAAACTATCTATTACATTCTATAAATATATTCACCCCCAAGATCGAGCACATGTCATGTGACATTTGCGCTTAATTTGGAGCATTTTATTGTCATCACGGAGATAAAGCAAGCCTTCACTACATTGCCGAAGAAAAGATATTTAACAAAATACAGTTGTGCCAAAGCCTTCTTTCTCAGTACAGAAAATAACCAGAAGACTACAATAAACAATGTGCAACGATATGCGATGTGCAACAAAATATAATAAATATATTTTAAGCATAGATCGAAATAAAATTTAGGCAAATTTTGTATTTCATGTTGAAACTGAAATCAAGGCCGTAACTAGTTTTTTGGCCGGTTACTAAATTGTGACGACCGATTTCCTAGTAGGCGCTTCTTCGCATCCTAATCTTATGTACAATGGATGAACTTATCGTAATCAAAAGACATCAAAATAAATAAGCGTGATATTCTAATATCACCATTACAATTAAATTTATAAAAATACCGATTAGGCATTTAAACAAAATTCATGTATAATATTTTATTTTGTATCAGTATTCCTGAGAATATTTAAAAGTTGTTACAGGCACTAATTAACACACACAAAATTGAATAAATATCAATAAAAAAAAATATTTTCAGTGACAGTATATATAAGTTCCATCGACATTATTTACATATCTTCTTCTTCTTCTTCGTGTCAGCGACGTCAAATTATTTTTTCCCAATATCTGGCAACATCGATAGCTCGTGTGTTGCCCAGCATTAGGTCCTGAGATGTGCAACTTGTTGGGCACATGGAGCAGCATCGTAGGTGTGAGGCGGTCTGCAGGTCTCCACAGTCGCACAATAGTGTCTCTCCCTGCCGAAGCATTCCCCACCGCTCGAGGTTGTCCTTTGTTCTACCAACTCCGGTTCTTAATCTGTTTAGGGATTTCCAGGTCGGCCAGTCAAGGCTCTTGCCAGTTGGGAGGCCTTCCTTTGGAGTAATGAAATCCTCTGGTGCGATTTGTTGCCAGAGTTGGAGTCTCTCATTTTCAGAGCCGGATGTGAGAGGTTGTGTGGATTTCAGAAAGCTGCTTCGAGACTTCAATCTTGGTGTTGGGGGTATCTGATTATACAAGCAGTGGGACGGTTGGTTGATTGCCTTACGCATTTCTTCGGCGCATATGACTTTGCGTCTTATGTTCGGTGGTGCGATACCAGCCAAGGGGTATAGTTTAGAAATGGGTGCTGGTTTGAGGCAGCCTGTGACGACTCTGCATGCATCATTCAGGGCAGTATCCACTTGATTACAGTGGGCTGATCGACCCCACACTGGTGCCGCATATTCTCCGGCTGAGAAACAAAGTGCTAAAGCTGAGGTACGAAGAAGGGGTGGTTGGGCTCCCCATTGAGTGTTGGTCAGTTTGCGGATGAGGTTGTTCCTTGTTGCAACTTTCTGTTTGGTGTTGCTGCAGTGACGCCTGAAGGTGAGGGTGCGATCTAGAGTGACTCCGAGGTATTTTGGATGGTCGCTATGTTCCAGTACTCTACCATCCCACGTGACACGAAGCTTTCTGTTAGCTTCCCTGTTTCTAAGGTGGAAACAGCAGACTTGTGTCTTTGATGGGTTAGGTTTGAGATGGTTGGTTTCGTAGTAATGGGACATCTCGTTGAGTCCCTGGCTTAGGATGTCCTCAACTTCTTCAAACGTTACTGCTTGTGCTGCCAAACCTAAGTCATCCGCATATATGAAAGATTTTGTGTCTTTAGGGGTGGGTTGGTCGTTTGAATATATATTAAATAGTAGTAATATAGTAGTAGTAATATTTACATATAAATTGTTTGAATAAAACTTTAATTTATTAGATCTTTTAACGCTGCTTTGAATTTACTTAAATATCGATTCATGTATTTATTACCGAAACCTCATTATTCGAAAACAAAAAAATTAGACTGTTTCGGACAATTCGCAAGGTTACTCTCGAAGGCGATCACAAATAAAAGGTGTCCTCGTAAAGTGGGTCATATGGTCACCCGAGCAACAGCTGTTTGCAGTACAATTACACCTCAGAATGTGATGGTGAGACTGCACAATCAATTCAATAATCATTTATAATTTTTCTTCCAAACGAAAAATAATTATTTATCATTTTAGATCTGGACCGGTCGACCTTGTTCACCTTCTTCAGAGCTTCCCAAACACTTTAGAAATTCAACATTTATTAAATTCAGTAGAGTAGGTGTACTTCGGCTGCCGCAGGAGAGCATAAACTATATCTGCCTTTTCTTCAAGGCATCAACATCGTGCCGTTCTGGAAGGCTGTCGGGTCATATAAAATGTATTTGGCGAAGCTCCGAGAGGCAGAGCTGACACGGAATGAGATGAGGCAAGGACCATGGCGGCTGATATAGCTTTATGGCGATAGTTTGTGACGATCATATTCTCCAGTTGGGGGAGCGAACGTGGGTTTTTTTTTTGGTTTGCACGAAATACATAAAAATATTTATATAGAAATTGTATTGTGGCTTTTGGGTTTAGCCGTGTGTGGTGACTTTGTGCCAATATTTCCAACGCCGTTGCAGGGGTCATCTTCAGGGTTGACGATCACAAAATCGTATATAATCGGGAAGAAAAATGTCGGAGTGGCGCCCAAGAATTGGCAAACGAAGCGTTGGCCGACCCCCTGCAAGATTGACTGACGACATCAGAAGAATAGCGGGAGTGGCCTGGATGCGGATGGCCTACGTCCAACAGTGGACGGACACAGACTGATGATGATGATGACAAAAACATTTGTAACTTTTGAATTACTAGCTCAACGAATGAAATTATTTTTCAACACCGGCGTTTTGCGGAACATACTTTAAGAGACTTAGATCCGCATCAATCAATTGTTATCATCACAATTCAAGATGATCGCGAAAAACTCGGCCGGATCGAAATAATTTGCCGAATTTTACGGAAATAATCGAAATTTTGCGCCCGTTGTTAAAAATGGAGGTCACAACACATTACGCGGGAATACGACTCTTGCAAAATGAAGTAATTTCAAACTGTGTAATACAATAACCCGATTTATTAATCTCTTTGTAGAATTATTTGAATCGCAGAAGAACGCGCCTTTTCAAATTTTATTCGAATATTCGATGAGAAAATTATATTCGCTCTCCAACTACCGTTGTGAATCAAAGCTAACATTTTGCAATATTATTGTTTGTTTTTATTTAAATTTATTAAAAAAAAGGTTTAAAAAAATCGGTCACAGCAAAATTTCCCTTCTATTATCACGCACCTACACAGTACCGTTTTTAGACCCTGTGGCGCCCTGGGATTTTTTTTCTAGCGCCCCATATTGTTTATATTTTAAATAATATAAGAAAGATTGGTTGCACTCGGCGCCCCTAGCATATTCGACGCCCTGTGGCACCGACCCACTTCGCCACCCCCTAAATCCGGCACTGCACCTACATTACTGTCTCTTACACACACACACTCATATCAATGCTTGCTTATGTTCTATCCGCGTTTTCTTAGCTGGTGCTATATCATTAGCTATATTATTATAAATGTGCATATATACGAGTATAAGCTCCATATAATCCACGGATGAGATTTCTCCACCAATATCTGTCGGTCTTCTCCTGTATGTGTTTACATAAAACAATATTATAAACATACTGTATTATCTGTTTTATAGAATTTTTCTCGAGACGTAATAATATAAACAAAATGATAAATATCAAAAGCAATAACCTAATATATCTCTAACCTAAATACCGCACTTGTATACCGCATGCAAAAATGCATTGACCTCAGTGGCGACTAGGTAGAAAAATAGGTAAAAGTCTGAACTTTCCAAAAATGTACGCATTCGTGGAATTAAACATGTTTTACACTATGAAAAAATCACTGGGAATCTTTATAATTACGCGGATAACCCTGGTCATTATTATTAATTGTAAGACAACTGGCAATTTTAAACAGGAAAAAAAAAATTAAATTGCAGAGTGATGATTCCATGAGAGCGGGAAACATGTTCCATCCGGAAATGCAAAACAGATTTACTCGTACAAATACTTGTAAACAAACGCTGTACGCGCTATCTAATCTAACCTTGTATCTTGGGAAAGATGTAAATTTGGGAGGAAATGGCTATAATGTAATACAAGGACATAGTTCACAAATTCTTAAAATACACAGCCAAAGTTATAACTCGAGTTAATATAGGATCGCAAAAATCCCCCGACAAACAAATATTTCAAAAACGCTTATACATACATATTACCGATGTTCTTATTTGTGGAATTTTTTTGAAATCAAAATCGACACATTTCCCGTTGTCCGATTGATCTGAAATTTTGGACATCGTCTTGATATCAATGACAATGAATTCTTACATATTTTAAACTCACACACGCACGCAAACGAATCTCTCAGCAGCAAAACACTACATTTGCAATACGCTACAAAGTAAACACTACGTTAAAAGGACAAAGTAATGCTTTTATGTGATAATATTTATTGCACATTATCCGTTTATGTTGTCATTAACACATTAAAGATTCACGTCGCAAGCTTATCAACCAGGATGTCAATTCTAAAGCCTTGGACGCAGTAAACGCGATTTTACCGCATAGGAGTACTTAGAAGATCTTTCTCGTAATTTGCCCGAAAAATGATGACACGTCGCGACCAATCATAGGAAATATCATTGTCAGCTGTGATCAGATCGCGTACTGAGTAACCGAAGCTTAATTTTTATCTGTCTTGAGGTTGCAGACGACTCTATATTTGCGACTTATCCATTTTTTTACGTTAAAATGGACTGCAAAGTGGGATACCAAAACTGATGCCTTTTGCGTAACAACGTTACAAAATATACAATTGATCGGGAAGTAAATTTTAAACCTATTCTACGGGAATCAATTGAAGGAAAACTGCTGCTTTTTCACCTCATCATTCCTATCATATATCATTTAACCACTAACAATATATGCAGTCATCAGTTCTCGAAACCCATTTTATGGATGTATTAGTTTTATAATCAGATGCCAGGATTCGTTGCAAAAAATAGGGACAATAT
This sequence comes from Glossosoma conforme, assembly GCA_022606575.1. NCBI lineage: Eukaryota > Metazoa > Arthropoda > Insecta > Trichoptera > Glossosomatidae > Glossosoma > Glossosoma conforme. Next base: position 167,438 of record JAGTXR010000007.1, read on the forward strand.
ACTTTGTTCCGATCGACTAATAGCAGAAATTTTATAATCGTAAAATATATTTTTCTGTATTGAATCCTTCTTGGCATACAGTATGGATAGTTATTAAGAAGCCAAAGGGATCAAAAAAGCATAATTCGACCACATTATAAAATTTCAACAAAATAATGCTTCCAGGAAGCGATGACTGTTGGTCATAATAATTGTTTATGTCATGTTACGACTGGTGATTTAAATCGTAATAGGAATAATTGTGTACACAAAATAAAATTGGACATCTTTTTGTTTGTTATTGCATCGTAATCACCGAGGTGTATGACCGAGAGTTGAGAGAGTTTGCTTACAAACCGAAGGTCGTGGGTTCAATCCACAGCGGAGATTTCAAAATACATTTTTAATCTATTTTCAAGCTCTATAAATGCCATCGGTTTGTGTGAATTAATCTCTTAACCGTAAAATTCCAATCATAGCCTATTGATTAAAATTTCTAGATAAAAGTCGTCCCGTGAACACCACCCATTCATAGTAATATATGGATGGTACGTAAATGTTGGGTTATAGTCAATGACGTTGGCGGATCAACACTTGCAGCTCTTAGCCATGTATAGCATTGTTAGTGTCGTAGTCCACAGATGAGATTTCTTAATTACCCTCTGGCGGTATTTTCCTGTACGAGTTTACGTAAAAAAAAGTTTTGTTTACTCACAAAAGACGGCCATGAACCGGATATATTAGGCAGTGTAGCGTCCCACGCGAAGAACGAGCTACCATACAAGAAGATTCTAACAGTCCACATAGGAGACCTATACAGGGATCGACAACTATTATAGATCCGAAGTAAAGTAACGATGCGTTCAAAATGATAAAACTTTCAGAGACAAAGAGTAGATTGTACAAAACAGCATTCATGTCGAAAATGCTACAAGGAATATTGACAACCCTATAAAGTACGCTTTTATTAAATTTTTAACGGAAATTGTTATAATGCGATTTACCATATAATAGTCAATTTTATGTTGTTATTTTGACCACTGTATTATCATATTTGATGAGAGAATATAAGTAGATATTTGTTTAATAACCTTTCTTCTTTATATTTAACACTTTGCTGCAATATCCACAATTGTTTACAATGTTTATAAGTTACCAACTGATTTTAACCCTTAAGAGACGAGCGTGACAGTATGGTCACAGTGAACACTATTGTCTATTTATCCCTACTCCGGTCCCTTTTATACCTGAACGTTGTATCTTTCGCTCACTTTCGGTTAAGAAGTGTCTCCACCACAGTTATTCTGCAGCCGCAACGGAAACAGTTACCAATTACCCTTGTGAGATATTTTATTTCGGGTTGAATTTTTTTTCTACAAAATGCATATTTCAAAAAAAAAAAAAACATTTTTGAATATTTTCAATAATGATTTACGTAATTTTTACTAATTCATTTCGTATAACGTATAAGGTAATATCAAAAATATTTTTAAATATTTTCGGTGTAGCTGTATTTCAACCCCAAAGGCCAGCCATGGTCAGAATCCATACAAAAAACAAAATGAAGAATAATGTTTCATACAAAATAATTTGTCAATAGTTAGGAATAGCGTGACCATACGGTCACATACCTTTTCTAGAAGAAAGCATCGTGTATTTAAAAAAAAATGCTTTGTGAAGAAAACTACATGCTATATATATATAATCGTGTCGGAAACAACAGGGTCAGATCCTGTCTGCCCAGAAGTGGGCGACGTCGATGGCGTTACTTCTGGCCATCATCAGGTCTTCCTGGGTGCAGCTATTCGGGCACATCGCACACTCCAGAAGGTGTGACAGGGTCTGCTCCACGCCGCAGTCACATTCAGTCAGTCCGCTGTAAAACTGCCAGGCCCTCATTTGTGTCCTCGTCTTGCATACTCCGGTTCGAAGTCTGTTAAGGGACCTTCATATATTCCACCCTTGGTCATGTCCAGGGGCTAGGTCCTCTTTCTTCTTTTTTTTTTTTGATAAAAACTAAAGTTTTAAGCTATACTTTATCATCAGCATGTAGTTAGGTCCCCGAAAGAGGACCTAACTACATGCTGATCAAGTATAGCTTAAAACTTTAGTTTTTATAAAAAAAAAAAAACTTTCGTCTCTGAAGGGGTAAATAAGAATGATCATCAATGAGGCTTCATACTTCGGAAATGTGATGCAGATGCACGGTGGTAAAAGTCGAGTCCAGTCAGGCTCGCAGACCATATACTGGTGTTCTCTGCTATTGGACAACAAAGAGTGTTGCAAGCCGAAGATCAGCTCAATGGTTCAGGTCTCGACTTGCCTACACGCGGCCACGCACATCGTGCTCGGTTACGTGAGCAGCATACTCATGAATAAGTGATTCCGACCATTACATATCACATGCGAAGCGGATGAAGATACAAACTCAAATAATAGTTCGATACGGCATAAACTATAGGAGGAATTGACACGTCTATGTTTATTAAAGGTCTAGAAAACTTAGTCTCAGAGACATTCCTTGATTTAAGGGGGGCAACCACTTTAGGAGGCTGTTTTTAACCCTTTCGCATCGGTTTTCGGCAAATGCCGTCATAAGATTCCCCGACCGTTGACATCGGTTGACGTGATATATCGTTTTGCTACTTTCTTAGAAAAGTTTTTTATGCATCATCTGATAGCTAAAGGATACAAGAACCAACGTGATATATACAAATAGACCAGATAATTACATTTATGCTTCAAATACTAGTTTTATAATTGACAGTATAATTTGTATTCAAACCGAGCTGTAATGACAGGGTTAAGGGGGCAACCACTTTAGGAAACTGTTTTTAAAAGTTTTTTTGTGATATTTTTCTAGGGGAAGGAATGATGAAAAGTGATTGGGTCTTGGAAAACTATTAACTTATATTATGAACTACATAATAAGAAGTTTTCTTGGATATTGCCCTAGATATAAGCCGAAGAACCATCTCAGAGAGGCGAGCCCGATGGATCGGTCACATCATGCGCCACGATCGTCTTCTTCACGACATTGTGGGAGGGATGGTTGAGATTAGAAACTGCAGAGGACACCCTAGACGGGAGTATTTGCAGTAAGTGTTCGAGGAAATAAGTTGTAGCTCTTATGCTGAGCTAAAAAGTATTGCAGAGGATCGAGAAGAGTGGAGATCGAAATGCAAGATTTTGTTGCTGCAAACCAATCCACCGGATTGATACTACGGAGAAGATAAGCCGATATACATGGTGTTCTGAAACTAGGGTTCACTGTTAGCGTGCACGATGAGGATCAGAAAATTAACCTGGAAGGAATGTTAATAGTTTACTTACAATGTACAGTAATGTAGTTATGAATTCAACCTAAGACTTGATAAGAAACATGAAAAATTGAATATTTTAGAGTGGTTTGAAAAATCTTTTTTTACACTTTTTCGTGTGTTTTTTTACATATACTTTAGGTTCAACTAATAGATAATACAGTAATAAAATATATTTTGCAATGATCGGATAATTATTTTTTGCGTAACTCTGAACGAACGAAAAACATGTTCCAGCCAGGCTAGTCTTTAGCTCTTGACTGACTACAGGATTGGGAGGCCCTCCCTCACTTGTTTCCTCGCAATGTATCACCTGTATTATTGCGCTTCACTATCATCAACAACAAAAAGATGCGTGTACTCAACTTTTACATATAAGAAACACGTTCTAGGTGGTCTTTAGAAACTGAAGAGAAGAACACCCAAGCATCGATCGTACTTTTTTTTATTGTTCTATTAAATTTGTAGGTCGAGTCAATTACGGAACGATCATTACAAGTACCCCCCTTTATCCACGTGGGGAGATTGCAGTTTTCAAAAGTGCATCTCGGACCGCCCATTAGACGGTCTGCTCCGAGGTCCATTGCACTTAACTGCATCGTCGATGGTAATGCAAGATGCATCCAAGATGAATCAGTTAACCATCTTCGAGCAGTAATTCTCAACTAATGTTCCGCGGAGTAACACTAGGTGATGTTACAGGCTCTCCACGAAGCTCTTCGTAAAGAATAAAATCTAATTTTTTAAAGTATGTCAATTGTTATTGACTCTTCCTATATCCGTTTTCATATCAGGAACATATGGTCACGACAAATTACCGCCACTTAGTTCTGTCAGCTGCTACTGTCCGTTCCTCGTTCTAGGACATATCTGCATCTGAAGGTCCACTTGGGAACATATATGGTTCCCGAAAACCTCCAGAGCAGAAGTCTGAGTGCTTTAAGATGAGGTAGCTGTAGTAATATTAGTTGTCATTGCGAAAATTGTTACTGCTTAGCATTCAAAACTATATTTTGCTTAAAAATCGACGAACCCATTAGATTTAAGAGGTAAATATCATAACAATTAACCTGTTCGCATCGGTACCCAATATATGCCGTGTAAGATTCCCCTACCGTTGACATCGGTAGCCGTGATATATCGTTTTGCTACTTTCTTAGAAGAGTTTTTATGCATCATATGATAGCTAAATGATACAAGAACCAATGTGATATATGAAAATAGACCAGATAAGTACATTTATGCTTCAAATACTAGTTTTATAATTGACAGTATAATTTGTATTCAACCGAGTCGTAATGAAAGGATTAAACATATTATGCTAAGTTTTTTTTTACATGAATGCTAAAAGAAAATTGAGGCGCATAATTCGTATTTTTAATATTTATACGTACGCAGAAGGACATAGAAGAGCTTGGTACTTCAGTGAACTCTATAACGCTAAATATGGAAATAACATGAGACGGTTGTGATTAAATATATACTGAGATGTTCATATTGCAGGAGGAAACGTGGATTATTTGAAAACATTCTCAATTTTCTGATATACGAGTATTTTGGACAGATTTAATAAACAAATCATATTGAGAAGACATTAATCGATAAGCAATCTCTTAATCCAAATATGTGCTTTACAAATAAACGAGCTAATAAAAGTAAGATGCAAATATCATAAACATACTTGTTTTTCACAAATAATTTCGGTTCGCCAAACCGGTAAGCTGAACTAAATTTTGAAAAAATAATGGTCAATAAAACATTTTTTACTGTATGAAAATTTTGGTTTAAAAAATGCTCATGGCGCATTCTTCGTTTCCCCATATCTTGAATTTAGATGAAAAAGAGCTCCAAAAAGGTTGAGAGCCACTGTTTTACAATCTAGATAACTGTTGTTAGTAATTATTGTTGTTCTTTATCGCTGGGTAATTACGGACCGATACAACAATATAAGAATAATAAATTGCAAATAATACTCCATCGTTTTTAAAGATGGCATAAATTGTGTGCACATCTACCAACAATAGTGGAAAGTATCAATAGTGCCATCTTTAATTATTTATGGGTGAGAATGTATTGCTATTCCTTTAGTAAATAATAGACTTATGAAGTACAATTTCTGTTTAATAAATCATTAAAGATTAAAATTTGAAACTGTGAGTAATTCTAAAGTTGTGTACCAACTTACAAAATACAATTTTTCATTTTTACGAATAGGTATTTCAAGTAACTACGTTTATATAAGTGTACTAGTAGTATGTATTACCTAGTTAGGTTTTTCACTATCATTTATGAAAGATTCGATGATTTAAAAAATGAATTATTCAAAAACTGTAAATAATGTAAACGGCGTTGTTCGATTTTTATTGGACAAAAGCTGGAAATATACTATAAGAAATAAAACAAAAAAAGAGATAGACAATTAAAAAAATCTACATTCGCCTGTGTGCAAATTTGTAGGTATAATGTAAGTTCTAAGGAGACACAGATTGTTAGTTCTTCCTAGAAGTAATATTAACCTGCCAGAGACTATGCCTCTTGGGAGAGTGATCAAACTGTACAAACATATCGCCTCGAATATTGATATATTCCTCTTGAGAGAAGCCCAGTTTCGACATGAGCTCCACGAATTTATTTATCAAAGTAATTTCGTGGGAGTCTTCTGTTTAGCCGAGCTTCGGGACTTTTTAATAATTGTTGTTAATAATCATAAATACCTATATTTATAAATTGTTTCTCTTGTATTATATCTTATTTCAGGATCGTATTAAATAAAATTTGTAATGTTTCTGAAAGAAATAAAAATAAACAAAATTGAAAAAAAAAATGAATATTTTTTGCTGGCATACCCAAAATTATGATCGCATTTACGTCTTATAATGTAAACTACCAAAAACCAATATAATTATGATTCGGGTTTCCCACGGGAAAAGTCTACTTCTATCATAAAAATGGCAAGTCTGGCAACCCTCATCATGAGCGTAACAATATTTATTGAAAAATGTAATAAAAAAATATCACTTTTAAATATTGTCGAATATTTTGAAATGAAATTCGCAAAGCGGTTCTTTATGACGTATTTGTTCAGTTACTTTTTGATTGTGGTAACGGAATATGAAAATTATATAACGTTGATGAAATTCCATGCATTCTAGATGGAAAGAGGGGAAATTCGTCGAATATTCGAGTACGGAAGGGGACATTTTTTGGGGTGACATCAGACATAAGGTGAAACGGGCAAAGGGTTGAATTTTGACACGGAATATAGACGCGTTTGAAATGTCGGCTTATTGACGTGTAAAATTAAATATTGACTCATCATAAAACCGAAGGGTTATTCATAAAAACAATCTAAGAAATATATTGCTACCAGGCATCATGAGTGTGACGTTGGCATCGAAAATCTGATCCTACGGAACAAAAGGAACTAAAAAAATACTCAACGTAATATGAAAATTCAAATTTGGAACCAAATTTGAATTCATTTGTTTTATAGCATCCTTGTTTATATTTCCTTCTTGACATATCCATTCCATATTTGGAGCACATGGTCATCACAAATTGCCGCCATTTAGTTCTACCAGCTTCCAGTGTTAATTCCTTGTTCTACGCCATATCTACACTTGGAAGTCCATTAGGGAATATATATGGCTCTTGAAAACCTCCAGAGCAGAAGTCCGAGTGCACCGTATCCGACGATTTTTGAGTGATTTGTTAATCGGATTTTTTAAAGAAAATCGTATGATTAGGCGGACGCTCCTAAAGACTGGACTGTTTTGTCTCAAGGGGCGGCTCAACCGATTAAGTCTGGAATGTGTTTATTTTAAAATCTATATATCCCTTAAAAATAATGTATATATCCCATACTGTGCAAAAAAAACGCATGTTCCGGTGCTGTGTACTCACTATAAATAAAAATTAGTATTTCCATAGTACACGCATATGTAAGAAGTATATTGTACTTGATTACTCAAAATATACGAGTATCATTCATGACCTAAAGCATTTACAACACAAACTTGGTTAATACCTCATAAAATATTAAACGATTCTTGCCATTATTTAATGGCGAGACCTTCATGTATGGAGCCAGACATTTGGTATCAATTCTAGACGCAATAATTGAATTCGTGCCGGTGCAACTTTTTGAAGGGTCACCGAAAACCGTCGATAGCTGCCCGAAATGAGGATTGTCACGCGACGGAAAAGTCGATATAGAGCACAAACTTTCAAAATAAATTGAACTAAAACTTAGTATCGTTTTCTTAGCCTTAGACGCGGAGAGCACACACACATACAATTTCTTCAAGAAAATGGAATATTGCTTTCACGTAACAAGGGCACTTAGACGAACAACTAATTTTATAGCACAAAGCGGAAACAACGTGGAGTAAAATACGCAGATATTAGTATTTTTTCTTATGTAAACACATACAGGAGATTTTGTTATATATTGGTTCCTTTTATATTTTGGGTTGAACCGCCCCTTAGGATCAAATGGTCGATGCCTCGGAAGCATAGGGCTAATCATCCGATCGTATGAAAACGCTATAAGATGTTGAACATAATTACTTTTCTTTATTGGTTTCTGTTTCAATCTGAATTGTAATAAAATTTAAAATATTAAACATTTGCATTGTGAACTACTACGCACATTTTTTTAAGTAAACACATACAGGAGAATACCGACAGATGGTGATACTGATTCTGAAGTCTCATCTGTGGAATTTTATGAAGCTAACCGTGCTGCATATTGCTAAGCGCTGCACGTGGAGTGTTGTTCCGCCAACGTCTACAGACCAGCATTCGCGCATCATCCTTATTATTACAGGAATAAACTATGAACGGGTGGTCTTAACGGGACGACTTTCGTGTACCACCAATTTTTATTAATAGGCTTTATTTGACTGACATTTTACGGGCGAAGGATCAAATTTACAATAACCGCGGGTATTTTAAAGCTCAGAAATCGATTAAAAATCTTTTTTTTAAATCTCCACTGCGGTATACCCGTCGGCCAATATTTTTGGCTAAGCCGTCTCTTAGGACTAAATAGTCCAGGCCTCAGGGGCATTGGACTAATCATCTGACCTTACGGAAACTTTGCGAGATAGTTGACGACTGTACGCGTATTTTTCGAATTTTTGAATCGATAGCATTCTAGTGCATATTCTATAATTAAATTATGGAATTAAAATTATTATTTGTTAGCTTTAATTCTAAGATATATACTCGTACGTATGACAAAATAAAACTTTGACCCAAAAGAGCTTATAGGTAAATATTATACCTCTTGTATTGCTCCCAGTTGGATTTTCGTTTAAAAAGTAGAGCTTGTAAAAAGATCAACACGCTCTCGTTTCACGAGGAAGTGCGATACTCCAGGGTTGGTTAGTCATCAGGTCCCATTATAAAGCGTCTAGCCAGAATTCCTGACATGACGAATAAAGACCGGGTTCATGGAATCCATTGTAAAGGGCAAATCGTATAGTCGAGCATAAAGGAATCAAACGGAAATTTGCAAAACGGAGATATCGAGTGTTATATATATATATATACATATTTGTAGCATTCAATTTGAAACCCTTATCAAATATATAATATAACTTTAATTAAAGGCATTAAAATAATATTATGTCATGAAAATAAACTTGCGCGTAAGCGTTATCATTGCAATACACGTTTTACTTATTAATAACAAAGAACGAAATTGATATTCGAAGTCGAAATAAGTTCAATATAAAATAATTATTGTTTACGCACGACCAGAGTGAAAATTCTTGTCAAATAAAAACGATTACGTTATTAAATACTTATTTATTCCTTTAAAAAAATGGAATATTGATAACTCTTTCTACTTTGTATGTACATACAATGTAATACGAATCGTAGATATATATTATAGGTATTGTATTACAAAAATATTTTTTTGTAAATAAAAATATGTGTAATAGATAGTGTATTCTCACGGTTAGATTTAAAAAAAACTGTTTTTTGATTTTTTTATTAAGCTGTGTACGATGGAATATTTTGCTTCAACGTTTCGCTCTACGTTGCAAGATCCAACGTAAATAAATCTTCAAATAGTGAAATGGTATCCTTCAAACATTTTTTTAAAATAATATTTTTTCACGCAGTTTACTTTCAAATTAAAAATCATCATTGATTAAAAACGAAAATAAAGATTTGTCTAATTTCAAATAGGTATTTAGTCATTATTTTTTGCTGAGAATAGCGATCATATTTGAATATTTACAGTCCTGGCAAGGTTACAACACCAAACTATATCTTTCCATAGATATTTCCCAAAAATTTCCAACAATAACATCGAGATAATCGAATTTGAATTAACCTCATTATGCGGCATGCCGTTCTGACTCACGACATAATAATACTCGTAGAAGGGGTGGTTGAAGGGGAAAACTGCAGAAGGTGCCTGATACAAGAGTATTTAAAACAAGTGGCAAAGGACATGATCTGCACCTTATAATGACGTTGAGCTGGCAGACGTAAGAGAGCGGAATGTGAGGTATTCCTGCAAACTAATTCTAGGACTGTGGAAAATAAGGTAGAAAACTTGACTACCTTTGATGATGCGCGGTTTTTGATTACACCAGACAACAAAGAGTATAAATATCGTTGTCATTATGTGGTCTACCTTTTGAAGTTTTTATTTAGGTTTACGTTAGGTTGGTATTTGTTTGAATCACACTTTGATGACATTTGTTAAAAGCAAAAGCGAGGAATAATTATTGATACAAAGTAACAGCATATTATGAAGTCTCGTTTTTTCTATTATCTGGGGTAGGCTATCCTTGTAGACATGCGCCACACAATGCTGTTTTTGATATTATTATATGACAAGTACACATCGTTCAGGTGACGTTATGGTGTATTAGGTACATTAGGTAAACAAGAGAACAAAATGAATTACAATTTAATTTAATACAAATGTGTTCATTATTGAAGTAAACACTAACATTTAACAGAACCCACATTTATCCAGCGGTGGAATGAAAAAAGCTCAGAGGTGAGCTTTTTGATAAATTAAGAAAATTAATTAACAACAATGGTATCAGAGCAAATCAGATAATTTTAAATAATATACAATAACATTCGATTACTTTTTACTTCATTGTTATTGATTGTAATTGTACAATAGAGGGAGCGCTTTGTTAACGTACTATCTATAATATTATAATATATTTTTACGTCATGTCTAGTGATCGATCGGAAACTATTGTTTATCTGAAGTGAGGTTAGGTTAACATGCACAAAAAGAAACAAACATGGATTCAAAAGAGTGAAATAAATATTGTCTTACCTTCGTTCTCCTCGTCGATCTTCAACGCCTTGGATATGTATTCGAAGGCTCTCCTATGGTGATGTTTCTGCTTGGCCAGCAGGGGATCCCCTGGGCCAGGACCAGCTCTCGGAGCCGGTGCAGCCATAACGTCACCACTCAACAGCTGATCACAGGACTCGCTCTTCTCTCTCACAACAACTTCCAACCCGCACTCACCATTCCTCCTCGGCCTGTGCAGGATCCTATACGAAGTCGTATAGATATACTTAAAAATAACAAATAACTGATACAATATAGAGCGTAAGATGTTGAAGAGGATTATAACCGGGAATGACACTACGTATAGATTCCTCTTATGGACCGAGGGCTGTGGTTCAGATCCCAAGGTCACAAACTTCACTACGTCGGGCTCGGCGGCTTTCCGCTTGCCGCCCGACTTGCTCTGACTTTTGCGAGCGCTACGTGAACCGACATGACCGTCGTCTCCCCCGGATACCATGTGTCGTCGCTATGCGAGATCCCGGTCAGACGCGTGCCCGTGTTGACGGCTGGCGCGCAACTCTCTCACTACTCGGCCGAGGCGCGGCGGCCATTGGACGCCATATTGACGGTGGCGCGCATGGCAAGTCGGACGGGTGATAACAAAGGAGGGGAAAATTAATGCGTAGGTACCTAAGCCGTTTGAAATATTTTCTTTATTTTTCATACAGCGTGTACTGAATAATAGCATTACGTAAAAAAAATCACATTTTCATAAATATATTGCACAATTTGCATACAACTTGGCTAAAGTACCCTTTTTTGATTAAAATTCTGTGTAAAGCAAATAAAGTAATGTTGATTCTTATATTTTTTTACACAAAATCAATCCACATGTGCATTATATGCGTCTTAACCATCCTCAATTTGGAGAGCAACACTATCGTATTTTTTTTGTGAAGTCCAATAAAAATGTATTATTTAAAAAGTAATCAAATATAATTTCATTAAAAAATCCAATAAAATACCCAGATAAAAATAAAGAAATATGACAAATTCACAATCTATTGTATGTACTTAAAGAATGCGTTATTTGTGTTGCGTTTATGTTGGCATTAACGTTTATATTCAAAAACAAAATCGAACAACAAAAAAACGATATAACATTTTTAAAAAAATAGGTAGGTATTTACACAATGTAATATATAATACAGAAAAAACGTTGATTGCTTGTCTTTAGGTTAATTTATTAATTATATTATCCTTAACAATTAATAAGTTGATGTGATTATTCTTAAGTATTTTCCTTTGAATAGAATAAGATTATTATTTATATCTAAAAAATTAATTTCATTGCTTGGAAAAAAATGTCGATCGCCGAATACATTTTGACATACCTCTGACAGCTGAAGATTGTGGTTAAGGTAAATCTCTAAGTGAACAGCCGGGTACTGACACGTGGGTTATTTAGTAAATTATTTAATATTTATCTCACGAAAACTGTTTTAAGTATTATATTATGAATGTTTCATCTGTGCTCTATTTGTTTTTTCAGTGGAACAATGGCAGACGCGACGTTAACGGCCGAGGAGATGGAGAAGATGAGTGTCAACTGTGAAACGCTAGAAGATGATGACATAGTGGACCCTTGGAATGTGGCCAGCAAGTCAGATGCTGGCGTCGACTATGACAAACTCATAAGTAAGATTATTTATAATTATAAATAACTTCGAAACTTTTCTTGGACACTTGTCATAATAATAACAAAATTAGGTTCTATTATTATTATATATATTTTTGAATTATTTTTCTTAAAACAAATTAAATGTATATATTTATTTTGATCTCTAGAAAGATTCGGAAGCACCAAGGTGGACGATGAGCTGATTGCAAGGTTCGAGAAAGTTACTGGCAAGCCAGGTAAACACTCCTTAACATTTATAAATTTTCCTAGACAAATCTAGGTAAATAATGCTTAATTGTCTCTTCTTCCTTGAAATTGTGCCTTTTGGGTTGAGCCGTGTGTGGCGAATTTATTCTCTGCGTTATTTCGACAACTATTGCATGGGTCATTTTCACTGTTGATCTCATCACAAACTCGTCACAAAGCATTAACCCTAATAATGATTGTGCAATGACGGTTGGAGAATTGGAGAGAAGAAATTCAGCACACGCGGCTTAACCCAAAACCCACAGTTCCAAATCTGGCCACGAAAAACTATGAAATTACTCTTTTTCCTTCTTTGTTTTATCCCATTATTTGAGACTAACCCTCCTCGTTCTTAGACTCCAAGTTTTACTATCCTGCCTCAGATCTTCAGTTAGGTCTTCCTGCTGTAGCTACTTCTCTATGATATTCCTTTGCATACTTTTATTAGTAATTTGGTTAAAAAAAAAAACGTTTGTATTTTTAAAATATTTATTACATCATATTTGATCAAAAGCAGAATTTAATTTCTTAGATTAAATTCCTTCAAAAACCATTATTATGTTATTTCTCTAACAAAACCTTCAGATTTATAAAATATATAAATTACATTTTAAAACCATTTTTAGCCAGCTAGGTATATTATAGTAAATAATAACCAACTTTGAGAAAATATTTTTCATAATGTTGGAGCGCATATCGTCGATTATTCAGCTAGAGAGATATCATTGTTTTAGATGGGTTTTAAAGCCCGTGATGTAACATACTAATCATCATCATCATCAGCCTGTGTCCGTCCACTGTTGAGCGTAGGCCTCCCGCATGAGTCTCCATCCTCTTCGATCCTCCGCCTTCCGCATCCAGGTCACTCCCGCTATTCTTCTTATATCGTCAGTCCATCTTGTAGGGGGTCGGCCAATGCTTCGTTTGCCAGTTCTTGGGCGCCATTCAATACTTTTCTTCCCCATCGACCGTCGTCTCTTCCGACAGATATGACCTGCCCATTGCCACTTGAGTGTGCCTATTCGTTGGGTAGCATCCACTACTTGAGTTCTTCTGCGTATTTCCTCGTTTCGGATTCTATCTTTTAGCGACACTCCAAGCATGGATCTCTCCATAGCACGCTGGGTGACTTTTATTTTATGGGTAAGACTTGCTGTCAGATTCCACGTCTCTGCGCCATAAGTTAATACAGGGAGGACGCATTGGTTAAACGCCTTAGTTTTAAGGCATTGCGGAATTTTCGCTTTAAAAATGTACTTTAGTTTTCCAAATGCTGCCCATCCCAGTTGTATGCGCCTGTCGATTTCTTTTGAGAAGTTATTTCGCCCTAGTTGTATTACTTGTCCCAGATAGGTATAGGAACAGAAATAGAGGTTGTAAACGACTATACATACTAATAATAATTACAAATTTAAATGCTTTGTTCTTGTTTTTAGCTCATCATCTTCTAAAGAGGGGTGTGTTCTTCTCTCACAGAGACATGCACACCATCCTCAACCTGCACGAGGCCGGCAAGCCCTTCTACCTTTACACCGGGCGGGGTCCTTCCTCCGAATCCATGCACCTTGGACATCTCATCCCCTTCTTGTTCACAAAGTAAGTCAAAATTTACCAAGCATATGGCTTATAGGTCACTTGCTTACTGTTTCAGGAATCGTGAGTTTAATCCATAAAAAATCTTATTATTAATATGATTTTAAATCAATTTATTCATTCTATAAATACCCTTCGTTGTGTAATGTTAATGACCTTAAAGCCTGATATAGTTTATAAATCAAAATTGTTGCTAGGCTATAATCATGACATGAACACCTGCCGTTCACAGTCCCTGAAAATGGACCATATATACGCTTATGTTTGTTGTTGTCATTTAGACATGTTTTTATTTTCTAAAATTTATTTTATACCGTTTATGTTTAAATAAATATTCTCCTATAAAATCAATCAATATCAACTGTAGCTGGATCCACCGCGAAAGTTCAAAAGAAGACATGTTAGGATAGTATCATGTTCTTTCTACTCCAATTCTCATTACTTTCAATGATTTCCATATAAAGATAATTTGAGGGATCAAATCCAATTTCAGTATTTAATTAATCAACTGGATAATTTTGCGTTTTTTCTTTTAAAATGTTAATTGCTGCTCGTCTTATTTGTGTCTGTCATATTTTATTTCTCCTTTCAGGTGGCTCCAGGAAGTGTTTGACGTTCCCCTGGTCATCCAGCTGACTGACGATGAGAAGGCGCTCTGGAAAGACATGACCATCGAGACGGCTATGAAGATGGCCAAAGACAATGCCAAAGACATAATCGCTGTGGGATTTGACCTGGACAGAACTTTTATCTTCAGCGATTTGACTTACATTGGGTAAGATAACCTTTTATTAATTAAATTAAATATTTTATACCTTATTTTTACATGGATCTCACTGAGCACTGTTTCACTTGCTGGAAGACTGCAGTTTCTTAATCAATAAATGCTTTATCAGTTTCAACGTGTTGAAGCCTACTGATGTGTAAATACAATATACAGGTATATTTATAGTATTGTTATACAATTTTAAAAAATAAGTTATAAAAAAGATTCCATGATACATCACTACGTACTGATATCCTCCTCTCTTATTTGATATTGATTTACTGGATGACAGGATGCAGGATCAGGTTCACAATACAAAGAACTTGTTTTCGTTTCACATATTGTCTCGGTTTATTTGTCAAACACTTGCAACAAAAAGACCGTTGTGGCATAACGGTCACGAGCTAGCTTCAACTGTCAACTGACGGCGCTGCCAACCGTTGCTGCAGAAAAAGCGATTTCAAGATGACAGTGGTACCAACAGGAAATGGGCCAACTGTCATAACAAATAAAGTGGCGTATGCAAACACCGTGTAACATAATACAATTAAAACTAACATTAGATGTGCATGTCAGGCGAGCGAACCAAAATAAGAGACAAAAGATCGTTTTTCGAGGCTTTACGGCATTAGCCTAAAGGAGCTATATCAAGCTGATATCAGTACATTATTATATTTATTATTCAATGGTTATTTATTTAATGCAAATAAATTAATTTAAGGTGAATTAAGCATTAAATATGTTTGGTTATTAATGATATCTAATTTATTGTTAAAATAAAAATAACAATACAACCTTTTATAATCAAAGCAATATTTTAGGCAAACATCATCTTGTTGCTTTTGTAAAATTGTTCTGAATGAATTATTTTTTGCAGGCAGTGTCCAGAATTCTACCGGAACATGGTCAGGATACAGAAGTGCGTCACGTTCAATCAGGTGAAAGGAATTTTCGGCTTCGGAGACTCTGATGTCATCGGCAAGATTACTTTCCCCAGCATTCAGGCAGCACCAGCTTTCTCCACCAGTTTCCCAGATATCTTCAACACTAAAAAAGTAAAATATTCATTCATATTTATTTCAGTATTCATTATACATATGTATATTTCTATTTTACGGTTAACATTTGCTATTCTTAATTTTATATTTAATGTATTTTCCATATACCTTTTGATTTTAAAATAATAATAAAATGTATAATAATAAGATGAGTTAAGACATAAAACCACACAAAAAATATCATTTCTAAAAGTTTTGTATGGATAAAAATGTTAAGCAGTCACCATAGTCTTATAATTTGTGAATTTATTAAATTTCCTAAACGCACTTTTTTTATAATTACAATTGATACTATTGATAATATACAAAACATCCATTTTAATTTCAGCTTCCAGTTCTCATCCCGTGTGCAATAGACCAGGACCCTTATTTCCGTATGACCCGCGATGTGTCTGCGCGGCTTAAGTTCCCGAAACCCGCACTTCTGCACTCGACCTTCCTGCCGGCGCTGCAGGGAGCGCAAACCAAGATGTCCGCCAGCGATGTCAACGCATCCATCTTCCTAAACGACACACCTAAACAGATAAAAAATAAGGTGAGCTCTTTAATTCTTAAAAACAATCTAGTTCGGTACCAATTTGATACAGGAGAACTCTTTCAGACGTTGATGGAGAGTGTATTTCATGACAAATGAAATTTTCATCACTGGCAAACATTGATCAAGAGAATATGGTGTCAGAATGTGGTGAAATCAATTAAATTGACATCTCCTGTCTAATTACAGCAACTCTAGATCGCAGGATTGTCATTGGGATGCGTGATGGGTGGATGAGGAGTAGGTCGCCAAAGCAAAGAATTTCGCCGAGAAGCACGTTTGGCATTTATTTTATGTTAAACAAATTAAGACTGACAAAATTCCGTCATTTGCCCGGAATGCACACACTTCTGCGAAGACTTCAGCCGGCATGAAGTGACAGTCACTGCTCCCGAAAACCACACAAAAGCCATATGGATAACTATTCAGCTCCCACATGACACGGCGTGACTTTCAGAACCAAATAAACAAAATGACGCATGCAAACCACGCGTCTTACAACTACTTAAATTTAAAACTTAGACTTTTACACTTTTATATATGCGTGTCAGTCAAGTGAAAAAAAATAAGGGACAAAATATCTATAAGGGCATATATATCGAGTTGGTATAAAAATGAATGACAAAGTCTTCTTCAAATAAGTAATGGTGGTGTACCTTTTAATGGAATTTCTTTCTTTTCAGATCAATAAGCACGCTTTCTCCGGAGGTCAACCTACTGTGGAGGAGCATCGACTGAAAGGAGGCAATCCTGACGTAGACATTTCCTTCCAATATTTGTCTTTCTTCCTAGAAGATGACAATCAATTAGCTGAGGTATTGCATACTATAATTGTTATAATTTATTTGTTAAATTAATTGAATTTAAATACTGTTATTGTTGATCTTAACAGCAGGCTAACACACCATTAATGCTTAATCCTCCAGAGACGAAAGTTTTTTTTGGTAAAAACTAAAGTTTTAAGCTATATTTTATCAGCGTGTAGTCTTCATCTAGCAAAAATATTTAAAAAAAAAATACACGATGCTTTCTTGTAGAAAAGCTATGTGACTGTATGGTCACGCTAGTCCTAACTATTGACAACTATTTTGTAAGAAACATTATTCTTTATTTTGTTTTTTGTATGGATTCTAACCTTGGCTAGCCTTTGGGGTTGAAATATATATATAAAACACCGAAAATATTTAAAAATATTTACGATATTACCTTCTTAGATCAACTTATTATTATACGAAATGAATTAGTTAAAATTACGTAAATCATTTTTAAAAATATTGAAAATTGTATTTACTCTTTTGAAGTATGCATTTTGTAGAAAAAAAATTTAGCCCGAAATAAAATAACTCACAAGGGTACTTGGTAACTGTTTCTGTTGCCGCAGCTGCAGACTAACTGTGGTGGAGACACTTCTTAACCGAAACTGAGCGAAAGATACAATGTTCAGGTAGAAAAGGGACCAGATTAGGGATCATCATCATCATCATCATCAGCCTGTGTCCGTCCACTGTTGAGCGTAGGCCTCCCGCATGAGTCTCCATCCTCTTCGATCCTCCGCCTTCCGCATCCAGGTCACTCCCGCTATTCTTCTTATATCGTCAGTCCATCTTGTAGGGGGTCGGCCAATGCTTCGTTTGCCAGTTCTTGGGCGCCATTCCAATACTTTTCTTCCCCATCGACCGTCGTCTCTTCGACAGATATGACCTGCCCATTGCCACTTGAGTGTGCCTATTCGTTGGGTAGCATCCACTACTTGAGTTCTTCTGCGTAAATTAGGGATAAATAGACAATAGTGTTCTCTGTGACCATACGGCCACGCTCGTATTTGGAGCCTGACTCATATGAACCTGCCTTCTTTCACTTGAAAAACCTAATATTTTTTCTTCCCTCGAATTAATATTTTATATTTGTTATCAATTATCTCTATTTTCTTTATTAGTCTGGATAATAGAGTACCTTCTTCTTCGTAGTATCAATCCGGTGGATTGGTTTGCAGCAACAGAATCTTGCATCTCGATCTCCATTCCTCTCGGTCCTCTGCAACCCTTTTCAGCTCAGCATAAGCGCTACAATTCATGTCCTCGAATACTTGCTGTAAATACTCCCGTCTAGGGCGCCCTCTACAGTTTCTACCCTCAACCATCCCCTCCACAATATCGTGAAGAAGACCATCGTGTCGCATGATGTGACCAATCCATCGGGCTCGCCTCTCTGAGATGGTTCTTATTAGGTGCCTATCTTCCTTGATTATCCTGAGAACCTCATTGTTCGTGACGTGGTCTCTCCAGGAAATTCCGAGAATTCTTCTGTACGGCCACATCTCAAAGGCCTCTGGTCTTTTTTTATCACTTTCAGATAAGCACCATGTCTCACAGCCGTACATTAAGATGCTCCAAACAAGTGTTTTGACAAGTTGCTTGCGGAGCCCTAAAGTAATATTCTTTGACTCAAGAATTTTGGCTTTTTTATTGAAAGCTAGCCTTGCTTGATGTATTCGACTGTTGACTTCTCTTTTTGTTCTGCCATCCCAGGTGATCGTACTTCCAAGGTATACAAATTCTTTTGCATCTTTTAGGGGTACTCCTAGCATTGATATGTTAATTTTCTGCTGCTCATTGCGGCTTACTCTCATGACTTTGGTTTTTGTGCTGTTTATCTTCATATTGTAGTTGGAATTAAATATGTTTTCCATGGATGTCAGCGCTTCAGTGAGAGTACCTATCCTATTTTAAACAATCATCATCAGCCTGTGTCCATCCACTGTTGAACGTAGGTCTCCTGCGTGAGTCTCGATTCTCTTTGATTCTCTGCTCCCCGCATCCAGACTACTCATACTGTTCTGATGGACTGGACTGATGTTGTCAGTCCATCTTGCAAGAGGTCGGTCAACGCTCCGTTTGCCAGTTCTTGGACGCCACTTTAACACTTTTTTCCCTATCTACCGTCACCTTTTTCAAAGATATGTTCTGTCCATTGCCACTTGACTGTGCCTATTTGTTAGGTAGCCTCCACTACTTGAGTTCTTCTTTGCATATCCTCGTTTTGAATTCTATATTTTATAGACACTACTCTCATGGATCTCTCCATGAAACTTTATTTTATAGGTAAGATTTGCTGTTAGATTCCACATCTCTGCGCCTTAAGTTAATACATGGATGATGTATTGGTTAAACGCCTTAGTTTTAAGATATATGCATAGCACATTACTATCAATGTGAAAGTTTCGAAGAACTATGACATTGAATAAAGAATTAATGTGCGTTATTTAACACTCGATAAATGTGAAATTGATGTATTTTATTTTACTTAAATAATTTATTTTTTACAGATAAGAAAGAATTACTTGTCTGGTGAGATGTTGACTGGAGAACTGAAGAAGGCCGCCATCGAGTGCATCTGTCCCATCATCGTTGAGTACCAAGAACGCAGGGCGAAGGTTACCGATGAGGTCCTGAACAGCTATATGACGCCCAGGAAGCTCAAATACGACTACAAATAACGTAAAAATGCCCCCCGAATGTGATATTTACGCTATTGCTGAATGCATCTCTACAAGGAATAATCCCTTATAAGAAACACAATGATTATGCTAATTTTTTTAACAGCATTTATTTGTAAAATCTCGTAAAATATTGCCTTAACCTTTAAACGCCCAGTGGTCCCATACGGGACCGCAAATTTGCGTCGTTCAATGCCCTAGCAGGCCAATGTTTGTAATGTTTCGTCACACAATAGATTCATCCATGAACTTACTTTAATACTATTATTACAAATTAATGTAATCCGATTGTGAAATGAGCCATAAGCACTTCCTGTGTTGGACTGTAGGGTATTGAACGAAGCAAATCTGCGGTCCCGTAAGGAAACCACTGAGCGTTTAAAGGTTAACCGACAATTGTCTACTATATAACTAGAACTTGCTAGACAATTGACATCCTATAAAACACCACCACTATAAATTTACATGCTTAGTCAACGTAGAATGGAGTTATTACATACAGTATATTTAACAATTGAATCTCTCTTCTCTTCGTGGTTTTTTTTTCTTTATTCTTTAGCATTACTTATTAAAAAATTGACTTTTAATTTAAAAAGCCTTAATGTTCCTTTTGTTTTGACTATCAATCAAAGAGTTTGATATTTTTAAAAACTGTCTGAACTTGCTACTATTTATTTTTACATTTTTATATACACGCATAACTTGTAGAGCATCTGCATTTTTTCTATGAAAAATAATTATTTATTAACAAATGAAAAAAGGATTCGTGAAAATAACTAGATAGGCTTAGAATTTTTAATGTTTTTTTATTTCGATGATATTTAGCCAATGTTTTTGGTTGTTTTTGTGTTTTTATGCTGAAAGTGCCTAAGACGAATATAGCAGTTGTTTAGTACAAGCAATTTTTTTGAAAAGTTTTGTAAAATAAGAAAAAATAACATGTTTTATGTTGATTTATACTTTAAATGTGCTATTATTTCATTCAGTTTTCTTTAGCTCATATAGCTAGGTCTAATAAATCAGCTGGCTAATATAAATACACTGATAATACACCACCCATTAGACCTGGGATATGTTTGAATTGTTCTCTTTGTTGTGGCGCACTTATGTTCCAATAAGCTAGCGTTTGTCACTATACTACAAAGACCAATGTCACCTCTTTATCTTGATGTTCCGCAAGACCGTCGAATACTGAACGTATTCAGAGGAATTTATTATGAGGAGTTGAATTGTGACTTGAATATTGATCTGCTGGGTTGAGTTCTTAATGATGTTTTGTGTTAATATTCTCCAAATTGATAGTCAATCTTGAAATTGTTGGTAGACGAAAGTCGTCCCGTGAAGACTACCCATTCATAGTAAATTCCTGTAATAATAAGAAAGATGCTTGAATGTCGGGCTGTAGTCTATGACGTTGGCGGTTCAACATACCAAATGCAGCATTTAACCGTATGTAACATGGTAAGTGTCATATAATCCACAGGTGAGACTTCAGCATCACCATCACCATCTGTCGGTATTCTCCTCTTATGCTTAGATTATTATTAGATAAAAAGACAAAGCACTGATTCAAAGTCAAGGATAAATATAAAGAGATGGCATGTACGAGTATATAGATTATAGACATGTATTTCTAATTTTGAAGGAAGGACCATTTCAAAATAGTTTCTCCATACTAAACTTAAAATCGTTTTTGGCACAAGACCGTTATATGAATTTAATTATCGAGAATAATCCGTTATCAATTGGAGAATAATATGATAGATTATATTAATATAAATTCTACTCTGTATTAGGTTGTGAATTTTTTTAGTGTTGTCACGTGATCGTGAACATGATGGAAATTAAAAAAAAAACAAAATCGAATGTGAATACAGCAATTAGTTTTTTAGCTATCATGTTTAATTTTATATTGAATACAACGTATGATTTAATAATACTTTAGGTATTCACCAAAATTGATAATATTAACCAATTGACTGTTGATATTTATGACTTTTTTTGCTTATTTTTTCATTGTAAGGAATGTCTCTTTATAAATGAATAGTAAGAAAATATTTTATATTATAATAAATTGATCTTAAATATTTGTGTATATATTTTTGTAAATTACTTATTGATTAGGAAACAATCCACTAGATTTTTTTTTTTACTTTATGTATTGTTTATGTATACCCAGTCTTATGCCACAACTCATTTTCATACAGTGCCGATTTTAAGGGGTGGCGAAGTGGATCGTTGCCCCAGGGCGTCGAATAAGCTATGGGGCGCCGAGTGCAACCAATCTTGCATAGTTTTTTTTTTAATTTAAACAATATAGGCCGCCAGAAAAAAATGCCCAGGGCGCCGCAGGGTTTAAAGCCGGTACTGTTTTGATATAACATTATTTTCCAGTGAAACAAAATAATTTTATTACTAGTTAGACCAAGTGTGTCAAATTAATGGCTGGCCACATGCGGCCCAGTGTGCGGACCGTGGACTATTGAAAATTAAATGAAAATATATGCAATTAAATGTAAGACATTGCACCAACCACTTTTCAGGCGGTAATGGAAAAAATAAACAACCTTTACATTTATATAATATTATCTTCAAAAAATAAAACCCTATTTAGTGATCTTTAAAATAAAATATTCAATTTTGTATTCGAACAGCGCATTTATTTTTAATAGCCATTTTAATTATTAAGATGTCTTTGGCCCACCTATTCTTAGATGAAATTGAGTGATTTTATTTTAATGCGGCCCTAATGAGCTTATACCAAAAAAATTTGGCCCATTTTCATTTTGAGTTTAACACCCTGGAGTTAGACGAAAAAAAAATCAATTATTATGAATCAGTACGATTTCAAACAATTTTTTATGTTTATTTTCTTCTTCCTTCACTTCTATAAGGCTTCAAAATTGTTCCAAGTTTTTCTTCATCTTTATACGATCACTAGCTGAAGTATATGTACGCCATAATATTCTGCCGTAAAGTAGTCAGCTGTTATGATCCTTGACTTGTCACAAGTCATCTCTGCATTCAAAGCTCCACCGAGTACATTTTATAGTTCCTAGTTGATTCCTGGTTTTTCAGAATGAGAGCTAAATGAGTATGAGATGTAATTTTTTGAGCAATATTTAGGTGTTTGTTAATCAGCTTTTTTAGGCTTGATGAAATTTTTTTTTAGACTTGATGAAAAATGAGGCTTAGACCATTTGGTTCTTAAGAAGCGTCTCAACTCAATCTTTGTTCACAGTTATTAAATTTTATATGTATTATATTATATGCACAGTCCACAATATTTTGATGTGCAAGTATGTATGTTATTTTTTACAAATAAAAGATTATTTAATTTATTAATTCTTCTTTATTTATTTATGCCATGTTTTTTTAAAAATTAAAAATGATTTTTATTTTCAACGACAACGCATTTTTAATAGGGCTGCCAACATTAGCAATACGAAATTAATGATTGAACTATTAGAAAGAGAAATAGCTTTAAAGGAATAATAATAATTAAAATTATGTTCTTTTTATTTTTTTCATATCCGTTCCATATTTGGAAGATATTATTACCACAAATTTCTGCCACTCAGTTCTGTCAGTTGCCAGTATTCACGCCTTGTCCCATGACATCTCTGCACCCGAGGGTCCACCTGGGAACATATATGGTTCCTGATGGCCTTCAGAGTAGAAAACCGTGGACTTAAAATAAACTAGCTATATTTTTTGTAATTCTGAAGTCTAACTCTAAAGTCTGGACCGTTTGGTCCTAAAGTGCGACTCACCCAATCAATGACATGTTTTTATCAGCAGCCGCTGACCAAACCAAATTTTGGTCCGTGTCCAGTATTGTTTAACTCGCATCTCTTTAGACATGTATTTGAAACAAAAACCATGACATTGAAAAAATTGTCAGTATCTAATTTAGTGATATTATGAATATTATACTGGTGCGGCGGTTTGTAATTTATAATTAGTTTTATAACTCGCCATTCCTAAAAAATGTCCATCTGCTTAAAATATCTGTGATTATTTATAAATACTGTTTTTGGGAATAGGTCGTCCCTTTTAAAGCCCGATACATTTATACCTACATTGTGTAACTATTTTTCTCTATGGGCGCCCCGAAATATTGGCCGCCAGTGTACAATGCAAACAATGCCCTTATGAAGCGGGTGGCCCTGCTACAATGGCTATTAGTTAATAAATAATACATCTGCTGCAGTAATTATTATTTTAATCTAGATTAAAATAAGTCGTCATTCCCCCCGCCTGTCACAAGGAGATTAAACCTACAGTAATAACACTAACAACTGGTGTCAAATTGTTTTCCTGACAGTCTTTTGTGGATGTACAGTAGTCACCCATTTACTCTCTTACATGAAAACTAGCGCGTAAAAAGAAATCGCGTAAATAATGTCGCGGGGAGTATTATTGAAAATATTATTTTTTCGAGTATGTCCACTTATCCCTTTCGCATCGGTTGTCGGCATATGCCGTCATAAGATTCCCCAACCGTTAAAATCGGTTGACGTGATATATCGTTTTGCTACTTTCTTAGAATAGTTTTTTATGCATCATCTGATAGCTAAAGGATTCAATAACCAATGTGATATATGAAAATAGACCAGATAAGCACATTTATGATTCAAATACTAGTTTTATATTTCACAGTATAATTTGTATTCAAACCGAGCCGTAATGAAAGTGTTAAAAAAAGATGTTGCGAGATAACAGGACAGTAGTCTATAAACCGAACTATAGATTGAATGGATGAGAACAACTTCTTGTATGTACGTCGCGCACTTTACAATTAGTTATTTACCTGTGTTACTGATATATATATTGAAAATTGAAAATAATAAAATAATATTCTAATAAATATTTAAAAAATCCATATAATAATGTACCCTTGAGACAATATCAAGAAGGTAAAATTATTCATCAGTAACACAGGTAAATAACTAATTGTAAAGTGCGCGACGTACATACAAGAAGTTGTTCTCATCCATTCAATCTATAGTTCGGTTCGAGACCCAAGTGGTACTTACTAAAATAAATAGACTGTCGGAAAGTAATAATATTAAGCTTGTGAATAAATGCAGTCTGATTGAATAATAAAAAATAAAAATATACATACTTTGAATATATACTATAGCGACATCTATCATACGATGGTAACATATATAGAAGTTCCAAGCGAGTCAGCTCAGGCGGAAGAAATGGCCACGGTGGCCGAGCGGTATAATTACCTGGGCAAAATGGTTGGTTTTAAAGATCCGCGGTTCGCATCCCGCTCCTGCCGATATTTTCTTCTGAATGAATAGACTCGTTTAAAGAATTTTATGTATAGTTTTTGTATATTTAATTACTTATGTAACTAATAGTTTGTACCTATTTTTTAAATTACTGAAAGTACTTACATAAAAGATATTAATTATTTAACCTTACAAATTATACTAAATATAAATTATTTAGGTCAATATTGATGAATCATGTTCATTTTCTTGAATATAGCGGAGAGTTTTGAGCTCCCAATGCCATTAGACTACAGCTTGACAATCAGTCAACGTCAATTTTACGAAAACACACTGCAGAAGACATTCTAGATGCAATACCTTTATATATGAGTAACCTAACCTAAAAAGTAAGAAGGCATTTCGTAGATAAGATTTATCCACCGTACGTTT
Source organism: Glossosoma conforme (assembly GCA_022606575.1). Lineage (NCBI taxonomy): Eukaryota > Metazoa > Arthropoda > Insecta > Trichoptera > Glossosomatidae > Glossosoma > Glossosoma conforme. Next base: position 193,075 of record JAGTXR010000007.1, read on the forward strand.
TCTCCTGTATGTGTTAATTTCGAATGAATGTTTTTATTTGTGTAGGGACTGTTTAAATCAAATATTCACCGCCTGCAGCAGCAGCGCAGGTTCTGGTGAACTTCGAGGATGGCCACAGCAGCTAGACAAAAGGGAGGTTAACAAATGTATTCATGGAGACAATTATTCACCTACAGATAGCTCGGAGGTATACCTATACAAACAACCTAAAAACAAACATGAGAAATGGAAGTATGATCCCTGAGATAGTTAAGAAATATCTCCCTATATAATCTTGTGAAGACGTTTAGTAATTTAACTGATTTTATTAAAATTAATATTATTCCAACGTCTTGCTTTTAACCCTTTCGCATTGGTTGTCGGCATATGCCGTCATAAGATTCCCCAACCGTTGACGTCGATTGATATGATATATCGTTTTGCTACTTTCTTACAATAGGTTTTTATGTATCATGTGATAGTTAAAAGATACAAGAACCAATGTGATATATGAAAATAGACCAGATAAGTACATTTATGCTTCAAATACTAGTTTTATAATTGACAATATAATTTGTATTTAAACCGAGCCGTAATGAAAGGGTTAATTAACGATCATACAGTAATTTAGGTAAATACATTACATAAAACCATCAAAAATAATAAATACATATTGACAAATTTTTTAAATATTTTACCATAAACTATATCATAGGTTTTAACAGCAAGATTTGAAATTATGTCTATCGCGTTGAGCCGTGTGTGGCGAATTGTTCTTATTTTTGCCGCGTTTGACAAGCTTTTAGAAAAAGTGAAGAATAATCTAAAAAAACAGGATACAAATATGAAAAAATGCATAATGCCTGAAGAAAAGTTGGCAATATGTTTGAGGTAAGAATAAAGTAATAAACCGTATGCAGGATGCTAGTGGGAACACTTCCATTAAATTATGTACGTAACTAAACTGGATACCGTTATTTATTGGATCCATTCGTCCAGGTTGTAGTGGCAAAACCGTACAGCACATTTCGAACGGATCGAATTTTTGCAGTATCCTGCAAACCGAATGCTCATGTGAATGTTACCACAGTAGCACGTATACTACTAAACGTGATCCTGCAAAACTGGAAGTCCGTGGGAAAGGGCCCTTAATCGTTAAGCTGATTGGAAACCAACTGGAATACTACTTCACCGCAAGGACATCGAAGAAATAAATTATTCTTGGAAAACTACAGCTATCTCTGCTTTGATTACGATAACACTGACGACGTCATTAAAATCCTGTTAAAATAAGGTCATTGCTTTATTCATTTTAGTTTCATACTGTCTTGTATTTTCAATATCATACAATTTTAACCTTTTCAAATAGCAAATCTCTTTCAACACTTTATCGTTCATACGTTTAGATAAAATCCATAAAAACCTTAAATTGGAGTTCTCCTATACTGTTCAGTCGTTTAATTTTTTTTTATGTAAACACAACAGGAGAATACCGACAGATAGTGATAGTAATTCTGAAGTCTCATCTGTGGAATTCTATGACGCTTACCATGATCCATATTGGCTAAGCGCTGCATGTGGAGTGTTGATCCGCCAACGTTATAGCTACAGCCCGAGATTCACGCAACATCCTTATTATTACAGGAATTTACCATGAATGGGTGGTCTTCACGGGACGACTTTCGTCTACCGACCAATTTTTCATTAATAGGCTATGACTGGCATTTTACGGGTGAGGGATCAAATTCACACCAACATTTTTAGAGCTCATTAAATCGATTAACAATATTTTATTTTTTTATCTCCGTCGGGGATCGAACCCACGACCTCTGGCTTGCAAAGCAAATACTTTGACCATTGAGCTATACCCGCCGGCAGAATAGTTACATGAATAGTTTTTGGTATTACAGTTCGCCCTACACGCGCTTAACCAAAAAAGCTGTTGCATTACAACGCTGAATGTAACAATGGGACGGATGTATGGCGCACGGACATGTCACCTGTTTGGTGGCAGCGATCCAAAGGAACGTATCATCTTTCTAATAAACACTTGTGCAAACACACCGATCAAACAGAGAGCTGTCCACCGTGTCTGATCCCTTTTACATCCAAATTGGAATAATGAATTTGATTCAGTCACACAGCAAGCACCGTACGCGTTGCACAAAATGTAACATCCATCGTGAAGATGAACAATATGTTGAACTATTCTGCCCTTATCAGAAAAATTTAAACGATTGCTGTACCAATCGATTGTTAATCATTAATTTGCTAGATTGTTAATTGCTGTTTTGTCAATCTAATTCTTGTAGAAAAAATCTATATTTGTACATAGATTTTGCGAAATCGAGAAAGAAATGTGGAAGTGAACGTGAAAATGAACGAATTGAACAATTCTGATTGCTGAAACATAAAATTAAAGTTGATGATGTGAATTTTTCAGTGTGTGTGTTATTTTTACGTGTGTTTCGTTAAAAATAATATTGATATAAAGAGTAGCCATTTTTTTATTATTTGAAGTGATCGAAATAATATAAACATGGATTAAAACTATACATGATTAAATACTGTAGATCTACTACGAATTGCAAGTTTTGACACTTGCTTGAGAGTGTTCTTATTAATAAAAGAATAAAGAATAATTTAAAAATTCAAAATGAGTATTTCGCCGACTTTTAACGAGCTGTACATTGACGACAATGGTCCATTGGTGCCTGTCTGCACGACAAACTACCCTCGTCGCGTCTCCGAGAGCTACGAGACCGAATCCATCAACCCCGAAGACAACGAAGACAAGGTGATTCTTGAGATCGGAGGACCAGACTCCAAGTGCGGCAAATACGAAGACATGACAATGCCGACGTTCTTTCACAAGAAGTACGATAAGACGTCTCCGCATCCAAGAGTGTACAGAAGCGACAGTCCGCTTTCAATGTCGCGATCTCAAGGAGATTCCGGCGATAAGATTTACGATCAAGGTATGAGCGAAGAGAGGGAAAGTTTACCAGACATTTTGGATAGAAATTCGGATGGGTTCAATTTGAATTTTGATCTTTCGAATCACGGAGATTTAAAGAAGGCTGGAGTCAGGTTTGCGGGGATGGGCGGTGGTGAATGCGTGGATTATGGACGTGGGTCCAGGTTCATGTTTTTGGAGAAGATGTGCGTTCCTGGTCCTGTGAGGGTCGGCGGAGGAGCTGGATCTGGCGCTGAAGAGCTTCCTGTGCTGAGGGCCGACAACCAGAATTGGAGAGAAAAGGCGCTGCAGTTAGAGAGAGGTGGCTCTCTTCAACTTATTACTACGCCAAATGGTGATATTAAAATGAAAATGGTTCTATTTAAAAAAAATACAACAGTAATTATTTTATGTTCCCATGTGGACCTCCGGGTATACAAGTGTTTTGGGACAAGGCATAAATAATCCGAGCTCACAAAACATATAAAAAATGACAATATGCAGTGTCTATATGCTCCAAATATGGATTGGATATAGTAAAATAAAATAAAAACATATTTATATTCACCGTTTTGTATGAGTAGATCGGCATCAACCTGATTATTACGTTTTTTAACATCTCGATTCAAATCTGAATAATTAATTATTTTTGAGCATTAACGAATTCAACAACATTTTATTTGATTACTGTTTAATTTGTTGTCTGGTTTTGTCTGCATTTGAAAAAGGTAATATTCGAATAAGTTGTCATTTGTCTATGGAATAATTCAAATGTTGTCACAGTGAAAAAATAAATAAGACGCTGACCTATTATGTTTATTTAAAGTAGGTATTTCATTTTCAACTTTAGGTACCTATTTCATATTCATAATAATTTATAACATGATAAATAATTCACGATATGTACAGAGTAAATTTGTTCATTTTTTGTATCGACTGCATCAGAATAGATTATTTAATTATTTATTTTCCACAGAATACAAAAAATCTGCCTGTGACCGCGAGCGCACGAGGATGAGGGATATGAACAAGGCGTTCGACCTGCTGAGATCTAAGTTGCCAGTCACAAAACCCTCCAAAAGAAATATTCTAAGATCGAATGCCTTAGGTAAGAATGTATCCTGTGTGAATCTTATACGAGTCAAACATAATTGAATATTTTTTTAAGGGCAAAAAACCGACTGTCGCTAATTATTGACTAACTTTTGCTTTTTAGATGATCGTGTTTATCACAAGGTGTGCTCACAGTTCGGTAACATGAATGACAGATTCTTTTTATAGCCAAAAAAAATAATTATATGCAAAACTCTATTTCTTTAGGCCAATCCAGTCTCAGCTTTTTTTATATATATATAAATATTTATTAATTAACTATGAAAGTTGTTCAAGAGCATTGATATACCTAATAATCATTATATACCTACGTGTATATACCGGTGATGTGCTGTGCAATCTATGGTCCTCTGGAAAGAGTTCAGTATTCCTGTCATACTGTGAGTGTTTTTTTTATCATATCCGTTCCATATTTGGAGCATCAGGTCACCACAAATAGTCGTTTCACAGTTCTGTAATCTCAAGTTGTTTATGCCTTGTCCCAGAACACCTGCACTCGGTGGTCCACAATGGCCTGCGAACTTGCATAGACTACAGCTGTAGGACTAGATAAATATTTGGGAGTTCAATAATCAGAATTTTTAAGGAGATCGGATGATCAGCCCGAAGCTCCCATACTGTGAGTTTAGTAATGCGTAATGTGAACCGTTTTTTGGACACTAGTAGGTATTTATACAAGGAATATTGTATCATTACATATGTATAAATCTTTATTTATGGATTTTGATGTATTGTTTCAGGATAGCAATCTGCTACATCAGACATCTTCAGTACATGTTGGTGGCACCTGCTGGGGGTGGTTGGTCTGAATCATCAGGGGGCGCTGGAGCTCCTTGTTTACCAGGGCCCGCATTGGGCTTGGGCCTCGCTCTAGCGGAGCCCGGGGCAGCACTTCCGGCCCGTCGCCGTTCTTCGCGCCCCCGCCCTGCGCAACTACCTACATATGCACCTGATCACTATGGAAGCTATACTTATATGTAAAGGGACTCTTATTTAATTTATAATTTGCCCTATAAAGGGCAAGAGGTGTTCAAAAGATGCGATAAGAGTTACTTTTTAAAAATATTATACACCCAATGCCATTTTGTAATAAATATCCTGATATTGTATAATATTGTTGTAAATGACAATATCTACCTGGGACAAGTAATGCAACTATGACGAAATAACTTCTTAAAAAAAAACGACTGGCGTATACAATTGGGATGGGCAGCATTAAGAAAACTAAAGTATATTTTTAAAGCGAAAATTCCGAAATGTTTTAAAACTAAGGCGTTTAACTAATACATCCTTCCCTGTATTTACTTATGGCGCAGCGACGTGGAATCAAACAGCAAGTCCACAAACCCATAAAATAAAGGTCACCCAGCGCGCCATCGAGAGATACATGCTAGGAGTGACGCTAAAAGATAGAATCCGAAACGAGAATATCCGCAGAAGAACTTAAGTAGTCGAGGCTACCCAACGAATAGGCACACTCAAGTGGCAATGTGACATATCTGTCGAAAAGATCTGACGGTCGATGGGGAAGAAAAATGATAGAGTGGTGCCCAAAAACTGGCAAACGAAGCACCGGCCGACTCCCTGCAAGATGAACTGACGACATGAGAAGAATAGCTGGAGTGGCCTGGATGCGGAAGACAGAGGATCGAAGAAGATGTAGACGCATGCGGGAGGCTTACGTTCAACAGTGGACGGATACAGGGTGATGATGGCATGACCTGAGATTTCAAGATCGTAAAAAGCTTGTATCAAGGCTCAGTGCCGGTTTAAGGGGGTGGTGAAGTGGGTCGGTGCCCCAGGGCGTTGAATAAGCTAGTGCCGCCGAGGGCAACCAATCTTTCTTATATTTTAAAAAATGTAAACAATATGGGGCGCTAGAAAAAAATGCTCCAGGGCGCCGCAGGCTCTGAAACGGGTACTGTCAAGCCTAACTTGCGACTGTAACAATAATGTTTTCCACAATTTTGACGCCTATTTCAAAATATCTGTTCCCCCGTTTCAAAGTCGTAACTCTTTATTTTTAGTCGTGTAAAGCGCTCTGTACTTTTAGAGCTCGTAAAATATTTGCGGGACTTGCAGACGAATAATAACTAAGCAATTTTTGCCCTGGCACGTGTATTATTAGAATTATTTACTTAGCAGCGAAAATGTGTTGCCATGAAGAATATTTCGCGCTGTAAAAATTCATTTTTGCAATAATTTTGTTTAGACGTTAAAAGTTTGTTTATAAGATGGGATATTATGATTTTATTACATGTGACGCCATAATTTTGATCTTCGCTTACATAAATAATTTGAAATTTTAAAATCGGATCCCGTAAACAATTTATGATATTTTTTATTACGATTTTTTTGTGGGTTATTTTATGGATTTATAAGGAAATATTGTTAACCCTTTCGTTACGGCTCGGTGGAATACAAATTATACTAGTAATTAAATATACTATACATTTTTTTTCACATTTGTACAAACATTTCTTCCGCCTAGGCCCTAGGCGGAAAGAAATGGCCACGGTGGCCGAGCGATATAAATACCTGGGCAAAATTGGTTCCAAGGGTCTGCGGTTCGCATCCCGCTCCTGCCGATATTTTTTCTGAATGAATTGACTCGTTTAAAGAATTTTATGTATATTATATGTATATTTAATTACTAATTATATTATAATATATTCAATGATCTATAAAAGTAGTCTAGAATATTGAAATAATAAAATAATATTCTAATAAACATTTAAAAATCCATACAAATTATACTGTTAATACGGCACGTGAATTTTTCAAACCATTTTTTTTGCTTAAAACTAGTATTTGAAGCATAAATGTACTTATCTGACCTATTTTCATATATCACATTGGTTCTTGTATCCTTTAGCTATCAGATGATGCATAAAAAACTGTTATATTTAACAAACGTTCATTATGAAACTCTATACATGTGGTGGCATTGACACATGTGGTTTATAGAAAAATCGCTCCTGTGACGAGACCTAACGATATTTATTTACATGTTTTACAGATTCCTGTAAAGAATACATGTAGGTTGATAAAGGGAATGACTGCACTTCCAAATTCCTACCGTAGATGTCACAATAAGTACTGAAAGTGGCAAAACGAAATATCACGTCAACCGATGTCAACGGTCGGGGAATCTTTGATGGCGTATATCGAAAACCGATGCGAAAGGGTTAAATAATTTGAAAAATAATTTCACTATAGAATGTTTTTGCAAAGATTGATTTTTCAATTCAAAATGATGAAGAAATATTAAAATAAAAAAGAGATTTCAATTACATTTCTATTAATTATGACTAATACTATAATTCTATGACTATAAATATAATTCGCCGGCGGGTATAGCTCAATGGTTAAAGCGTTCGCTTTGCAAGCTAAAGGTCGTGGTTTCGATACCCGACGGAGATTTAACAAAAAAGGATTTTAATCGATTTCTGAGCTCTAAAATACGATGGTGCGTGAATCTTGGGCTTGTAGTCTATGGTGTTGGCGGATCAACACTCCACATGCAGCGCCTAGCCATATGCACTATGGTAAGCGTCATAGAATTCCACAGATAAGACTTCAGAATTACTATCACCATCTATCGGTATTCTCCTGTATGTGATTACATAAACTTAAATATATATTTTAATGCGTACATTCAATAAAAACAGGTAATTTAATTATTTTCAGCATCTAATTAAACACTTAATTACAAACATTATATTTATCTATGACATGATTGCTTTGTCGTCAAATATTAATTGATGATACTTTAATGTATTGCATGATTTTATATTATCCCCATAAATATGAATGTCAATATACCAGGAGTATGTAATATTATCTCTTATTTAAGGACTGGAGGTCAGTAATAGTTTTTCAAGGTGTCTCGACCTATCTTCCCGAGACTATTCGTTCGACGACTCATCTGTAACGAAATGGGGCGCACTGGACGTCTGGTGCACGGTACACTAAATACACACAGGACACAACCTAACCTAACCTAACGTGCACTAAATGTCCCGTGCAGCAGACGTCCAGTGCTCCCCACGTCGTTACCGATGAGTCGTTGAACGAATTGTCTGGGGACGAAATGCGGCGGAACCGTTTCTCAAAGAATAAATTAAAAAATACACAATTTAATAGGAAAAAAACTGCCTGCAGTTAAATTGTAAATGAAAGTTAGTTTAACCACTTCATCGCCACGTGTTTTCAAAAAAATAAAAACACTTCTTTTACTAATGACTAAATTATTATAATATTTTTAGCTTACATTATTGGTGAGCTGCAATCGATTGAACTAAAATTTTCACGAAAAAAAAAAACACTTTTATTTCACTAGGGCTGCCATAAAATAGATTATAGATCAAATGTTCGATCGCTTGCTTCGACTGTCCTTGACTTACTACTTACAAAACTGTCTCCCTACATCGTATGTACCTCCAACGCATCACATTTATTGTAAATATTTAAGATATATTTAAGTTTTTTTTTTTATTCAGTGCTAGCCCTTGACACCATCTCATGAATATCTCCCAAGCTATCGAAAAATATCAACCTTTTTTGGTTTGTTAAAATTGTAAAATATTCATAGATATCGTTGTGAGAAAATCGGAATTGATTTTGAAATACATCTTTCGAATATTGCGAAGCGCCCACGGGTGCGCTTACGGCGATCTTCGGGTTAATGTTTTTGATTTTTGTAATGTGTGTATTTGTACATAGTTTATAATGTATTTTTATAATTGTAAAATAAAATATTTTTCAAACACAAAGCAAATTTTATTTTCAAATCGTAAACATATTGTACAAACAATTAAAATTTCAATTTCCGTTTACATCACCATTTTGCAATAAAGCCTCTCCTTTATATTTTTTATCTACTGCCAATATTTAAACAAAACCTTATAATATCAATAAAATACATTTGAAAAGCTCCACAAAAAAAAACACATATTTTTTTGTTTAAATTTGAATTATTCGATTCGAACCTCCTTTTGTCGATGGAATAATTCAAATGTTGCCACACTTCAAAATCACGATACAAAATTGTAAACGAAAGTAGGTATTACATTTATTATGACAGCAATATACAATTCACGTTGCATATTTTATGATAAATATTTCACGATTTATTTGTTAATTATAAAATATTTTATTGACCGGATTAACAATAAACGATTCGTTGTTTAATTTCAATATTATTTTTGTCAGTCTCGACGTCAAGCGTATGGCGACTCTTATTATTACTCGTTGCTGCAGTTTCCCTTCTTCTTGCCGTTTGTTTTACCTTTCTTTTGGTATTTGCTAATGTAGTCATTTGACCACGGATCATTCATCATGCACTTGCACGAGCTTTTGCCACATCCGTCCTCTCCACACCTCTCCGTCGAATTTTCGTCCTCTTCGGGCTGCTTGAGTCCGCAGTCCTTTTTAGTGCAACACATGAGTCCTGAAATTTGTTAAAATGGAATAGACAAAAAAAAATAAACGATTTGTCCGATAATATTGCATGCTTGCTTATAAAGAAGAACTAACCCCGTTCTCCGATGGTGGGAAAAGAGAAGAGTATAAAAGTTAATAAAAATATTCATACGTAAATAAGAACTATGAGTATGTTAATTAATAGCTACTATTTTTTGGCAGTATTTATTTCAATTAATGGTTAGTAATTATTTAGCAAACGGTCAGTTGTAAATACCTACAAAAGTAAATAAAAATAAATCATTTGGCATTAGAAAAATATCAATCGAAAGTAGAAAAATAATAAATCAGCAGGAAATAATTAATAAATAGTAATTAGTAATTTATTCAAAATTAAAAAAAAAATAGATTAGGTTGGGTTTCCATTTTATGGGTTAGTTATACATTGATTTTACATATTTTTTTACCAATTTTGAATATATGCTGCCATTTTAATTTTATAACTGACCACATTCATACTGACACAATGGATACTGCCGATTAATTTAACTTACTGGCAATTATGAACAAAGAAATACAGGCCTTAATAACCGACCATCGTTTTTAATGCATTTTTTATTTATTCAGCTTCATGTGTTCGGTACACTTTTTTATTTGACTTTATACTAGCTTCCTTGATGATCTAGGGATCTAAGATATAGAGATCTAGGATCAAATACCAAAAGAAGGCTAGATGCTGTAGGCCGAGAATTACGAAGGGTAAGAAATTCATACGAAAAACATATGCATTTGGTTAGAGTTGGTTGTAAAAATTAAAACTTCGGGTCTAACCAATGTCAGCTATGTCACCATTGTAACAAACATAAGCGATTAAGTATTTGCAAAATAATTGATATATATTTTGATAAAAAAAATATGTTTACATTAATCTTGGGGAAATTTAAAATCCAAGAAATTAAGCGTATACTATTATTTTCCTTAACAACACATTAAAGACGTTTTATTTTTACTTATGGTATTGTAGTACCGTTTGACTAAATGTATCATAATTATCACTGGGATTTATTTCTGTAGCATTACTGACAGTAAAAAAAATAACGCAATTTTTCACTTTTTAACAAGAATATGAATGTGTGATACAAACCATCGATAATGAATGTCACTGTGTCGTTGTAACGTTGGATTAATACTTCTTTCAGTTCGCCAATATCAGGACACTTCTGCAAAAAATAAATCTACAATTATAGCTGAACACAATTTCACACGCTATTAACACAATGACAAGGCAAAATATTCTTATAACTAACTAGAAAAAAACTTCTATCTAACAATTACTGGCTGATTTAATTATCTCTTTTTGGCTTTATAATCCAGTAATACGTAAACATAGTCAGTTCTCGACTTAAGACGGGGTTCTACTTCCCCACACAGAACGTGAGTCGTGAAAAGTGGTCGTCAAATTTCATTTGATAAATTAATACTCAATAAATCCAATAGATGGCATTGGATTATTGTATATTTAGAAAATATTGTTTTCGTCCAATTATGATATGAATGTTGCCAGAAAGCAAATACGAGTATGTACTCGCATACGTATAATATTTTTCAAAATGCTTTTTTTTCTTAACCTAATGATGCAAGGCTGGGAATATTGGCATCTCAACAAGAGCTATGCAGCCATATAATGGGATTCAAGAGCTGCCTGCTTAGAATACTGGGGGTACCAGTATGGGCTTTAGACACTGCGGCGCCCTAGGACATTTTTTTTCTAGCGCCCCATATTGTTTATATTTAAAATATATATATGAAATATAAATACCCCTCGACGCCCTGGGGCACCGACCTACTTTGCCACCCCCTAAAATCGGCACTGGGGGGTACGATGGTTTGACTTTGTGAAGAATGACGAGGTGTGAGAGCAAACGGGGCAGCTTTTTATAAGTCAGTCAAGAGGCGAATCTAGACCTGGATGGCACATATATTAAGGATATCGCAGGAGAGCATAAATTATAGCTGCCTTTTCTTCAAGCCCCCGGGCTCTTGCTCTCCTGGAAGCCCATTGGGAATTACAGAAGAACCAAGGCAGCTGAAAGGAATTTATGACGGCAGTTCGTGAATACATTATGCTCCAGTTTGCGCACATGGACAAATGAAATGAAAATATCTACAGGAGATTCAAATGATACGTAATGCGGATCTTTGATATCGAAAATTCAGATAAAATGGTTTTTGCTCATCACCTTGTGCGAAGAACTCACCGATTTTGCGTGAGGAGGAAGGCACACGCATGGTTTCTTCGACCACAATCCCTGCACGTCTCCGGCTCTCTTCCTGACGAAGTCCTCGGCCGCTGTTGGCGACCCCCACACGCCCTGGTCGAGGGTCCAGCAGACTATGCCTCCGAAGATCACCACCTGAACGAGAAAAGAACAAAAATATGGTATTTATTGCTGCATCGCTGCAATAGTTAATTGTAGAAGAGATATGTGATAAAGAAAACATAATCTTAGAGTCAATCAACTCTCTGCTAGATTGAAAGATGACCAAAAATTTCAAGAACGTCAATCGCACCAAAGCAGTAACTAGACATCTTATTTAAATACATCTAGCATTATATGTGATACAATCAATACCGTTCATTATCCAACTCCTTTTCTTCTAGGGATGCTTTCTTTCTATTCGGTAGAGTCCCGTAGGAAAATTGATTTTTTTAAATGTAAACACATACAGGATAATACCAACAGATGGTGATAGTGATTCTGAAGTCTGATCTGTAGAATCATATGACGCTTACCATGATGGATATGGCTAAGCACTGCATGCAGTGTTGATCTGCCAACTTCACAGACTACAGCCCGACATTCACGCATCATCATTATTATTACAGGAATTCACTATGAATCAGTGGTCTTCACGGGATGACTTACGATTAATAGGTTACGACTAACATTTTACGGGCGAGGGATCAAATTCACACCAACCTTATTAAGGGATTATAGAGCTCAGAATAAGATTTTTTTAAATAATCTTTTTTATCTCAGTCGGTGATCAAACCCACAATTGCTGTAGTAGAACATAAAACGAAAATTGCCATTTCTTCTCGCCTTAACACGTTTTCACGCCACGTAGGTCACCGGCGACCTACGCTGTTGTTGAAAAGGGCGCCACGTAGGTCACCGGTGACCTACGTTTTTCTCTCGAACAAACAGTTCCTGTGCGCCAGCGGTTACATTTAAATGGAATTTTAACATTGAATGTGACCTATCTCTGAGTCGAATGCATTAAAAACAATACGTGGCGTTAAACGTATTAAATCATTCTGAATGACCTGTTAGCAACGTAGTATTTGAATGACGATGTGCTGAAGGGCTTGGCAGTAAAAAAGAGAAGAATATGACGTACCTTGACTCCAAAAGTGATGAGCCTGATGATAAATGGCGAACCAGTCTTCGCAGTGGGTTCTAAAGTAGGTGAAGGCGGAGGAGGCGGTGGAGGCGGTGGAGGCGGTGGAGGCGGAGGTGGAGGCTCCACACATGTCTCAACGTACTTCAGCCTCTTGCAGTCATCCTTGTGCTTGGCAACGTTGTCCTTTTCAATGCCTTTTGTGTCTTTTTTATGAACGATAGCTGTGACTGGACTTGTTACAGGAGTTTTGGAAGGATCGGGAGGTACATTTGCTAGAGAGTGCTTATTTCCTAGCAAAAATTAAATATATTTAATAAAACAATTACGATTTCTTCACACAAATATATTGTAATCAGTGCTGGTTTTAGGGGGTGGAGAAGTGGGTCGATGCCCCAGGGCGTCGAATAAGCTAATGGCGCTGATGGCAACTAATCTTGCTAACATTTTAAAAATATAAGTTACATGGGCGCCAGAAAAATAAATGCCCTAGGTCGCCGCAGGGTCTAAAGCCGGTACTAATTGTAATAGTAATTATTATACTTTTACTGAACTTTACCTGCCTCACACCAAAAGACAGTTAAGTCTCCTTGATGATGCGCTCATTCAGATTATGTAATATAAATTTACTATAAGCGATAACATGATTCACGCATGATTCATAATGCTAGCTTGGTTCCCCTAGTCTTTTCTAGCGTTATTACCACGGTCCTGCTCTTCAGAACTTAAAGAACTAATTCTTCCTGTACCCACTCACAACCGACAAACTCGTCCTACACTTGCCGATAGATTCACATGCAGAAGAGCATAGCCGGTCAAGACCAGTGCACTCTATGACGCTCAGACAGGGAGGCCGGACGCTGCATGCGGGAAACGTGTGTTGTGCTTGTGTTTGTGTGTGGGTTGGGGAGACTGCAAGTGTATATTTATCTGTTTCTGGTGGCATTAAGGAAGGAACTTTGGAAACTGCCAGTTCTTGGTTGACACAAAATAACTGTGTATGGATATTCGGCAAGTGTAAGACGAGTTTGTCGGTTGTGGGTGCGTGCAGGAGGAATTAGTTATTTTTGTTTCGAAGAGCAGCGACCGTGGTAATAACGGTAGAAAAGACTAAGTGAACCAATCTTACGCCTGTGCTCCATTGATTGCAAGTTAGACGTAAGAGTGTCATTGTTTATCAAACGAATGTTACAGTTAAGGAGCTTATAAGTAAGAAGAAAGTATTTAAAAAGACAGGTTACTTTTGTCAGTATTGTTTTCCTCTCCTGTTTTTAACAATTCATTATCTTTGGTAACTTCTTCGCCGATCTTTCTGCCAATGGTTGTATTTGCAGCAACGGCACATGACCTCTTGAAAGTACTTCGAGGTATGTTGGCTAGAACATATATACTTCCTGAAATGCATAAAAAAGCAATATCGTAAATGTATACGAAGCTATCAAAGCATCCGTAGAACTTTAAACGTCAAATGTCTTCAAATCGAACGTGATCTTAGATGTTAAGCCAGAAATATATTTTTATTAACCCTTTCATTACGGCTCGGTTTGAATACAAATTGTACTGTCAATTATAAAACTAGTATATAAAGCATAAATACATATCTGGTCTATTTTTCTTGAAATAATCATACATTTACCTTGTGTGATGTCTTGGTTTGTGTGATTTAAGATTTTGCAAACCACGTAAATGGTTCTTCTGCTGCTATGCATTTCGTATTATAATTTTTCACTCATGAATGATAACGCATTTAAAGTTAATTATTAATTAATACAGTATATGTAAGAATAAAAATATAAATATTACAAAAACGAAAATTTATTCACAATCTAGCAAACACAGTATCATTGTTTTCCATAAACATTCTAAATTTGAATCGTTCGAAACAAACGATTTTTTTTTATTGGTTGGTATTAGATTCATATTTTTATTGGTAGGTATGTATTATATTATTAAATTTATGTTTGTATGTAAGTATTTTATGAATAAACTTGATGGAACAGGGAATTGCATTGATATTACAGTACCCCATTAAGAAAACTATTTTAAAATAAATATTGAGTATATTTTTGAATGGCAAATTACAGAGAACCTAATATATTCGTTTTCTTACAATTTTCTTAATTAATATAATATATAAATTGCAAAACCAATCATGCTTAAGCTGTCGTGATATTCAGTATATCTAAACCATTATGACTTACATACCTAAAACAAGGTTACCTAACCTGTAAATATTTTGTATTTTTGTCGATAATGTATGATTATTACTTCAAATCAAATCGTCGAAGAATAAAATATTTAGTTTTTATTTACTTCACCTTTTCAAGAATGATATATCCTTGAGATATGGTCATACAGAAGAATTCTCGGAATTTCCTGGAGAGACCACGTCACGAACAATGAGGTTCTCAGGATAATCAAGGAAGATAGGCACCTAATAAGAACCATCTCAGAGAGGCCAGCCCGATGGATTGGTCACATCATGCGCCACGATGGTCTTCTTCACGACATTGTGGAGGGGATGGTGGAGGGTAGAAACTGTAGAGGGCGCCCTAGACGGGAGTATTTGCAGCAAGTATTCGAGGACATAAATTGTAGCGCTTATTCTGAGCTGAAAAGGGTTGCGGAGGACCGAGAGGAATGGAGATCGAGATGCAAGATTCTGTTGCTGCAAACCAATGCGCCGGATTGATACTACTACGAAGAAGATATCCTTGTATTTTTTTTTGTAAAAGCTCCTTCGAACAACAATCTAAATCCTTATAACATAACTTAAAAACCTAACCTAACATACCTATCATAATCTAATTTACTCTAACATAATCTAAATATGTACATTTTCATCTCTTCATTCGCGTATATTACGGATCAGTTCAATTAAAAATTTAAATGTGGATTAAAGGATAACTGATCATTATATCTACGTAACCTAAACTAACCTAATCTAACCTAACCTTATCTAACCTAACCCAACTAAAGAGCCTACAGAATTGTTGTTTTATCAGATATTAAAATACTGGATAGAGTAAAAAGATACACATCTTCAGTAGGAGTGTTTTACCATAAATAAACAATCAAATTACTAGCAAAATTTCTCGTATATGGGGCTTTAATATCTGTTTTTTCATTGATCAAAGATCACGTGGAGTAATTGTGTCTTCAAAGCACAGTTTCGAGGATAATTTAGCATTCAGATTGGAGTCACATTGCGTCGCCATCTCGCAGCATCCGGCCGCCATTCCGAGCGTGGGCGCCATCTTGTTATCTCACTTCCGGCGCCCGTTCCCGCCTTCGCCTGCCCCCAATTTAATTACAATTATTGCCGGACCTTATCTGCAACTCCTAAATGCTGATACAGCAACCGAGGATGGAGAAACATCACATGTCTCAGGAACGGATCAATCTTTACAATAGCCCATTCAGAATACCTTTTCTACGTCATTGTTCCCATTCATCGGCATTGAACCTCGTAATTTGTGGTACGGTCTTTTTCTTTATCCTAGTCATTTTTCATCATCTGGGGTCGGCTCTCCTTGTGAACGTTCGCCATGTCTGTCTGTCCTGCGTTGCATTCTCGGTCAAACCCAGGGTTTTCAGATCCTTGTTTACAGTTGTAGTCCAGGTTGCCTGCGGTCTTCCAGGTCTTCTTCTCAGAGTGGGTATATTGAGGGCTGTCTTCACCATGTGGTCCTCATCTCTCCGTGTCACATGCCCATACCATCTTAGGCGGTTTTCTCTTATCTTTTCAGGTATGGGGGCCACCCGAAATGAACCCCGAATATACTCATTTCGAACTCTTTCCACTCTAGTCACACCGCCCGTCCACCTCAGCATCTTCATCTCTGCCACATGAATCCTATCCAAGTCACGTTTCAGCGGGGTCCAACACTCCGATCCGTAGAGCACAGCTGGCCTTACAGCAGTGTTGTAGATTTTACCCTTGATTCTAACTGGAAACTTGCTGTCAGACAAAACCATTCTTCGGCATTGAATCTTGTAATTAGTGATATGGTATATCTAGGAAAATCTATATACGATTCTTTAACACCAATGAAGAAAGAACTGTCAGTTTCCAAAAGTGGGATATATTCAATGCAGATTTTAGTGAGAAAATGACTTAATGATGATGCTAGGGTATATAATAGCAGCTGACTGAGCTATACATTGGGAATTTGTGTCGTAACGTAACGTGCAAGCTCCATCAACATGCTTAACGTGCCCAGTTCGGTTCTGTCGCCAGGAAAGCGGATCTCGTTGATGCTTCCGCGTGCGGTAATCACACCCCAATTAAACCTGAACCCACTCCAAAAAAAACTCCATTCACACTAAAACAATATCCTTCTGCCAAAAACTGATATTGCTTGACCCATATTTTTTTCAATTGGCGGCAAATCCAGGGTGGCAGTTAGGTAATACCATATTTAAGTTTTAAAAGATTTAAATTTTCGTTAAACTGTCCACTTTTTGGTATGTTCTTCTAGCATTCAAGTTTCTTCTTCTTTCCATGTATCATTTTCATATGTGGAACATATGGTAACCGTAAATTGGCGTTTTCTTACTTACGCAATTTGAAATGTAGATCAATGTTGTGATAAATCTATGCAGTAGAGCTTGCATCGGTTGTCGAAGGGATTCGCAATGCAATTCAGATTGTTATGAGGAAGGAAACAAAGACTTACTGGTGGTAACAACACCCTCAAAATTAAATCTCTTAGAACTTGTTTATTTGTAACGTATTTTCTGTGTAAAAAGCATTTCTTTATTTAATGAATAATTCTCAATACATTGCAGGAATAAATGATAAAACGCAATGGCGATTACGCAATCATTACATTTGGTATTCCCTTGTGATTAGTATTTGATAATATGTAATTAGTATATTATTGCACTGGCCGAATGTCGCGTACACGACAAGCAAACGGTCGCGCGTTCGAATTCTTAACTTAAAATAAAAATGTTTTTATCAATTCGTAAATTTACGTCATTTAAAATATTTAAATAAACTAGGAAAATAAACACTACCCTGTCCATTCACGGATAATAATAGGGTTCAATTTTGTACACCCGAAAATATGGTATATTGTAGAAAATTGATTGTTTTTAGACATTTCATGATTCCAAAACAAACGAGTATTAAGTATTGCCAGTGCGAAAAAAATATTTAAAATACAGCTTGAAATACCTAAACATAGAAAGCATTGCTACCCGAATTCGCTCGGACTTCAGGATCTAGAAATATCAATTTTCAAAATTAAAAATATGAATAAAGAGTGATCCCACAGTTGTAAAAAACGTTACGAATAATATTACTTGTTGTGAGTATATTAATGATCGAATTGCTGATATTTGAGGATGGTGTGTGAATTTCGTTCTGTCCGATCAATATAGTTGCATTTTAAATATCGCCAGGGAGCGCCTTGTTGATTATATTTGAAAAATGAAATGGATTCATTAGACTTAAGTTAACAAAAAAAGGTTATGATATCCTCCTCTCAAAGTTTGACATCGATTTACTGGACGACAGGATGCAGGATCAGGTTCACAATACAAAGAACTTGTTTTTGTTTCACAATCCGCGTTTATTTGTCAACAAATATTTGTAACAAAAAGACCGTTGTGGCGCGCGCCGTTAGTCGCACGCCATAACGGTCGCGAGCTAACTCCAACTGGCAACTCCCGGCGCGCTCTCATCTTGCGCTGCCAGCCGTTGCTGCAGAAAAAGTGAATTCAAGATGACAGTGGTACCAACATTAAATGGGCCATAACAAATAAAATGGCGTATGCAAACACCGTGTATTATTATACAATTAAAACTAACATTAGATGTGCATGTCAGGGGAGCGAACAAAAAAAGAGACAAATGATCGTTTTTCGAGGCCTTACAGCATCAGCCTAAAGGAGCTATATTAAGCTGATATCATTTAGTTATAACTGTATAAAGCTTTATAATATATTGAAAAAAACTGTTCCTTCAATGGAATATCACGGTTAGTTTTAAGAATAAAAGAGCTCCTTGTTGATATAGTATCCGCATGCATAGTTATCCCCAAAATGGCAAAGAAATCTCATCACTGTCTTTTGGTATTTTATTACGTACAAATACTTAGTCAATACATAAAAAAACAGTAATTTAGCGGTTTCGCAATGTTTATGACGTAATAATTGTGTCATAATTAATTTTGGCACATTAGTTTAATGCAATCATGCCACACATGTGCGGAAAGCAATGAATCGCATGTCTTTATCAAAGCTATGGGAAAAAATTGAATTACAATGTCCGAACAGAAACACGAGACATGTGCATTTTTATCATCATACTGAAAAAAATGTAACTAGTTATCGCATCGTTATTTACTTCATGGATATGATTAGTAACTGGAACAAATTGCATCTAAGCATTTCTCACAACTACCATGATCCTAATAATATAAAATAAATAAAATATATTTATAATGCTATCAGCTTGATAGAGCTGCTTTAGACTGATGCCGTTAAGCCTCGAAAAACGATCTTTTGTCTCTTATTTTTGTTCGCTCGCCTGACATGGACATCTGATGTTAGTTTTAATTGCATAATGTTGCACGGCGTTTGCATGCGCCATTTTATTTGTTATGACAGTCGGTCCATTTCATGTTGGCCACTGTCATCTTTAGTTCGCTTGTCTGCCGCGACTATTGGCGGTGCCAGATGTCAGAGCGCGCAGTCAGTTGGCAGCTCGCTCGCGACCGTTATGGCGCGCGCCTAAGGGCGTTCGCCACAAAGTCTGCATGCTCGATAGGGTCGAGGCGATTACTCCGAACTGCATCGAAAAGGATTCCTCTTTCTAACAAGAGGAACTGACAGTCCCAGAGAATGTGCTCCGAGGTCTGGAAAGGGGCGCCACAGGGGCAACTAGGGTTTGAGACGTTATTAAATCTATAAACATTTCCTTATAATTACAAAAAACACCACCGATGCGTTTGGATTCCGTTCCTGAGGTCCGCTTCCTCCAATGAAGCATATAGACATCACCGCCGCCATTAAGCTGTGTCAGCCGCCTTGGTCTTCGCCTCGTCCCATGTCAGTTCCACTTCCCGCCAAGTACATTCTGTATATAGTTCCCAGTACGGTGAGAGCCCGGGGCTTGAAGAAAAGGCAGCCGTAGTTAATGCTTTCCTGCGGCATTCGTAAGACATGTACCTGCTAGGTCCACTTTCATCTCTTGACATACCTCGTATCCAAGGCTGCCTCGTCCGCTCTCTTACCTCGTCATTCCTCACGAAGTCAAACCATCGCACTTCTAGTATTTAACGCAAACACCTGTTTTATAAGCCCATTATTCGGCTGCATTGGCTTTTGGTGAGATGCCTAGATTCACATACGTAAATAAGAATGAAGACGATCCAGGCGCAAATATCACCGAATACCAATGTCATTTTCCGAATTTGATGCAAAATATGCGTTTTATAAATATATTTTTCACGTTTGATTTAAATAGATTCTCCATTTGTTATTTTCGGTCCCATCCTGTTTGTGTGAACGCCCAAAAGCCGAAATATATTTTCGCGATGATAGTGGCGGTTAATGGTTGCTAATTTGACGCCCACGCTCACTACTCCTGTGCCGACAAGCGGTGTCCTTAGCAACATCCTGTTTTTCCTGATTCGCACGAGCACCTACATCCCTTATCAAATTCGCCTAGGCAAGGCAATACATTTTGCCAACAGTAAATATAAAAATAGTAGTAACTAGTAAGGCATAGTTTAAAAAGAGCACCTATTCTTTTTTAAAGAAAAGCCCAAAAAAAAATTACCCAACGATTTTATTTAAGAATATGTATTAAATATATAACGAACAATGAGATTCTCATCATAATCAAGGAAGATAGGCACCTAGTAAGAACCATCTCAGAGAGGCGAGCCCGATGGATCAATCACATCATGCGCCACGATGGTCTTCGTCACGACATTGTGGAAAGGATGGTTGATGATAGAAACTGCAGAGGGCGCTTTCATAAAAAATACTATTACAGAAACTAAGGGTCCGCCAAATAACTTTTTTTTTTTTTGAAAATGGGGCGCAAAACATCGAGTGTAGCTTCAGCTGTGTGGCACGTAGCGCCGTCCTGTTGAAACCAAATGTTGCCGATATCCTCCTCTTTAATTTTTGTGAACAAAAATGGCCCGATAACGATCGCCATTGATTGTAACGGCCACTCTTTGCTCATATTCAAAGAAAAATGGCCTGATTTTCAAAGTACTGTCGCAATATTTCCCAGCGTTGTTCAAGCGTATACACAACCATATTCGTTCAGCGGAAGGATAAAAGTAATTATTTGTCAAATCAGACATGAGCTAAGTGTTACCATTCACGAAATAAGCACTAGTTGAAAAAAAAAACGTTAGATGGCGGACCCCTCAGAAGGCTAAAACCCTTCTGTTAAATTTTATTTTCTTCCACAGTGATTTAAAATTTCACATGACATGTTTGTTATAAAATGACTCATAAAGTAAGTATTTATCAATTTGGGTGGCAAATTCGCTTAGAAGTGATTTCTTGAATAATCACGTTTCCTTTGATGTGTCGGTTCCTAAAGAAAAATATGCATTCTATGACTTCATCGTTATTTGATACGAGCAACTCCAGTAATCGCATACAGCAAATATAAAATTAGCACGTGCAAGAGTTTTAATAAGCTTTTTTTTCATCATATTTTCTTACGCTAGAAAAATCTTGATATCCATATTAATCTATGGAATTGATTATGAAAGATGTACAAAATGTATTGAAAAAATATTCAAATTTGGAACAAAATTTGAATTTAGTTTTCGAATTTTTTTTTTTCAGCTGTGTTCAATTGTTTTCCAACGTTTGTTCTTCGGTCATTTTGCAGTGTTTTGCCAACCGTCATTTGACAATAGTCAAGATCAAGAGTGATTATTTTGGACCGCTTTACTTGTCAGTGTAATAACCAAAAGAGCATTTCACTAACGCATGTCGTAGTTTTAAGTTGATTTCTGTATTTTCTTTAATTTTTTTCCAATAAATAATAGTAACCTATCTTTTAAATATTTTTTAGTGTCAATATAATTCTATGTGCAGTTTTTGATTAGCAACCGGATTGAATGCATCTTCTTCGTAGTATCAATCCGGTGGATTGGTTTACAGCAACAAACCCGCAAATTTTGAATTAAATTTTCCCGGTACTTAGTGTTAAAAGGGCTAATTATTTTTTTGTTAATAACGAATATGCGAAAATTATACAATAATATATTGTTTCAATAAATTGATTCGGATTAAATGTGATGTTGATATAAAAAAGGGTATCTCAAATTTATGCTTTTCTAATGAAATTGATAAAAAATTGTTTTTATAAAATTATGGATCATGTTACCTTTGAGGTTTATTTTTAATTACGAGTTTGTAATATGAAATTTTTGTAGACGCTATGCTATTTATGTGTACATCAATTTTTATATATTAGAGATATCATTGTTTTTCGCATAGTAACAGTGCGAAGGAAGTACATAGTTACATTTGACCTTATTATAATAATTATAAATATATACTTTAATGAATTTTTGATACTTTATCACGTAAAATGATAGTGAGAGCTAAGTGGTTAACGTTGCCTTATAGGACTAAATGGTTCAGCTTTGAAAACGTTTACTATTTAAAAAAAAACGTATTACCTTGTTTTAACATAAACCACGTTGATCGATGTTCACTATTCGCTTGCTGGATTACCGCAGTTACGCTTTAAATGAAAGCTTCGTCAGTTCTTTACATTTATGAACCTTTTCTTGCTTGTGTTACGTATTGTTTCTGATACCTTATATCTCTCAGTGAAATGAACTATATTATAAGAGTTGTAACCATAGTTCATTTCTCACCTCCGATTTGCAGATGACATAGTGTTAATAGCCGAATCACCTAACAAGCTCCAAGACATGCTCTACGACCTCAATGAAGCGTCGAACAAAATTGGTCTGAAAATGAACATGGATAAAACAAAAGCCATGATTAATAGTCATATTTCACAGACCTTTGATCCTATTTCCATTGGAGGAACAGAAATAGAGGTTGTAAACGACTATACCTATCTGTGACAAGTAATACAACTAGGGCGAAATAACTTCTCAAAAGAAATCGACAGGCGCATACAACTGGGATGGGCAGCATTTGGAAAACTAAAGTACATTTTTAAAGCGAAAATTCCGCAATGCCTTAAAACTAAGGCGTTTAACCAATGCGTCCTCCCTGTATTAACTTATGGCGCAGAGACGTGGAATCTGACAGCAAGTCTTACCCATAAAATAAAAGTCACCCAGCGTGCTATGGAGAGATCCATGCTCGGAGTGTCGCTAAAAGATAGAATCCGAAACGAGGAAATACGCAGAAGAACTCAAGTAGTGGATGCTACCCAACGAATAGGCACACTCAAGTGGCAATGGGCAGGTCATATCTGTCGAAGAGACGACGGTCGATGGGGAAGAAAAGTATTGGAATGGCGCCCAAGAACTGGCAAACGAAGCATTGGCTGACCCCCTACAAGATGGACTGACGATATAAGAAGAATAGCGGGAGTGACCTGGATGCGGAAGGCGGAGGATCGAAGAGGATGGAGACTCATGCGGGAGGCCTACGTTCAACAGTGGACGGACACAGGCTGACGATGAACCATAGTGACTGAAGGGTTATAAGGTGTATGCGTTCCTGGAATACCATATAAAAGATATCAAGAAATCGGAACAGTATGCATAATTATCATTCCATATTCGCTTTCCTAACTGAAGCATACACTACATGTGATCGTGGCAATTACTGCCACAAAGCTCTGCAATGTGATCCTAGTATTTGATTACAACATAACGTAAATTTGATTAAGTGCATCATCCATAAGAACAGAAGACGGCTCTGTATTGTCGCTTAGTAGTCTTTGCCATTTTCTAGCAGGATCTTCTTGAACTGCTACTTGTTTCTGATAGTCCCTTACTGTTAACAGCAAGAATATCGTTGCGATATCGCGCGCATTTAACGAAGCCGTCATGGAATAGGCTCCAACGTTTTTTGTTGTTTATCTCTGCGTATGATCTAACTTTGTGTGTTATTTGCAGGATTTTTAAAAATATTATTCAAAAAACGTGACCTACGTAACACCCTTATTGTAGGAGCATTCCTTAAAGTTTAAAAGTTGCCCTGGTTTAGCATGATTTAAGTGAGGAAGCCCCAGTCCTCGATTCACCTCAAATCTTGAGATACGTCTATGCATACGTGTGTTAGCTATCAGTTCGCATTGAAATACTGGAGTGTTGCCATACGTTACATCCCGAACACATAGCGACATCCGAGGGTTGCCTGAACGGCTTCAGCCTCGAGTCTTCAGTACTTCGCGATCGCGTGCCGTCGATGGACGTGCTCCGGACATCGACCATCGAATCTCGAAACACTTTACTTTCAAACCGAAAAAAAAAAGCACAAGACCGGGTTACTTTTTTATATTATTTTTTTAATACACCTTACCTCACTCCACCGTATCGTCGGCAACTCTACAGATACTTTTTTATACGATTTAAAAATAATAAAATAAAGATTTAATGAAACTTTCTTAACAAAAATATTGTGCGTAGAGTTTTAATCATAAATTCACTCATTTTAAAAAAAAAGTCGTGTGAAGTGATTTAATAAATTACTTCTTAATATTTATATATTATTTTTGTGTATTTTTATGCCAAAAATGCATAGTTCAATTTAAAAAATGATCTATTAATATTTTATTAATTTAATTTTAAGTTTTATACTACCCTTACGATTTAAACCATTTTTATTTATATAAGAGCATTTCGATTAGTTGAATCAATTGAATATATTTGTATAACGAAGTATGATGTATACAGCCAACCCTTCTATTATAAAGAACTTTTTTAAAATTCGTAACAGAGATTTTTCTGAATAATCGTTTGCAGCAATTTTTCATGCAACTGTTCTTTCTATGTTGTTATTTTGAATTGGACCGTCTCTTATGACTAAATGGTCCAAGCCTCGAGAGCATTGGGCTAATCATCCATCCTTTGAAAACTTTATAAGAGGGTTGACTGGAATACTCATTTTTATTAAACTTTAAATAATGAAACTAAGTTTTTGATCTTGTTAGCTTACAAAGCATACAATGTAAAAAACGTAAATTATCCTTCACATGACTTTGAATCAAACAAATTTAATTTTTAAACTCGATAAATCGTTTTTACTTAGTTTTAAATTTATGAAATAAATCATGTGTTTCGTTCTATATAGTCTATGCTTGTTTCAACTGTAATTAAAGTAGTGTGTTGAATTTTCAAAAAAATCATTACTTTCGTGTTTTTTCGCAGTGCAACGAAAGCCTTGTTTGGTCAGTTTGTAGACTTGTAGACTTGAAGGGTTGGAGTTCGGAACCTGCTAAGCGTCATAGTGGTGAAGGATCGCGTGTGATGCAGCAGAAATGATGGATTTATCAACACATTGGCGGTAAGCTCATTTTTTAAATTATATTTATCACTAAATGGAACTCTCACCAGCCTCCTACCCCATTTGGTAACTGAATTACAATATTTAAATATGAAATGTGTGTATAATTCAATTCAAATAAATGTTTTATATTCTAAGAAGAGGCGGTTCAAACTCAAAATAAAACCATAGAAAGTAGAATTATTAGAAAAATCGCAGCTACTATAGGATAAAACTCCGTTAAAAAATCGTGAAATTAAAAAAGAGTGCGAGGAGAGTTACTGTAATTAGTATCAGGAAATCTTCATTTTAACCCTTTCGCATCGGTTGTCGGCATATGCCGTCAAAAGATTCCCCGACCGTTGACATCGGTTGACGTGATATATCGTTTTGCTACTTTCTTGGAATAATTTTTTATGTGCCATCTGATAGCTAAAGGATACAAGAACCAATGTGATATATGAAAATAGACCAGAGAAGTACATTTACACTTCAAATACTAGTTTTATAATTGACAATAAATACATACGTATATGTATAACTTAATACCTGTACAGTATATACGATTTTATATATTTGTATATGCGTGAAGTTGAATCGGGTTGGGTCGCTTCTCAGGAACAAATAATCCAGGACTTGGGAGCATCGTGCTAATCATCCGATACCCTAAGAATATGATTAACACATCACCCAAAAAATGCCTCCAATACGACTGTCTTTCGCATCCTCAAGTCTTTGGACTTTTTTTTCAGTCGTTCAACTTAACATTTTTTATCGCTGTTTTATGTACTAGACTCGTCTCACACTTACTGAAAATCCATTCACGGTTACCTCAGAAATGTTTTTCCAATATCTGTGTTTTATCCTTCATGCAATCTCAATCGCTTTAAGAAACAGATAAATATACAGTTGAAACCTTCCCAACCCACACACAAACACAACACACGCATGCAGAATCTAGCCGTAACCGCTAAGAGTCATAGAGACAACAGGTCTAAACCGATAGAGCTCTCCTGCATGCGATTCCATAAACAAATATGAACACTTCTCTTCCTAACTCTCTCAATTTATCCTACCTGCACGTCTTCTGGTAGGATCTTCTTCGTAGTATCATTTCGGTGGATTGGTTTGCAGCAACAAAACCTTGCATCTCGATCTCCACTCCTCTCGATCCTATGCAATCCTCTCCAACTCAGCATAAAGCTAAAACTCATGTCTTCGAACACTTGCTGCAAATACACTCCCGTCCTGGGCGCCCTCTACAGTTTCTACCCTCAACCATCCCTTCCACAATGTCGTAAAGAAGACCATTGTGGCGCATGGTGTGACCGATCCATCGGGCTCGCCACTCTGAGATGGTTCTTACTAGGTGTCTATCTTCCTTGATTAAGCTGAGATCCTCATTGTTCGTGACATGGTCTCTCCAGGAAATTCTGAGAATTATTCTGTACGAACACATCTCAAAGGCCTCTGGTAGGATAAATGGAGTCAATTGATCAATCAAAATGTGAAGAACCGAAGAAAGTCTCATTGAAAGTGAAACCGCGATCTTTAAGTAGACAAATAAATAGTGCTCGTTGTATCTATAAATAGTATCCTCGTAAATACACTAATATATAAACATTTAATCTATAAATTGAGAACCTATTCGCTGCGAATGACGTCTATAGCGGTCATGAGCTTTACATGGAATTCGTAGCCTCATATTAGTTTCATTCTAATTTTGTAACGTTTAAACTTAACTTACTATATAAATGAATTCGAAATATATTGGATTCCAGTTAAAACTATAAGAAATATCTGATATATTTGTTTATTATAAAATATATTACAATCTATATAATTTGCCTAAAAATCGTTTAAAAACCTATGAAAAAGATGCCGAGTTCAAAAGATTAAATAAACATAATGTCAGCGTCATATTTATTTTTCACTGTGACAACATTTGAATTATTCCATAGACAAAAGACAACTTATTCGAATTTTACCTTTTTTCAAATGCAGACAAAACCAGACAACAAATTAAACAGTAATCAAAGCCTTTTAATTATCAATATTAAAATTATTACAATACACACTGTGCATACCGGAAGTAAAATACTTGAATTTATAGAAATGCGAGTAAGTATATTCATTGCTGCACATTATGCTGATTAGTTTTCTTTATCAAATAGTAAAAGCAGTTTCCGAAACAATCTCCATTTTATATTTCATTGTTTCAGTCTATGTTACTGAATTCGTTTTTAGCATTTTGAGAATTCAAGTTTGTTTAGCATCCGTAGCTAAAATTGATATTACAATCAGCAGTGAATGCATGATTTATTAACTATATTATGATTTTATATACTTAAGAATGTGTTAAAGTATACAAGTAGAGAGTTGTACGTCTTACACTATACACATTTTTTATTTAGACACATGCATACCATTTGAATGTTTTTTTTATGAAAGCGCATACAGGATTGTACATTCGGTCGAGACCAGTAGGCTCTATGACGATCAGTCAGTACGACTGGATGATACATGCTGAAAATGTGTGTTTTTTTATGTAAATACATGCAGGAGAATACCGACAGATGGTGATAGTGATTCTGAAGTCTCATCTGTGGAATTCGATGACGCTTACCATGCTGCATATGGCTAAGTGCTGCATGTGTAGTGTTGGACCGCCAATGTCATAGACCACAGACTGACATTCACGCATCATTATTATTATTACGGGAATTCACTATGGATGGGTGGTCTTCACGACTTTCGTCCATCATCAATTTTGATTAATAGGCTATGACTATTCACACCAACCGGGTGTATTTAAGAGCTCAGAAATAAGTTTTTTTTTTTTTTGTTATCTCCATCGGGAATCGAGAACTAACGACATTCGGCTTGCCAAGCGAACGATTTAACCACTGTGCTATACCCGTGTTGTGCGGGTTGGATAGTAAGCAATTCTATATTGATATGTTTATTAAAGAGATCCAAAATGTATGAAGAAAGAAACACAGATAACGGAAGAGCAAAGTTGTTTTAAAAAACTGAAAAATTGGCAATTATTTGGTGGCTTTGTTAGACATATGTTATGCATTGGGTGCGGATTTGGAAAACAATAATGAGTATAAGTTCTTTAAGTTCCGAAGAGCAGCGACCGTGGTAATAACGGTAGAAAAGACTAAGTGAACCAATCTTACGCCTGTGTTCCATTGATTGCAGGTTAGACGTAAGAGTGTCAATTAAGTTTAGAAGGTATTTTGTGGCTCCAATCCAAAGGTGACTGCCGTATTCAAGGATAGGTCAGATTTATCCTTTATATAGAAGAAGAAGTTGGTTATCGTTGAAATACCGACGTGATCATAATACACTTAGTTTTTTGGAAGCGAGACCGGCTTTACACTTAATTGACTCGTAATATTTGACATTGTTCGGGATTGATAGTCCAAGAATTTTGATGGAGCTTAAATATAAAATGTGTATAATTAGTAATAATATAAACATACATTATTTTCTCGGTATCGTTTTGTTTATTGAATTATTAAAACAAAAACCTCGGCATTAAGATTAAACAGCTACTCCATTTGATGAACAATTACGTGTCATATTTCTTATTAGTCAGAAATCTTTCGCGGTGTCCATTACCACAAAACGATCGGCAATTAACAATTTGTAAATATTTAAACGTTGAAATTATCACGTAATTTTTGATTGTATTGTTTATAATTTTAAACATAGAAATATGAGCCTTCCAAATATAGATACTTGCTATATTATTCATCATGCGAGTGTTTATTTGCCGGCGGGTATAGCTCAATACCTTGGAAGTACGATCACCTGGGATGGCAGAACAAAAAGAGAAGTCAACAGTCGCATACATCAAGCAAGGCTAGCTTTCAATAAGAAAGCAAAACTTCTTGAGTCAAAGAATATCAATTTAAGGCTCCGCAAGCAACTTGCCAAAACATTTGTTTGGAGCATCTTGATGTACGGCTGTGAGACATGGTGCTTATCTGAAAGTGATAAAAAAAGACCAGAGGCCTTTGAGATGTGGTCGTACAAAAGAATTCTCGGAATTTCCTGGAGAGACCACGTCACGAACAATGAGGTTCTCAGGATAATCAAGGAAGATAGGCACCTAGTAAGAACCATCTCAGAGAGACGAGCTCTATGGATCTGCCACATTATGCACCACGATGGATTTCTTCATGACATTGTGGAAGGAATGGTTGAGGGTAGAAACTGTTGAGGGCGCCCTAGACGGAAGTATTTGCAGCAAGTGTTCGAGGACATGAGTTGTAGCTCTTATGCTAAGCTGAAGAGGAGTGCAGAGGATCGAGAGGAATGGAGATCGAGATGCAAGATTCTGTTGCTGCAAACCAATCCACCAGATTGATGCTACGAAGAAAGAAGATAGCTCAATGGTCAAACGTTTACTTTGCAAGCCAAAGGTCATGGGTTCGCTCCCCGATAATTTTTTTTTTATTGATTTCTGAGCTCTAAAATACGGTTGGTGTGAATTTGATTACTCGCCCGTAAAATGCCAGTCATAGTCTATTAATTAAAATTGGTGGTAGACGAAAGTCGTCCCGTGAAGACGACCACCCATTCATAGTAAATTCCTGTAATTATAAAGATGAAACGTGAATCTCGGGCTGTAGTCTATGACGTTGGCGTATCAACACTCCACATGCAGCGCTTAGCCATATGCACCATGGTAAGCGTCATAGAATTCCACAGACGGGACTTCAGAATTACTATCACCATCTGTCGGTAAATACCTGTATGTGTTCAAAAAAAAACAAGAGACTTGCGGTTTGCCATTTTTCAAATAAATCTATCTTTGCCGTTTTCAGTCTTTAAAAAGCTTGTGAATAAATGTTGACTGATTGAATCATAATAATAATAATATACATACTCTGAATATATACTACAGAGACATCTATCGTTATACGTTGGTAACAATGGTATAAATACATCAACTTTTGCGTATCTACTGCGCGGTGTATAGAATAAGAGCAAAGGTTGCAAGGATCGTGGTTCGAATCCCGCGTCTGCCGATATTTTATCTGAGTAAATTGATGGGTATAAAAAATTGATGTTTAATTGTATGTATGTATTTAATTGCTAATAATATTGAAATATAGTCAATGATCTATAAAAGAAGATTAGAGTATTGAAAAAATATTCAAATAAAAATTAAAAAATCTATTTATCGTATGTGTTTCAAGTCAAGTGTTAAGGGCCATTGAAACAGAATGGCCCCTATAGAACAATGTGTCAAATTTAAATCCTAGTTTGCAACTTGTAGTATTTAGTGACTTTTACGGCATATGTTCACACGGTAACAGAGCCATGTTTCCCATTATTTTGCTATGAGACAATAGGGATATGTTTTAGGTATGGCAATCTTTGGAAACTGGTTGTAAATCAATGTTCTACCCACATGTGAGGGTGTAATAATGTAACATAATATACGTTTCACAGATTTCACTACATTTACGGAATGAATTTTCATACATTTTCGTATTAATTTAGTAACTGACTTTACTATTAACCTGTTCGCATCGGTACCCGATATATGCTGTGTAAGATTCCTCGACCGTTGACGTCAGTAGCCGCGATATATCGTTTTGATACTTTATTAGAATAATTTTTTATGCATCATCTGATAGCTAAAGGATACAAGAACCAATGTGATATATGAAAATAGACCAGATAAGTACATTTATACTTCAAATACTAGTTTTATAATTGATAGTTTAATTTGTATTCCACCGACCCGTAATGAAAGGGTTAAAAATGCTCACTCAGGATATATGTACAAAATTAAAATATAATTATAATATGTGAATTTTTTTAATTTTTATTAGAATATTATTTTATTATTTCAATATTCTAATCTACTTTTATAGATCATTGACTATATTACAATATTATTATTACTTAAATATACATATACTATACATAAAATTCTTTTTTCAACGCGTCAATCCAAGCACAAAAATAACGGCAGAAGCGGGATGCGAACCGCGGACCTTGGAAACCAACTATGCCCAGGTATTCATACCGCTCGGCGAACTGATTGAATAATAATAAAAATATACATACTTTGAATATATACTATAGCGACATCTATCGTACGATGATAACAATGATATAAATACTAGTTTCAACGCGAGTCGGTCTTGGCATAGCAATAGCCCAGTTGGCTGAGCGGTATGAATACCTGGGCATAGTTGGTTTCCAAGGTCCGCGGTTCGCATCCCGCTTCTGCCGTTATTTTTGTGCTTGGATTGACGCGTTGAAAAAAGAATTTTATGTATAGTATATGTATATTTAAGTAATAATTATAATATGATTTAAAGTACTTAGAAAATAGTCACTATAACTGATATGTTCCATACATTTGCCGACGGGTATAGCTCAGTGTTTAAGACGTTTGCTTGATAGGCACACTGAAGTGACAATATCTGTGGCATAGACCAGAGCTCCGCAACCTTTTCTCATCCACGGCACACCAAAGTTCTTACCTTGAATACCGCGGCACACCAAAAGCCAAAAATAGCTTTTAATTTGATCAATTTTACTTTTTTTAATTTCATTTCGAACTTAATAAAGCAAGTACGTCGTTGTTTGTCTACATAAATAGGCGATAGGAGCTGGGAGCTTGAGGACCGTTGTAAAATTATTTATTTATAATATTGCCCTATTTGATCGCGGCACACCTGTATCGGCTTACGGCACACTGGTGTTGTATATATGGCATAGACGACGGTCGATGGGGAAGAAAAGTGTTGGAAAAGCACCTAAGATCTAGCAAACGAAGCGTTGGCTGACCTCCTTCAAGATGGAGTGACGAAATAAGAAGTGGAAACGAATATGATTGAAGAGCATGGAGACTCATGTGGGAGGCCTAAGTTCAAGAGTAGACGGACACAGGCTGATGATATTGATTTTATTCTTATTCGCGTCAGCGACATCAAATTATTGTTGTCCAGTATCCGGCAACATCGATAGCTCGTGTGTTGCCCAGCATTAGGTCCTGAGATGTGCAGCTTGTAGGGCACATAGAGCAGGATCTTAGGTGTGAGGTGGTCTGCAGGTCTCCACAGTCACACAGTAGTGACTGTCCCAGCCGAAGCAATCCCCACCGCTCGAGGTTGTCTTTTGTTCTATCAATTCCGGTTCTTAATCTGTTCAGGGATTTCAGGTCTCACATTCAAGGTTCTTGCCAGTTGGGAGACCTTTATTTGGTGTAATGAAATCCTCTGATGCGACTTGTTGCCAGACCTGGAGTCTCTCATTTTCAGGGCCGGATGTGAGAGGTTGTGTGGATCTCAGAAAGCTGATTCGCGATTTCAGTCTGGGTGTTGATGATGATGATGATCAGTTAGTATTTGGGGATGATTAAGAAATAAGGATTAGAGTTTTCTTATGAATTTAGTATAGTTCTTTAAATGTTATTTAAATTCAGCACTTCGACAACATCATTTGGCAACATCTTATCTTTAACATATTAACATTGAATGTGTTTGGTCCATTTTGTGTAGTAGTTATAAATTTTATGCCGTGAGCTTAGAGCAGTGGTTGCTGGTCCACATGTGACATCTTCGGCTCCTTTTCAGGACCCACTTCTTCGAACAATGGGAGGATCTATTGTTTTTTGTGGTCCTAAATCCAGTTCGGCAAAACCGTTCCCCCTTCACATCCCTCCAGCATTCTGGGTCTTCTGTGCTCAACACGAAACAAACCGCAAGCGAAATTTACTGCATGCTAAAAATAATTTATTTATTTAATTGAATACAGATTATTTAATATTTTGATACACACATACAAATTTAAAGCAAGCGTCATCTTATACGACATTTCTTTTAAAAATAAACGGAAAACGCTAGGATTTGAACCATGAACTATTACAAACATGTCCATTTCATTACTCAGTCCTGGTCCATGACTAATTACTCCACACACTTAGTCGAGAAAACACGAATCATATTATTGATGTATATTATTTATAGAGATTCGTTAATAGTTTTTTTTAAAGAAATTGGATGATTAGCCCGACGTTTCCGACGCCTGGAATATATTGTCCTAAGGGGCGGCTCAACCCAGTAAATATGCCTCGAATACTATAGATACCCTTTCTTCAAGTACTCGGATTTCTGCTCTGGAAGTGGGCGGGAATCAAATATGTTTCCAAGTGGACCTTCAGGTGCAGATATTTCTTAAAACGAGAAATCTACAGTGGCAGCTGACAAAACTAAATGGTGGCAATTTGTGGTGACCATATTTTGCGAATCTACGGATATGGAAATAAAAATATGCATATAGTTGGCGTTTGTTGAAAGCTGTATGCGGTTCAAATTCTAGCCTCTGCTGTCTATTTTTATCTAATATTGATAAGAAAAATGTCATGTTTTATTATATAATGTTGAAATGTATTAAAAAAACAGATTATTATTTCAATTTCGGTCAATTATTTTTAAAAAATGCTACGCTGTTCTGTCAGCTGCCACTCTTGTACAAATTACAAAATATGCATTGTAGTTACTTTCTAAGTAAAAATAAATATATTTAAGCTTAGAAAATATTTTGTAAAAAAATCCACATCCGTTGCTTAGACCTTTCACGTTCTTCACATGGTCAAAATTAAGCTCCTATTATTATTAACTAAGCCTCGATGAGTACATTCATACATTGATCACATAATTACTAAAATCAAAATGGGTTCTCGTCATCAATGTGTTAAACGGGATCGATGACAGAACACAGACTACCGACGGAATCTGAGAAATGCAAAAAAAGGCCACAACAAAAAATATTCAGTTTTAGAACTTTGTTGTAATGACGTCCTATAAATTCAAGCTAATTGTTATTACCAGTGATAAGTGATGAAAAATATCTTATTAATTGCTCCATATATACTTAATATTACCTGCTATATATACTTCTCAACGGCTTCTAGAGAACCTGGGGGTTTGAAGAGAACGCCACTGAACTATCCTAGATATTAGTAATAATTAAATACATGCAATTATACATAATATTTTATACGCATCAATTCATTCCAGAAAAAATATCGGCAGACGCGGGATTAGAACCACGAGCCTTGCAATCTTTGCTCTATTCTACACACCGCGCAGTCCACACGACCATTCTCCGCCTGAACAGATATGCAAAAGTTGTGTATTTATACCATTGTTACCACCGTATAACGATAGATGTCTCTGTAGAGTATCTATATTATTATTTTTATTATTCAATCAGTCAACATTTATTCACAAGCTTTTTATATGATTAGATATCCTGGTTATATTTGAGCATTTAGTAATTGTTTTTTTTTTAAATAGATAAAATGATTATTTCGTCGTCTCCAAAGCTTGGACCATTCAGTACTAAAGTGGCGGCTGGATCCAAAGTAAATACATAATAATGTTATGAGAAATAATAAAAATACCATATTAATATAACGAGAGTTATAAATTCAAATGTATTTCCGTAAAAAATGTAACCTAATGAAAAGGTGTTGATTTCTGAACATGTAATTTGCCATGTCATCCTCCTTTTTGATTATAAAAGTACGGGTGGCTTACGATATTAGTATATTCATGTGTACATAGATAAAAAAATATTTTCGAAACATACAAAAATATACGTACTTACCTACGAGTATATTATGATGTTCGAAATTCAAAATAGGAATATTGTTTCGTTAGTATTGCCAGTTGACAAAATAAAAATCCTTGGAATATATTGTTTTTGAAAAATATTAGAAACTTTTTACCATCTATGTATAAGTTTGACGTATTTATTTTTATTCAATATAAAATTGTTTGCTTATAAGATATATATATATATATACCTGAGATGTATCCGTTGGCATATTATTCGTTAGTCCAAGCTACTCCGATATATAATAATTTATTTATGACTACCGCTTTAATATCTTTGTAATCGGAATATGCACTGACATCCCTCCGCTTAATTTAGCGACTCCGCTTCGCCGGGATGGTCATCGGAACGCGTGGTGAATCGATAAGGAGCAGGTCATGAAACAATGAAATAGTCGAGAAGTACATTGTACTTTATTTTATATAAATGACTGACAAACTTCGGTCATATGTCTGGGACGCAACATTCTGCATTCCTCACAGATCTTGTGCAGGCTCCGACTGACACGGCCGGCAGTTGTGACAGCACTGCGCCGAAATTAACACAGTGGCCACTTTGCGAACTATGGGGCTCTACATGACAGGACTTTTCAAATCTCAAAAAATGCCGCAAACAAAAATAAGTGACAAAAGATCGTATTTTGAGGCTTTTCAGCACCAGCCTGTAAGGGGTATATAAAGTTGATATCAGCACTTATACCACCTGCGAAATAAATAAAATACTCAATAAAATTGAAGCCGTAAAGCAACATTTTATTGCACAATATTTTGTCGATATCTTTCATAATTTTACAGAAAAACACGAAATGTATTAGCAATTTAACGTACTAACATCCTCCTCTCTCTCAAAAAGGTGTTAATACGTCATGTGAGGGCAGGATGAGGAGCAGGTCAGCAAACAAAGACTTTCTTTTAGAAGCACATTGATTATATTTACTTAAAACTTTACAAGGTTCCGGCCAAGCGGGATGACATGCCGATGTGGCCGTAATGCGTCCTTCTTTCGCTAAAGGGTGAGGACCGACTACCGATCTCCGCGCTCGGTCTCGGCTTTCGATCGCGCCACGAGCGGTGGTGTTTATAACTACCACACCCGTTAGCGAAGCCGTCCAAAATGACGACATGGCGCACATAAATGCACGACGAGCGACCAGGAATAAGAGACGAAAGATTGTATATCGAGGTCTTTGGTAACAGTCAAGGACTACATCATGCTGATGTCAGTAAATATGAAAATATCTCGTGCAAGTAAATTCTCAGATCATTTCGACCTCGTTTGAAATGCCTCGATCGTCCCGTTTCATGTCCGACCAAATTTTCAGCGTCCATTATCAAATTTAACGCGGCGCTTCCATTCCCGAGTCGCGACAATTTTTGCATTCACCACAAGTGACTAAATCGGCCATTTTAAAACTAATTTTATCCACTTTACTTGCACAGTGGGTATTGCTCGCGGGTATATCTCAATGGTCAAAGCGTTTGCTTTGCAAGTCAAAGGTCGTAGGTTCGATCCCCGACGGAGATTAAAAAAAAAGGAATTTTAATCGATTTCTGAGCTCTAAAATACCCCGGTTGGTGTGAATTTGATCCCTCACCCGTAAAATGCCAGTCATAGCCTATAAATTAAAATTGGTGGTAGACGAAAGTCGTCCCGTGGAGACCACCCATTCATAGTAAATTCATGTAATAATAAGGATGATGCGTGAATCTCGGGCTGTAGTCTATGACGTTGGCGGATCAACACTCCACATGCAGCGTTTTGCCTCATGAACTATGTTAAGCGTCATATAATTCCACAGATGAGACACTCAGAATTACTATTACCATCTGTCGGTATTCTACTGTATTTATTTACATAAAAAAACATACATGCTCTTATAACTTGCGTAATTAAGGTTCTAGTTCTTTTTCTTCATATTATTTAGCAAAGTGAATGGCTATAGATAAAAGGAGGCGATTTGAAGTCGCTGTTCAGAATACAAACGAATGTCAGAATGTCCATAAACTCAAGAAAAATACATACAAAGTTACAGCAAATGCATGTCTTCTTTATAAAAACGCGTGAAAGAGAGCACATCCGGTTGAAATCAATGAGCTCTATGACGCTTAGGCAGGACGACTTGATGCTGCATGCGAGAAATCCGCCCTATCCTTAAATACGGCAGTCGCCTTTGGATTGGAGCCCAAAAATACCTTCTAAACTTGATTGGCTCAGTTCAAAGAAGAGCAATTCATTTGATAAACAATGCCTCTTACGTCTAATCTGCAACAATCAATGGAACACAGGCGTAAGATTGGTTCACTTTTTAAAACTTACTATAAGCGACAACATGATTCACACATGCTTTATAATATAAGCTTGGTTCACCTAGTCTTTTCCACCGTAATTACCACGGTCGCTGCTTTTCGGAATTTAAATAACTAATTCCTACTGCACCCACCCACAGCCGACAGACTCGTCTTACACTTGCCGAACATCCATACACGGTTAATGCGTGTCGACCAAGAACTGGCAGTTTCCAAAGTTCCTTCCTTAATGCCACAGGTAAGCTTTGGAATGCTCTTGTGTTTCTTCCTTCCTACAATATCTTCCAGCAATCTGCCCAACCTATACACAAACACGAATACAACACACGTTTTGCGCATGCAGCGTCCAGCCTCCCTGGCTGAGCGTCATCGAGTGCACTGGTTTTGACCGTCTTTGCTCTCCTGCATGCGATTACATAAAAAAAGTGCTGTATTTGTGTGCGGGTTGGGGAGATCCCAAATATCCATTGATTTGTTCCTTGAAAAGATATTTAAGTTTTCTTTGTGATTTTTTTTATATTGTGGATTAAACAGGTCTTCCACACACGTCGTCCTACGTAATGAGCGCAACGAGTTAGAATCCATGCGGTGTTGTTTGAGCGGCGTTCGTATAGCGTTTATTTGCGGCGGGTTAGTAACACAACGATTGCCCGCCAACCGCAAGCTTTGTAAAAGAGCTTTTATCAAGTCCACATATTCTCAATACATTTAGTCGATAGATGACTATCAAAAGTTCCACCAGTAACCAGAACCTAATATGAAATTGATCGCGCTGATTTCATAATTTAAAAAAAATATTGATATCAGCTCTATAAAGCTCTTGTAGGCTGGTGCCGAAATACGTCGATGTTCGATCTTTTGTCTTTTATTTTTGTTTGCTGGTCGAACACGCATATACAATTATGTAATTAATTCATGGCGCTTGTTTAAAAGAGTATAAAAGAGAGTAGAGTGTAAAAGAGTTTGTTTGCTATTTAGACGCCGTCGTTTCAAAACCTGACTAAGATTGATATTTTATATTTTTGAAATCTAACCTTGTTAATTAGATTTCAAATGATAATGTTTTATACATGCCCTCGGTGGCTTGATCCACACCATAAGGGCAAAAAAATATCCAGGTTTCGGGAGTGTCGGGCTCATCATCCGATCTGCTTAAAAAAAGCTGATTATAAAACACTAAAATATTTTTCTGTTACTACAGATATATTTAAAAAAAACGGTATATCCGTTCTTGTTCGTAAAAGTAATTTACTTGTCTTTTACCCCCTCATATGATTACAAATCCACGTTTATATAGTATGTACTATGAGCGTCCTTTCTTCACATACTCGTATCAAACAGTAGTAATCCTGCTTGAGAATCCCTGTGTTTCTCGAAGGCTTCAGCTAGGCTAAGGTAAGACGTTGCCCATACAATGTCCAAGGGTTTGTGGTCCTCACAACGAGGTCTGCGGTCGAGGAAGCACTAAACGTCGATCATGTCTCGCTGAAGCAGTTCTCGCACCATGCGGTCCTTGTACACAATTTAACGGCCTATACTCAGGGCCGAATCCAGCATTTAAATCATAAGATTTTTTTATCCACTTTGAACATATATATATCGAATATTGGATACGAAAGTTTGCTTAAGAAAAATTTTGCTTGTCGCATAATTTTTTCTGTATCTATTCTACATTTGAAAACAAATCAAATTGAAACCACTGCGTTCTATGCGTTTTTCCGAAGCGTCTGAAGGT
This sequence comes from Glossosoma conforme, assembly GCA_022606575.1. Lineage (NCBI taxonomy): Eukaryota > Metazoa > Arthropoda > Insecta > Trichoptera > Glossosomatidae > Glossosoma > Glossosoma conforme. The sequence goes on from JAGTXR010000007.1 coordinate 232,115, forward strand.
CTACCTGGGAACATATATAGTTTCCGTTGATCTCCAGAGCAGTAGCTCAGGAACTTGAAAAGACAGCTGCTATAGTATCCGAGGAATATTTTGGGTTACTTAAAACGGATTTTTAAGAATACATATAGGATGATTCAGATCTGTCATTAGTTATTGTGCATGCCTTTTTCAAAATATATACCTGCCTCAGAAGGTACTCGTATATCTGAGCACATATATGGTTCCCAACAACATCTATGGCAGAATCCCCGCAGATGGATGTGACAGAAGATGTAGTATTCGAGGGATATTTTGGTAAAATGATTAGTCCACTTCCGAGGCTTCGACCATTTACTCCTAAGGGACACCTCAATCCAAACAATGTATTGTGGTAGGCAACAAACCATCCTAGTTTTTGCCCGCGACCAAAGTTGCTTAACTTTGATGATCTAACGCGAACAACGTTCACAATGTGTTTTTGTCGTTGAAGCATAGACGAAATTGCACGTGTAAATTTTTGCATCGTTATTGTTCAGCGTTGGAAAGATTTTTTTGAAATGGACCAACATGCAAGCATAACTAATACTTGGAATACAATCGTTGTCGAAGGTATTTTCTTCCAGGAGATTTTAAAAGAAGGTACTATTTTTATAACAGCTGATTTAGAATCTTAAAAAATGTTTCCAAAAAAGGTTTGCATCGGCCCTGGCGTTTAGGTCTATCACGTATTTTTTTATTGTCGGTAATTACCATCGATTAGGCTCTGTGGGTACTTGGTCATAATAATAATTAGACTCTACGTGAAATGGAACCTTTATCCATCAAGCTCTAGTAAAGAAAGTGCCGCGGTGGAACCTAAATTAGTCAGAGGCTGTTATATAATATGAGATGGGACACTTTTTAAAATTAAAACATCAATTTGTTTGATAAATTTTGATGGAATAATTGACGTTAATTTATACAATACGGCTGTATTAATTGTGTAATTATAACATGGACAGACGAATACTACCAGTAATTGAATTGTAATTGCTTTCTCAATTTTTACATTTAATATCATAAAAACCTCTCCGTCCACTGTTGAACGTAGGAGTTCTAAATGAGTTTCCATGCCTCTCGATCCTTTCCTTTCTGTATGCAGCCTCTTTCTGCTATTCTTGTAGTGGCCAACACTCTATTCCCAGTTCTTGGGCACCACTCCTACTCAAAATTGACCGTCATCATTTCGACAGAAGTCCTGCCCATTGCCACTTGAGTGTGCATATTTTAATGGTAGCATCTACTACTTAAGTTATTCTTTGAATACCCTCGTTTAGGATTATATTTATTTTAGAGACACTCCCAGCATGAATTTCTCCATAGCACGTTGGGTGACCTTTATTTTATAGGAAAGGCCTACTTAGAAATTCCTTCTTCGATCTATAAGTTTATACTGGGAGGATGCTTTGTTTGTTAATATAAATTCAATATTTTATTATGTATTTTATTGGAAATATCGAAATATGAAAACTTATAGTTTGAAGTAAGAAATTTGAAGTAAAAATATTAAATCTTATTTCACATTATTTTAAAGTTCATAAACAGTAGTTCACATACATTTATATACTTTATGTATGTGTAAGCAAGAATTTTCAGTTAATAACCTTTACGTTACGACTAATTATATTCACACATAAATACCTACTGTTAAATATTTATTTTTGGTGTTATCACAGGTAAATTCGTCGTTAGCTTAGCGTAATATATTGCATATTTATAGCAACACTTGAATCATAATATAATTTACAATATTACACCAAATATTTTCAAATGCCCAACCGTGTGTTATTTTTTTTACTGGTCACACCGCGACGCTGTTTTCGTTTGACAGCTAAAAATATCACTTTTTGATTATGTACGCATTATCGGTTTTTACCTTTTAATCATGTAGTTAAGCCCACAAGCCATGTTAAATATACTTTAACAGCCGTAAACCTCCGAGGTTGTATTTATGGTAGGGTCTTTACCGCGGAGAATGGAGACCGCTAAGCTAAGCGTCGATTCCTGAAGTCGTAAACGCCATATTGGCTATAAAACTGAAACAAGGGACAATCAAGACAAAGCACGGGGCATACCTGCGGGATCACATAGAGATAGTTAATCAAAAATTACCTGGAATTCTATCGGGATTACAAAAAGGTAAATAAGTAAAAGTACAGCATTGCATAATTTATCACATTGTTGTCAAACTGGTGGTCCACGGTGTTGATAAAGCAAAATACTCAATTCTACGCTTTTTGAAACACATTGTGAAGGATCTGTTGTAAAATTTGGAGATCACCGAACAATCATAGTGTTGCTATACAGATTTTGAAAGTTTATTTCACCATTTGCAAATGAAATTCATCCTTTTGAAAATTAAATAATAACTTTTAACAAAACGTATTTTAAATAACCAGCAGTCATAGTATAATAATCAAAAATATATCAATGTATAAATAAATCAATATGTCAACATAAATATATCAATATACTAATATATTAACATATCATCATATACATATATTAATATATCAATAGGTCATAATATCAATATATCGATGTTTAAATATCTCAAAATATAATTTTAAAAATATATCAAAATATCAATATTTCAACATATCAATATATCAATACATAAATATAGCAATATAGCAAAATATCAATATATTAATATTTCAATATATCAATATGTCATAATATCAATAAATTATTATTGTTAGAGAAGCGGAACGGTAAATGATTTTAATGCTAATATATATATTGATATCCCTCGTCTTTAAAATGACAAGTCGCAGGGTCCTCATGAGGCTGCGTGGAGGAAGGATGCAAGAGCAGATTACCAAGCAAAAGAACTTCGGTTCGGAAAAAACGGTCGGACGAAAAGTTAACTGACAACTGATCGCAGCAAAAAATCTAATTAAGGATTACAGTTGCACCAACATGAAATGGAGCAACTGTCATAACAAATAAAATGGCGTGTGCAAACGCCGTGTAATATTATATAATTAAAACTACATTATTAGGTGTGCATGTCAGGCAAGCGAACGAAAATATAGTTTTTCGAGGATTTACGGCATCAGTCTTAAAGAGCTATGTCAAGCTGATATCAATATTATATAACAGAAATCGAGCGGAAACTATCCTGTCTGAACAACACCTCATTGCTTAAAATTTTGTATAGCATAATGCAATATCTCATATTTGGTGCCGCTTTTGATGTTGCCATTTAACGCAATCTCCTTCTTCTGATGCCGTTCTCGGAACATCTAATTGGCCGTGTTTCTCATGAGAGTTCCAGAAATAATAAATTACAGATCAAATAATAACACGGCTGCGGCATTGGAGCGTTTTTCACTTTATAGTGATACGGTTGCCTTTTTAAGATGCAAACTAAATAACCTACGTTTTGAGCCATCAATCAAAATGTTTTCAACTATCAATTACGATTCCCATATCTCGAAACTGGCATCATTGCCTTGTGTGTCTTTATCTATCTGAAATGTGTCAGTTCTATAAATCAAAATTTGTTTCACATTGCAATGAGCATTTCGAAATCTATCAATAAATATGTCATAGTATACTTATAAATTAAAAAAAATAAAAGTTCTTCAGTTAAAAAATATTAATTTAAAGCTCTGGAAGCACCTTGCCAAAACATTTGTATGTAGCATCTTGATGTTCGGCTGTGAGACATGGTGCTTCTCTGAAAGTGATAAGAAAAGACTAGAGGTTTTTGAGATGTGGTCTCAAAGATGAATTTTCAGAATTTCCTGAAGAGAACACGTCACAAGCAATGAAGTTCTCAGCATAATTAAGGAAGATAGTGACTAATTGTTGCTAATTTGACGCCCACGCTCACTACTCCTGTGCCGACAAGCGGTATCCTTAGCAACATCCTGTTTTTCCTGATTCGCACGAGCACCTACATCCCTTATCAAATTCGCCTAGGCAATGCAATACATTTCGCCAACAGTAAATTTAAAATATGATAGTAATAACTAGTAAGGCATAGTTTAAAAATAGCACTTCTCCCTTTTTCAAGAAAAGCATTATCCAACGTTTTTCTTTAAGAATATGCATTCAATATATCACGAACAATGAGGTTCTCAGCATAATCAAGGTAGATAGGCACCTAGTAAGAACCATCTCAGAGCGGCGATCGGTCACATCATGCACCACAATTAACAACAAAAATCTTCGACGACATTGTGGAAGGGATGGTTTACAATTGGTGCACTAGATGTCTCTCTAACCTAACCTAACCTTAGTTATTTCGTTAACGAGACCTGATAGATCTCTGAACTCTATGATCACTGGATAAATCGTTAAGTAAGGTTAGGTTAACGAGACAGTCAGTAAATCAGTTGTTTTGTGCGCCAAATGTCCCTTGCACCAGATGTCTAGTGCGCCCCACTTCATACCGACGAGTCGTTGAACGAATTGTCTGGGGACGATAGGTATGACACCCATTAAATGTCTCGAAAATCATTTCATTGCACTTTTAAACTATCTGTCAAACATAACAATAATACAATTTACCTCAATAAAATTATTGTCATTAAAATATACTAATTATTACGGCTTACAAAATTATACATAATGTCAATATATACAATAAATAAGTTGCACAAAAGAAGCATAATTTACTTTGTAGCCACAAGATCTACCTCCCCAATATTGCTAAAATCCTTGCATTATAAACTATATTATTTCTAACATAAGGAAGCAAGAAATAACAAATAATAAATAAACAAGTAAGATAAAATAACCAAAATACCTTTTATTGAATCTAAAATGGTACACTATTGTTTTAACACATTGCAATTAAATTCCGATTTAATGATCGTCTATCTATTTTCTTTTCATCAAATTTACACCAATTTTGGTTTCCTCTCTAAACTATTCACGTCATGTGTTTACATATGCATAAAATTGAGTGCTTGCCACCCAAAGTGATGGTTTGTAGTTTCAGTCCACGTTAGATCAAACCAAACCGCATCCTGGAATCGCTTTAATGGCGGCGGTCGCATCGACACGGACAAAAGAATACTCTCTGTAATGGCCGCGGAAACGTTTACGATCGGAAGTGAATTTGAAATATCGCTGTCGTCAATAAAACCAACAGGTGACGCTGATCTTTTGTGATTTATTTGGGACGTGTCATAATTCGTATGCAATATGTTATCGGATTATTTTGATGGCTAACACGAAAAGAAATAAAAGATGATAAAATACGAAATCAGCCATTGTAATACTCGCAAATTGCGTGTTTCCCAGTCCTAATAGGTAAAAGAGAAATAGTTTATGGAAGGTATTTAAGTGAGTAATTTAACAATCAGAGAAATAATATTTTCAAGAATGCAACTATCCAAATTAAAAAAAAACTATGTAGTATTTGATCTTATTTTGGTTAGAAACGATTTTTTGAGATATTTCTGCCTGTTCACAAAAAAAATATTTTCCATAATGGCAACACTGACGCGATGCATTCATCTGTCAGATTTAAATTGCTCGTTATTCCATTTCGACCATTCTAAAGTGAATTAATTTTGTATAAATTTCAATTCAAAATTAATAAAATAAATAATATTAGGATACGGAAGAAAGGCCAAATTTTTCGTCTATATTGTTAGCGGTCACGGGTATGTTCTTAAAAATATATATTTACTTTTTTTATACACAATGTGTAAATTTAATAATGAATTATGGCGTATATTCTATGTTTATAAAATAATTCAGTAGTACAGTCTAATATTTATGCAACATCTAAAGACTATCGCTTTGTTCATAATACCGTGAATAAGTGGTGTTCAAGGTTTAGCTTTCGTCTTTTTTTATGTAAACATATAGGAGAATACCGAAAAATGGTGATAGTAATTCTGAAGTCTCATCTGTGGAATTCTATAACGCTTTCCACGCTGCATATGGCTAAGCCTACTCTAAGCTACAGCCCGAGATGCACGCATCATCCTATATTATTACAGGAATTTACTATGAATGTATGGTCTTCACGGGATTACTTTTGTCTACCACCAATTTTGATTAATAGGCTATGAGTGGCATTTTAAAGGTGAGGGATCAAATTCACACAAACCGGGTATTTTAGAACTCGAAAAACGATTAAAAATCTAACATACATTTATAATAATAGGTGAATACAACATTATTTAACAGATCAAAGATCAGTGTCACAACAAAGAGTTATTAACATTTTGAATGAAGAACTAATATTTATTTTAAGCTTCCTACAATGATGGAGCGCTTTAACTCGTAGTCATAACTCTCAGCAAAATTACATTGTTCGATATTTGCAAACATTTTGATAACAAATATGATCTTATGACTCGCTTCTTTGTGTTATTTTATCACTGAAAATCAATACTTCACACGTATCGCAATAAACCAATAGCAACTTTCGTATAATCGCACTAAAGGTGATGATAAAAAGTTTTTAAATACAAAGCTTTTTATTATACTCTGTGTGAAAGATCACGTGAGTGCTTATTCAAAAGGCAAGAGAAAACCTTGCAGGTTATAGGTTGACAACTTTCATCAACAAGAGCTTTGTGAGGTAGCTTATTAATTGCACATTAACTGTAAATAATTATTTATTTATTTGACTGACTTTCAGGTGTTTAGGTAAGATATATTTTTTGTTTAGTGTATTTTCAGTTGAAATGATGCAGTGTTTTGTTATTGTAATGTTTATTTTATTACGCTGTGAGTGAAGGCATATATATTTATCAACAAATATACATCTCTTTCCTTACTTTCTTCCGTATCCTTATATATAATATTTATTTTGAATTGAAATTGATATAGAATAACAATAAAACAACTGACAGATGAATGCATCGCGTCAGTGTTGCCACTATCAAAAATAAATAAAGATCAGAGGAAAGAGACAAAAATATACAACGACCAAAAAATATATTTATTTTAGTTATAGTGATCTCTTGGAATATTGATAAGAAACATAAAGCCTTCAAAAAACCTCGTCTTGAGACAGATGTTTATTTACTTTCTATAAAGAAAGCTTTGGAATCTTAAGTTCCTGTAAATACATTTCATCGCTGCACCGAAACGTAATAAAAAATGCTTAGCCATGGTTTATGCTTTTCTGTATGGAAATCACATTTTGAAGTAAATATCAGGTACTTATACAGGTAATAAGGTGGATGCTAATACAATAACTTTTAACGATGTTGGGCAAATATATAAATACTTACGGATTGACAATTTAAGACCTAGAAGTGTATGTATTGAGACATTATTAGGTATTTATAAATATGCTTCTTGAAACTGTTTAGTTTGCATCGTATCTCCATATTCAATCATATTTAGTTGGACTATAATATAACGAGATTAGTTTTCCCAGGAATGCATGCCTATAAAATATAAGAGTAATATTACAGTATATTTAATCAACGATACAATTTATAAACAGAGATTTTCTTTTTTATACCTATTTTCTGCGTATATTATTATTTTCTAGCGCCTGGCAACACCGGTGTCACTTTTCAAATAAAACTTTTGTTCTAAAACGAATTCTTTTTATTTCAATAGGTACGATTAAGTTACGCCATAATAATAATAAATATTATTGTCACATTTTATCGTATATAAATCCAGTTGCACAAAGCCAATAGAAGATATGTATTTTGCTAGAAAAATATATTTGAAATTATCCCATATATTAATAGTTTCATATGTTGATTGAACGCAGAAATCAAAAGTATGTAGTTGCTAAAATACTCTTACTCTTTGATGAAGTAACCCGCATATTTGTGTTGTTTACATTACTGTAAATATCCCAGACTAAAAATAACCAACGTGCAAGTGTTATAATTTTTAATCTAAACAAGTCAATTCAATATTACGATTTTATAAAAAAAGTTCTTTGATTCTAAAGATACTATATTTTTTTTAAATCTTGAAAGGTGACGATGGGAGTCTAAATGCTTAAATAATAAACAGTTATAATTGATAATATCTTACGTCAAACAGTCCCTGTATAAGCATATTGTCACCGTATTCAGTGGAAAATATATTATATCCAAATACATTCTAATGCTCGAAAAAAGTCATAAAAAAATTCTCCGACGTCTCTATTTTTATATGTACGGTAACTATCCATTCAATTCAATCAATTCCGTACATTATCCAACTCTTTTTCTTCTAGGGATGCTTTCTTTCCATTCGTTAGAGTCCCGGAGGAAAATTGTTGCTCTCAAACATTCATTCTTTCTTCTTCGCGGTGCAATTCACAACTCTGGGATTCTTGAATGTTTTTAACTTCTACGTTCCAGATAGGTACACCGGTGCTCGTAGCCATTCATTGTGTTTGATCCCAGTTGATACTTGTGGAGCTTCGAGCACTCAATTTAGTACAACGGCAATAGCGTTCCTAAGTGGCCTACCAGCACACCTCGATCGTTTTCTTACATCCTTTTCCTCTTTTGTCGATGGTATTGTTCTCATAGATCTCTGTGATCTTTGACACGTGTCATCTACTTCTTCTATTATGTTTTTTTGTATGTATTGTATGTTTATGTATACTCTATGTTTCTTATTCTTCATTATCCTATATACCTTGGAACTGCGGTGCTGTTAAATAAATAAATAAAAAATAAACACAATACCGAGAATAATGCCGTCTAAAGCTGTTATAATAGGTAAGTAATCAATGTATTTTTTAATGGGGTTGCGTAATTAACCTACCGCTTAAAAACGATCTTCACTCTCTTTGAAAAATTGAATTTATGACTTGATCGTAAATAATGTTGCTTTACGTTGATAAGAGATCACACAACTGTCAAGTGTTTGACTTCAATTACGTTTTGAGTTACGAGAGATTCGTTTTAGAACAATTAGAGCATTATTACAATTGATTTGAATTTTTTATTCGATCTGCTTTGGAGACTCTCTTTTTCGATTCTATTTATTAGACTAACTAGTGGTCTTATTAGATCATAACCACTATGACAGAACATTTTTTGATGACGTATATAACTCCTCTATGCCTACAACAAATTTGGTTATTACAATAATACATTGTAATTAAAAAAGTGTTACATTCTTTGATATGAAAATAAACATTTTAAACTAAGTGTTTTCAGTTATTGAAATATTGAATAAAATTGGTTCATCAGTTTTCTTTACGTACTTGTATCTTACTATTTTTTTATTTTTTTATTTATTTATTTCACTGAACCGAAGTTCCAATGTACGATTAATAAGAAACATAGAGTATACATAAATATACACTACATAGAAAAGAGAATACAAAATAAAAATAACATAAAAGAAGAAGAAGATGACACGTGTCAAAGATCACAGAGATCTAGGAGAACAATACCATCGACAAAAGAGGAAAAGGATGTTAGAAGAGGATCGAGGTGTGCTGGTCGGCCATTTAGGAGCGCCATTGCAGTTGTACTAAATTGAGTGCCCGAAGGTCCACAAGTATCAACTGGGATCAAAAACAATGGATGGCTACGAGCACGGGTATACTTATCTGATAGCTCTTGTGAACATTTGATTGTAAAGAAAAGGGTTATAATGGTTTGATTTCTTGGGAAATGATAAGGTATGGTAGCGTTGCGGACACGACAGACTTCTATACTCGCTACGACGCTTACGACGATGCATATGGCTAAGCGCTGCATTTGGAGTGTTGATCCGCCAACGTCATAGACTACAGCCCGACATTCACGCATCATACTTATTATTATAGAAATTAATTATGAATGAGTGGTCTTCACAGGACGACTTTTGTCTACCACCAATTTTGATTAATAGGCTATGGCATTTTACATGTGAGGAATCAAATTCACACCAACTTTTTTTAAAATAGCTCAGAAATGTTATTTTTTTTCATTTTCGTCGATTATCGAACCAACGACCTTCGGCTAACCAAACAAACGCTTTAATCACTGAGCTATACCCGCCGGTTATGTAAAGTTAGATCACAGTACTTAAAATTCTCGGTGAATATTATTTGCACTATTACTATGTGTGTGAAGCGAATGGATGACTATACTAGTGATAGATAGTGTGCATTCGTATTATGCATACACATACTAATTAATGTACATATTTGTTTTTAAGCTTGCACTATAACATACAGGTATACAGTAATATAATTATACGTTAATTAAAATGTTGATAGGTGTGATATAAAGTGCATTATATTATGATACCTACCGCTAGTGTGACCGCAAAATTTCATCAGCCATAAAATAAATTTAAAAAAAACTCATGATTTGCAAGATGGCGTATCTTGTTCCCTTCCCGCCTCTCGGTTGCCGCCGTTTCTCGGAATTTCGCCGGCTTTTGTTTACTCTCTATGTTATTAATGAGCTACTAAACTCTCAAAATTCCTTCTTACGTGGAAGAGATGACCTCTGATACAGCAGACTTGGGTAATTTTGAAATGCGTCATGATTTTTTTTTACAAAAATTAAATTATTTTGTCAATACATGATTTTTTCCTTTTTTTTAAAGCATTCTTTTTTAGAACGTTACTTTTATTTGATATTTTTGGTCAAAAAATTTGTAAGGCGGGAGGTACATATCGTCTGGAAAATTTATTAATTTTCTGCTGCCAAATGATTTATTTTTACTTACCTTTTTAGGTATTTATTACTAACCATTCGCTAAATAATTACTTCCAATTAATTGAATTAAATACCGTCAAAAAAAAATCGTTATCTAATCCTTTCAGGTACAGGTATTATCAAATAAAATATATATACAGTCGATTCCGCTTAATTGGGGCACATCGGGACTTGGGCATTTTGTCCCAATTAAGCGGCTGTCCCAATTAAGCGTTTTTTTTTTTACTAAATTAATTTATTTGGTTTATTAGTTATTTAATTTTAAATATTTTGATTTAATACCTTCTACAATTGAATCTTCATTATCATCGTAACATGGTAAATTGTTATCTATTCTTGAAAATTCTTCATAGTTAATAATAGGAACCTGTAACATATCCTGATTTTCTTCATTGCTTAAAATTTCGGAAATATCTAAGGGTTCAAAGCCGCAATTAGTGCGGTGATCTTAAATTTACTGTCCCAATTAAGCGGAATGTTGTCCCAATTAAACTTATAAATTTACTATTGGTTTCTTGGTTTGGTTTCTGTTCTTTGAGATTTGTTCCGAATAAACGGCTGTCCCAATTAAGCGGTGTCCCAATTAAGCGGAATCGACTGTATATCATAAATAATAATAAAAAGCAAAAATATTGTATGTATTTGATATTGTCATTCAAGATTTATTTGTTTATTTATATAAACAATATTTAAATAAATAATGTTCATAATGCCATTAGATTAAAAAATGTAGACCTTTAGTCGCATCGTCCTAAATCAAGTTGTCTTTTTGTCGGGGAAAAGATACAATTATTTTTATATTTTGTCGTGAAACCGTTTTCGTATAATCATGTAAAATGAAGCTAAGTACATATGTACTCGTAATTTCAATTATTCAAAAAAATGTTTTTTCCGATTTTTAAGATCGATCATAAGCAGTGAATACTAGGTAAAAAACGAGGAAAATCAAACGTAAATAAAGATATTTGCACAGCCATGAGTTAATCATTTTCGCAGAGAAGTATCGAATAGTTATTTTTCGCCGGAAGTATAAATATTTGAACTAGAATTGGCGGTAATTGGGATGCGCAATGTAGAGAACAGTGGGCGGGAGCGGCTATCTGGCCGGCAGATTGAAAAAAGTGTATTTGGGTTAACTTTGTGGATTTATGCTTTACAGAAAAAATAGAATAAACATTCGAAAATTTCTTTCGAACGTTATTAACTCGTCTAATAATAATAATAATAATAATAATAATAAAGTTTTTATTCCAGCAGGATTGGGTGGGTTGTGCAATACCCAATCTGCCATATTTTTAAATACATAGCATTGAACAATGTTTTAATTTTGTGAAGATAAAATAAAATAAAAATAAAATAAAATAGTATTTCATGGTGGTTTGTGCACCATCTCCATCCATCGATGGCTCAGGGAGGAGTTGAGCCATTCAGAAGCAGCCAGGATAATGATGTTGTTGGACCTCCTTATCCTGCTCCAGAAGCCGGCAACACGGTGTCGCAATAATGCTGGAAATGAATGGACTCCGCCCTCCACAAACATGTCAGATGCGCTACAAAATCTAGGGAGTTGCATAAGTTGGCGGTATGAGTTATTATACGCAACTTTGAGCTTCTCCCACTCTCGTTTAGGATAGTTAGACCAGAGTTCTGAGGTATACAGTGCCATACAGTGTGCTTTGAATAGCACTTTCCTGACAGCATTACTACAATGGTAGAACCTCCGAGAAAGCATACCGCTCCGAACGCTTATTGCTCTTCTTTGCCGCTCTATGTCTTCAATGTCACGTAGGTCATCTGTGAGGATGTGGCCCAAGTATTTTATTGAGGACACTGTCGCTAGATCCCTGCCCTCAAGACTCACTGTGGGTATGATCAGTGGTTCATTATTGTGTTTGAAGACACAAACGACTGATTTTGTGGGGTTATATTTGAGGTCATGGGATTTAGCATACTTTCACTAAGGTGAAGAAGGCATCGCAGTGCATTTATTGATGGCGATAGAATGACCATGTCATCAGCGTAGCTAATATTGTTAGCACAGTAGCCGCTTATATGACAACCTTTTCTGGAAGCATTTAATGACTGGATCAAGTCATCGATATATACATTGAAGAGAATAGGTGACATACTACCACCTTGCCGAACTCCGCTCTTCATATATAAAGGCGAGGACTCAGCTCCAGCCCATTGTACAAAATTCTTTTGTTGAGCATACCATACAGCCAAGACGTTTACAATAGCTGCCGGAACATTGCGCTTTTTTAATTTTATCCAGAGTTTCCTATGGTCAACTCGATCAAATGCTTTGCTCAGGTCCAAGAAGCAGGCATAGACGTTTGTTTTTCTGCTTATGTAATAGTCTATTGTCTGCTTGACACAGTAAATAGCCATATCAGTGGACGTGTTTCTAATGACCCGTTGAATGCCGAACACATATTTTGAATCGATTTCGATACGTTATAGATTTAATGCTGTTTTACTTTATTTTTGGAACGAACGTCGGTTACTTGCTTTAGGTTATTAGTGAAAATGACGCAATACGAGTTTTTTATTAATGACACACCCTACATACGTTACTCGTAATATAAACAACGAAGTTGCCAGTACTCTAAAATTTAATATATTATAGTAGGTATTTTATTATTAGTTTAAGTTAAATATTTAAAGTAATAATTGTTCCTTGAATGCTAGTGTATATCTTGATATTTGATTGAATTGAAATATATTCTGATTTACGTACAAATTGATCAGAAATTGTATTTTATTAGAGATATCAGAACTAGTAATATTTAACAAACGTTCATTATGTAACTCCATACAAGTGGTGGCATTGACACATGTGGTTTACAGAAAAATCGGTCCTGTGATGAAACCCAACGATATTTATTTGCATGCTGTACAGATTCCTGTATAGAATACATGTAGGTTGATAAAAGGAATGACTGCACTTCCAATTTCCTACCGTAGATGTCACAATGAGTACTGAAAGTAGCAAAACGATATATCACGTCAACCGATGTCGACGGTCGAAGAATCTTTGACGACATATATCGACAACCGATGCGAAAGTGTTAAATGAACTACACTCGAAAAATACCGTGAATAAATATCATGTCACATAAGGCCTTGATTTCAGTGCGTTTTTAATTGTACAGTAAATTTAATTTTGCTATCTTTCATCTTATGCGTCATCTGTTTTAATGCACGAAAGAAAGAACACGAGCGATTCAAAAATAGTTATGTACCACAAAAAGGACTGTCGCAGAAATTCATTTAATTTTAATGAAACAATTATTATGTTTTAATAATGTCAGCATCTTTGCAACAAAAAAAACGGTATTTGACGCATTACTTTATGAATTTATACAATAGAAGATGATAAGGAAAGGTATGAATGATATATGTATATATTTATAATTGTAGATAATAATGCGATGCACTACCTATAAGTTATCTTTCTTGGTAGTATCAATTCGGTGGATTGGTTTGCAGCAACAGAAACTTGCATCTCGATGTCCATTATTCTCGATCCTCTGCAACCCTCTTTAGCTCAGCGTAAGAGCTACAACTCATGTCCTCGAACACTAGCTGCAAATACTAATATATCTTAATCTAGGGCGTCCTTTACAGTTTCTCCCCTCAACCATCCCTTCCACAACATCGTGACGCGTGATGTGACCGATCCATCGGGCTCGCCTCTCTGAGATGGTTCTTACTAGGTGTCTATTTTCCTTTATTATGCTGAGAACCTCATTGCTCGTGACGTGGTCTCTCCAGGAAATTCCGACAAATCTTCTGTAAGACCACATTTCAAATTCGTCTTGTCTTTTCTTATTACTTTCAGATAAGCACCATGTCTCAATCTCTAATTAATTTCCTAGAATCTAACGGCAGATATGTAAGATAAAATAAAAGTACAAAAAATCCTTTAAAAAACCTTGATCATTGAACACCCAAATATTTCTCTGATACTATAGCCGCAGTCTATGCAATTTCGCGAGCTCTTGCCCTGGAGTCTCTCGGGAACCATCTATGTTCCCATGTGGAACTCCGGGTATACAGGAGTTCTGGGACAAGGCATATACAATCTAAGCTTACAGAACTGTGAAACAGAAATTTACAGTCACCATATGATCCAAATATGGAGATGATATGATAAAAAAAATGGCTAAAGAAGACCTAAATTTTATGTTGTCTTGTGTTTTCTATCGTTATTACGACGGTCGCTGCTCTTCGGAACTTAAAGAACTACTTCCTCCTGCACCCACCCACAACCGACAAACTCGTCTTACGCTTCCGAACCTCTATGCACGGTTAATGTATGTCGACAAAGAACTGGCAGTTTCTAAAGTTTCTTCCTTAATGCCACCGGTAAGCTTTGGAATGCTCTTCCATCGTCTGTTTTTCGTCCTTCCTACAATACCTTCAAGAAACAGATAAATATACACTTGCAATCTTCCCAACCCACACACAAACACGAACACAACACACGTTTCTCGCATTCAGCGTCCGGCCTCCCTGGCTGAGCTACATCAAGTGCACTGGTCTTGATCGGCTGTGCTCTCCTGCATGCGATTACATAAAAAATATGTTGAATTTTATTACAAATAAATTTATACTCGACGATCAATGAATGAATACGTCTGAATTCGGATGAATCATTGACATAATATGAGGGAATATAACAGGAATTCTTTTTAGTTACAAATATAACCAGTTTTACTTTAACGAGTACAGAGGGCTTACCGGACAGTTGGCGCACTGGTTTTTCAGGTCGAGTGAGCGACTCTGTTCGAGTACGAGCGGCGAACTCGCGACCTTGACTCACTCGGGAAGCCGACCAAATAAGGAAACTGCGCTTATTGGTCATTCACGTGTACGTGGATTTCGCACTTGTCATTTCAATGTTTGTTTTTTTTAAGAAAAAAAATTATTTGTTTTTTATACGCGATGGCGTTACAAGACATATTTTTGAGATTAAAAAAAATACATAATACATTTTGTATATAGTACAAATGAAATAATACTTACGTAAATAACAATGATAAAATAGACTAGGTCTCAGGAACGTCAGGCTAATAACCTGATTCCATAAAAAAGATTAACAAATCACTCAAAAATATGCCTTGGAAGCTACCCTTTCTTCAAGTACTCGGATCTGCTCTGGAGGTTTTTGGAAATCATATACTCGTATGTTCCAAAGAGGGTCTTCAGGTAAAGATATGTCCTTAAACTATAAATGTACAGTGGCAGCTGACAGAACTAAGTGGCAGCAATTTGTGGTTCTGTATAAGGTAAAAAGGATGTAAATAAATTATGGAACGTAGCTGCTGTCAAACGATTTTTGATTGCTTATATGTGAATTATATAGCAATTGCCATTTTTTTGTTCGGTTATGGAGCGGATATGCAAGGAAAAAAAGTAGGTCAAATACAAAAAAAACTTACATTTTCGTAAAACAGCCATGCGTGCTGATAAAATAATCATTAGTCTTATTGTCTGTGCTCGTTTTGTACCGTTTCTAAATTGAAGATCTTGGCGGAAGAAGGTCTGGCGCCTGTTATAAGAATGTTGGTTCAATTATTGGACTTCCCGCGGAGGTCCAGGGACGAGATTTTTGGGTCAAGCACTATGCGACTTTTAGACTAAATTGATCTGAATCTGTTTGTCTTCTCTTCCATCTTTGGCAAGCTTCTTTATCTAGCTTCTTTTCATGTGTGACTGCGATTCTAATCTCTTTCACGTTTCTTTCTATATAACACTTCTTTCCAAATGGTCAAAGCATTTGCTTGGCAAGTCGTAGGTCGTGGGTTCGATCCCCGACGGTGATTAAAAATAATAATCATTATCGATTTTGTGCTCTAAAATACCTCGGTTGGTGTGAATTTGATTACTCACCCGTAAAATGCCAGTCAAAGCTTATCAATCAAAATTGGCGGTGGACGAAAGTCGTCCCATGAAGACCACCCATTAATAGTGAATTCCTGTAATAATAATAATAATGCGTGAATGTCAGGCTGTGGTCTATGACGTTGGCGGATCAGCACTCTACATGCAGCGCTTAGCCATATGCAGCATGGTAAGCGTCATAGAATTCCACAGATGAGACTTCAGAATCACTATCACCATCTGTAGGTATTTTCCTGTATGTATATGCATAAAAAAAATATAAAAAGATGATTCAATAGCTTAAATTGGACTTTCACCTGACTCACCAATGCTAACTGATATTATCAGATTGTTTGTATTATTAAGAAGAATTATTCTCCAGTGTGATGTGGATGTGTGGTCCAGTTCAGACTAAATTGATATGTGATACTACAGTAAAATGATTAGGGTTCTTATCTTATTTTAATACGAATTGCGTTGAGATTGTCTTTTTGAAATCGGAAACATGGTGTCGTGTGCATTGTACAAGTTTGTAGCTAGTATTTCAGCCGTTTAAAGTGAAACCAAAAACTTGTTGTTTTTTTTTCGTTTTAATCTCTTCAAAGTATATGATGGCTACATCAAATGCTGTCATGTGCTTTGCAATAATTTGTGCTGCTTTTTAAAAATATTTTATATTAAACTGTTGTAATGTTAAAAATCTTGTCATGTGAGGTAGTTGGCTTAAAACGCCACGCTTTCCAGGCGACTTAACGAGTTTATGTCCGGTTTACACCGTGACTAGTTGAAGCTGGGAGAGTTCTTTTGGTAACTCTCTCAGCCCTCCTTTCTCCCGTCAGTTCATCATGTCACATCGCCAAAGGGATTGGTTACCGCAATCTTTATGTGACATGACTATGTAGGGTTCACCACGTACAGGTGGGAGTGGAGTTGGTTGTGAGAGGCTATAAACTGCTGTTTTAATAGCAGTCGGTAAGTGCGCATCACAACCCAAGATGGATGGCGATGGACTGACGACATAAGAAGAATAGCGGGAGTGACCTGGATGCGGAAGGCGGAGGCTTACAATGAATGTTAAAAATTAGATCAATATATTATTAGTATATCTAATTCTAATGTGTCGGATTTTATTTGAAAAACATGATAATTGTCATTTTTGATTACTCAATAATAAATTGCAATGTTCATTTATTAACATCCCCTTTACTTAAGGGAAGAACGACTTTACGTCGCCGGGATCGTTATTAGAATACGTGACGGACAGATGAGGATCAGAAGATCAACACACAGACTTTTTCAAACGCACATATATTTTCGATAAAATTTCGGCCCGAGGCGGAACTTACTTGCTTCACTGTCCCACACCAATCACACTCGCTACTGGTCACGGTTGGCGCACAACTAACTACTGGCTACCGGGCGCCCGTGGTCGGTGACGCCCAGCGATGAAATTCATCCAGTGACGATTTAGAGAACTAATGGGGCGCCAATGACAGACAGCTGTTAATAGATCTAACGGCGTACCGTTGACAGGACCTAAACAACCAAAATGGCGACACATGCATGTTCGACAAGCAAAAATAAGAGACGAAAGATCGTACATCGAGGTTTTCGGCAAGCGCTATATCAAGCTAATATCAATATTTTAAAAAGTGATTAAAAATTCCACCAAAAAATCAATGCTTTCGTATAGTTATAACTTAAAATGAAAATAAAGCGAATTGTCTTCTTCTTTAGCCTCGCCATTTCCCATCATCTGGGGTTGGCTCTCCTTGTGCACATTTGTCATGTCTGTCTGTCCTGCGTTGCATTCTCGGTCAAGCCCAGAGTTTTCAGATCCTTGTTTACAGTTGCAGTCATGGTTGCCTGCGGTCTTCCAGGTCTTCTTCTCACCGTGGATATGTTGAGGTTTCTCTTCACCATGTGGTCCTCATCTCTCCATGTCACATGCCCAAACCATCTTAGGCGGTTTACCATTATCTTTTCAGGTATGGGGGCCACCCGAAATGAACTCCGAATTAAAAACAAACGAATTTTACGTTCAAAAATTTGTATTGCTTAAGTATTTTAGTCGTTTTGACTGATATAACGACAGTGTATATTTAAATTTGTTTTGATATCAATAACATTAAATATTTTTAATATTACTACGATTTGTTATGGAATTATTTTGCAGCATACTAATTCGTCTTTCGCAATAATTACTAAGCCTCTCTTTCCCAACTCAAGGTAGAAAAAAAAATCTTCTCATGTCATCAATCGCATTGTGTGACGTTTTCATTATCAGACCAATAGCCATTTTTTTAAAAGTCAGCTGATGTGAGGTAATTCCTCTGGTCTGTTGCCGAATTGACGTGACCCTAATAAATTAACGAGCTTCCGCAGTTCATCGCTCACATTAACCCGGTAACGCGATTTGCTTTCAAGGCCACCGTCTGGAACAAACCATTTTTTCAATATTGCTATTACATATATGAATATATAACTAGAACATATAAAAAAGAGCGAAATTAAAGATGGTCCATATTCAAGAAGCATTTCAAAAGACCAATAGTATTTTTTTATTTATACCAAGTTTGTTATATGATTTGTCAATTTGTACTACATTATTGTTAGAAGGCTGAGGGCTGCAAAAGATAGAGCGCAGTGGACAATTTTATTAGGGTAAAAATAAGCATTTCAATTATGGTATTCACAGGAATGAGAATTACTCTCACTATACAAGATTGTCTTGAAATGAAATCATTTAATTTTCATATTCGTTTCATATCTGTCAATTTTCAAGGCATTCTACATGCGAAGGTCTACCAGAGAATGTGTATGGTTTCCAACGACTTCCAGGGTACTAGAACTTTATGAAACAGCCTTTATGCCCATCTAAGGTAAATTTTCGGTGATTTATTAATCTAAATAATTTAAGAAGATCTTGGATTATTTGGCTTGACCAGGTGGCTCATCCCAATAATAATATTCGTACATTAATTGAGCAATGTAATATTTTTCTAATAATATATTTACAATACTGTCGGAAACATTAGGATCAGATCCTGTCTGCCCAGAAGTGGGTGACTTCGATGGCATTTCTAGTAATAACGCTTACATACAAAGTTATTTAAGTTTGATAAAATATGAATTTTCATAAATTGAGAACATGAACTAAAAATAACACGCAATTAATAATTATATATTTCAGGTTTTCGTTAATTATTTGACTACCGTTAACATGGCAGTTATGCCGTATTGTTGACAGCCATATAAAAAAACAAACACGATCGCTTGGTGTTGCCACGCGCGTGGAATGACATTCGTTATTTGTGTTTGCGCCTCTCGTTGAAGTCCAGTGCACTTTTTTCCGGCCAGCCGTAAGTGACCGGGTAGGTAGGTACGAGCGCATAACTTTTAGGAGGGGCAAGTACGTTTATTATTTACGGAGTGCTGTGGGCACAAATAGTATGGTCGGATGGTCAAGAAAGCTTTAAAAGGAACTGGTCGGCGCGTGCGCGTTTCCGTAAAGGTAATCGCTCCATTGATAAGTGCAGCGCACCTTTTTAAAATTATCCACGCTCTTTTGAAGGCATTTTTAATACACGATTTTAAAACCTTTTTGCTGAACATTTTTTGGTTATGATGAATATGTTTTATAGTTCATTTTTATCACTCAAATGTCCACTTCAGTAAGTGTTTTTTTAATTTATATTTTTAATAAAATTATGTATATTTTTGATTAAATCTTGCATACTACTCGTAATTAAATATAATATATTAATAATGGTATCCCGTAGGCGTTCGTTGATTTTTAAGACAATAATATTTATAATATTTATGTGACAAATTGACAGACTGATTAGCTATACCTATCTGGGACAAGTAATACATCTAGGACGAAGTAACTTCTCAAAAGAAATCGACAGGCATATATATATATACATCTGGGATGAGCAGCATTTGAAAAACTAAAGTAGTAAATTTTTAAAGCGAAAATTCTTCAATGTCTTAAAACTAAGGTGTTTAACCGATGCATCCTCCCTGTATTAACTTATGGCACAGAGACGTGGAATCTAACAGCAAGTCTTACCCATAAAATAAAGGTCACCCAGCGTGCTATGGAGAGATCCATGCTCGGTTTGTCTCTAAAAGATAGAATCCGAAACGAGGATATCCCCAGAAGAGCTCATGTAGTGAAGGCTACCCAACGAATAGGCACACTCAAGTGGCAATGTGACATATCTGTGGAAGAGACGACGGTCGATGGGGAAGAGAAGCATTGGAGTATCTGGCCAACGAAGCATTGGTCGACCCCCTGCAAAATAGACTGATGAAAAAGAAGAATAGCGGGAGTGACCTGGATGAGGAAGGCAGAGGATCGAAGAGGATGGAGACTTATGCGGGAGGTTTACGTTCAACAGTTAACGGATATAGGCTGACGATGATTTTACAAATCAAATAAAAAAAACATGCATATTTTACTAGTAGTAGTCACCACCAGATCTGTTGAAATGTTATATATATTTTTATCAAAATGAAGTTATCATTGCATATTATCGTTATTTTTTGCATTTATTTTCATAAAAAAACATGAGTACATTATTCAGTAGCAATGTTTACAGAATCCATCAATTTTTGTGCAACAATTAGTAACTGATTCATAACCAAACATATTCAAATGCAGGTTTACTCGCTAAGTATTGGACAAACATTGAAGTTCAATGTTCACACCTCCCAGGAGACACCAATCTTAAACATTTTATATATTTTTTGTCGAGACAAAATTTTGCAGTAAATTTTTTTGTGTGATGGTTTTTTTTCTTAAAAATTGTTCACTAAGGGGGTTTTATTATCTGATCTCCTGGCAATAATTTAAAATGAGTTCACTGGATATCGCTTCTCACATTTTTCAAATAATAAGCAGTTACTGAAGTATATGCACCATTACGACTGTTTTCCTCTCTGCTACGCCTTGAACAAGTAACGCATGATTCGCTAACTGCCTGGAATACAGCATATCAAGAATCAACCTCGGGGGGAATAACCAAGTCTTTCTTTCCATCACGGAATTTTCAGAGAATTCCTAAAAAGATTTGGGCTCTCTTCTTGCGACGCATGTTCGTGTGATCCAGGCATGCAACAGACGGTGAGACACTCTCGTTGAGTGCATCATCCATGAAAACAGGAGACGCATTCTGTGTTGTCGCCTGGGAGTCTCTACCATTTCCTGAGAGGATTTACTTGAATTGCTGCTTCTGACGGTCACTTGCTGTTAAATTTCATCAGGGAAATCGTCACGCCTACATGAGCGGTTAATGAGGCTGACTTGGAATAGGCTCCTACGTTCTTCAACTATTTCTCAGACCTATATTCTAACCTTGTGTGTTACTTGCAGGGTACAATTATATTTTACAAATATATTTTTTTCTACATTTTTTTTAGGGAAAAAAAGTAATAAAAAATAATAAAAAATTATATAGTTGCCACAAATTGTTGCTAAACAGTACGATTTGTTTCTTCCTTCCTCGTTTCAAAGCATCTTTGCTATGTAGCAACTGATCATGCAACGAATCCCAACGGATCATGATGAAATCAAGGGGGCTTGAAGATAAGAAATCTATAATATCCGAAGCAAATTTGGGATTTATTTAAATATATATTTTTAAGTAATATTGGATGATTAAAAAGATACTTTCAACGCCTGGACCATTTCATTTATTGTGATTCAATATGACTAACGACATTTGGTAATTCCAGGCATACACCCATCCATGCACTATCGCACGCAATGTAACATAACTGCTGTTATCATATAAGAATCGATATTTCAACGTAGTAAAGTCGTTATTTATTATCATTGTTTGATTGCATTGCCCCACCAAACATACGGCGAGAAGTTACTACCAAGAAGGAGCTCACCAAAGCAACCCACGACGCACTCCACCCTATGTTTGGGTATCAAAAGATAACCACACGGCTCAAATCAAGAAGAAGTTTCCTACAGTCGACAACGGAACTGGTGATACCTGAGGCCACCCTGCGGCTGAACATGTGGAGAAGCGCAACTGAGGGGAATACTTGGATTGCCCCGAAAGAGGACCTAGCCCCTGGACATGACCAAGGGTGGAATATATGGAGGTCCCTTAACAGACTTCGGACCGGAGTATGCAAGACGTGGACACAAATGAAAGCCTGACAGTTTTACAGCTGACCGACTGAATGTGACTGCGGCGTGGAGCAGACCCTGTCACACCTTCTGGAGTGTGCGCTGTGTCCGAAGAGCTGCACCCAGGAAAACCTCATGATGGCCGAGAGTAACGCCATCAACGTCGCCCACTTCTGGGCAGACAGGATCTGACCCTGTTGTTTCCGACACGATTATATATATCATTGTTTGATTATTCATCATTTTGTAATATATATTATACGAGTGTTTCTACACGAAACTTTCTCTTCAAAGTATTCGATTTTTTTGCACTATTCGTCACTATTTATCTTGTGGACTATTCGTTTATATTCCTTAACCCTTTCATTATGCCTTGGCTTGAATACAAATTATACTGTCAATTATACAACTAGTATTAGAAGCATAAATGTACTTATCTGGTCTATTTTCATATATCTCATTGCTTCTCGTATCCTTTAGCTATCAGATGATGTACAAAAAACTATTCTAAGTAAGTAGCAAAACGATATATCACGTCACCTGATGTCAACGGTCGGAGAATCTCATGACGGCATATGCCGACAACCGATGCGAAAGGGTGTATGTCTTGGGTCTCGTTGAGTGAATAGTAAAAAAACTTGGTAACCTCCTGTAACAAAATATTCTACGCCCACATATTTCTGTTACGAGTTTGCTAATACTTTGTGTCAACAAAACCTTGAAAATGAACCAATATTGCCTCATCCATTTAGCGAATTTCACGAGATAATAGTACTAGTGGTATAAACCACATTATCTCATGTTATTAGCACTTATTATGGATTAGATCATAAGTATTTTGATGACTTTAAATCATAATTTTTTGTTGAATTATACAACTCCAAAGATGAAGCGAAAATCCGCCATGTCTAAAATCTAAGATTGAATGCATCTTCAGTGCTTTGGGTACAGAGACTTCAAATCTTACCGTGTCACAACCTATCGTTCACATACAATTCATTCATCGAAAAAAAACATAATTAATAAATTTAATACCAAACCAATTTTCTATCCATCTTCCCCTACCCTCATTATCTACATGTTAAGATAGCCTAGTTAAGCGCTCTTTCGCATTACGCTCTACTTTGATGGAACGTATCCCCCGTATCTTACTGTATGTGTAAATATTATTTGAAATCTTAAAATGCTCAGAGGAGCGTTCCATTCAGTTATCTCATTCGTGCGTTGTATTATCCTGCTAGACACTAGAGCTGCACTTTATTTGCTTTGAGCAACAAGTCTATTTCTGAAATGACACATCCTGTATACGCTCCAAGAGTGAAAGATCTAAAAGTGATTGTAGGGAACATGTAATGGACTATGATTAGCTGTGGGCTTTTGAACTCTATCGGAAACTACACACATTATTTTACTTTTTTTGATTTAGATTTAAAAGTATTAAAAAAAACATTTATTAACGAATGTACGCCTGATATTGTGGCTTTTGGGTTTGGCCGTGTGTGGCGAACTTCCTTCAACCAATATTTCAACCGCCATTAAATCATCAACCCCTGCAATGGCGGTCGAAATATTGGTTGAAGGAAGTTCGCCACACACGGCTAAACCCAAAAGCCACAATATCAAATCTGGCCGTAAAAACCTAAGAAGTTATTTGAATGTTCGCCTTTTTATAGTATAAAGTATTTACGTCAAATCAGGTCCTAATAAACGTATGACAGACGTATACAACCTGGATTCTAGAATCAATTACAATCTGCCAGCGTGGATAGCTCAATGGTCAAAGCGTTTGCTTTGCAAGCCAAAGGTAGTGGGTTCAATCCCCGACGGAAATTAAAAATAATAAAAAAGTAATCGATTTCCGAGCTGTGAAATACCCCCGATTGGTGTGAATTTGATCCCTCACCCGTAAAATGCCAGTCATAGCCTATGAATTAAAATTGGTGGTCGAAGAAAGTCGTCCCGTCAAGACAACCCATTCATAGTAAATATCTGTAATAATAATGATGATACGTGAATGTCGGACTGTAGTCTATGACGTTGGCAGATCAACACTACATGTAGCGCTTAGCCATACGCACCATGGTAAGCGTCATAGAATTCCACAGATGAAACTTCAGAATTACTATCACCATCTATCGGTATTCTCCTGTATGTGCTTACATAAAAAATTATGTACTTTCAGATGGTGTTTTACTTACATTTCGTTACTTACATTACTATAAATCTAAATGTATATAAACATGCTTACACGATAATTGATTACAAATTCCAAATATCGCAAAAATAATATACCTTTACTGAAATTTATAACATCTTAAAGAAATGTTCAAAATTACAGTCTGAAAATTTTCAAAATTAAGGACACGATTTCTTTGTGTTAGATATTAAAGTTCCTTTCTCTTGGTTCTTGTAGGCTGTTGTCTGGAGCTTGTCTGGAGCTTTGTTTCGAGAGTTTGGCTAACGAAAGCTCAAAAACTTGCTCGACGACATTTTACGGGCGCGATGGCACTTATTTGAATAACTTGCAGGACCGGGAGAGCTTTAGAAGGCTGCTTAGAAACTACCTTAACTTATTACTAAGCTGAAAATTTAATTGATGTTTTATTTTATTTTATTACAATTACAAAAATACTTGTCCTCCTTGCAACTTAGATTTTTTTTATCTAGTTCTATCTTGTACAATCAATTTTTGTGGCGTGTGAGATGTACTCGTAGATATACACAAGAAAATTCAGCAAGATCCTTGACTATTTCTATAAATATCTAAATTAATTATTTTTATTACGATTCGGGCTTTTATTAAAGTCCAAATACTTGATCATTAAAAATCACTGAAAGTATAATTATTATTGTATCAGAATTTGTATAGCGGGTCATTCCATAAGTTCCATTATATATGGTCATTCCAAAAGCGCTTCTTTGCCTCTTTGAATAAAAAGGTGGGTCTTGAGTCTGCTTCTGAAGGATGCCTCCACTTTAAGCTGTCTTATGCTTTTCGGTAGCGAGTTCCAGGCCATGAGTGCCACGTAACTGAAAGAACGATTGCCAAAGACCGTGCTAGGACTACGTCCCGTCAGCTGCAGGGTGCTACTGTTTGCTCTAGCTGATCTGAGTGTCTCTCCACGCGCGCTTATTTCTGAAGACTTGATCAGTTCTGTCAAATAGCATGGTGCAGTTCCGTTGAGTGTCTTATAAGCCAAGAGGCATAATTTGTGCTGGATTCTAGCCGAAACTCTCAACCAATGCAGTCGGTGTAGTATTGGAATGATGTGACAGAATTTGGGCGCGTTGTAGACTAGTCGTGCCGCTGCGTTTTGTAACGACTGCAAGAGCTTTAATTGTTAAATGCCATCAAACAATATTATCATTTACGTGTTTCTACTTATATAAAAAAATATAGAAAGTTTGCATTATATAAAAAATTAAATTGTGGAATATATAAGTCTAAATATGTATTTTATTTTTTATTGATGAAATCACAGGCTCTATTTGCGCCCTGATGCGGCCCCGAAGGTCCTCGATTCTCGATACCCCGGCATGTCGGTAAGTCGTCTGATTTATCCCCTTCATGCGGCGGGAGAGTCTTCGATTAACCGCCGGGATTCGATCCCGGGACCGACGCAAATTTTAAATTAAACTTCACTCGGACTTTTACGACGTCCGACTCATTTTTATGGCGGCCATGTTTTTCTGCGCGTTGCGTGCAGGGACAAACTTAGAATAAAAAAATGTTAATATTTAAAATGTTTTATACATATATTGTCCAAATTAATTTTTATGTAATCACATACAAGAGAATGGTGATAGTGATGCTGAAGTTTTTACCTTTGGTTTCTACGACTTTTACTATTCTACATATAGATAAGCGCTGCATGGACTTCTTCGGGGTATTTTATGATGACTTAGTCATCAACCCTGAAGAAGACCCCGCAATGGCGGTCGAAATATTGGAAAGAAATAATTCGGCACACACGGCTAAACCCAAAAGCCACAATATCAAATAATAAGTGATGTATTTTTTTTTTACATATTTTCAATACTGATTATAAAACATTTATTTTATCTTCAAACTGTGGTATTTTAACATTTTACAATGTTTTTATGTCTAAAAAATAGGCAGCTGCAAAATGATAATTATACTTTATTAAAAATGAGCAATAAATAAAATAAAATTGAAAAAACATTTGGTTTGCAAACGTTTCGAGTTCTAATCCCGGCGTACATGGTTTATTTTCTCCGATATTGATGAGAGAGACGTCATTAAGATGAGATTTAGTGTAGATTTGTATGTGTTTATATATTTTTTAATATTACTTAGCGGGTCTGCTCTCGCGCATAAAGCTTGATCCTCCGATGATGACGAGCAACTTTGCTCCGTCAAAGAATGCGAAAATAAAGTTTTGCGATTCTAACCGTTTAATGCTCAGGAGGAATAGCATGCGCACAGCGATGTGCGGCCTTTCAAAAAGCACTAAAACCGCTGAACGCTTTGAGCTTTTTTTTTGTATTCCGCTCGTCATACACCAGAGTTTTATTGCCTTTATCGACTGTCCTTAAAGGCAAATCAATGTCTTTACAAAAGCCACAAGGAATTTCTTAACAAAAATGATTTTTACGCGAAACAAGTAAACGTACTATAGTAAGTTTGTGCACATTGGGATTGAAGAAGCTTTCATAGATCGCGAAATTGAAATCTTCCACCAAGTGAAACAGTGCTCAATGTTATCCATATAAAAGAATGTATGATATTATTTTAAATTTAACCGATATATATATAAATAAGTATTCCTTGCTGAAATCGCATTACAGGCAACCCTATTAGGATTTTTCCTATAGTACGGTTGCTTCTAGTAATATGTTTTTTATACAATGGGTCGAACCGCCTCATAGGACTGAAGCCTTGGAAGCATCGGGCTTATCATTAAATTTTATGAAAACGTTATAGGAATGTTAAATTATATGATACTCGTAATAGCTGTGAAAGCTCATTTAATGTTTTTTGAGCGTCACGAAGAAATAAAGTGAGTGAAATAATGTGAAATAAAGTGAAATACCACCATATTCATGAGTTTACTTAAAGATTGTGGACTTGAAGGCTTACCTTCTTTTTCGTAGTATCAATCTGGCGGATTGGTTTACAGCAACAAATTCTTGCATCTCGATCTCTGTTCCTATCGGTCCTCCGCAACTCTCTTTAGCTCAGCATAAGAGCTACAACTCATGTCCTCGAACACTTGGTGCAAATACTCATGTCTAGGTTTACCTAGAAATATACATGTTTCCCAAGGATCTCCAGGGCAGATGCCCAAAAAATTATATGGCAGCTATAGTAAACGAGGCTTATTTTTGGTTATTTCTTAATCGATTTTTTAAAAAGAGATCGCATAATTAGTCCGACGCTTCGTAGGCCAAGACCATTTGGTTCTGAGGAGTGATTCAACCCGACCAGCGACACGCGCTTCGCAATAGGTGGTGATCCATTCACGTTTTGGTCTGAGCCCAATGCTTATAACTTTGTTATTTAACGAGAACCGCGCCAACGATGAAAATTCAAATAATAGAATCTTTTTGTTTCAAAATGTCTAGATTCGAAAATATAATAACATCCTCCTCTCTTTCAAAAGGTTGTTATTCCGTCGCGAGATGGCAAGATTAGGAGCAGATTGATAACATAGACTTTGTCAGAAGCCAGTTGACTTATATTTACGATAAAACATTACAAATTTAGGGCTCGACCTAGGCACAGCATTAGGTCGAGCCGCAATACAATATCTCTCGCCGAAAGGCGGGACCCAACTGATCGCACTCATCGGCGCTGTCGCGGCGGTGCCAACTGCCGATATGGCGAACACATTTATGTACGACAAACGCACATAAATAAGAGACGACAGATTGTGTATCGAGATTTTCGGTATCAGTCGACAAGGGCTACATCGTGCTGATGTCAGTAACTTATCGGCATGCAAACAATCGTTTACGACTAGGCCAAGCTCTTCTTCTGCAAATAGTTATTCATATTACCGGATGTTGACTAACAGACTACAGTACTAGACAGGTATTTGATATCGATCCGTGAGCAGGTCACTAATCACGAGGGCAAACACCTCAGGGAATGATTGCCGTTTGCTGAATCTCTCTAACAAGAAGAGTCAACATAGAGTCACTGGTTGTGTTTGTCTGCAAAGATCACGCAAACCAGCGTTTTTCAAACTTTAAGCATTCACGGAGAAGTAAAAATGTTTTTTTTTTTTATGTAAGCACATACAGGAGAATACTGACAGATGGTGATAGGACTCGCTTGGTGAAAACCCTCCCTGTCCCGTCCTGTTTTGGGAGACCCAGATGGAGACACCCGTTACTGGACGCACGCAAAAAGCGACTTGTTAGAGAGTGGCCGAAGGCCTTCCCGTGATTCTAGTTGCATTTTTTTTGCCGGTCCGCAAAAGCTCTTGCTGATCGAAAAATTCATTTTATGGTCTAATAAATTTTTTGCGGATAATATGTTGAAGACTGCTGATTTAAGGTGAACATACTATGCCAGCAGGTATCTGCAACGAGTGGAACTGTTGAGAAACATCTCAATACATCGTTGTGACAGTCAAAAGTCATAAAAAAGAAAGAATGACTTTTTCTCTGAGACTGAAAAAATTAAGTTGCCTTGATTATGCACTAATTTTAATTACTTTAAGTAGCAACTTGTTACTCCTTTCTGATTCTCCTCTAAAGAAATGTATCTTCTGGAATCGATTGTTAGCGGGTCGCGAAGTGACGTCGGTAATCTGGCAGCAGTTAATCTGGCGCGAGGCGGCCAGAGTCGGTGTTGGTGACGATGAGCGCAAAAAGGACTGATTCTATGTGGTTTCTCCTTTATGCAGGCCTCCGACGGCCACACACTCACACAAGGCAACGTCTATTGTGATTGTTCGATATAAATGGGACATACAATACAAACATTAATAGCGAGTCATAATAACCAAAAGCGTACACCCGATCAATCCGCCGCATACCAATAAAAACAATAAAAGCAATGGATTTATTTATTTTATGTAAACACACACAGGAGAATACCGACACATGGTGGTATTCTGGAATCTCATGGAATCAATGGAATTCTGAAGTCTCATCTGTGGAATTCTATAACGCTTAACATAATGCATATGGCTAAGTGCTGCATGTGAAATGTTGATCCGCCAACGTCATAGACTACAGCCCGAGATTCACGCATCATCCTTTTTATTACATAAATTTAATATAAATGAGTGGTTTTTACGGGACGAGTTTCGTCTAAGACCAATTTTAATTAATAGGCTATGACTGGCATTTTACGGGTGAAGGATCAAATTCACACCAACCGGGGTATTTTACAGATCAAAAATCGATTAAAAATTCTGTTTTTTTAATCTCCGTCGGGGATCGAACTCATGACCTTTGACTTGCAAAGCAAACGTTTTGACCATTGAGTTATACCCACCGGCCATATAGCTCATTCTTTTGCAAATTTCATGTAGAGTTGAAAAAAGGTCCTGCTTTTCCAAAGAGGCTCTACTTTCTCTCCTACATAGCTTTGCTTTCCTTACAAGTTACTACAGTTTTTTGGATTTTTAAAAAAAATGTATTAGCTGTATATTTTTTTATTAGTTTGACGGTAACTTGCGGTCATAACTGCATACTCAGCTATTGGGAAACAAAACCCTTCGCAGCTGAACAAATATGTGAAGTTGCGTATCGACGTAAGGTACAAAACTCGCACATCTGGGACTACATTACTACTCGCAACTATTTACAGTTATAGAATCAATGCACAAAATGTGTTTGAACAATTATCTGGGTTCTATACACGAAACCGCGGTCTCATTTCTGTCAACGCGATCCATGTTAAAACAATTTAAAATATCAATGAGTGATTTTTTTTAGTTTACATTTTAATACTTTATTTACGAGTATAAGATCGTGAATACTTGAAAATGGTCTATCTATGAAGCAGTTATAATGTTACGTAATCATCATTTCCATGTCAACTTCTATAAAAATGAGCATTTGGGCATAAATAGATCTAATATTTAAAAAAAAATGTAAAAAATAATATATCATTTATAATTTTATGCAGTGAGCTTTTATGAAATCGCTGCTATTCCTCGACTGGAGTCAACATCGGTGAGTCGTAACTTAAGCTCACGGAGTCAGATAATCAGTAAGTCATATCACGTGACTTGCATCACGCAAGACTCTCGCTGTACAGATTGCAGGTATTCCTCAGTTTACGATGCCGTATCTCATTGTGAGCATTCTTCAACGAGAAACATTTAAAGAGCTTTTTCACGAGGATAAGCTTTTCATGTTTCAAGTACACGCGGTTTCACTTGTTCGCGAGACTTTTAAATTTGTTTTCATTCCTTTTATTTTTTAGTAAGTGTAACGTAAAGTCTTAAGAATGAATTATTATTTATTATATTTTATAAAGCGTAAATTTTTTTTTTTTTTTTTTTTTTTTTAATTTATTATAAAATTAATATATTAAATTTATTTTCTTTTTGGTAACACTGATTTTGACAGCTCACGTACGTTTCGTGTTTTGTGTCACTGTCAAACATCTTCAGTTTGGTCTCTAATTTAACCATGAATCGTCTTAAAAACGAACAACGCTTGCAAATCATTGAATTTTATTGATCCATATTTTTATCGAAAAATTGTGTTCAGCGACGAAGCTCATTTTTGGCTGAATGGATTCGTAAATAAGCAGAATTGTCGGTTTTGGGGTGAAGATCAGCCTAAAACATTGCAAGAGCTACCAATGCATCCAGAAAGAGTTACTGTTTGGTGCGGATTATGGGCTGGTGGCGTCATTGGACCGTACTTCTTCAAAGATGATGCGAATCGCAACGTAACTGTGAATGGTGAGCGCTACCGTGAGATGATATCCAACTTTTTTTTGCCCAAAATGGAAGAACTTGACTTGCATGACATGTGGTTTCAAGAAGACGGTGCCACATGCCACACATCACGCGAAACAATAAACCAATTGAGTGGTAAGTTCAGTGAACACTTTATTTCACGTTTGGGACCGGTCAATTGGCCGCCTAGATCGTGCGATTTAACGCCTTTAGATTATTTTTGTGAGGCTATGTTAAGGCTCATATCTATACTGACAAGCCCGCTTCGATTGACGCATTGGAAGACAGCATTGAAGCATTTATTCGTGAGATACCGGCCGAAATGTTGGAAAGTGTATGCCAAAATTGGACTAAGCGGATGGACCATTTGAGGCGCAGCCGCGGTCAACATTTGAATGAAATAATCTTCAAACGTTAAATTATATGGACTGTACTATCGATTCAAATAAAGATTTCATGCATTTTTTTAATTTTATGTGTCTTTTTTGGAAAAATTTTCTTATAGCTATTAAAAAATTACCTTTATAAGCCTATAATAAACACAGCTGGTCACAACACCAATGGGTTATATGACGTTCAACCATGGCCGCTAGATGCTACGTATTCTATTCATCATATAGTACTAAAAATATGCTCCAAGAGCACATCTCAGTTTTCCAGTGACGTTTGGGAAGAAATTTAGAAGTAGGCAGTTAGCGTTTTGTATTGAGACTCATAATTCGGCAGGTATATATATCCGATTGGGCTGAAATAAATTTTACCTGAAAGCTAGAACCCTAGGCAGCAAATATCAGTTCAATTTTAACTGCCAGAGCTTAAGAACGTTTTTATCAGGAATTTTAAACAAGGCTGAGTTTTTTGAATGATCCGAGTCCGATAGTCTTCTCAAAATAAACTGTTGTGATTTTTATAAAAAACACGTTCATTTTCAATGTTTACTTTTTAATAATTAGATCTGGCAAACTCATCATGGGTTTAGCTTAAAACGATTACTAATTCCATTTTTACATACGTCGGTTTTTTGCTGTACTGAATGACGACTTGATGGATGAAGTCTCTGGTGTTGTTTTTTTGATGGTCATATGTTCAATGGTAATTGCAAAAATATACCAAAATAACGTGTTGTAAAGATAACAACTAAGCCCACTGAAGTTCGTCATGTTGTCACCAACGATATTAATGTCATATTTTACGGCTTTCCATGTTTTATTATCCTCTCATTATGATTCAAGAAACATTTGCATAATTATTCAAACATGTAATACCCATGTGTCCACGCTGCAGGTGAATGCACCACTGCAACGCTTTACCTACACATCCTGTGGGCTTATAAATAAAACAGTGGTATACAAGGCGACCAACTACTTTACAATTACATGGAGGATACTTAAACAAGTAAAAAGAAGGTGTTAAAATGTTGCAAAATTGGGCTGAAATTGGGCCAAATTGGATTGTTTTAGAAGGATTGGATGTTTTAGAAGGAGAAGATGTGGTCGTACAGAAGAATTCTCGGAATTTCCTGGAGAGACCACGTCACGAACAATGAGGTTCTCAGGACAATCAAGGAAGATAGGCACCTAATAAGAACCATCTCAGAGAGGCGAGCCCGATGGATTGGTCACATCATGCGCCACGACGGTCTTCTTCACGATATTGTGGAGGGGATGGTTGAGGGTAGAAACTGTAGAGGGCGCCCTAGACGGGAGTATTTGCAGCAAGTATACGAGGACATGAATTGTAGCGCTTATGCTGAGCTGAAAAAGGTTGCGGAGGACCGAGAGGAATGGAGATCGAGATGCAAGATTCTGCTGCTGCAAACCAATCCACCGGGTTGATACTACTACGAAGAAGAAGGATTCATCTCAAAGACGGACAGTATTTAAACAAATAGGTATAAGTTTTTTTCTAGAGAAGGTTGGTTTATCATATTATTTATTACAAATTTACCTACTATGAAAAAAAAAGGTAAAAATAATGCGCTACGAGTATTTGTGCACTCTTCAACAATTTATTTGATGCATCTTCTTCTTCGTACCAATCTTGAGGATAGATTTGCAGCAAAGCTCTGCATATCATTCTCCACTGCGCACTATCGTCTTCGGCCTTCTTCAGCACAACGTTAAGAAAACATATCATATAGTTGTAGTTAATGAAATTATCGTAAATAAACAAACACATTAATAGAAATAATTTTAAGAAATCTGTTCATTACAGTAAAAATTCTCGTACATTATTTCACAAATTATAAACCCTACTCAAAACAGCTCCAAATTAAAATTCTTTAAATTCAAAATGTGCATTTGTTTTTCCTCTTTTTGTATGACGCTATTTCTAGTGCATTCTACTTACAAGAGAAAGAAAAAAAGGAATATTCTCGTTTGTGTGTTCTTGAGACTGGCTTTATCTCATTATTTCTACACTCTCCCATGAGCTTTAGTCTACGGCATGGATGATTAATCCCGAACCCACACTTTTGAAGCATGTGTTTAGCTTTAACTCCTGGAACAGAAGCTCGCATTGCTCTTTAAAGAGCTTTCACGTGTAAATCTTAGGAGCTTTCGAGCTTTGAATGAACAAAAATATTGAATATTTATTTATTTATCTACGAAAACGTGTGGTCTTGGAATTTTTCGAATTCGGTACATGTTTTTGTTCGGTTGAATCTCTAATGATATTAGTAGCTTAGCTTAAGTGAGGTGCTTAAGTGCTTGTTTTCGAATTGTCGAGCCACTAAAGTTAAAAAATCGAAATCGACGAAAATAAAATTTTGTTTAGAATGAAAGTAATTTAAAAAAATTAAATTATTTTATTCAGCTATTAAATGAATGCATCTCGACAGTCGTTTTTGATTCCATGAGCAATATCTGGGACACGCAGCTATACTCGATCAATACAATGAACGACTGTACAGCGTCTGTATCGTCCCCATTCTTCTATCATCATCAGCCTGTGTCCGTCCACTGTTGAACGTAGGCATCCCGCGTGAGTCTCCACCCTCTTCGATCCTCCGCCTTCCGCATCCAGGTCACTCCCGCTATTCTTCTTATACCGTCAGTCCATCTTGTAGGGGGTCGGCCAATGCTTCGTTTGCCAGTTCTTGGGCGCCATTCCAGTACTTTTCTTCCCCATCGACCGTCGTCTCTTCGACAGATATGTCCTGCCCATTGTCACTTGAGTGTGCCTATTCGTTGAGTAGCATCCACTACTCGAGTTCTTTTGCGTATTTCCTCGTTTCGGATTCTATCTTTTAGCGACACTCCGAGCATGGATCTCTCCATAGCACGCTGGGTGACTTTTATTTTATGGTTAAGACTTGCTGTCAGATTCCACGTCATTCTTCTATACGGCTGTGAATCTTGGTATCTCCTCGAAAGCCAATTCAACCATAAAGTGGGTTTTGAAAGCAGATGCCTGCGTAGAATACTAGAGGGAAGGATGATTTGACTTTGTAGGAATGACAATGTTAGAGAACGCACAAGGCAACCTTTCGTAGAATATTATAAGCTTTTAACTAAATTAATTTTCAATTTACAAATTTAATAAAACATAGTATCAGTATTATAAATCATTGCACAAAATGTAAGAAAATTTATAACAGAAATGGCAATCGTTTAAGTCATTAATGCCATTGATGATTGATGACTCCAGATACAACATCCAACCACTGCCAGAAGAGTAGAAAGCCGTCAGTGATGAGTCCATTGTTTCTGCTACCGCAGTTTTGTGGTCCATGTGCGGACGAGGAAGATGCATCTCAATACTGAGAGTCTGTGAAACATCTGGTGGTAATTATTCAGAGTCTTGGTACTTTCTTGAGGGTTATGTATTGCGCATCTTATGCAATTACACAAAAAAATCTTTCTCAAATATGTCTAATATTTGAGAAAGATTAAACTGATTAAAGAGAATAAACTGTAAAATAAATTAAACATGTTTTATTTCACTTTTTGACTGTACGCATTTAATCTCACGAAAGAGATACCTTGTCGAAGCTGTCCCATTTTTTCAACACATACAGGAGAATACCGACAGTTTTGTTTTGTGTAAACACATACAGGAGAATACAGACAGACGGTGATAGTAATTCTGAAGTCTCATCTGTGGAATTCTATGATGCTTTACCGTGCTGCATATGGCTAAGCGCTGTATGTGCAGTGCTAATCCGCCAACGTCATAGACTGTAGCCCGAAATTCACGCATCATCCTTATTATTACTTTCGTCTACCACCAATTTTAATTAATACGCTATGACTGGCATTTTACGGGTGAGGGATCAAATTCACACCAACCAATTTTTAGAGCTCAGAAATCGATTTTTTTTTTCTCCATCGGGCTTTGACCATCGAGCTATAGCCATCGGCAGAAGATGGTGATAGTGGTCTAGAAATCTCATCTGTGGAATCTATGATGCTTAACATATATTATGGCTAAACACTGTATGTAGAGTTTTGATCCCCTAACGTCATAGATACGCATCATCTATTTATTACAAAAATCCACTATGAATTGGGGGTTTGGCCGCATATCGTTCCCAGACAATTCGTTCAACGACTCATCGGTAACGACGTGGGGTGCACTGGACGACTGGCGCACGGAATCAGTAAGACGTCAAATAGACCTCACTCGAAGGCTGCGAAATTTGTATACTACAGCGAGTCTCGAATTGCCTTATTTGGTAACACGTTGCTAACCACGAAATACGTGGGAATGGATAAGGAAATGCTAAGGTTGGGAAATGGATTCTGCAGAATGACAGACATCAGTTAGGAGTCATTGAGATACGTCGTGACACCACCCAAAAACATAACTTTTTGTTTGTTTAAATACATGTTATATGAAGAAAATCATGCCATGTACTAAAGTTACTAAGGTGCCTTCTAAAATGTAGGTTTTATTTTTGAAAAAAAAAGGCTTTTACGACAGCTGTTTGAAGCATTTGCTGTTGATTACACGGATATATAATAAAAGCAAATGGACGATTGAAATAGTTTTGCTTTCTTTTCTAAGAAAGCGGACTATAAGCATATAGTTAGGATATCTACCAAGTAATGCGATATCATGCTCGTTGTTTGTGGCCTGCTAATGGTGTGTTCAGTCATGTTTTTTACTCGACAGATGTCGATCTAAATGTCATGGCTGTCACAAGTCCGACCGTTGACATATTACTACTTTCTCAAGGAAGCGCATACTGTTCAATGAGCGAGCTTTTTGCTGTGAGACGAATCCTCTTTTGGTTTTTTTTACGTAAGCACATACAGGAGAATACCGACAGTTGGTGATAGTGATGCTGAAGTCTCATCCGTGGATTCTATGGCGCTTAACATGTTAAATATGGTTAAGCGCTGCATGTGGAGTGTTGATCCGCCAACGTCATAGACCACAGCCAGACATTCACGCAATTATCCTTATTATTACAGGAATTTAATATGAATGGATGGACGATTTTCTTCTACCACCAATTTTAATTAATAGGCTATGACTGGCATTTTACGGGTGAGGGATCAAATTCGAATAATTAAAAATGACATAACAGTTGTTTTATACGATGAATGTTGGATTTTTTTTGTAAGGAATAAAAAATGTTTTACCAGAAACGGATTTATTATCATTCATGCATTTGAGGATTATGTGGTGCTTGCCATTTTTAGGGAACCAATTTTCGTTCCGTGAAATCTATTTGTATCTTGCCTTAGTAAGTAAATCCCGGCATTCACGCATCGTCAAAATTTATATATATTTTGTACTACTCACTGTGAATGTGTACAACTGTAAATTATTACGATTTGTAATTAATTGTTAAGGAAAGCAATTTTTACGAGTCGGTCTCACACCAAACGGTGTAAAAAATATTTTTTATTTATATTTTTAGCATTCACTTAGATATCCATTTGAATAGACGTATAACTCCATGGAAGACTACAGTTTCGCGATATATGAAAGCTTCATGCTGAATATTTACTAATAAAGAGAGAGTTTCTCTAGAGAGTAGGTAGATCTTCTTCTTCGTGTCAGCGACGTTAAATTATTTCTGCCCAGTATCTGGCAACATCGATTGGCCGTGTGTTACCCAGCATTAGGTCTTCGGATGTGCAGCTTGTTGGGCACATGGGGCAGGATCCTAGGTGTGATAGTAGGTAGATGATTTGGGTGGAGTTAAGAAGTGTAAATTTAAGCTGCAGTCTTCCATCAAGTAAAAAGGTGCTCAATGTGATGTGTTAACCCTTTCGTTGTGGCTCGGTGGAATACAAATTATACTGTCAATACGGCTTCAATTTTTCAAACTTTTTTGTTGTTGCTTAAAACTAGTATTTGAAGCATAAATGTACTTATCTGGTCTATTTTCATATATCACATTGGTTCTTCTATCCTTTAGCTATCAGATGATGCATAAAAAAACTATTTTATTTAACAATCGTTCATTATGTAACTCCATTTGCCGGCGGTCATAGCTTAATGGTCAAAGCGTTTGCATTGCAAGCCAAAGGTCGTGGGTTCGATCCCCGATGGAGATTAAAAAAAAGGATTCTTAATCGATTTCTGAGCTCTAAAACACCCCGGTTTGTGTGAATTTGATCCATCACCCGTAAAATCCCAGTCATAGTCTATTAATTAAAATTGGTGGTAGACGAAAGTCGTTCCATAAAGACCACCCATTCATAGTAAATTCCTGTAATAATAAAGCATAATGTGTGAATCTCGGGCTGTAGTATATGACGTTGGCGGATCAACACTCCACATGCAGCGTTTAGCCATATACACCATGGTCACACATAAACAGCGTCATAGAATTCCACACATGAGGCTTCAGAATTGCTATCACCATCTGTCGGTATTCTTTTGTATGTGCTTACATAAAAAAATGGGGCATATGGTCTTCGCAAACATTGTTGGATTCTGCATGTATTATCCTTTGCATCGACACAAGTTTGCTCAACATTCCAAAGCTCTATAAATTAGAATATATATTTGAATGCACTCGTACCATAAACAAGCTCATAAAACACATCAGTTATACCTACAACAGTAATAATATGTCAGAAATAGTTACAGCGGTCGTTAGTCGTGTGAACAGCCTCCCCTTAAGACGACAAATAAGCGGTGACCAAGTTTTGTTTTCCTTTTTCGTTGAGCGGTTGAGAGGAAAGCAAGGAAGCACGATTATGACGAACATATGGTCACTAATTACTTGAAAATACAAATGGTATATTACTGTTATTTTCCTGCTTTAACTCAGGACCGAACTAAGGAAATTTATAAAAAAATATATGTACTAATAATTATCAATGTAATCTGCGTACTGCGGCTCATCAAACAGTACATGAATACTAGTCTCCTCTTTTCATTTTCATTATTTATTTTTTTAGAAAAAAAATGTGTTTCATTCTTCAACGTAGTATCAATCCGGTGGATTGGTTTGCAGCAACAAAATCTAGCATCTCAATCTCCACTCTTCTTGATCCTAACTTGAGATGCAATCATTTTTGCTGATACATGGGATATCTCTTGGACCTTTAATGTGGCATTTTCCCCTTTACTTCCACATCCTAATGCCGTTGACCATAAAGGTTCATCCGCCTTTGGAGAGCATTACTACCTCCAGAACAATATAGAGTGCCCTAACCAGCTTGACCTGATGAGGTTAGCTGGGTGTTAGCTTATTCCGGCCAACATTCGGTCCCTGTGTATATTGGCCGACTGATGTGGCTCACCCCCCACCACGGGAAGGATAAAGATCAGGATTTTCCTTTCATCGAACCTGTGACCATTAGGCATTTCGCCAGTCCTCCACTACTTTTAGGGGGCAAATTATTGTTTTATTTTTATTCTTTTAAATATACTTCTACATGTAGTAATCAGTTAATTTGTGCTTATGTTCGATCCCCGACGGAGATTAAAAAAAACGATTTCTGAGCTCTAAAATACCCCGTTGGTGTGTCCCCTCACCTGTAAAATGCCAGTCATAGCCTATTAATTAAAATTGGTGGTAGACGAAAGTCGTCTACCACTAATAGTAAATTCCTGTAAAAATAAGGATGATACGTGAATCTCGCCCTTTAGTCTATGACGTTGGCGGATCAACACTCCACATGCAGTGCTTAGCGACACGCACCATGGTGAGAGTCATATAATTCCACAGATACTTCAGAATTACTTTCATCATCTGTCGGTATTCTCCTGTATGTGTTTACATAAAATAATAATAATTAAAAATACCTTTAGACGGACTGTTTTTGCAGATGTTCATATATTTTTACAAATGCACATTTTACAACCGCATAAGCTCATACAACGTAATTACTGGAACACAGGGAATACCACGAACAGACAGACCGACGAAATGCTCACACTTAAAGGGGTGTATTTTTTCCTCTTATGACTCGTAAAATCATAAGCGAGCACTTTTTATGAGCTCTTATCCTTTCTCATGTTTATATGTAACGATTCCACGAATGTGACATGTTTATTTTCGTATTTAAAACATTAAAAACACCCTTAATATGTAGAGAAAACAATTCAGGCGGCACTTTTGCACATCGTATTGATTTTGTATTGTACATAAAAAAAATATATTTTAAAATTAAATAGATAAAAAAATCACATGTTGTTTTAACATGGTTCACACTGAGCACTGTTTCACTTGATAGAAGACTGCAGTTTCGCGATCTATAAAAGATTCATCAGTTCTAATGTGCCATAATATAAGATTCCCAGTGATTTTTCACAATGTAAAACATGTTTAATTCCATGAATGCGCACATTTTTGGAAAGTTCAAACTTTTACCTATTTTTCTACATAGTCGCTACTGAGGTCAATGCATTTTTGCATGCGGTATACGAGCTTTTGAATGCCCTAGTCAAAAAAATCTGCACGCAGATACCTGAGAACCGCTTTTCCAGCTCTTCTCTGTCGCTGAAGTAATGCATATTGTAAAAATACAATCTTATTTTATGTTTAAAAAATATCGCAAAGTGAATGCTACTATTTTTCAATATGTACTATTAACTAATCAACGTGTTTTTCTTTTTTTTTCAGGTAAGCGAGATCAATAAAATCACATGAAACAGCATAACATATGTTAGTTCTGCTAAGACGGATCTCGAGAGCTGCGTCGCGACTGCTCTCTGTTAGTCGTTCTGCGTTGGGGTGCTCCGTCAGGGTGGTGTTGCCACACATAATAAAAAACACCTGCATAAACAAGTAATCTACATACTTTATTTCGTAACGCGTTGAAAATCTACAATAAGTTCGGAATTACTGCAATGAAAATAACACAATTTTTTTTGTTTGTAAAATATATAAAAAAAAATCACGTAGTTTTCATAAATAGCTTCTTAGATTTTCAAGGCCAGTTTTGATATTGTGACTTTTGGGTTTAGTCGTTTGTGGCGATTATGTCTCCATGGCAACTAAATATATACTCATGTTTCATTGGTCCGGAGAATTGTGGGTATGTTCTCAATGAAACTTGAGTATGTAGTTGCCATGGAGATATCAATAACGCTCGTAAAAAGATAATCTGACACCAACTGACAACTAAATTATCAATCCTGAAGAAGACCCCTGAAATGGCGGTCGAAATATTGGTCAAAAGAAATTCGCCACACACGGCTAAACCCAAAAGCCACAATATCAACGTAATTTTCAGCTACAACAATGGTTTTTGTTATATACCATTCACTAGTAAGTAACACATCTTACTTGTAAGTACGTATTTTTTTTACATTGTTTTTATTTGAATATTATCTTCTCAAATACCTTCTAATCTCTTCATGCTGCCATCCATCCTATCTAGAAGCTAAAGAGATAGTGTGGGTACATTTACAAAAGAGATAAAGTTTCTTGGTACAACAATAATTAAAACCATTGCCTCCTCACTTAGAGGATTATCATCATCCTTATCAGGTGTTATAACTTACAGTGATGAATACATTGCATCTTCCATATCTCAAATTACACTTTATCTCTTTTTGTTTATTTAATACAAATGAACAAATGATAATAAATGGTGTTTAGGATTGGCCTTTGAGATGTGGTCGTACAGAAGTATTCTCGGAATTTCCTGGAGAGACCACGTCACGAACAATGAGGTTCTCAGAATAATCAAGGAAGATAGGCAACTAATAAGAACCATCTCAGAGAGGCGAGCCCGATGGATTGGTCACATCATGCGCCACGATGGACTTCTTCACGATATTGTGGAGGGGATGGTTGAGGGTAGAAACTGTAGAGGGCGCCCTAGACGGGGGTATTTGCAGCAAGTATTCGAGGACATGAACTGTAGCGCTTATGCTGAGCTGAAAAGGTTTGCGGAGGACTGAGAGGAATGGAGATCGAGATGCAAGATTCTGTTGCTGCAAACCAATCCACCGGATTGATACTACGAAGAAGAAGGATTGGCAAACACGACATGTACTTAGCATAGATGTAGGTGTCACGACCTATTGTTCACAGATAATTCTTTCAACAACTCATCGGTAACGACGTGGGGCGCACTGGAGTCTGGTGCAAGAGACATTTGGTACACGTGACAACTGGTGCACTGGCTGTCTCGTTAACCTAATCTAACCTAAGGATTTGTCCAGTGATCGTAGATTCCAGAGGTCACATATGTCCCGTTAACGAAATAGGTTAGGTTAGTAGCACTCACCCACAACCGACAAATTCGTCTTACACTTGCCGAACATCTATAAACGGTTAATGTGTGTCGACCAAGAAGAGGCAGTTTCTAAAATTTCTTCCTAAATGCCACCGGTAAACTTTGAAATGCTCTTCGAGCATCTGTGTTTTATCCTTCTTACAATTTGGATATCTTCAAGAAACATATAAATATACACATGCAATCTCCTCAACCCACACACAAACACGAACACAACACATATATCCCGAATGAAGCGTCCAGTCTCCCTGGCTGAAAGTCATAGAGTGCACTGGTCTCCCTACAGGTTGTGCTCTCATGCATGCGATTACATACTAAAAAGATGAGTGAACAAAAATTAGAGACAAAAGATCGCATATCGAGGGTTTTTAACACCAGCCTGAAAGGGTTTTATCGAGTTGGAATAAGAATATTGAAATAGATTTTATAAATCCACAAAAAAAAAAATTAAATTTGATTGATAAACCTATCGTTCTAGAACTTATTTATGGTTTAAAAAATAACATCTCACTTCAGGGTTGATTGAAACCATTACTTCCACGGCTAAAGGATTACCATCCTTATAAGGCGTGACATCGAAGGTGTTTACACCATCAATCACGGTCCTGGAAGCGTTGTTTTATCTGATAAATATTAGTCCTTCATCAGGACAGGCTCTTTGAACTAACTTCCAGCGATCTCCGTGGTCGATAGTGTTATCTCCATCATATCTTGCCTTCAACCATCTTTTGAAACAGGTGTTAGCATACACAGATATACTGCCAAGATGTAAGAATACTGTTTATTAAGAATACTGTTCTGAAACGTGTATTATGTGCTGCAGTGCATTGATCATTGATCGAAAACATGGAATTAAAAAAAAAAAACAATAGTTAGCATTTAATTTAAACTCATGACAGTATGCTCTCAATTCAAGGTATCGACATCAGCATGACATAGCCCTTGCTGACTGGTACCGAAAACGTCGATATACAATATTTTTCCCCTCTTATTTTCGTTCGCTCATCCGACACGCATGTGTTGTCATTTTGTAATACCGTTAGGAGGACTGGTTATATAGATCGCCGCGGCGCTAGGTGTCACCGACCACGGCGCCCGGTGTCAGTTGTGTGCCGACGGCGGCGAGGTCGTATTGTGGTTGGCCCGGCCTGAATGCTGTGAGTAGGTCCTTGCCAGAAGTTTGTAAAGTTATCGAAATATATATGTCAATGTGCTTCAGAAAAAGTATTTTTGTTGTTAATCTGCTCCTCATCCTTCCACCACGCAATTCAATAACGAACTTAGAGAGGAGGATATCAGTATGCTTATCAAAAATCGGCAGTTTCCGAAATTCATTCCTAAGTGTCACCGATGAGATTTGGAATGCTCACCAAGTAACTGTGATTCCTTCTTTATACAATCTTGCAATGTCCCCAATGCACGCAAATTCAAGAAAAGTTTATCGGATGGAGCGTCCAGCAGTCCAGGCTGAGCGTCATAGAGTAAATTGGTCTTGACTGGCTATGCTCTCCTGCATATTCCGTAACACATCTGGTCGCTTGGTAAAAACCCTCCCTGTCCCGTCCTGTTTTTGGAGACCCAGACGGGGACCCGTTACTGGACGCACGCAAAAAGCTTCTTGTTAGAGAGTGGCTGAAGGGCTTCCCGTGATTCTAGGTGCATCAGTTAGATGTACACAAACAGACCTCAGTCTAAGGCTGCGAAGTTAGTATATTACAGCGAGTCTCGAATTGCCTTCTTTGTTAACACCACGAATACGTGGGAATAGATAAGGAAATGGTAAGGTTGGAAAATGGATTCTGCAGAATGGCAGACATCAGTTAGGAGTCATTACTTGTGTCAGCACTCTTGCAGATGGACGCGTTATGGTCATTAAATTTTTCCATCATGCAGCTTTGTGAGTTGCCATAGCTCCATGTAGCTTCTGGCTATTGGCTAAACTGAAGGAAACTCCGAAGAAACCTTTTGAATCGATAGAAGAGATAGAAACCGAAATGAAGAATGAATTGAACTACATGTTTTGCTGCATGCTTTGAAAATTGAAAAAAACGCTGGCATAAGTTAACATCCTCCTCTCTCTTAAAATGTTTTTATTCAGTCGCGTGAGGGCATGAAGAGGAGCAGGTCAGCAAAACAAAGAAAATTTCGGAAGCACATTGACATATATTTACGATAAAACTTTATAAATTTATGGCTTGACCTAGCTACAGTATTAGACAGCGGACTTGTCCAAAATGCCAATATAAGAGACGAAATAAGAGACGAAAGGTTGTATATCGAGGTTTTCGGTAACAGTCAGCAAGGGCTACATCATGCTGATGTCAAAGTGTATTGCATCCGGGGGACTACTTTGAGGGGATGAAATGAGTTAAGAATAATATATAAAGATTTTATGATTTCTAAACAAATTCCTGGTATTTTTTTGCCCGCGGTATTATTTCCATTTGGGATCCTGTTTCGCTGGTTGCTGTTGTCTGATTGGAAGTATCTTCTTGCTATCGGCAATCGCCGATGCTGCACCTCGCGATGCTATCGAAGCTGCTCCTCTGAAGGCGAGGACTTCGCACTCCACAATTTATGGATGTGGTGCACGCAGGGATGCACTGGAGCATCCAGAAACGCATTCCTACTTGCATATTCAGCGTTCAATTAATGAAATTCTATGGAGAGATCCATGCTCGGAGTGTCGCTAAAAGATAGAATCCGAAACGAGGAAATACGCAGAAGAACCCAAGTAGTGGATGCTACCCAACGAATAGGCACACTCAAGTGGCAATGG
The DNA here is from genome assembly GCA_022606575.1 of Glossosoma conforme. NCBI lineage: Eukaryota > Metazoa > Arthropoda > Insecta > Trichoptera > Glossosomatidae > Glossosoma > Glossosoma conforme. Next base: position 277,102 of record JAGTXR010000007.1, read on the forward strand.
GCAGGACATATGTGTCAAAGAGACGACGGTCGATGGGGAAGAAAATTATTGGACGGATACAGGCTGATGATGATGATGAGTTATGAAATTCTTGACCAACGTAGTAATTGTAGTAAAGTGCATTCACACTCACCCACGATTTTTATTGAATTTTTGATATTTAATTTTATAAGAGTGACTACAATCTCGGGAGCCCCTTGTGTACAACGTATAACACTCAACTGCTGAGCAACTAGACGTCTTGATAGAATGCCAAAAATCACACTATTTAATCACGACCCACTTGTAAGATTCAGAATGTATAATCGAAGTTTCATTCATGATATTGTTTCACTCTTTGCAATTAATATGTCCACTGTTATATTTTGATATCCTCCTCTCCAAGTTGGTTATCGAATTACTGTGTGACAGGATGCAGTAGCAGATTGGCAATCCAAAGAACTTATTTTAGTTTCACAATTCGCGTTTATTTCTCAAACATTTGCTTTTTCGTCCACCCGTTAAGGCGAACGCCATTAGGCGTCCGCCGTACCGGTCGTGAGCGAACTGCCAACTTACTCCGCACTGACATCTAGCGCTGCCAGACAGTCGCGGCAAAAAAAGCGAATTAAAGATGACAGTTGCACCGACATGAAATGAGGCAACTATCACAACAAATAAAATGGCCCATTATACATGCCGTGCAACATTATACAATTAAAACTAACATTAGATGTGCATGTCAGGCGAACGAACAAAAATAAGAGACAAAAGATCGTTTTTCGAGGCTTTACGGCAGGGGTCGTCAACCTTTTTATGCCTAGCGCCCACTTTTGCCTATTTTTCATAGTAAAATTTCTCTACCGCCCACCAACCTCACTATATTTCAATTCAGTATATGGGTGAAAAAAAATCTAGAAGGAATGTAGGAGACTTGAAAATCGCCCATCGCCCACCACGGAAGCCCGTATCGCCCATTAGTGGGCAGTACGGACCAGGTTGACGACCCTTGCTTTGCGGCATCAGCCTAAAGGAGCTATATCAAGCTGATATCAATTTGTAAGACTTGATAAATAAGGTCATAATTTCTCGGGGTGGCCCTTGTTCAGTCTTTTCATTGAACATCGTGTGCCATAAACTTCCTCGCCGTCCCTCGCTGCATAAACCAGGAACCTCTGAATAAACATCCTCTCAGATTCCATCTCCACTTCAGCTGCAGCATTTGATATTGTTCCATTGTCCGGACTATCGACTTAACCATTAGCTGTTCTAATATTTAAAATTATGAACTGATTATTTAAGATAAACGTAAAATAGATATCTTGCTTCTCTACTGAGGTAGAAAAAATAAATGCTGCAGTGCCGACTTTAGACCTTGCGGCGCCCTGGGCAAAAAAAAATCTGGCACCCCTTGGTTTTTTTGGGAGGGAGGGTAAATCTTCTGGAAACACACCCCGTTGGAAGTAAGGCCGCCCTTAGCGCCCTTAGTTGATTTGGCGCCCTGGGCAGCCGACCCACTGCGCCACCCCCTAAAACCAGCGCTGAATACTGTTAACAAGAGAGGAAAAATAAGTGAAAAAGTGCGCATTTAGAAGTGTCAATGCAGTTGAACTAAATTGAGTACTGAAAGCTCCACAATTACCATGTGGAGTGGAATAAATATTTTACATTACATAATCAATTTACCGTCAAGACATATTTTATCTAATTGTTTTTTTAGAATAACGTTTTTTTTTCAAGAAGCTTTACATAATTTCAGTCACCTATTTCGCTCAATGACTCGACAGAAATTCGTTCACAACAGTACATAAGAACTGATGCAGACTTAACAATGATAAATGAAACAGGTTTCCATTTAGTTATTTTGTGTTAACACACACAGGAGAATACCGAAGACTTTTAATGCAGATATCATCATCATCATCAGCTTGTATCCTTCCACTGTTGAACGTAAGCCTCTTGCATGAGTCTCCATCCTCTTCGATCCTTCGCCTTCCGCATCCGGGCCACTCCCACTATTCTTATTATGTCGTCAGTCCGTTTGCAGGACGTCGGCCAATGCTTCGTTTGTCAGTTCTTGGGCGCCATTCCAATACTTTTCTTCCCCATCGACCGTCGTCTCTTCGACAGATATGTCCTGCCCTTTGCTACTTGAGTGTGCCTATTCGTTGGGTAGCATCCACTACTTGAGTGCTTCTGCGTATTGCCTCGTTTCGGATTCTATCTTTTAGCGACACTCCGAGCATGGATCTCTCCAGATCATCATCTCATCAGTGAATTCTTATACTTTTGTCATTTTGATATATACAAACTCCGATTGCGAAAAATGAACCAACCAATATCATTTTATTTGTTCTTCACATTTATGTTTTGTTAGAAAATGCCAAAATGAAACAAACTTTTTCATTAAAGGACTCACTGTGCATTTACTGACATACCTTTCTACCAATAAAATTTGATGCATTTTTAACAGTTATAGGATTAGTTGAACGCTGTTTGGAGGCATTTTTATTGGCATCCCTGTTAAGTGATCGGAACGCATGGTGACTGGATGGGGAGCAGGTATCCAAATCAAAGAACTTTTCGAGAAACAAATTGTAATAAATTTAAAATAAAAAATTACAAATTTCGTTCACCTGCCCGGGACGAAACCTTCTACGTTCTTCACAGGTTCCAGGCAGACTCCGACTGAGAGCGCCCGCAGTAGTCACAGTTACTGCCAGAAATTAGCCTAGCGTCTATTTACGGAACTAATGACGTGCAGGTAGCGCTCCCATGATAGGTAACGAGCTATCATAACAAACAAAATGACACCGCAAGCACCGTGTCTTGTGTTACTAACATTTTTTTATAAACACGTGTCCAACGAGCGAACAAAAATAAGATACAAAAGATCGTACATCAAGGATTTTCGGCACCAGCCTGCCAGAGCTATATAGAGCTGATATCAAGTATATATGAGTATTTGCTATGTGTTTGAAGTTAATGAGTTGATTTTTTATTTATTTTTATTTTAAGCTTCGCCGTGAACCGACCACGCTATAGTTTGCATAGCAGTCGAGCGTCATTATTATGAGGCCATCCCCTTTGGCATGCAACCATGCATTTATATGCCACTCCACTTGCATAATGAATCTCATACATTATAAGATCCGATGAATCACGGTTGACGTGAGTCCTAATGCTGATTTATACCTGATCGTTAAAATACCGCGAATGGAATATCCGTGCATTCCGTCCGAGCGTGTATACCCTTCGCAACAACAAAAAATTTTCTACTCAAAGAAAATTATTATACCTATTACCCAATACATGGCTTTTTAAATCAAAGTAATAACTTGAAAATGAACGCAGAACACGTTTCAGTACACAATTATCATGTATTTATTTAATTTAGAATTGTCTTGGAACGTTCCGGAAGAAATGTTCGGAAATGTTGTTTATTCGTTTTGATTTAATAAGGCGTATGGACCACCCTAAAGAAAACACTGCAGGAAGACGCGAGCTCTTCCTACAACGTGTATTGTACAACAACAGGGTGATGCTGAAGGAAACTACATGGAGCAATATATATAAATCTAATAAGAGTCTTCTTCTTCTTCGTCTCAGCGACGTCAAATTATTTTTGCCCAGTATTTGGGAACATCAATAGCCCGTGTGTTGCCTAGCATTAGGTCTTGAGATGTGCAGCTTGTTGGGCACATGGAACAGTATCTTAGTCGCACAATTGTGACTCTCACTCCGGATCATTCCCCACCGCTCGAGGTTGTCCTTTGTTCTACCAACTGCGGTTCTTAATCTGTTCAGGGATTTCCAGGTCCGCCAGTCAAAGTTCTTGCCAGCTGGGAGGCCTTCCTTTGGAGTAATGAAATCCTCTGATGCGACTTGTTGCCAGAGCTGGAGTCTCTCATTTTCAGGCCCGGATGTGAGAGGTTGTGTGGATCTCAAAAAGCTGCTTCGTGACTTTAAGTCTGGGTGTTGGGGATAATAAGAGTCATATGAAGTATTGGTATTCACCATTTGCTATTAAGATGCGTCCCAACATAACTTGTCATAATTTCATGTTACGAGTATCATAAAATATGAATATTTTATTCAGCTTTACGTAGTTTATAAGTTTCAAACAAGTAAATTCCAAGCAACGTACATTGTGAAATAGCAACATATCACTAAGGAAGGCAACTCAACTAACTTCATCTCTACTGGCTTGAGGTCTGTTGTCGCACGGTATTCTGCACTGTAGAGTCAAGGGAAGTAGCTTTTAGGAGTGTCCAGTGATGGGTATCCATCTGACACCTACATACAGGATGGAAAAAGGTGGATTTCCAGCGTTTGTTATAATTAAAGTTTTTTTTAAATAAAATGAATTTACTTATCTTTAAAATGATTCAGAATTTAAAAATACTTGCGATATACATTATGTATGTGGTGGAAGTTAGAAATGAAAGGTTTACTTAAGACGAGGTCATTTACCTGATAATTAGAGACCCGTATTTTTAACATCATTTTTTTTCAAAATTAGCGCCATGGAGCATTTAAAAACATGGAATTTAGCATCTATTTTTGTATGACACAAATATCAAATAATTATCAATTACACTAAGTTTTAACATTTTTTAAATAAAATATTGACAAACATGCATAAATATTATAAATAATAATTAAACGTACGAAGACATTAAACAAAATAATACAAAAATAGGGCAATAATCAAAATATTCATTAAATTATTGAAATTTTCAGGAATGAACTCTAACAGTCACCAATTTCATTTATAGGAAATTTGAAGAGAAGCCGATAACGGAGAGTTTAATAAAGTTGATTGTTTAGTCTCCATAATATAAATAAAAAAGGGGAACAGTTTACACTATTGAATTTCATCTTAGAAACAATAATATCTAACTAATATTTATTAAAATAAATCATGGAGCTAGTTTCAAAGGATGAATTTTTTAGATTAGTTCGACGATCAGCTAGTATTAAATAATATTTACTGAAGAATCTTTCAACAACAACACTATTTACTGGACACCAAATTGATTTGATAGCCGTACAACTAAAATTTTTATACTTAATTTTGTGGCCAATTATTATTGTAAAATATGTAGATTATATAACTTTTTATGATTTCTAATATTTTGATATCCTTCTATACATTGCGATTTTGTTAATAAATTAAGTAATGGCAAGTTCTGGTTTAACATTAATGGTACAGTTTGAACCTGCTACTGATGGATTAAAAAGTTGACTCAAAGTCTCGTAATATAAAATGGTCTTATTTATCAATAAATGACACTCAAGTGTAAGAAGACTATTTTTAGCGGTTTTAGTTTCAATTGTTTCACTAGTGAATGAAATTATTTGTATTGTTGCAACAGAAAAAACTTCATTAATATGATTTTGTAGGCTCCGTTTTATGTTGTCAATTTCCTTCCATAATAAATGTGCGAAAGGATATGTATGGGCAATGTTAACAGTGTAAAAATGTTGCCATAGGCGATGTAAAGTGTGGCCAGATAAGATAGGTATGTAAAAATCTATCTTTTCATATTTATAACGGTGAAATTAATTTCATAAAACAAGCAAATCGAGATTTTAGTATCTATTTTCATATTCTATGAAATTCGCATTTATTAGCATCTATTCCGAATTTTAGCATCTATTTCGCTTATATTTCAAAATGCTAAAAATACGGGTCTCTACTGATAATTAACTGTATTTTCTGTTGCTTACATTTATATGCTCCAACTAAGGATAATATTGTCCAAAAATTTAAAACTAATTTACGAATTATTTAGGAATACCCTATTTATAACGAGCCAAAGGATGGAATCCGTCCTGATGTTCCTTTTTTTAAATCCTGTTATTATTCATTTTTTGTGGCATCCTTTGGTATCCCCGAGTGTAAGGCTGTTAAAAAAGATATATTTGAATACTTGACTTATATAATACCATGGGGTACCTTTTTATTTGACCACCTAAATACCCTTTCATGATATAATATTTAGAGAACCTCCAACTCACAGACAATTAGGACCAATTAAGATACATATTATATTTTTTAAATGTTTTTTTATACACAGTTGAATTGATGAAGTGTCAGATTTAATGACATTTTATTTATTCATTTAACCCTTCGTTACGGCTCGGTGGAATACAAATTATACCGTCAATACGGCGTGAATTTCTCAAAACATTATTTTTTGCATAAAACTAGTATTTAAAGCATAAATATACTTATCTGACCTATTTTCATATATCAAATTGGTTCTTTTATACTTTAGCTATCAGATGATACATAAAAAACTATTATATTTAAGAAACGTTCATTATGTAACTCCATACATGTGGTGGCATTGAGACATGTGGTTTACAGAAAAATCGCTCCTGTGACAAAACCTTACGATATTTATTTACATACTTTACAGATTCCTGTAAAGAATACATGTAGGTTGATAAAGGGAAAGACTGCACTTCACATAAATGCGAAAACCGCTAGACATTGATGAAATAAACACTGTATATTGGATGAATTTCAAAATTTTGTGAATCGTTGTAGATCCGCTAACGTCATTAAACTATAAAAAGAAGACTTCAAGTACATATTTAATTGTGAGTTAAAGTTAAATTCTTGGAGTTTTAATTATGTTGATACACAGGAAAATATTTAAGTAATATTATTATTTTAAATCATATTTTGTCAGTAGGAGGATTTACTAAACGAATTTTAAATTTTAATTTCAAATAGTTTTTACTTAAATAATAACACCACAATGCGATTAGATTGTTTATAAATTTGTTTGGTTCGTTTTGGGTGTCAACACTGCGACAAGCTCCTCGTGATTTGATAAATAGGCTATGACATGAATTTTAATAGGTGAAATATTAGACATTAGTCTTACACCAGATTAGAGAGATACGTGTTTTATTAAAAATAAAAAAGGACTTTACAATGGCTACCTGATGTAGCCGAAACATCGTCCAATATTAAAAAAAATGGTTATTTCTAAATAATATTTTATTTTTATTTTAGATATTATGGAATTCCACAACGAAATTTCGATCAAAAAATTAAATAAAATTTTTTGATAGGTCAATACAGATTTCATTAATTGAATAATATTTTTGAAAAGTCATTCTTAATTACAATTATATTTTTGCGAACTTGCATATCAATCAAGCAATTTATCGGTTATAAAATTTAATTGAAATATAAAACACGAGGATGAAAAATAATACATTATTTAAATATTTTGTCAGATCATTCGCCTCAGTGAACTTTGATGTTAGGTACCTACGTAATCTGTATGAGAAGCTAACTTCAGCTTAGTGCGGTAGGTATGCATGAGTTGGTACTCCTGATTGGCTGAGCTTCTCTTTTTAAAACAGTGTTTTTATTCCTTTTTATTTTACCGCAGAGTTAATGGAACTTTTAAATTAAAATTTAAATCACTCAAACCAGGGAGACAACAATCATTTTTACTCATTACAAATTGTTTTAAAAATTATTTGGATGTGTAATTATCTTCTGCTTTGTCCTGTGAATATTTTAAAAGCATTAATCACATAAAATATGCCACGGATAGTACAGTTCAGTTTTGTCAAATTTCAAAGATTCTGCCTCGAAGGTCGTCAGAATCGTATTTGTTTCCAGGTGGACCTTTGGGTTCTGAAATGTCTTCAATGGGACAAAGCATTAACAATGGCAACTGACATCGGTGGTGATTTTTTTCTGTTATATAGGCTTCTATTTTCCAGCATCTTGTATGCTAATAATAATTCTAACGATTAACACTTTCACATCGGTTGTCGATATATATTGTTTTGCTACTTTCAGTACTCATTGTGACATCAACGGTAGGAAATTGGAAGTGCAGTGATTCCCTTTATCAACTTACATGTATTCTCTACAGGAATCTGTAAAGCATGTAAATAAAAATCGTTAGGTTTCGTCACAGGAGTGATTTTTCTGTAAACCACATGTGTCAATGCCACCACATGTATGGAGTTACATAATGAACGTTTGTTAAATATAATAGTTTTTTATGCATCATCTGATAGCTTAAGGATAGAAGAACCAATGTGATATATGAAAATAGGTCAGGTAAGGACATTTATGCTTCAAATACTAGTTTTAAGAAAAAAAATGGTTTACAAAATTCACGCCGTATTGACAGTATAATTTGTATTCCGAGCGGTAACGAAACGGTTAATAGTAAATATGTGTGTATTAACGTAAGAACTAATAGTTGTACATCCCTTACCTATATAATCGACCGCCAGTTTAGAGTTAAGCCATTGCTTACAATGTACTCGTTGTATCGGATTGTGTCCGAAATAGGTACAATCAATTTAAAATAATTGTGAAATATATTTATTTTTTATTAAAATTAATATAAAATTATAACCTGTAGATTGTCACTAATAACCTGCATATCTAGTCTAGAATATTCATATTTTAATGCTAGTTAAAGCTGAATTTGGGCAATATGAAAAATCTTTAATGATATGTATCAGGAGACATGTTCAAGTAGTAGCTATTCTTTATGCGAAAGTATTTTATAAAATGTTTTACTACTTTTGGTTAAAATAATACGTTATATGAGCCCCTGGGATTAGACGAAAAGATCCCAACCCTTCACGTCTCATATTATGTAAATATATTTTTTCCTGTCACATTTTCGTTCCCGGGACTTCACCTGTCATCCCACTTTTAATATTTCACAAGGGCTGCACTAATCTGTCCTTTTTTTGGTGACTCACACAAAAAAGGGTATCTTTTTGATATAGGGGTGTGTGACTGTTTAATGCATTTTTTTACCAACCACAAAAGGTTTCCGTCTTTTGGTGTTGCCAGACCATAATTCCGTAATGAAGATGCATTGGTTTTCGATACAATACCACTGGGTTAAATCCCGGGAAGTCATCATTTTTTTGCATCTAAAGTCAACAAATATTATTGTATTTCATTTTTATTGTGTGTAACCATAAAGAATTGCTGTTATACGCTATTTTAAATCCTTTATAACATACCAAACTCCTAAAGAAATGTTTATCTTTTTGGTTTTGTGCTCTTTTCAGTGATTTTACATATTCTTGTAAATTTTTACACTCATACAGTAATGTATCATGGGTTTTGACTAGCAGAATGACTGTCAACCAGGACGAAGGGAATTGCATGTGGAATGTATGTGATGTAACGTTTGGGTAATTAACAATTATATATTGTGGCTTTTGTGTTTAGCCGTGTGGTGAATTACCCCTTTCCAATATTTCGACCGCCATTGCAGGTGTCTTCTTCAGGGTTGATGAATTAGTGATGATTAGGTGTATGGAGGTAGTTTAGCCATCAGCCTAACGTACCTCCACGAGCGTCATGTCGGAGAATCGTGTACGGTGGCTATGTTCCAAGAAGCTTACCTCCACGAGCGGCATAATGAGTATGTTCTAAGGAGCATACCTCCTCGAACGTCATCTTGGACTGTGGTTGTCCTTGCTTGTCTGTACAGGTTTTTGAGTATGTGCTAGAGGTGTGAGCCATACTGTTTTGAGAATCAAACTGTCATCCCTGTTGATGTTGATGGGAGGTCTCTTGATTTCAATGGTTTTCCCTTACTGGTCGAAATATTGGAAATGAGTAATTCGCCACACACGGCTAAACCAAAAAAGCCACAATATAAAATCTGGCCGTGAAAACATAAGAAGTTATTGAATTATATATTCTGCTTACACACAGAGGAAAGCAACTTGAGGCACACTTGTAGTGTACTAACATCAACGAGACTAGTCTGAGTTCAGTTTGTTAATACGCTGTGTGCTGCAATAGAGTCGTGGGAAGACGTTTAGCGACATTTAAAATGTTTGCTTTTTGAAAGCGTCCTTTATGACGTGATCCATACGGATATCAATACGGGACGGGAAAGAGGTAGGCAAAGCTAGCTTTGTATGATATCTCTGCACACAGAGCGAAACTATTGATTTAATTGTACTGAGCACTACTTTTGATGACTAGTACGTCCACGTGGTCTTCTTCTCGGATTCTTTTACAAAACTATTCATAATTAACATAACTTTGGCTCCGTTTTGGTCCATAAGCATGCACCAGGAAGTGTGCCGGTGGCAGGAAAATGGCAAAGGAAGTCCGTGGGAGTCGGCATCCTGGCTGGACCCGATGCTAATGCTTATCTGCAACTACACACTGGTCCTTATCATCCTTTGGTGACACCACTAGTTGCTACAGCCATTGCGTGGCTTGCGATTACACATCAGCTAGTGTTACAACGGATGAAGTAATGAATATCTTGCGTAATTAAAATTTAAACGTCGACTCCCTAATCGTTTTTTGGCGCTATTTGCGATTGCGATTTTTTTTAACCTCTACTGAAGATTTAAAAATAATAAACCAACTTAATTGTTTCATTAATCTTTATTTTGATAAAGAGGGAGTGTTTTAAAAGAAGGAATGGCACTAGAGGTAACTCATTTAATTCAAATAAAAGAGATACAAGATGCGCTTGTGAAATTATTTTTACTCTATTCCGGAAAAGAAAAGCATAACTGAAAAATAACACAGATATACGAAAAACAAAATTGAAATTTTGTTCTAAATTTGAATCTTAGTATTTTTATAGAGATTTTTGTTCCAATTGGATAAGAGGTTCGATGCCAACGTCACACACGTGATGAATGATATCAAAATATACACTTGTTTGTATTGTACCAGTATACGGTTTTGGTTCTTCATTAAAATTATGAAGTTTTTTTTTCAATGTCAATTTCAATGAATGGTGCATATTGTACGAAAGCCGTAGAGGGCGCCCTAGACGGGAGTATTTGCAGCAAGTGTTCGAGGACATGAGTTGTGGCTCTTATGTTGAGCTGAAGAGGACTGCAGAGGATCGAAAGGAGTGGATATCGAGATGCAAGATTTTGTTGCTGCAAACCAATCCACCGGATTGATACTACGAAAAAGAGATACATCGATAATTTTAGAATGGTAATATTGCTAGATGGTCTTTCTGAACCAATTTTTATTGAATCGGAGTAGTATTCATAAAGCAAATCATGTCACAGGAAACCTTTTCAAGCTTTTTATGTTTTTTGTAATTCAAATGACGAGTAAACGTAAAAGCGTCTGTCACACATCTTAAGAGCGTACGCCTTCTGCGAGAGACAAACGCAGACTGAGTGCAAAACTCACCTTAACCCTTACTATCAATACAATACGAACAACCCCGGTGAGACACTAACTGCGCATGCGTCAAGGTGAATCACGTAATGCCAACAACGCAGGAAATACTCTAAACACAAACGTAACATTCAATACAAAGCTTTTGCATTTCGAATGCAAAGTGAAAGCATTGTGTCGCTGTGTATGCAGGGCTTTTATCTTTTTATTCAACTGCAACACCCTAGCACCCCCGGTAAGAGAACAATTGCGCATGCGTCAAGGTGAATCCACGTAATGCCAACACCGCGGTAAATGTTGTCACCACAATAACAATGCTCAATACAAACGTGACCCATTTTAAAATACTTGTTTGCTTGGAAAGTGCATTTTGTGTGAGGCGCTTTTAGCTCGTCGCGGAAGTAACACGTTACGTTTTCGTTTACCTCCTCGGCTTGTCTGTGCTCCTGGTATCCGACTGGCAGGTTGCCACAGGTAAACCCCCGGTAGACCATCTCAGGTGAGCTCTCGTATACCTACTCACTCACCTGTATTATTGTGAACGTGTATTGTGAAGCCTCACTTGTTTGCTTGTGGTGAATAAAATATGTCACGTGACTGTATTCGTGAAACATCGTGAAACGTGATGCATGCGTTTGAAAATGTTCCAAATATTGTTTTTTTTTTATTTATTTTGTACCTAACGTACCTCCACGACCATAATGAGTACATTCTAAGGAGCATACCTCCACGAACGTCATGTCAAACTGTGGTTGTCCTTGCTTGTCTGTACAGGTTTTTGAGTATGTGCTATAGGTGGAAGGCATGCTGTTTTGAAAATCAAACCGTCATCCCTGTTGATGTTGATGGGATGTCTTTTGATTTCAATGTCATCCCTTACTAGGCGTGCATGTTTCCCTTGCGTTTGAGCCACGATTACGGATTCGAATGAAAACTATGTCTCGTGTCAGCCAGATGCTCTACCAGAGCTGACGCCATTGGGTGGCATAGTCTGCACGATCTCTTGACATGACGCTTGTGGAGGTGCGCTGACGGCTAAACTACCTCCAGACACCAACTCATCACTAAGTCATCAACCCTGAAAAAGACCCCTGCAATGGCGGTCGAAATATTGGAAATTAGTAATTCGCCACACACGGCTAAGCCCAAAAGCCACAATATCATCAGTAAGATAAATTTACGTGTTGTAATTTGTTAAGTTGTTTCTTTAGTCTTTTTACATTAAAATTATTATTTTTTTAAATATCAGTTAGAACCTTAACAAAACCAGTTTTCGTAATATTGCGTGAATTGATCATTGTCAAAACGTCGTATGTTCTGGACTGGACTTTATCGAATGCTTACATTTCGTCTTTCACGCTCACCTTTTACCTGTCACGAGTATACCTTACAGGCGTACGTGACTGCGCAAAAGAGAAAGTGAGACACACGTATATTGTGCTATATTCTACTCTTGTGAGTTAGAAAGAGTTGTAAAGTGTTTGTTGGTGTGTTTTTCTATCTCACCTGTATACTGTCTAGACTTGCATAAAATACCTGTTAGTTTTGACGTTTCTAACAAAGCTGCACTTGATTTACTTGCGTTGATTGTTGGTATTCAGAATTGTGCAAATATTGTTCAGGGGTGTAGCAATAGAGAACAAAACAATTATTTAATTATTATTTTTAAAAAGGTGTGCAAAACTTTTTTCAAAGAAGCCATTGTATCATCATCATCATCATCAGCCTGTATCCGTCCACTATTGAACGTAAGCCTCCCGCATGAGTCTCCAACCTCTTCGATCCTCCGCCTTCCGCATACAGGTAGCTCCAGCTGTTCTTCTTATGTCGTCAGTCTATCTCGCAGGGAGTCGGCCAATGCTTCGTTTGCCACTTCTTGGGCGCCATTACAATACTTTTCTTCTCCATCGACCGTCGTCTCTTCGACAGATATGTCCTGCCCATTGCCACTTGAATGTGCCTATTCGTTGGGTAGCATCCACTACCTGAGTTCTTCTGCGTATTTCCTCGTTTCGGATTCTATCTTTTAGCGATACTCCGAGCATGGATCTCTTTATAACACGCTGTAATAAGTTAATACAGGGAGGATGCATTGGTTAAACGTCTTAGTTTTAAGACATTGCGGTATTTTCCCTTTAAAAATGTACTTTAGTTTTCCAAATGCTGCCCACCCCAGTTGCATACTGCTGTTGATTTCTTTTGAGAAGTATAAACTATTTATATAAAAAAGATTTTCAGATACTTAAGATAAATAAAGAGTATATACTGAATAATTAAAAAGTTTGGGAAATATAATATTGCATACAATTAATTGAATTACTAGTTACATATAAAAAATTCTTCATAATACCAAGTGCCATCTATGATAATTCTTCTTGCAATATCCGTTCCATATCTGGAACATATTGTACCTTGCCGGCGGGTATAGCTCAGTAGTTGAAGCGTTTGCTTGGCAAGCCGAAAATCATTGATTCAATCCCCGGCGGAGATTAAAAAAATAACATTTTCAATCGATATCTGATATAAAATGCCAGTCATAGCCTATGAAACAAAATTGGTGGCAGACGAAAGATGTCCCTTGGAGACCGCCCATTCATAGTGAATTCCTGTAATAACAAGGGTGATGCGTGAATGTCGGGCTGTAGTCTACGCCGTTGGCGGATCAAAACTACACATGCAGCGCTTAGCCATATGCGGCACGGTAAGCGTCGTAGAATGTCATAGATCAGACTTCAGAATTACTATCACCATCTGTCGCTATTCTTCTGTATGTGTTTGCATAAAAAAAATGTATATTATAATACCAGAAAAGCGACGGCGATACTACTTTACTATATCTAAAAATGAGATTTTTTACATAAGTATATCATAATTTATCAATGCATATGAAATATAAAAAAAAATCTTCTTTTTTTTACGTTGGTATTGCTTTTTGGGGTTGCCATAGTCGTTATTGATTCTGCGTTCCCCTCTTTTATGGGAACTTTGCGGATTCCGCGAACAGGTGGGGAACGCCGCGAGTATCAGGATAGCAGGATACCAGGAGGGTGTCTGAAACTCTGAGAGGAGGTTAGAAACACTCCGCCTCACTCCCACAGCGTCCCGTGACGTCACAGGAACCAGCAGGTAGTTATACACCTCCACCCGCTGTAGTAGACTTCAGGTTTCATGAATGAAAGAACATAATCGATCGGCGAGGAGTGTTTTCAATGGATGTTTGAATAAATTTCTTATAGAACGCTTACAGGTTTATTTTTGGTATTTATTTTTTAAATTATACCAGCTATAATTGCGCATAATTAAGCGATTTTTTTTATAATTAAACAGTCCATTAATAATTAATATTTTTTTTTTGTGAGCTAGTTTCTCGCTTTGAGAACACTGGCGTGTTTTTTTTAATTCTATGCGTAATATCTGTAACTCGCAGATTTTCCCGATCAAAACAAAGTGGCGTATATACATAGCTTCTGTATCGTCCTCGTTCTTCTTTACGGCTGTGAATCTTGGCGACTAATCAAGAGCCAATGCAACCGTATAGTGGGTTATGAGAGCAGATGCATGCCCTATTTTTTGTGAGAGAATCTATCTTCCAACTCCATCCCCTTTCAACCCATCAACGCAATTGTAATCTTTTTCACGGTCTCTTTCATGCAGTACCGACTTTAGACCCTGCGGCGCCCTAAGGCATTTTTTTTCTGCCGCCCCATATTGCTTACATTATAAAAAATCTAGGCAATATTGGTTGCACTCGGCGCCCCTAGCTTATTCAACGCCCTGGGGCACCGACCCACTTCGCCACCCCCTAAAATCGGCACGGCTTTCATGTCATTCTTCTACCGTGCCTTCAACAATTACTCTCTGTGGTACGCCGTTAAAACTTGTGGATAGATTTAAGTATCTGGGCCACTGGGTTACAGAGGATCTTAGTGATGGCGCTGATATTGAGAGGAAGCGGAGGGCGCTGTCGGTTCGATGCAATATGTTGATTCGTAGGTTTGCACGTTGTACTAAAAACGTTAAGCTGACGCTTTTTAAAGCCTTCTGTTAATCTTTCTACACGCGCGGCCTGTGGGCTGGCTATACTCAGAAGGTCTACAGTGCACTCCGGGTCCAGTATAACAACGCCTTCCGAATGTTGTTGGGTTTGCCGCGATACTGCAGTGCCTCAGACATGTTGACGGAGGTGGATGGCTTCCATGTCAAAATGAGGAAGCGTTGCGCTTCTCTGTTGGCGCGCGTTCGCGGCAGTCTTAACGCAATGGTGGCTGTGTGGGCGGATAGGTGGGAATCCCGGTTGGAGGGGCACTGGATGCGCCTTCACGTGGCCATCCGGCGGGGATCCGGTGCTCCACTGACTGAGTGGTAAAATTGTTAAATGTTATTTATTACCTTGTATTTTCTTTTTATATGTATGAAATTCAAATTTTTATGGCTCTGGTTATTATTATTATCATTTAAAACGCACTACTCCTTTTTCAATTAAACATATCAAATCAACAGTAAATTTGTGAATCCAGTACCAGCTTTAGACCCTGCGGCGCCCTACGGCAACTTTTTTCTGGCGCCATATATTGTTTATATTTTAAAAATTCTAAGCAAGATTGGTTGACCTCGGCGCCCCTAGCTTAATCGACGCCCCCGGGCACCGACCCACTTCGCCATCCCCTAAAACCGGCACTGTGTGAATCCATATTTGCGAAGTTAGTCGTTGATTGTCAGTATAAAAACAACGTTTAACTATTCACGTCGATATCTGAAACGAATTCTTTAATAGCCTAACAAAAAATTAGTTAATTATTTGATCACGTAGTAAAGTAACTATAGTATACTGGGGTAATCTTACTAATAGTTTCTAAAAGGTAAGAGTACAAACATTGTGTTTCTTTCTTCTTTCGTTTTTGATTTATTCAAATAACGCAGTCGCCGTGCATCGTATATAAATAATTTCTTCTACCGATGCGTGTAGAATTATTTCCGACCGTCCAAAGGTAAAAATACAATTCCCAAAGAAGATTTACGGTACAAACATTAGTCTGTAGCTATGCCCATAGTTTATTTATTTCCTTGTGTCAGTGATATCGACTTGAAGGTTTACACATGGGCGTATTTATTGATATTAGATTTATTGTATATTTATTAACATCCTCATCTCTAAAAAGACGTTATTCAATCGCGTGGTGGCAGGATGAGGCGCAGATTAACAACACAAAGACATTTTCTGTAGCACATGGACATATATATTTCGATAACTTTACAAACTTCTGGCCCGGACCTACTCACAGCATTCAGGCCGGGCCAACGTCCATCAGACTCTCGTCACGGTCAGGGGACAACTGCCTGATTCAGCACCGGTCACCGAGCGCCGCAAGTGGCGATCTCTATAACTAACGTCACTCTTTGACTTGTCCAAAATGCCAATATGGCGACACATACATGTACGACAAGCGAACAGAAATAAGCGACGAAATATTGTATATCGAGGTTTTCGGTACCAGTCAGCAAGGGCTATATCATGCTGATGTCAGTATATATATCTATGTACACATGGAGCATCAGGATGGTGTGAATTTGGCTAAACAAAATTAACAAAATATATATTTTTTAATCTCCGTGGGGGATTAAGCGCAAGATTTTCGGTTCGGTAAGCAAAAGCGAATACCACTAAGCTATACCCGCTGGAAAAATTGACGTGGTGAAATATTTTTTCGTCGAGAACTGCGTTAAATTGGTGACACGATACGCAGAAACGCAATAGTGTGTAAGCACCTTTAGAATAAAATGGTGTCCTTGCATTTGAAATTAAAAAGAAAAAAACGTTCGGTCCAGACCACCCAATATAAAAAAATAAATCGCACAATCGTAAAAATATGACTTATATCGCTTTTTTATTGCGCTGCCAATTACTATTGAATAAAAGTAAACGGAAAACGTTGTCGGACACTAAAATCCCGACTTATTTACCGAAAGCCGTCAGTAAAACTCAAAAAAATAAATTGTTTATTTTTTCATACATGAGACGTTGCATCACGCCATTGGTGCGAATATATTCCGTAGTTCCAGACATTATCACCAGATGGCCTCGCGAGGATTATAAGAAATTAACGACCGAAATTTAACGACGCTCCTTTAAATTAAATTTTATTTTTTAATATCTTCTTACCTACCGATTATTTTTAATATCGTCTTACCTACCACGTATATACTGGATTATTTTTGCGTATGGCAGCCCTCAGTCACTGACCGCAGAACAAATTCAATATTAAAAAGATTGGAACTAATTCAAATTGTTATGGAATTATATAAATCATTACAAACAATCATCGAAAACAGCAAATTTTGTAGTTTTGAGTAGTAATCAATATTTATGTATTATTCAATATCGTTTTACCTACCATTCATATATTCGAATATTTTTGCGTATGCCTAACCGAAGAACAAATTCGATATTTAAACGTTTGTAACTGATTCAAATTGTTATAGAATTATGTAGATAATTACAACTATTGAAAACAGCATATTTTGTAGTTTAGAGTAATAATTAATATTTATTTATTATTCAATATCGTCTTACCTACCATGTATTTACTGGATTATTTTTGATTAGTGCAACCCTCAGTCAATGACCGCAGAACAAATTCGATATTTAAACGTTTGGAACTAATTCAAATTTTTAATGAATTATTTAGTTACAAACAAGCATTGAAAACAGTAAATTTAGTAGTTTTAGGGAGTAGGGAGTAAATAATATTTATTTACTAATTATGAATATAGATTCTACAATAGAATTTTGATTCAGTTTTAAGTGTATATACGAGTACTGAGTCTATTATGAAAGTAATGGACATTTTTAGGAAATATATATATTTATTGTTTGGATGAAACTGTCGTCCGGTCGCGTTGCAAAGGCAGACTTGCTAGCATATTTTTCGACCGGTTTTACCGCGCTGCCATGGACAGTTGGCTTACAGTAAAATAATTTAGCATTATGTACTTTTAAAATGGACTGTGTACATCATATTTTAGCCACTTTTTACACATCTTTACCCACCCCGATCTCTCAGCTTCCTAAAAGTGTCGTTTATCTTTTTTCTGTTTCCTCCACTGAAGAGAGAGCTGAAAAGATTGGAAGGCAATTGAAAACATCCAAAAGCATGATACAACCTTCCTGAGAGACATTCCTTTCGAAGACTTTCAGGGCTTTTAAGATTTTTAATAGATTTCTGAGTTTTAAAATACTCCCGGTTGATGTGAATTTGATCCCTCACCCGTAAAATGCCAGTCATAGCCTATTAATAAAAATTGGTGGTGGACTTAAGTTGAAGACCATTCATAGTGAATTCCTGTAGTTAGAATGATGATGCGTGAATGTCTGGCTCTAGCAGTCTATGATTTTTGCGAATCAGCATTCCACATACAGCGCTTAGCCTTTATGTGGAATGGTTAGCGTCATAGAATCTATAGATAAAACTTCAAAATAAGTATCATCATCTGTCGGTATCCTGCTGTATGTGCTTACATAAAAAAGACATATCAGACACGTCTCCGAAAGTGTATTGACGCAAGCGAAGAGATATTTAAAAGGATCTTAAGAATTTGTGGTTCAAATCAATCATTTTCTACAGATAATGCACATTACTTTTGTATTAAACTCTATATGTTAACTAATTCATCAACCCTGAAGAAGACCCCTGCACTGGCGGTCGAAATATTGGATAGAAGAAATTCGCCACACACGGCTAAGCCCAAAAGACACAAATCAAATCTGGCCGTGAAAACCTAAGAAGTTATTTAACTCTATATGTATTAAAATATCCTTTTGGATAGCAACATGTGTAAAAATAATGATATCCTATGGGGATTCCCTCGCGCTCGTAAATCCCCTCTTAACGTCTCATTTCCATGTTGACACAAACGAGGTTAGTTTCCGCAACGTCGTGACATCATCACACCGACACTCCCTGATTATCACATCATCTCTGGTGTCATTAACTTGTTAACTGCAACTCCTCATCCAGGATCATGACCCCAAGAAAATTGTGCTAATAATGAACATAAAGCGAGCATTTTGAAATTTGCAATTTTTTGTTGTGTTTGAATATAACGAGATGTATGGAACAGATTTGAGGCTTGCATTAATTTGTAATCAAACAAGAGTACAATATATTGAATGTAAATTCCATCGAAGATCTGAAATTTTTAGAACGTACCTATCCAGAAACTTGTTTCAAATAAAATTTGAAAAATTAAAAAACTCTTAATAATGTATAATGAAAAATATTGAGTAAAGAGCATTCAAATTTATAAGACTGCGAATTAATATATAAATAATACCATAATAAATAATCTTTTACTCAGTAGTTGCTACATATGTTTTGAATAATACGCGTCTTTGATTCTGGAGCTCCCAAATTCTTTTGAAACAGGCTATGACACAAAATACTGAATAGTTCCAATCAAATATTCAAGGTTCATGCTTTCATCTACTAGAAGCAGAGTAGAACCAAAGAATTCTTCAAGTCATGCAAAGGATATGGGTCAAACAGCATGAGCATCAAAATAATCTTTTTGTTATTTTTTACGTCCAGTTCTGACCCATTTTGAGATCAGTTAGTTTCTGGTATGCCTTTCCAAGTTTTTTCACCCGTATTCCTATGGAGTATTTGAGTATTTTTTCTCGTTCATCGATCTCCGCAGGAATTCCGCATGCAGTAAACACCATTTGATGTCCATGCGGCATAAAATGAACTGGCATGCATCTGTTTAGGTTAATATTGCCACACGGTGTAAACTATTAACTGTAAAATGCCAGTGTAGGATCAACAAACTATGCAGTTCCAGATAATAAACGAAATACCGATTATAAATAACTGCCATTACGAAATGCGTAAATCATCTTTTGTTTGATAATATTGACGTAAAGTGAAAGCTCGTATGTTTTATGGAATATATCTATATTTTATAGAGTTCAAAACCTTTTTATTATTATTAGACGACTTTTTTCTTGCTAATTTTGTTGTACGAATATTTGCTCTTCTGTATGGAAAAGAACTTATAGGTTTTTTCCCTTCCAAGAATTCTTCTATAAGACCACATCACAAAGGCCTCTAGTCTTTTTTTATCACTTTCAGATAAGCACCATGTCTCACAGCCATACATCAAGATGCTCCAAAAAATTTGTGTTCGTGTTAAATGTGGGTTGGGAAGATTGCCGGTCAAGACCATTTATGACGCTCTGGTTGCGTGCGGGAAACGTGTATTGTGTTTGTGTGTGGATTGGGGAGATTTCAAGTGTATATTTATATGTTTCTTGAAGAGATGCAGATTGTAAGAAGGAAGAAACACAGACGCTGGTAGAGAATTCCAAAGCTCACCGGTGACATTAAGGAAGGAACTTTGTTAGCTGCCAGTTCTTGGTCGACACACATTAACCGTGTATGGATGTTCGGCAAGTGAAAGACGAGTTTGTCGGTTGTGGGTGGGTGCAGGAGGAATTAGTTCTTTAAGTTCCGAATAGCAGCGACCGTGGTGATAACGGTAGAAAAGACAAAGTGAACCAATCTTACGCCTGTGTTCCATTGATTGCAGGTTAGACGTAAGAGTGTCATTGTTCATCAAACGAATTGCTCTTTTTTGAACTGAATCAATTAGGCTTAGAAAGTATTTAGGGGCTCCAATTTAAAGGTGATGGCCGTATTCAAGAATATGTCGGATTTGTCCTTTATATAAAAGAAGAAGTTGTTTATCGTTGAAATACCGACGTGATCTATATAATACACCTGGTTTTCTGGAAGCGACACCGGGCTTATACTTAATTGACTCGTAATATTTGACATTATTCGAGATTGAGGTTTGGTGAAGGTTTATGTTTTACTAGCTAGAAAGTCTTTTATTATTAAATAGATAATAATTTCATACCTTGTTTTAATATGGATCACATTGAGCACTGTTTCAATTGATGGAAGACTGAAGTTTCGCAATCTATGAAAGCTTCTTCAGTTCCAATGAGCACAAACGTACTGATATTTAAATGAATATTAACTGATAAAGAAAACACTTTTGACTAAAGGGTAATTAAATGGTGTGTATAAAGGTAAGTAAATAACTCACAAGAAAAGAGTTTTACTAGACATAAGGTAGGGAGTCAATGAGTGGGGGTAAGGGGTGTGGTCAATATGTGTACATCGAAGTTACAATATAAAAAATATGATGATATATTTGTCTCCTCCTTTTGCTGAAATGTATTTTATGTTTTATTTAATGTGTTTTTTTCTTTTTTTTCAGGTAAGTGAAATAAAAATGCAGGTATGGTGTCACGACCTATCGTTCCCAGACAATTCGTTCAACGACTAATTGGTAACAACGTTGGGCGCACTGGACGTCTGGTGTGCGGGCCATTTGGTGCACGAGACAACTGGTGCACTGGAAGTCTCGCTTAACAAACCTAACACCTGGGTGGAACGCATTTCGGCGATAGAGAAGAGCTGGAATAAGCGGCTCTCGGATATCTGCGTGGCTTGGCGGCAGATTTTTTTAAATCGGCCATTGAGAAGCTCGTATACGGTATACCGCATGCAAAAATGCTTTAACCTCAGTGGCGATTATTAAAAAAAATACGTAGAAGTCTGAACTTTCCAAAAATGTACGCATTCATGGAATTAAACATGTGTAAAATCTCTGGGAATCTTATTTTACGGGTAAGCCGCGTATATCGGCATTTATCGTTACATTTATTATATACGTAGAGGCATATTGATATTTATGGAGTAAACGGGTAAACAGTATGTTACAAAGTGGTTCGTAATGAGTAATGGGTTTAAGTTAGCGTAGCGATGTTCGGTTCAAATCCGTGTGTCATTATTTTCCCTTTGAGTTTCTTCCGATGCATATTTAATGATGCGGAACCCTTCAAGTGACGATGAAAGGCGAGAACATGTCCGGCTGGACATAACGGGGACTTGCGTCGCCATAGAAGCTTATTTTTTTTCTTATTTATACGTCCACTGGAGATAACTTGACGGCGTTTGGAAGTCTCGAAGGCGAAGGATACAGTAGTTCAATGAATGTACGAGTATTAGCTTACGGATGTCAGAGGCATTTAATCTTTCTTAACCCTCGCCTTACGATGCTAAAAACTTCCGCGCGTTCCGATGGTGTCAACTCATTACACATTCTGATTTAAAGTGAATAAAATGAGTAGAAATTCGAAAAAATGAAAATATTCAAAGATATCGCTTAATTTTACAATAGTTGATGTCAATAAGCTGTAATAATTGACATTTAATAGCTAAAAACATGAAAAACATCAGACGAAGACCTCAAACGGCCAGACGCACCTTCGCGCTTGAACTTCCGAGAGATACTAACATTACTTAGCCTGTCGATATATCGATGTGCCGACGCCCATAGATATCATTTCGAATTAGGCGACCAACTGAGGTTTCCCGTCTCGCTCACTCATATTAGTACGTCAGCGAGAGTGAGGAGTATAGATGCCGCCTCCTCTGGGTATTTTTAAATTTTATTTTCGCACACGATTCCGGCAGGTGCAATGATTCATGACAGTTGACGCGTCTTGATTGTAGTGGTGAATTTATTCCGGATTTTAGAAAAATATTTCCTGCTCCCGATGAGTGCCTATTATTATAAATATTTTTTTTTTCAATACGTAAATGTATTAAGGAGGAATACCTAAAATCTGAACCCTGTGTGTATTATATTTACAGAGATATTTAAGTTATTACAAGCAATGTGTAGTCGATAGACATCACCGGGGAGGAGAGGTTAAAAACGTTATTTGAACATGTATAAAACATCCAAAAGTCTTTAAAGTATTTATTGTCAAATTAGCATCAAATTTTCTATCTTAGCTCGAATTTTTCGATTCATACAGTCGGGTACGACACAGGGCATTGGCCATCACAATATTTTCCACTCTATGTAAATTGAAAGGATCGAGGTCCAAAGCAACAGGTATCTAGGAATTTGCGGTGTATGAAAATCAATTTATTAGTATTAATTTTATAAAATACAGAATGCTTACT
Organism: Glossosoma conforme; assembly: GCA_022606575.1. Classification (NCBI taxonomy): domain Eukaryota; kingdom Metazoa; phylum Arthropoda; class Insecta; order Trichoptera; family Glossosomatidae; genus Glossosoma; species Glossosoma conforme. The sequence goes on from JAGTXR010000007.1 coordinate 300,310, forward strand.
CATGTTGTACACTAAGATATAAAAAAAGATATGTAATCAAATAAATCAGTACCAATTCAACTCCGTTCTTTGGACTTATCCTCAGTACCGGAACCTTGGTATTCCGGCGTCACCATTAAGCTGACGCTGTAATTTCAGGACCGCGATCTCGGTTCCGGAACAATTTTAGATTTTTAAAACTATCTGCTGGTATACAAAATGTACACACTTTACCTACCGACTAATTTAGCAGGTATATTTGAGTTATTATTTTTTAAAGTTATTATTTTTTAAATATTTTTTAAACTTGTTGGACGTCATCATCATCAGCCTGTGTCCGTCCACTATTGAACGTAGGCCTCCCGCATGAGTCTCCATCCTCCTCGATCCTCCGCCTTCCGCATCCAGGTCACTCCCGCTATCCTTCTTATATCGTCAGTCCATCTTGTAGGGGGTCGGCCAATGCTTCGTTTGCTAGTTGTTGGACGTAGTTTAAACAATATAATCCTCTCAAATAAAAGCACACTGACCAGGTCAAATAAACCTAAAGCCCCAAAATATTTTGAAAATAAGTAATAAAATATTTCCAAAAGATCGTTTTTCAAGACATCATGAGTACTTAGTAATTAGAAGATCATAAAAGAATACTTGTATTTTTATAAAAAAAAGTGAATTAAGTACAGTTGAACCACCTATATCGAACGCTTTTATTACATTTGTAATGGAGATTTATCCTATAGTGTTTGCGACAAATTTTCATATTACATTCTGCAAACTTCAATTTCAATTTATTTTTCTTTTAGAAACATTACAAATAACAATATTGAATTAATTTCTAAAACAGGATAAAATAACAATTTATAAATAGCACAATAATAATAGAATCATTTAAAAGGTCCCGGAGCCCGCTAAAAAGAAGACTCCACGAAATTAATTTGATAAATAAATTCGTGGAGCTCATGTCGAAACTGGGCTTCTCTCAAGTGGAATATATAAATATTCGATGCGATATCGTTGAACAGTCTGATCACTCTCCCAGGAGGCATAGTCCCTGGCAGGTTAGTATTACCTCTAGGAAGAACAAACAATCTGTGCCTCCTTATCCTTAAATAATTGTCAAGGACAAACAAACCAATTTCAAACAAAATATCAGGATTCTATGTTGTTATTTTCGGTTGAACCGCCTTTTTAAATGTTTTAACCTCCAAATTAGTAGCAATGATTTAGTACTCCAATAAATCTTTTGACCTTATGTTTAGATTGAATTTAACATACTTTTTAATTGTTTAAAACGGTAAACAAACAGGTAGAAAGCAGTAATGTTAATAACAATAATGATTCCATTAGCGTCCTGTGCGCATGCGCTCGCGCAGGTTTGTGGGAATCGACGGTCGTGACGAGCCGTGATTGGTTGCCAGACAGCCTGAAGCTTTTTAAGTTCATTTTAAAAATTCAAAACGTTTTTGTTCCTTTTTAGAAGCTTCGAGAGAATCACTCTGCAACAAGATTTTCACATTTTTTGAAAGCTTCGCGACATAACGAACACTACATTTTATAATAAACAATTAATACGTGTAATGAAAATACCTCGAGGAAGATTTTTTAAAACCGGCACTGTTGGTTCCAATCAATGTTCTATAACCTATCCAAAGGGTAAAGACTGTTTCATGCTTATGCATCCTTTAGTTTCTCCAATTCTTGAAGCCAATCATGTGCTTTGCACCAATAATTGAAGAAACATATCTTAAGATAAGAGAACATGGCTACCATTGCTGAAACCAAGGCTTAGATCAGGCTGTAGTGCTAATAATGACGATTACTTTCTTCGTTATTTGTTATTACTACCTGCGGTGTCTCATTTAGGATTTCTTATTTCCTGCTGGTTTTCAATGACTAACTGTGGAATTAATACAACTTGATGCATTCTGCAGTCGTCATTTTTAATGATATTTAAATCATAAATATTTATTTATTTATTTATTTACCTTGTTTCACATGGATCACGTAACAAAAAGTTCTCTATTAGGAACTGCAGTTTCGACTAACTCGTAGTCTTTTCAATCCTTCTCTAGTTAAGAGTTATCTCTTAACTAGAGAAGGATTGAGAAAGACTACGAGTTAGTCGAAACTGCAGTCTCCTAATACAGAACTTTTGTTACGTGATCCATGTGAAAACAAGGTAAATAAATAAATAAATATTTATAATTTATTATGGATCTCAAAGTGAATGCTCAAAACATTGAAAATATGATATTTAAATCAGTTTGCTCTAGTGATGTGAATATTGATTTATTTCGTCAAACTATTCTATGCACACAAACTGTTTGTTCGCTAGATTTATTACCACCATATAAAATCATGCTGATTGATCACAATCGTTTCTATCGGCTAGAAAAATCATAATTGAATGCAACTTCCGCATCTAATATATTTGCAAATACTCGTATGTATGCACCTGATGGAAACTAAAGGTGACGTTATTTGGTTTTGAGCATCGTGGTGTTGATGATCTGATATGAATTAACGAGTATCATTTTCATTGGTGCTCTCCTATGAATTCCGATTCATAGTATTTCGTTGTACGTTTTTAAATGAAAAATATCTGCTTCTTGACCAAAAACGTAAATTTTAGATATCAAGTTGATATCCTCCTCTCTAATTTGGGTATCGAATTACTGTGTGACACTTTGATATCAGCTTGATAAAGCTCCTTTAGGCTGATGTCTTAAAGCCTCGAAAAACGATCTCTTGTCTCTTATTTTTGTTCGCTCGCCTGACATGCACATCTAATATAAGTATTAATTGTATAATGTTGCACGGCGTTTGCGTGCGTCATTTTATTTGTTATGACAGTTGTCTCATTTCATGTAGGTGCAACTGTCATATTTAATTCGCTTTTTCTGCCGCGACTGTTGGCAGCGCTAGATGTCAGAGCGCGCGGGCAGTTGGAGCTCGCTCGCGACCGTTATGGCGCACGCCTAATGCCGTTAGGATATCAAGTGCATATCTCACTTTCGCTTCTTAATTGTCTGTATTATGGAAGGCTGCCTTTTTGCTTCCTCACCTCGCCATTCCTTACGAAGAGTACCATCGTACCAATATTATACACAGGCATTTGCTTTCGTATTAAACGCCTGCAATGTTTTCAATAGACTAGTTATTCTACCGTAAAATTAAATTAGTTCATCATCTTTGTCAAAAATCCATCGCCTATTTCCGTCCTATACTAGACATAACCTCCCACAATGATCTGAATCTTTTTCCAGCTTGCTTATAAAGTGTTATCTTTGTGCAAACTTCCTTGTATCAATAATCTCCCTGTCTGTATGCAACCGCTGTTAGTTACTACTGACGTAATCTCCTATACCCGAGGACAAATTGCTGCCCACAAATCCATTGCTGTATCGGTGGCATAATTATTACATTAGCGTAGACAATGGCAGGATAAATAGTGGAACATGTGGCACTTTTGACGGGTCCGCATTGAGGTTATGTATTTGGCAGAATAATATTTTGAATAACATTGTTATTAGTAGCAATTGTCAACTATGTAATGATTTTTCTCTTAGAAGTAACAGTGTCATTGGCATTTTGATAGATAAGTTTTTTTTATCCGCTCCATATGTGAAGCATATGGACACTACAAATTGTCGTTTCACAGTTCTGTTAGTTCAGGTTGTCCTAGAACACCTGTATGCCCGGTGGTCCACATGGGAGCATATATGGTTTCCGTGAGTCTCTAGGGCAAGACCACGCGAATTTGCATATACTGCGGCTGTAGACTATTGTAAACATATTTTGTTAACGTTAACGTAATAAACGATCTTAATATTATTTCGTCACTTTATAACTGGACTCCTTGCATAGGTTCTGACAGCCTTCAGGATGAAGCTTTAGTACCGGAAGTATGTTTTGGCGTTTGTTAAGCAGAATTTATAATTATATCATACAATTAGATTGGCGTTTCAAGGACTTAGATCACATGGTTCTAAAGAGAGCCTCAATCCTAAGTTACTAACATTTCAGTGATATACTCGTAGATAACTATCACAAAAATCAAAGAGAATTATAAAGAAGCAACAGGATTCAAATATCACAGATTTTTATCTCGTAATGGTTATTTTTTCATTTTTTATTATTATTATTATTTTTTATTTTTATTTTATGTAAACACATACAGGAGAATACCGACAGATGGTGATGGTAATTTTTTTTTTTTGAAGTCTCATCTGTGGAATTCTATGACGCTTACCGTGGTGTATATGGCTAAACGCTGCATGTGGAGTGTTGATCCGCCAACGTCATAGACTACAGCCCGAGATTCACGCATCATCCTTTATTATTACAGGAATCTACTATGAATGGGTGGTCTTCACGGGACGACTTTCGTCTACCACCAATTTTAATTGATAGGCTATGACTGACATTTTACGGGTGATGGATCAAATTCACACCAACCGGGGTATTTTTAGAGCTCAGAAATCGATTAAAAATCCTTTTTTTTTTTTAATCTCCGTCGGGGATCGAACCCACGACCTTTGGCTTGCAAAGCAAACGCTTTACCATTGAGCTATGACCGCCGGCGTTTAGAAATAATGTACTATGTTTATTAGTAGCATATTTTGTTTATGTTTTCAAAAACTGAACCTGCTAAAAAAAATTATAGTCTTTTAATTCACTATTTTTCTTCGTCCCTGTTTACTGATAGCAGCTGGATCCGTCACATGATCTTATGACCGGATGTTGCCATTCCCATTGATTGCCATTCCTGCGATGCTTCTGCAGATCTTTCAGCAGATACCCTTACATAGCTCATCAGATCCTCAACTGATCTTCTGGAAGGTAGCGGAACTCCTCCAGAAAATGACGTGGATGCTATTTATGCAGAAGCTGATAGCTACGCAATAGTTAGTTAATGTCAGGCAATTGGAGATGTCCTTAACCCTTTCTGCATTGATACCCGATATATGCCGTGTAAGATTCCTCTACCGTTGACATCGGTAGCCTTGATATATCGTTTTGCTGCTTTCTTAGGATAGTTTTTTATGCATCATCTGATAGCTAGAATACAAGAGCCAATGTGATATATGAACAGATAAGTACATTTATGCTTTAAATACTAGTTTCATAACTGACAGTTTAATTTGTATTCCACCGAGCCGTAATGAAATGGTTAATAAAGCACAGTTTTCGTTCGATTTTCTCCGAAGTTAAGCTACATTGAGCGCAGACGAAGACATTGATATATCATGGATTGCTAAACGCGTGACGCTATTTGAGTTGAGCCAATTAAAAGGACTAAAATCGTCCAGGTTTCGGGAGTGTTGGGATAATTATCCCGTCTTCTTAAAAAAAATACAATTAATAAATCACCCAAAAATATGACTTGGATAAAACAGCAGCTGTGCCTTCAAGTCCTGGGGCGTCTGGAAGTAGACCTTTAAGTGCAGAGATATAAAGGATGGAAAGTGGCAACTGACTGCACTGTGTGGCGGCAATTTATGGTGACTCTTTGTTCTAGATATGGAACGAAACAGGAAGAATTTCAGAGATAATGTTGGAAACGAAAGTCATCATCAGAGAATTTGAAACTGTTTATTGAGTTTCAAATTAATCGCTTAATTCATTTTATTCGAAGGTTATCATAAGAAACAAACGTATCATTTAATAAATTATATTATGTACGAAAATATTAGCATTTAATCATGATAACACATATTTTTATGTAATTACAAATGAATAATTAAATTAAATATGTTCATAGGGCTTTTATAAGATTCTCGAAGCTTCTCTAATGACCGCAGTTCTTCCTATCAGTATTGCAAGCAAAACAAACTCTAACTAGTTTGCATATAACATATTGATTAATGAAGGTATTGAGAAAAGCAGCTTACTACCCCGATATAGATTATTAAGCAAAATAATAATTTAGTTATTTTATGTAAACACATACAGGAGAATACGAACAGATGGTGATAGTAATTCTGGAGTCTCATCTGTGGAATTCTATGACGCTTACCATGCTGCATATGGCTAAGCGCTGCATGCGGAGTGTCGATCCGCCAACGTCATAGACTACGACCCGAGATTTACGCATCATCCTTAATTATTACAGGAATTTACTATGAATGGGTGGTTTTCACGCGACGACGAGCGTTGCACCTTTGCTCTATCCTACACGACCATTCTCTGCCTGTACAGATACGCGAAACTTGATGTATATATACCATTGTTAACATCATATAACGATAGATTTCTCTGTAGTATATATTAAGATTAAGAGTATGTATATTATTATTTTATAATTCAATCAGTCAACATTTATTCACAAGCTTTTTATTATTAGTTACCGACGGTCTATTTATTTAGTAAGTACCACTCGGGTCTCGAACCGAACTATAGACTGAATGAATATTTTTAGGATAACAGTAGCATTTTTTTGACAGCTAGGCGAAGGGTGAAAATTGTTGCAAATTACATATTTAATTAACGTAAAACGGATACTTTATAAAAGCTTCATACTGTATAAAGTCTGAGTGATAATAAAATTGGCATTGAAGCCATTAAAGATTAGTTGTTCCTGGAAGCTGAAGATCTTCGCGGCTTCTTCGGTGGTCCTCAAGAAACAGCAAAGGGTCTGATGATCTGAATGCCTTCTAGGAACTCTCGTGCTTGAAACATACAGAGTTGTTCTTGATAGGCTGCTTGAGAAGCTGGATCATCATGATTCAGATGTTTTCATATTATAAATCCGGAATAATTATTTTATATTCTTTTGTAAACGACATTTTTTTTAGTAATTAAATATAAACATACTTTACATCAAATTCTTTTTAAACGCGTCAATTCATTCAGAAAAATATCGGCAGAAGCGGGATGCGAACCACGAGCCTTGGAACCAACATTTACTCAGGTCTTTATATTTTTCTTTGCCTAGCCTTCTCGACTATTTCTCTGCCTGAACGGACACTCGTTAGAAGATGTATTTATACCATTGTTATCATCGTATAACGATAGATGTCTATATAGTATATATTCAGAGTATGTATGTTATTATTTTTTATTATTCAATCAGTCAACATTTATTCATAAGCTTTTTAATATTATTACTTTCTATTTATTTTAGTGTACATATTTTTTGGTCAAATTTTTATATACTTGTTTATTACAAAGTTGAGTATTAAATGAAGTCGTTAAAAGTCCATTTATTTTTGAGAATGTGCGAATTATTTTGAAATGCGAATTTCTTTATAATGATGATTACATCCTGACCGGCAACTAAAACCGCATTACGCACAATAACGCTAATGATAATTATGGCAATATTGCAGATATTTTTACAGACATTGTATCCTTGATATCCTTGATTGTATGAACATTGAATACCTAAATTGTATCCTTGGATGGATCCTTGAATTAAAATACACAATTGAAATTTTTACTTTTTAAGTTCATATTTTAATTTTTCATTTTTGATCATTTAATTTAAAAATCGTAAAAATTTGAATATTCCAAGACATTGGTTTCATTGAATTTAGTTGAAATCTTATTCTTTTTCTTCGTTTCAGCGAAATCAAAATTTTTTGTCAGGCAACATCGTTGTTGTTGCCCAGAACTATCCATGCACCTTGTTCAACTTTGATATGCAGTAACACTTTTTTACCGCCGAACGTAAATTTAGTATATAAACCAATTTGCGCAGGCAAGACTTAAGCAAAGTTTGCACGTATATAGAGTTCTTATTATTAATATTTATGAGACAACCCCGATTATTTATTTCCATACAAATGAATAACATTAAATTATTAAAGTATTCTCATTTCGGTGATATTTTAGGCTGATGCCGTAAAGTCTCGAAAACGATCGTTTGTGTCTTATTTTGTTATCCTGAATCATTAGTTAATGACAACATAGCAATCATCATGCAGGGTTGAGGTTGTATCTTCAGATGTGACTCAGACGATCATTGGCAGCGCGGTGACAGTGTCCTTCATTACTGAAGTCGGGCGTAGTCAAGATTTTAAACTGATGGTCGAAAACATTTTGCTGCACCTTGGTGCAATTCAGAGAGGAGGATTTCAAAACATATCATCGTAAAGCAAGGGTTATAATCAGTATTTATTGATATGAATTTTAGAATTATATTTAAGGCAGTTTTTTTAGCATCCTTTGTTAAACGAAACAACGAGGTTTTATTGTAAACGTAATGCCTTCATTACGGAAGAAATTACTGTCAGATTACTGATGGTCCAAGCATTTTGCTACCTTATCGTATACATATTAAATAATGAAAATTTTTAAAATAAATAAATGAAGTATAGTAATTTTTTCTCATGATGGTTTCGCATTAGGTTTTATTGTGAATGGATGACTAAACTTCTAATATTTTGACATCAGCATGATGTAGTCCTTACTCACTGTCACCGAAAACCTCGACAAACAATCTTATATTTTTGCCGTTAAGACACCTCGACCGTTGACATTGGTTGAAAGCCTCGTGGATATATCGTTTTGTTACTATCTTAGAATAGTTTTTTATGCATCATCTGATAGCTAAAGGATACAAGAACCAATGTGATATATGAAAATATACCGGATAAGTAAATTTATGCTCCAAATACTAGTTTTATAATTGACAGTGTAATTTGTATTCAACGCGAGGCGTATTAAATAATAACAATTTAAAAATATATGAAGTACACAATAACCCTTGAAGGAATTAACTCTGTCAGTATTACTTGTACAATAAAAGGGTTAAAGGTCATGTACCTAATTTGAAGTATTGAATGTTGATATAATGAATGGTGGATCTTTGTAGTCTGAAAGGAAATGCCTCGATTTGCCCGAGGCATCTTCTTTCATCAGTCTACAAGGCCGCTGAAAGCTCAGCTGACGGAAGTTGCAGAGATTACATTTCAAAAACATGAATATCTTGTGTCGGGTATGGAATTTTACATGTGGGCGGACACACAACTCAAGAGTAAAAATGAGAGTTTGTTATATTATTATATGTGAAGTACTTATACCAGACATCTCACGTGTGACGTTGCCATCCTATATCTGATCCAACGGGAACGAAAAACCCCGAAAAAGAATCAATAAATAATGCTATTGTAACATTGGCCGGCGGTCATAGCTCAATGGTCAAGGCGTTTGCTTTGCAAGCCAAAGGTTGTGGGTTCGATGCCCGACGGAGATTAAAAAAAAATTAAAAAAATAATCGATTTCTGAGCTCTAAAACAACCCCGGTTGGTGTGAATTTGATCCATCACCCGTAAAATGTCAGTCATAGCATATTAATTATAATATATTAATAACCACCCATTCATAGTAAATACCTGTAATAATAAGGATGATGCCTGAATCTCGTGCTGTAGTCTATGACGTTGGCGGATCAACAATCCACATGCAGCGCTTAGCCATATGCACCATGATAAGCGTCATAGAATTCCACAGATGAGATTCAGAATTACTATCACCATCTGTCGTTGTTCTCCTGTATTTTTTTAAATAAAAAATAAAAAAATACGTCTAAAATTTGGTCAAAAACATTAAATATATATAAGTCTAGTTAAAATAATTTAATAATTTATATAATTATGGTATATCAGGATGCAATAGTTAGGTCACGAAATTCATTGACAGTAATATTTTTACAATTACTCTTCTTTCGTGCTTTCATTAAAAAATTACGTCACGGTTTACTAATTACTTCCACACTTTATTGAATCAATATCAATTGTATTAATTTATCGACTGAAGATATTTTCAGACAGTTTATTTTCAGTAGTAAGCAATACAATTGCGTATTTAAGAAAGCAATAAAATCAAATTTATCACCCAATGATATCATTAGAGCTTTAAACGTTGACACTGGAAGCACACCATTAATTTTTTGGTAAATTTTTAAATTTATAATCTGTTGATATCAGCTTGATATAGCTCCTTAAGCCGATGCCGTAAAGCCTCAACAAGCGATCTTTTGTCTATTATTTTGGTTCGCTTGCGTGACATCTCATCGAATAGCGGTGTTTGCATACGCCAAAATAATTGTTAGGACAGTTGGCCTATTGCCGGTTGGTAGGACTGTCATATTGGCAGTTGGTACCGTGGAGATGTGAGATCGCGCCGTGGGCTGGCAGTTGAAGTTTGACTCGCGCCCGTCACAGTGCGCGCGTCCTGTGCGTTCGCTGTGGCGGGCGACGTTTGTGACAATAAACAAATAATGTGAAACAAGTGTTTATATTGTAAACCTGATCCTGCATCCTTCATCCTTTAATTCGATGTCCATAAATGGAAGAGGAGGATATCACTGTTTTGCAGATAATTTAAAGATTTATTGACTTTTTCTGTTTAACTTGAAAGAAAAACAGCTTTTGTTTATGTTCTCCTGTGGCATTCAAAGTATTGATGTCAGCTTGATATAGCTCTTTTAGGCTGATGCCGTAAAGCCTCCAAAAACGATCTTTTGTCTCTTATTTTTGTTCGCTCGCCTGACATGCACATCTAATAATGTTAGTTTTAATTATATAATATTACACGGCGTTTGCGTACGCCATTTTATTTGTTATGACAGTTGCTCCATTTCATATTAGTGCAACTGTCATCTTTGATTTGCTTTTTTGCCGCGATCATTGGCGGCGCAAAAAAAATGCGAATTGTGCTTCAAAAACAAGCTCGTTGTGTTGTTAATCTGCTTCTGCAGCCTTCCTCCATGCGGCCACGTGACGAACCCGTGACTTGTCGTTTTTTTTTAAAGACTGGAAGGATATCACGGATAATACCGGCAGATGGCGGTAGTGATGCAGTGTACATCTGTATATTCTACGAATTTTGATTAATAGGCTATGACTGTCATTTTACGAATGCCGAATTCACACCAAAAGTATATTTGTAGAGCTTAGAAATTGATTAAAAATATTTTCTTTTAATCTCCGTCGGGGATCGAATGCACGGACTTCGGTTTGGTATGCAAATGCTTTAATCGCTAAGCTATACTCTTCGGCAAATGTCGTTGGAATTATTTCGATGTTTCTGGCCATTGCCCACCTAAATGTCTGGCCTGTTCATTCTCTTGCTCTAATCTGAGCTTTGTGATTGCTGGTTTACGACTTCCGTATGAATTCCGGACGATAAAAACGTTATACGACTGACATTTGAACTGCATTGTGCATAATAAGCGATAAAGCTAATAGTTACGATGATTAAATGCTAAAATTAGCATTATTACATATATTACTATGAGCAAAAAATACCGGGTAGTCTTTATTATTTTTAGGCAACCACATACAGGAGAATACCGACAGATAGTGATAGTAGTTCTGAAGTCTCATATGTGGAATTCTATCACGCTTAAAATAGTGCATATGGCTAAGCCCTGCATGCGGAGTGTTGATCTGCCAACTTCATAGACTACAGCCCGAGATTCACGCATCATCCTTATTATTACAGGAATTTACTATAAATGGGTGGTAACTTCTTAGGTTTTCACGGCCTGATTTGATATTGTGACTTTTTGGTTTAGCCGTGTGTAGCGAATTTCTTCTCTCCGATATTTCGACTGCCATTGCAGGGGTCTTCTTCAGGGTTGATGACTTGATGTTGTGAGTTGGTGTCAGGAGGTAGTTTAGCCGTCAGGTACGTTAGGCTTGGCCACACACGGCTAAACCCAAAAGCCACAATATCATGATTGGGTGGTCTTCACGGGACGACTTTCGTCTACAACCAATTTTAATTATTATGCTATGACTGGCATTTTACGGGTGAGGGATCAAATTCACACCAACCGGGATATTTTAAAGCTTAGAAATCGTTATTTTTTTTTTAATCTCCGTCGGGAATCGAACCACAAAAAATCACGATCTTTGACTTGCAAAGCAAACGCTTTTACCATTGAGCTATACTAGCCGGCATTTTAAATTTCAATCAAAATGATTATGTTCAGCAAAACTAGCACATCCTAGCGCGCTTCTTGTTACATAACCAAAGTAAAGCAACATTAGATGTGGTCTAACACTTACTGACATGGAAAAAGAAGAACTCCGTGGACTTTCATCTCACTCAAGCGTTTACCGGACACGGAATTTTCAGAGAATTCCTAAAAAGATTTGGCCTCTCTTCTTGCGACGCATGTCCTTGCGATCCAGGCATGCAACAGACGGTGAGACACTCTCTCGTTGAGTGCATCGTCCATGAGAACAGGAGACGCATTCTGTGTTGTCGCCTAGGAGTCTCTACCATTTCTTGGGAGGATTTACCTGAATTGATGCTTAGTTCTGACGGTCCCTTGCTGTTGAACTTTATCAGGGAAATCGTCGGGGCTACAAGAATAGTTAACGAGGCTGAAATGGAATAGGCTCCTATGTTCTTCAACTATTTCTCAGACGTATATTCTAACCTCGTGTGTAACTTGCAGGGTACAATACGAAACTTTATATTTTTTTCAACATTTTTTTAAGTGAAAAAATGGATGGGTCACCGCCTGTTGCTAGCCGCGTCGGTCGCCGACACTCATTGCGTCTGACGCACTCGATCCATCATCGCGAATCATCAGAATGTTTGGACTGGCGCACTTCAATAATTATACATTGATGAGGATATAACCTTCGTCTGTGATCAATTCTTCAAACTCTAAACAGACGATCACTTATCACTTATGTAAACACAAAAAGAGCATGCCGTCAGACGCTATTGAAGATACGTCGTCTGTGTATACCGTAAAGCTAGTCATTTATAAGATGACACAGCCCCCTAAAAGCACTAAAGGACTCTGCGAAATGCCTTATGGTCACAGGCTCGATGAAAGGAAAATCCTTCACGTGGTGGGGGACAAGCGATAACTTCAGTCGGCCAATATAGACAGGGACCAAATGTTGGCCGGAATAAGCCAACACCCAGCTTACTTCATCAGGTCAAGCTGGCTAGGGCAGTCTACTGTCCAGGAAGTAGTAAATGCTCTCCAAAGGCGGATGAACCTTTATGGTCAATGGCATTAGGATGTGGATATAAAGGGGAAAATACCACATGAAAGGTCCAAAAGACATCCCATGCATCAGCAATTGCTGCAAACCAATCCACCGGATTGATAATACGAAGAATAAGTATACTTGTAAAGATTTACTCCATAAAATATTAGTTTAAGTTATATATTTTTTCCGTATTTGGAATATATCGTGACCACAAATTGCCGCCACTCAGTTGTGTTAGCTGCCATTGTATATTCTTCTTTCCTAGACCTTTTTGTTCCTGAAGGCCCACTCGGGAATAGTATGGTTCTTAAAATCTCCAATAAAGAATCCTGAGTACTGAAGATGCGGCAGCTGTAGTATTCGAGGCATATTTAAGGGTGATTTGTTAATCGTGTTTTTAAAGAGATTGAGAGAGGCTTGGACTATTTGGTTCTAAAGGGTGGCTCAACGAAAATCTTAAAAAAAAAATACTAATAGAAAGCAGTACAAATATATTCCGAATATTACTTTTTACATAACTTCTTAACTTAATCGAAGTATTAATACAGATAAATGATTTGTAAATACGATTATACATATACATATTATATTAATTTCATAACTTTATAGGAGAAAAAAAACTGTAAAAAAATCGTTATAGAAGGGTAGACTGTATTCAATCGAAACCGGATTTTTTTACTAAACAGTCGGGCGCTTTAACTCCTCAGCACCATCGCTTATATTTTCAAGTTTCAACAGTTTATAATGGCCTCCTCTGTACAGATATTTAGAGATATCATCAGAAAAGAACTTTGAATTATTTAATGCTCTGTTTGGAGATGTTTGAGTCACTTGTTGATAAAGTAATGATACTATAAACTCGTTAAGCTTTTGATAATTAGCGATATTTTTAATCAGAAATTCAGTCTCATCAGATAACAAACCGCACTTTGTCTTAACACAATCATTATATTCGTTTTACAAAATTGTTTTATTTTTTTAACGAGTCTTGCAAGTAATTATCAAGAGTATTTATTGTATTCATCATCGCCCTGTATCCGTCTATTGTTGAACGTAAGCCTCTCGCATGAGTCTCCATCCTTTTTGATCCTCCGCCTTCTGCATCCAGGTCACTTCCGCTATTCTTCTTACGTTGTCAGTCCATCTTGCAGGGGGTCGGCCAATGCTTCGTTTGCCAGTTCTTGTTTGCCATTCCAATACTTTTCTTCCCCATCGACCGTCGTCTCTTCGACATATATGTTCTGCAAATTGCCACTTGAGTGTGCCTATTCGTTGGGCAGAATCCACTACTTGAGTTCTTCTGCGTATTTCCTCGTTTCCGATTCTATCTTTTAGCGACACTCCGAGCTGGGTGACCTTTATTTTATGGGTAAGACATGCCGTTAGATTTCACGTCTCTGCGCCATAAGTTAATACGGGAGGACGCATTGGTTAAATGCCTTAGTTTTAAGACATTGATGAATTTTTGCTTCAGCCATTCACTAAAATACGCTGTAGAGTCCATTTCGTGATGCCCAATTGCGTGGTCTGTCGTCTGCTTGATGTTTCTTCGTTCTCAGCGACATAGGCAGCCACAGTGGCGATATTCTCAACCGAACGGTTAGTCCAGTGGCGGCCGCGCCGCGCAAGGTCTACTGCGGTTCCAGTATGTTCGAGTCGAGTAGCTAAGCGCGAATGTTTACTTAGTAAGCGCGACAAGATTAAGAAATCGACGTTGAAATTCACGCTGCGCTAACACCACCGACCGATTATCGATCAAAATAAAAATCGACACAATTATTCCATGCTCTAGCGGAGTATAGAGTTTGTAAACTACAGATGTATAGTTCACACATATTTAATATGATTTGCAAAAAATATAACATTTTCCAATAGGGTGATTAATTTTGCGCCTTCTTCTTCGTGTCAGCGACGTCAAATTATTTCTGCTCAGTATCTGGCAACATCGATAGCCCGTGTGTTGCCTAGCATTAGGTCTTGAGGTGTGCAGCTTGTTGGGCACATGGAGCAGGATCTTAGGTGTGAGGTGGTCTGCAGGTCTCCGCAGTCGCACAATAGTGTCTCTCCCTGTCGAAGCATTACCCACCGCTCGAGGTTGCCTTGCGATTTGTTGATTTTGTGATACCTGTTTATGATGTCATTTGCTATGGATTTGTTAGCGTATCAATTGCATATGCATTTCTCAAATTGTTAGATGCTGCATGAGGATTTTGATGCTCCCAGGATGGTATTGTATTACTCGACGACGACCTTCGTTACCAGACTCTTGGACGACCTCGCAGCATCCTGAACTGCATCAGGCGGATGCACACATGGACTAAAACATGCTCACGGCCGCGCATCCCGTTTATGGAAGCAGTAATTAGTGTTGCTTTCGATGATGATTCATTACACGGCAGCGTAATTAATAGGCACTTGCAATTATGCAAGGAAATATAAAACATTGGTCAGAAGTTTCCAACATTGCAATTTGGAAAATAAATATGTTAAAGATTCTAATGGAGGTTTGAAATGTATGAAAAAGTTAATTTAGAATAGAAATGTTTAAAAAAAGTATGCGATTAAAAATCAGCTCTGCAGGAGCTGTTCAAAGTAAATAGAACATTATTAGCGCGGCTTACGTTAAATCACCTAAATTAAACAAAATTGGACGAGGACCTAAACTAGAATGGGTCACCGGGTTGAGACGCTTCTAAGGACCAAATGGTGCAAGGAATCAGGAGCGTCGAGATAATCATCGTTTACGAGTATCTTTAAAAATACTATTAATAAATCATCCATAAAGTATGCATCGTATGCTAAAGATGCCGTCTTATTCAAGTACTGGGGCTTTTTTCCTGGAGGTTGTTAGGAAACATGTAGTCCCAGGTGGACCTTCAGACTCAGAGATTGGAACATATAATAGACAGTGGCAGCTGGTAGAACTGAACAGCGACAATTTGTAGTGCAACACAATTGCATGGCAATTATCCATTAGATTTTCTACCTGAGAGACTGAACGCTGCAATGTGAAATGGATGTGTGATGTTTGTGTGTGAGTTACGACTTAAGTATTAGAAATTAAAAATTGTATAATAAAATATTTGTTAAATAAATGTAAATGCTGTATAATTATCATATTAATTAAATATTCAATTTAGTAATTGCAAGCTTAGCCATAATAAATTTCGTTCAAATAATTTAAATTTACTTTTAAATAGCTACACGTGATGATGATATATAAATTTATTAGGTTTCATCACTAGCCACTCGTCGTGAGCTTAGCGTATCATTTTGATATACTCGTATTCCTAAAAAAAAACACGTGAAAGGTTAATGCTTTAAACTTCATGCTTTAAACACTAATTTTCACCATCACAACGTATTTACACAAAGATTCTAAAATATTTAAGTGTTTGCCAGTTATGACAGTTGAATAAAAACAATAGTTTCTACTTTGCCAGGCTGTCAAGATTCGTCTTAAGTTGTCTTTGTTTCATTCACAATGATAATGTTAACTGTTTGCTGAAAATTGCAATGCTAACACTTTCTAAAACAAGCATATTTTACGTAAATTATTGACTATTATAACGAAAACTATTAAATTATATATTGAACGAGACTTCTAAAGATGTACATATAAATGTAATTACAAAATGAAACATTGTTAGAAACTGTTTGACGAGCAAATAAAGAAATTAGCTTTCACTGTGACGTTTTACTAATTCAACATAAAATTAAAACAGTCATTGTAATACTATAAATATTTTTATGTAGTTAGTGTAACGTTGATTTGCTTATCTTATTTTAGACGACAATATTAAAATACACCCAGTTGGAATCCATCATTCATAAAAGCAAAAGATGCATTTTGTTTTGCAGTTTCTGCGACCTTTTTTGACACCGATTCTCCGTGTTGAATCAATGCCATTTGCTTAATGTTGTCAATTCAATTATTTGAAAAATGAATAAATTATTAGCTATATGTATATCACTTATAACATGTGTAAAAAATTATATTTCAAATAGTTAGTAACATTTTGTATTCATTCTTGCACCGTGGTCGCAAAAAAAGCAATGCAAAAATCTTTATGTGTTAAAACGATTTAATTATTGAAAAATAACTTATCACTTACGTATACATTTATAAAATAATGCATATTATACTAATTATGCAGTTTCACAAATAAAATCAGTCAGCGATGTCTTATTGTCAATTATGTATTTATTTACGACTCGTTTGTTTGACAGTTCTGCATTGCGTAGACAACTTCAGACGAGTTAACATATTTTGAATTAAATATTCCAAGCCGTGATATTTTGTTTTTTTGCACATCCGCATGTTTTGAATATTTGAATTTGATTTAGGAACATCATCTGCCGTTTAGGATTACGATGAAACGTTGCAATAATTATACAATAATACAAGTAATGGATTTTAAATTCGAATATTGCATCATCCATCAATATTATTGCTGATTGAAATGTTTGAATGTTGCATTGTTTTCGATTTATTATTTCGTTTCTCGCATTTCGCTCCTCTAAGCAAATTCCGAGACGCCTGCTTTTAGAGATTGAATTGAAGTATGTATTATTGTTAAAATATATGTATGTACTTTGTCAGACATAAAATGATTTACTGGCAATATTATTTATAAGTGATTTATTTTGAAACTACCGGCAGTGGGGTCGTTAACCGTTATTTGTAAAATATTCAACGGTTTTGAATTTCGTTTTAAAGGATATTTTACGCTGATTTTTTTATGTAATTCATACATACATGTTGCATGGAAGTTTTTGGGTTGATTTATTAGTCGTGACTAAATTTTCCTTCTTTCCGTTTCTTTTTCTTTTTCTTTCGTACGAGATCTTTATTTGGACATTATAGTCGTCACAAATTTTCTCCACAAAGCTACCGTCTGTGTGTTACTTAAAGCTTCACTAAATAAATTATATATGTAGTTCGCGATGCGTCTGTAGATCTAATAGAGCTTGATAAAAAGTCAGCTGTTATTGTCTGTGGCAAATTTAAGCGTTTTTTAATCATTTTTTAAATGAAATTCGATGATTATGGTCTGTCGATGACTTCATAGTCCAGACCTCGAAAGCGTCAGGCTAGTTATTCGGTATCCTTAAAAAAATCAGATTAAGAAATCATCCATAAATTGACTCTGATATTATAGCTGCTATCTCTTCTATCTTGGAGGTTGTCGGGAGCCATACATGTTCTTAGGTGAACCTTCGGTTGCATATATATATCTGTATATGATGCACGGAAAAAAGTGATTGTTACAATTTGTGCTGACCATAAGAGTGTGGCAACACCATGCTGAACAGAGCGCGCAAACGCAGTGCAGCCAACGGATGGTAGTCGCGCTCAAATCCCGAGACGCAACGTCCTGCATTAAACGCTCACGAACCACGACGCTACTTCTCGAAAGTGAAAAAAAAAACAACAAATTATCTATCACATAAAAACCTATTGGCACTTCTAGTGTTGCCTCGCTGTAAACGATTCCTTGCAATTAATGCATCGGGATATTACATTATAGCCATAATAGGTATATTTATTTATTTGAGTTTAGCCAGGACGCGAGAGGCATAATATATTATTACATGGTTGCGTTTTAAACGCGGGAATTTATAAATAGCCGGCTGGATATGCAATACACACAATAGCCATAGAATAAAACACCGCCATCTTGCATGTGTGGACAGCGGAGAAAATAATTGACTATATGCCTGTTAATTATTAATTTAACCCTTTCGTTACAGCTCGGTGGAATACAAATTATACTGTCAATACGGCGTGAATTTTTCAAACCATTTTTTTTTGCTTTAAACTAGTATTTGAAGCATACATATACTTATCTGTCCTATTTTCATATATCACATTGGTTCTTGTATCATTTATTTATCAGATGATGCAAAAAAACTATTATATTTAACAATCGTTCATTATGTAACTCCATACATGTGGTGGCTTTGACACATGTGGTTTACAGAAAAATCGCTCCTGTGATGAAACCTAACGATATTTATTTACATGCTTTACAGATTACTGTAAATAATACATGTAGGTTGATAAAGTGAATGACTGCACTTCCAATTTCCTACCGTAGATGTCAATGAGTACTGAAAATAGCAAAACGATATATCACGTCAGCCGATGTCAACGGTCGGGAATCTTTGAAGGCATATACCGACAACCGATGCGAAAGGGTTAATATTAGTTTGGGCACCCAGTGATTGACTTGCTTCATGAATTAAAACGAAAGACATAGATGGGAAATATTTTAATACGAGATGCGTATTGTTGTAAATAACGTTTATTTTATTATAGTTGGTTTAATATGCAATGACTGCTTAATAGCCATAAAATCAATTATTTACAGCTAGATATTGCGTAGATACCAGAATTATTTGCTTACGTCTCTTTTATATTATAATATTTTATTACGAAGATGATATCATTACTTTAATTGAAGTGCTAAAATTTTAACTACATTAATTAAAGTAGTAAAATATGATTAATAATTTAATATGTCGACCAAGAACTGGCAGCTTCCAAAGCTCCTTCCATAATGCCACCGGTAAGCTATTGAATCCTCTTCCTACAATCTGGATCTCTTCAAGAAACAGATAAATATACACTTGCAATCTCCCCAACCCACCCACAAACACAATACACGTTTCCCGAATGCAGCGTCCAGCCTCCCTGACTGACGTCATAGAGTGCACTGGTCTTGACCGGGTGTGCTCTCCTGCATGTGTTTACATAAAAAAAACGTAGTGAGTAACTCAAAAATAATTCATATTTCAAAAATTGCTGTAAAGAACTTCCTACACACGGCTAAACCTAAAACCCACAATACCAGATAGAAAAAAATTGTATCCCGACAAAAGGTTCCGTTTACAAGTAATTAGCAAGTGTGCGATGACTAAATTGACTGCAACGGAAATAATAAAATTATATAACAGTTAATTCTCTTTTATTGATAAATTTTCGCGCAACGCACTTTAGGTATATATGCAATTCATGCAAGGGCTATAAAATGAATGAACTAATATTGCGCAATTGTTTTCTCCGCTGTACACACTTGTAACATGGCGGACTTTCATTATCAATGCTTATAAAGCTATTGAATTTTATTATTATTAGTCGTGACACCAATGATCAAAAGAGTATACGAGTATTATTCATCCACTTTATAGGTTCTTTCTTTTCCTGGTTTTTATATAATACGAGTATCGAAGTATATCTTAAATGTTAAAATCCGTTTATGTTCCTAAAGGTGAGTTTAAATAGGTTACTTACTTTTTCTTATAATTTAGAGAAAAAAAAATAAAATATATATAACTGCATAGGAAACTGTAGAGGGCGCCCTAGACGGGAATATTCGAAGCAAGTGTTCGAGGACATTAGTTGCGGCGGACCGAGAGGAATGGAGATCGAGGTGAAAGATTCTGTTGCTGCAAACCAATCCACCGGATTGATAGTACGAAGAAGAACTGCATAGATTAAAAAGACGGTCCTTGTTAAAGAAATGACGGATAAGGTTAGGTTTTTTTTATTTCATTTAAAATGTGTTGGAAGTGTTGAATTTCTGGAAGAGCATTACTAAGCTTGCTGGTGACGGTTGGTAAGAGTAATTTTAAATAAGATAGTTTTATTTTGAATTTTTATTCCACATGCTACTAGCGCCGCCCCTGCATCGGTGGTCAGCTTTAGTAAGTTGTCTGGCCGTCCAGTTTAGGAATTAACGCACAATTCAATCTATGCGATCATCGCGCCTTAGAATTAATGCATCTTCATGGGCGGAACTAATATATGACACCCTCCATATTATTACTATAAACCTTGGATGCTGGACATGGAAACCATTGAAAATATTGAAAATCGGAGTCGGAAGAACACGAACCTGAGCATTTTTTTATGTATGTAACATATATAAGAGAATACCGATAGATGGTGGTAGAGAAGACTCGTCTGAGCATTCTATAATGCTTATCATTTTGAACGCTGAATACGCTGCACGTGGAATGTTGATAACGTCATAAATGTTGTTCAGTTAATTCAAGAATTCAATAGGAATAGGTGATTTTTAGTTTACTACCAATTTTAATTAATAGGCTATGGCTGGCATTTTACGGGAGAGGGGTCAAATTCACCACAATTGTATTTATGTATATAGATGGCTACGAACACGGGTGTACCTATCTGGAACGTAGAAGTTAAAACATTCAAGGATCCCAGGGTTGTGAATTGCACCACGAAGAAGACGGAATGAATGTTTGAGAGCAGCAATTTTCCTACGGGACTCGTAGGAAATATAGAATAGAAAGAAAGCATCCCTAGAAGAAAAAGAGTTGGATAATGTACGGAATTGATGGAATCACATCTAATATGAATAATAATAACATTAATTTATTCAGCCACTAGTGCCATAATCAAAATTTTAAATACAATAATTCCAAGCAAATACAGAAAAAAACAAAATTTAAATTATACAGAATAGAATAAAAATATAAATTGGCATGTCCACATGCACCACATTATTATTATTGTACTACTCAGTGAGTGGAGCACCGGATCCCCGCTGGATGGCCACGTGAAGGCGCATCCAGTGACCTCTAACCCACCTATCCGCCCACACAGCGACCATTGCGTTGGGACTGTCGCGAACGCCCGCCCACAGAGAAGCGCAACGCTCTCTTATTATGGCATGGAAGCCATCCACTCGCTAGATGTATTCAAATAAGATGTTCAGTTACTGCTTTGGTGCGTTTGACGTTCTTGAAATGTTTGGTGTCATTAACTCATGACTTTGTCGTGTGAATGCCTCGCATCGTCCATTGCCGGATGATGAAGTGAATTGAGCAGCCGTCACAATAAAGAGGCGCATCGTGAATCGTAAAACAAGCAATTCGTGAATTATGATGCATGTGCTGTCATAATGTTATGAGATTATTATGACCACTCTAATGTTATGACGGTTACGGAATGATGCCATCAACTGTCGCTTTCCAATTGACGGAAGTTTCACGAGAATTTTATGTATAATTGTAAAAATGTGATGGGAATTTAAGCATTTAGCGGTTAAAATTTTAGAAATTACGTAGTACTTGTGGTTTATAAAATTAGTTTGTAGATCACACCTCATCCATCAGACAACAGGCTAATTATTGGTGTAATTAGATTACATTACATAAATACGACATCTCATAGCCAAATACGAGGGTTATCTGTAAAATAAGGTTCCCAGTGATTTTTCACAGTGTAAAGTATGTTTAATTCCATAAATGCGTACATTTTTGGAAAGTTCAGACTTTCACCTATTTTTCTTGCATTTTTGCATGCGGTATACGAGCTTTTGAATGCCCGAGTCAAAAAAATCTGCCGCTAAGCCACGCAGATACCTGTGAACCGCTTCTTCCAGCTCTTCTATATCGCCGAAATGCGTTCCACCTAGGTGTTTCTTCATGTCTCGTAATCTTGCACACTTACCCATTTAATTGATACGATAATGGCTGTTATAGGTTGCTGAAACATGTCAACACTCAATATTTATTTTTTATTTGATATTACAATATAATTATGAAAATTCACTAAGAATTGTCAGGTAAAACAGCATTAATGTTATTATACGTCCATCAACTTGTCTTTCTAACAATTCACATATCGGGAGCACATCAAAGGCTATTTTTGGCGGTGTCACGACCTATCGTCTCCAGACAATTCGTTCTACGACTCATCAGTGGCGACATGTGACGCACTGAATGTCTTGTGCACGAGACATTTGACGCACAGGACAACTGGTTCACTGGATGTCTCGCTAACCTAATTTAACTTAACTAAACCTAAGAATTTGTCCAGTGATCGTAGAGTTCAGATATCCATATGTCTAACGAAATAACTTTGGTTAGGTTAAGTTTGGTTAGGCTAGCGAGACATCCAGTGCCCCAGACGTCCAGTGCGCCTTACGTCGTTACCGATGAGTCGCTGAAGATATTGTTTGTGAACGAAATGCGGCGGAACCGAATCTTATAACATGTGTTTTTATAAAATAGAGATCACCAACATTCCATGCAGAGATCCATGAGAGGTGTGTTCCTATAAAATATACAGTGGAATTCCGTAATTTCGTTCTCGCTTTTATCGTTTTTTCGGATAATTTGTTCATTTATAATGGTCCCGGCAAACACATATAAGAAACAATGTTGAATAATCCCGCATAATCTGTTATTTTGTTCGATCTATCTCGTATAAGTATTATGGTCACCTTACAAATATTCTCTCGATTAACTCGTGCACCAAATGTCCTGTGCACATGACGTCCAGTGCACCAGACGTCGTTACCGATGAGTCGTAGGTTGAATTATCTGGGGTTGAAATGCGGCGGAACCCTTTTTGGCACGGTTGTTCAACTCGTAAATTACTATTTAGGTATGCGTGTGAAAGGTGCAATTTATTTTCCCGTCTGGCATCCCTGCGGCTCGTCTGCGCAGGCGCCACCGCGTGACAGATAATTTGGCGGGAGCTTTGAGCGGCCGCCATTTTGACCCTCGTTAATGACTCCTGTGATCAAACACCGCGAATCCGACTTAATGGCTAACCCCGAATTATGGGAATCAACCAAATTAGAGGGCAGAGAAACAGGGCGAGAAAATTCCCGTCTAATAAAAATGTTTCGATGCGTAAAAATAAATGTGAGCGCATTCACAAGAAATATGACGCATTTTTTTGTTTATGGCCAGCGAAATTTGAACTCGAAAGAATTCTTTTTTGTAATTTTTTTTAAATCTTTATTGAATTCGCTTGAAAGATAGATTAATGATTTGCTTTCTCTGTATACTTGTATATAATATTTGTTATTTTACATAAATAAATATAATGCTTTAGTAAATGAACTTATAAAAGCGCCGAGATGTCAGAGCGCGCCGTGAGCTGTCAGTCGAACAACGCTCGCGACCGTGATGGGCACGCCTAAATGGCGTGTGCCACAACGGTCTTTTTGTAGCAAGTGTTTGACAAATAAACGCGGATTGTGAAACTAAAACAAGTTCTTTATATTGTGAAGCTGATCCTGCATCCTTCATCCAGTAAATCGATATCAAATAAGAAAGGAGGATATCAACTATAAGCGTTTAACTTTAATAATGATTTTACAATGTATCTACTCGTAAATTCAACCACCATTAACACCGGTTCTCGTTCGACCACCAATACTTTGGATAGTGATCGTTTGGGTACCATGTCGTGATAAAGTCCATTCGCTTCATTAGTAAAAAAATAGTCTAGGCCTCGGGAGCATCAGGCTAATCATATAATCTCCTTTAAAAATCTAAACACGAGTTTAATGAGCCACATTCAAATGTTATCTTTAAAGTCCTGTGTTTATCAAGAACAATGCATAATACAAGTATGTATTCGGTGAAAATCAAGGTGCTAAGGGGTATAGCTTAGTGGTTAAAACGTTTGCTTCACAAAACGAAGGTCGTGGGTTTAATCCCCGACGTAGATTAAAAATCTAAAATACCCCCGGTTAGTGAGAATTTGATCTCTCACCCCTAAAATGCCAGTCACAGCCTATTAATCAAAATTGGTGGTTAACAAAAGTCCTCCAGTGAAGAACACCCATTCATAGGTAAACCATATAATAAGAAGGATGATGCGTGAATGTCGGGCTATAGTCTATGACATTGGCAGATCAACACTCTACATGCAGCGCTTAGCCAAATGTTGAATGGTAAGCGTCATAGAATTAACATTTGTATTTTTTTAAATTTACTTATATTGAATCGTGATGAACTCCTAAGACTAATCGATCAAAAAATTGTAAATGAGATTTGAACAGTTTTGAAAACATTATGGATGGAAAAATTCTTCTACAGCTGTTCGTATTATCCTGCAATTAGCCGCGTAAAAATGAAGCAAAACGCTTACCATTCTCGTTGAGCATTAATGCAACAATGCTGCGTGTGGATGCGCTCATTCTCGTCAGTTGATTGATGGCGGTTGTTTGAAAATCAAGCTTCAGAAGATATTTAGCGAAAGCTCGCTCTCCGCATGCCGAGACGTCCGACTGATCGCTTTGTGTAATTGTTAGCTTGTTGATCAAGGGCTCTGCAGACGTTTGATTATCAGCAAAGTTAAAGAGATATCAGGTCGATCAATTTTTATGCGAGGAGTCTCGGGTTCTAAAATTCTATAAAATTAATATTTTTTCTTAAAACTAAGGCGCTTAACCAATGCACTCTCTTAGTATTAATTTATGGCGCAGAGACGTGGAATCTAACAGTAAGTTTTGCCCATAAAATAAAGGTCACTCAAGATGCATTGAAAAGATCGATGAGAGGAGTGAATCTAAAAGATTGAATTTGAAACGAGGGTATCCGAAAAAGAACTCGAGTAGTGGAGGATATACAATAAATAGGCATACTCAATTGGTAATGGGCAGGACATATCTGTCGAAGAAATTTATTTTTATTTTATTTTATTTTATTAATGGCCTAGGCCAATACATACGGCTTAAAATAGAAAATGCAATAAATGAAATGGTAAAACAGAACAATATAATAGCTAAGACAATACATTTAGACAAAACATGAACATGAGTAAAAAAACAGATCTAGTACATTAGTAGAGGGATCTGCGAAATGCTGGAAGGTCCACCCCGAAAAAGTCCAAGTCACTAGAGGAGTTAACCAGTCTACACATTCTTAACATAGGAGAATATAATCCGTAGTTGGTTTTGGATGTCCTTACATGTAGCAGGTCACTGCCTCTAGTGAACCGGGAGGGAACATTGAACGTAATTTCCTGCAATAATGTCGAGTCATCGATTATGGAGGATAAAATATGATGGTCGAATGGTGAAGAAAAGTGCTTGAGTGGCGTACAAGAGCGGAGGGTTGGCTAACCTCCTTCATGATAGACTAACGACATCAGAAGAATAGCTGGAGTAGCCTGGATGCGGAGGGCGGAGGATCAAAAAGGATGGGTTATTTATTATGCGGGAGGCCTTCATTCACAGTGGACGGACACAGGCTGATGATGATGATGATAAAATACGTTGGTAACTGGTGAAGCTTTCTTTTAAGGCGGTATTTCACCAAGTTGATCAGAACTGTGCTCAGTGTGATCCATATTAAAACATGGCTGTGTCTTATTTTAGTAGTCTCAAGTTAAGCTTATTTTTAGAGTTTTTAAATCAACGTTTTCTAACGTCTTAACAGAATTTGACGATGATACTTGTGATTGAAAAATCATAGTGATTTTGTAAATGTTTGATTAGTATATTAGATGATGTAAAAAATCGTTCACTTACCGTCTTGTGGTATTCTACTGTGTGTTGAGCTCTTCACTGTATATCGAGATGAGATCTGCAGCACGTAGCCTAGCAACATTTTAATTGAAGGATGCTGCATGCGCAGACAATTAATATTAGTTTCATTATAACGGATCCGCTATCTAACGTTTTTTTTTAACTAGTGTTTATTTCGTGAATGCTCACACTTAGCTCATGTCTGATTTGACAAAAAATATTTTTATCCTTCCGCTAAACAAATATGGTTGTGTATACGCTTGAACAACGCTGGAAAATATTCGACATTACTTTGAAAATCAGGCCATTTTTCTTCGTAAATGAGCAAGGCGTGGCCGTTACAGTCAATGGCGATCGTTATTGGGCCATTTTTGTTCACAAAAATTGAAGAGGAAGATATTGGCAACATTTGGTTTCAAAAGACGGCGCTACGTGCCACACAGCCGAAGCTACACTCGATGTTTTGCGATGTTTTCAAAAAAAAAAAGTTATTTGGCAGACCCTTTATTAACTTATGGCGCAGAGACGTGGAATCTGACAGCATGTCTTACCCATAAAATACATCAAATAAAGGTCACCCAGCGTGCTATGGAGAGATCCATGCTCGGGGTGTCGCTAAATGATATAATCCGAAACGAGGAAATATGCAGAAGAACTCAAGTATTGGATGCTACCCAACGAATAGGCACACTCAAGTGGAAATGGGCAGGACATATCTGTCAAAGAGACGACGGTCGATGGGGAAGAAAAGTATTGGAATGGCGCCCAAGAACTGGCAAACGAAGCATTGGCCGACCCCCTGCAAGATGGACTGACGACATAAGAAGAATTGCGTGAGTGACCTGGATGCGGAAGGCGGAGGACCGAAGAGGATGGAGACTCATGCGGGAGGCTTAAGTTCAACAGTGGACGAATATGATGCTAATGATGATGATGATTATGATGATGATGATTTTCAATTTCAACTTCAATTTTGTTTATTTTGCCTTTCGGCGACGTCGATGGCGTTACTTCTGGCCATCATCAGGTCTTCCTGGGTTTAACTCAATGCAGGGTTTCGCACTCACCACCCTCTCTTCGTACTACCACAAAAAATACAAAAGACCCAAAAATACAACTTATATACCTGGAAACTTGGTGTTAGAGCACTGGGACACACCTAAATACCTAGGGGTCAAGCTGGATAGGACCCTCACTTATCAGAAACACTGTCAGTCTGTTAAGCAAAGGTGTCCACCAAACAACCTACTCCGAAAAGTGGCAGGTACGAAGTGACCCAACAAACCTGATCCGCACAAGTGCTCTAGCTCTCTGTTTCTCTGCTGGCAGTATGCTGCGCCAGTATGGGCAGGTCTGCCCATACCAAGAAAGTGGGCAGTTACTACCAGAAGGAACTCACCAAAGCAACCCAATTATCCCTTATGTTTGGGTACCAAAGAAACTCTTGGAGTTCTTGAACTGGAGATACCTGGCCACCCTCTGAACATGTACGCAACTGAAATATAGTTGCCCCGAAAGAGGACCAACCCCTGGACATGACCAAGGCGATTTGGTTAAACAGACTTCGATGATGTGCAAGACGAGGACACAAATGAGGGCCTGGCAGTTTTACAGCGGACCGACTGAATGTGACTTCAGTTAATATAAGACTTATACATTAAGGTTATCAACTGACAATACTTGGTGAAACTGCATAATTATAATGAATTCTAAAATTATAAGACTTATACGATAAGTTACAATTTTAAATTACCTTTAGTACAATATAACCGTACAAGTTTTACAGCGTGACGTTCTACAGACTCAAAACAGTAAAAACAATCGATTATTCTTATTTTCTTTTAAACTTTTCCCGCTTCTTTCGCTCGTTAAGGCGTTTCTTTTTCGTACCATATCGTCGGCGGTTTATTGAGGGCTTTATTTATGTTGCCAGATCCGCAATTATTGTTTGAACCTTTAATAACAACAAAAGGTTGCCCTCGACGTTGAGACTGCCGCTTTTGTTACCTTTGGAGAGTTGAACGCTCTGAAAGCAAATTGAAAGCGATTACTCCTTCAAGAGAGTTTTACAGATTTATATCATTAATTATTGCGAAATGAGAACAACCATATTTTGCGTTTTAAAATAATTGACATCCATGTCTTCTTCTTCTTCTTCTGCCCAGTATCTGGCAAGCCCGTGTGTTGCCTAGCATTAGGTCTTGAGGTGTGCAGCTTGTTGGGCATATGGAGCAGGATCTTAGGTGTGAGGCGGTCTGCAGGTCTCCGCAGTCGCACAATAGTGGCTCTCCTTGCCGAAGGATTCCCCACCGCTCAAAGCTGTCCTTTGTTCTACCAACACCGGTTCTTACCTGTTCAGGGATTTCCAGGTCTGCCAGTCAATGTTCTCGCCAGCTGGGAGGCCTTCCATTGGAGTAATGAAATCCTCTGTTGCGACTTGACGCCAGAGCTGGAGTCTCTTATTTTCAGGGCCGGATGTGAGAGGTTGTTTGGCTCTCATAAAGCTGCTTCGCGACTTAAGTCTGGGTGTTGGGGATATCTATCCATCATCCATGTTGATCAAAGGGACCACATTCCCCGAGATCGTCATCGGAACGCGTGGTGAATAGATGAGTAACAGGACACGAAACACAACTTTTTGAGAAGCATATTGTAATATATTTAAGATAAAAGATTGACAAACTTCGTTCATCTGCCCGGAACGAAACTGGCTGCGTTTCTTACAGACTCCGGACTGACATCACCGGCAGCTGTCACAGCACAGCGCCGAAATTTATCACAGTGACCATTTATAAACTGATGATGGCGTGACAGATAGCGAATTGTCACATCAAACAAAATGGCAACGCAGCGCCATGCCTTATGTTACTAATATTTTTTATAGGCTTGTCCGACAAACGAACAAAAATAAGACACGAAAGATCGTATATTGAGGCTTTTAGGCACTAGTCTTCCGAGGATGTAGATGTAGATGGTAGTAGAGAATAAGATGCAAAGTTTTGCAGTAAACCAATCTCTATCAATGAAACAGCGAAGAGTTATCTTAAATTTTGCGTCTTTTCATGATTGTTTTCGGTTCATCTTATCGGCATACTAACTTCACCAGCCTCAAGCATCAGCAAACCTGTGTTTCGTTATCTTACGCCGCTAATCGCTTCAGCAATTACCATCGAAAGCTCGGACCGAGAGAGCTTTCGTTTTGAACCTCCGGAGCGTGAAGGAATTACTTGCACACGTAAATGATTTATTTTCATGTATAAAAAACGCACTTTTTTTCACAAAACCAAACAGATCCATAAAAATATATTATTTTACACACATTTAGTAGCCATTTTGCTTGATGTGTCAAGTCATCTCTATACTTGACAATACTAGTGCTTTGTATAGCTCCAAAACAAGAACCCAAACACTTAAGAACAGAGATTTAACATTCGCGGTGTTTGTTAACCTTTCGGATGCCATGACTCTGAATATGCAATGCCTCGTGGATTATTGAAGATTTGAACCCCTAAATGGTGTCCAATTTTAACCATTTTTTTTTCTCGAGCAGACGATAGATGTCGCTATAGACCCAAGCTATAACATCAACCGAAAATATACAGTTTTATAACACACCGGTGTGCTCACAGCACTGGCGGGCTTCCCGCAGCGGACACATATTTGGGCTCATGGCACCCATATGGTTAATCAGTTTGATAAAATCGTATGACCAATCTAAACGCATCGTAGACTATTTGACGAGAACAAGTGTTTTGATCATAGTCGTTGTTACCCTTATGCTGCAATATTTTTATAATCGCTTTTTCTATTGTTGTACCAAAAATAATCACCATACACGTTAAAACTTATCATTTTTTAACTAATGATAATAACGGGTCCGCCATCTAACGTTTTTTTTTCAACTAATGCTTATTTCGTGAATGGTAACATTTAGCTCATGTTTGATTTGACAGATAATTAGTTTTCTCCTTCCGCTGAACGAATATGGTTGTGTATACGCTTAAACAACACTGGGAAATATTGCGACATTACTTTGAAAATCATGCTATTGTCCGCCATCTAACGTTTTTTTTTTCAACTAGTGCTTATTTTGTGAATGGTTACACTTAGCTCATGTCTGATTTGACAAATAATTGGTTTTATTCTTCCGCTAAACGAATATGGTTGTGTATACGCTTGAACAACGCTGGAAAATATTGCGACATTACTTTGAAAATCAGGCCATTTTTTATTAAGCTTCGAAAATGAGCAAGCACAAAATAACGGGAAGCGGGATGCGTGGCCGTTACAGTCAATCGGGCGATTCGTTGCGTTGAAACTAGTATTTATATCATTGTTTTCTTCTATAGAAAAATGAAGACTGATTGAATAATAATAAAATATACATACTTTGGTTTCAACATAGCAATGGCGCAGTTCGCCGAGCACACTGGGCATAGTTGGTTTCCAAGGTCCGCGGTTCGCATCCCACTCTGCCGTTATTTTTGTTGGATTGACGCGTTGAAAAAACATTTTTCATAGTAAAAAGTAATAATATTGTAATATAGTCAATGATCTATAAAAGTAGATTAGAATATTGAAATAATAAAATAATATTCTAATAAAAAATTTAAAAATTCATACAGGCTATTTTTCTTCAAAAATGAGCAAGGAGTGGCCGTTACAGTCAATAGCGATCGTTATCGGGCCATTTTTTTCACAAAAATTGAAGAAGAGAATATTGGCAACATTTGGTTTCAACAAGACGGCGCTACGTGCCACACAGCCGAAGCTACACTCGATGTTTTGCGCCACATTTTCAAAAAAAAAAGTTATTTGGCGGACCCTTTATAAATAAGTGCATCATTATTTCGATTTGTGATGCCATGAAAATCCAGTCGAAAG
Source organism: Glossosoma conforme (assembly GCA_022606575.1). NCBI lineage: Eukaryota > Metazoa > Arthropoda > Insecta > Trichoptera > Glossosomatidae > Glossosoma > Glossosoma conforme. The sequence continues at coordinate 331,448 of JAGTXR010000007.1, forward strand.
TTTATCATATCTCAAAAAAATTCATACTCTTATTGTGGTCTAAAATAAAGCATGATATCTAATTGAAATCTTACGTTTATACCTTTATATTTATCCTATAAGTGGTGAAGTGTTCAGTAGAATAATTGTCAATTTATCCATAATTTTCTTTCGTAAGTCTCATATTTAACTTATATTTCTAAGTAGCGCCAAAAGAGACCCAGCTTCAAAATAATGCGAGTATTTTTTACCATTATACACCTATCTATCTATGTTTAAGTTTATGTAATTTATGTCGGGTATTTTATTATTTATTTCCTTATCTCCGGTACTGCCATGTGTGCGATCTTCTTCCCGGGAATCGTGCTCGCATTTAAATAATCGCTCGTCGGGATAACGCGGCAACACCGCTGCGGGCGAGCGCCGAAATGAAATCAAATTACATCACAAGATGGCGGCAAGGGGAATGAACCAACATCCTTAATCAACGCACGACCAAAACCACGCGAGGAGTAAAACCTTAAAATGCTCTTTTTGTGTATATATTTTATTCGTGACTGAGTTTCTTTTGGAAGAAGAACCTCACATAATGAACTATGGGACTACTAGTCTTTATTGTTAAAGATTACATGAAAGAACGAAAAAAAATTGCACAGAATGTTCGATTTCCCTGTGAGGAATTAAAATAAAAAAACCTAACATAACTTGCCAGAAACTATGCTTCTTGGCAGAGTAATTAGATTCTTTAACCACATCGTCTCTAATGTTTTGATATATTCCACGCGAGAGAAGCTCAGTTCAGACGCGACTGCGCAAATTTCTTTGTAAAAATAATTTCGTTGAGTCGTCTATTTGGTGAGTCCTCTTGCTCATGTTCTATCAATTTCTATTGTCATTACTATCTTTTCCATACTGCCAACATATTAATGCGCATTTTTATCGGCGGGCAAAGTGTACATTGAAGTAAGGTCTTTACTTAATTCTACTGTATGTGCTTACATAAAAAAAACTTACCATATCAATAATACTTGGGTCATATCCTCACAAATGACCTACGTGACATTGAAGACATTGAGCGGCAAAGAAGAGCAATAAGCGTTCGGAGCGGTATGCTTTCTCGGAGGTTCTACCATTGTAGTAATGCTGTCAGGAAAGTGCTATTCAAAGCACACTGTATGGCATTATATACATCAGAACTCTGATCTAGCTATCCTAAACGAGAGTGGGAGAAGCTCAAAGTTGCGTATAATAATTCATATCGCCAACTTATGCAACTCCCTAGATTTTGTAGCGCACTTGACATGTTTGCGGAGGGCGGATTCCATTCATTCGCAGCATTATTGCGACACCGTGGTGCCGGCTTTTGGAGCAGGATAAAGAGGTCCAACAACACCATCATCCTGGCTGTTTCTGAATGGCTCAACTCCTCCCTGAGCCATCACTGGATGGAGATGTTGCAGCGACCACCATGAATGAATGATTATATATATATATATGTAATTATTATTTTGTATCTAAAATGTATCTATGTATCTAAGAAATATGGCAGATTGGGTATTGCACAACCCACCCAATCCTGCTGGAATAAAAAGCTTATTATTATTATTATTGTTATATCAGAGGTCGTTGGATCGATTACCGACGAAAATCAACATAAATGACCCACGAACTTTGCATTGCAAAGCAAACGCTTTGAACATTGAGCTATACCCGCCATAAAACGAGAGTTAAATAGTAACTTTTTTTTATTTGATCTATAAAGGGTAAAAAAAGTAAACAAATATTATGTATTACTCAGTATTACGTGGAATAATGTAAACATATTGACAAATCTTTCTTTAAAAACACTCTTAAAAGAAATACTATTTATTTAGTATTTAGTTAAGATGAGCTTTAAGCTTTTAACGTTGAGCTTTCAGCTCTTCGGTGTTTAGATGTCTACCTTTTGTCTAACGAGAGGTTAGGACCAGTCTTGATGCAGTAAATAATAACAATCGGATGTTTTGCTGCAGTGAGATGCTGGACGTACTTGTAATCAGCCCGCGGTTTGAGGAACTTCAAAATAACAAAGCTCGTGATGATATGGGCACACATTGGGGGGACCACAATTTTATAGTAAAACTAATGGGACACAAAAAAATAGTAAAAATATAGTGTGATATCCTCCTCTTCCATTTTGGACATCGATTAACTGATGAAGGATGCAGGATCAGGTTCACATTATAAACAACTTGTTTCTGTTTCACGATACATGTTTATTTGTCAATAACGTCGCCCGTCAAAGGGCCGCCCTTAGGGACGGTCCTACCACGAGGACGTGCGAGTTGCGACTACTTGCCCGCTCTCACATTTCGGCGGTACCACCCGCCAAGAGGACAGTTGTACCAACTGTCAATGGACCAACTGTCATAACAATTATTTTGGCGTATGCAAACACCGCTTAACATTCGATGTAGATGTCACGCAAGCGAACCAAAATAATAGACAAAAGATCGCTTGTTGAGGCTTTACGGCATCGGCCTTAAGGAGCTATATCAAGCTGATATCAAGTGAAAAAAGAGTGAGGCTCTTACCATAATTTTGAAGCTGTATTAAATATCAATGTTTCTAAACCTAATTTTACGCGAAGCCTTTATGCGCTGTGTTCATAAAGTATGTGACATATAGTCATTTATTTATTTATTCCAGAACAGAAGTTCCAAGAAAAAAGCTTACAGAATAATAAGAAACAGAGCATAGAATAAAAAATACATACAAAAGATAGAAATAACATAAAAGAAGAAGATGACACGTGTCAAAGATCTAGGAGAACAATAGCATCGACAAAAGAGGAAAAGGATGTAAGAAAAGGATCGAGGTGTGCTGGTAGGCCATTTAGAAGCGCCATTGCCGTTGTACTAAATTGAGTGCTTGAAGCTTAGAAACAATGGATGGCTACGAGCACGGGTGTACTTATCTGGAACATGGAAGTTAAAACATTCAAGAATCCCAGGGTTGTGAATTGAACCGCGAAAAGAAGGAATGAATGTTTGAGAGCAGCAATTTAATTTTATTTGTCATATCCTTCTCTCTAAGTTCGATATCGAATTATTGGGTGACAGGATGCAGAATCAGGTTCACAATGCAAAGAACTTGTTTTCGTTTCACAATTCGCGTTTATTTCTCAAACACTTGCTTTTTCGTCACCCGTTATGGCGAACGCCATTAAGCGTTTGCCATCACGGTCGCAAGCGAGCTGTCAACTGACGGCGCGCTCTGACATCTCGCGCTGCCAACCGTCGCGGCAGAAAAAGTGAATTCAAGATGATAGTGGCACCAATGGCGTATGCAAACACCGTGTATTATAAAATATAAGTATATTATAAGTATATATATAATTAAAGTATATTATAAAACTAAAAGTAACATTATTAGATATACATGTCAGGCGAGCGAACATAAATAAGACACAAAATATCGTTTTTCGAGCCTTTACGGCATTAGCCTAAAGGAGCTTTATCAAGCTGATATCAATAGTTAATAGAAAATATCATTTTTTTGCAACTATTAGTAATTCATCGCTTCTTTATATGATCTTCAATATCATCAAAACTTTATCAAGTAATTGTCTTCGAAAAGAGTTCTATAAATTGGTTTTACTATCAAAAAAGGTTTTTGTTTAGAATTTAATTTTGTACACTATAAAGATTGCACTGTACTGAAAAAAATAAATGATACATGAGTATTTACAAACTTGATTTATATTTTTTATAATTATTAAACATCTTTTCCTGGCAATTTAAGAAATTAAATTAGTTAAATTTTATGCTAGATGAGTGTTGCACTGTACTGAAAAATAAATATCATAGTATTTACAAACTTGATTTAATTTTTAAATATTAACGTTCACACAATATTTAATGATTTTCAATATTCAAATTTAATACTAGCCTGGCATCTAGTAAATAAGAAATTAAATTAGTTAAATTTTATGCCAGATGAGTGTTCCTACAGGTATATCTTATTTTCTTCATTGATAATTTGAAATAGAGCTCACTCAATATTTAATGATTTTTAATATTTTATTGTTCAGAAATTTCTGTGTTGAGCGAAATAATCGCTAAAACCAAGTATAATGTTCTACATAAAAAAAAAAAAATATATGGAAAATGTGGTTATATATAGTCTCCAATGACCTTCAAGGTAAAAAATCCAAGGAATTTAAGAGTAAAAAAATGCTTGTGAATTGACTGATTGAATAATAAAATATATAGACATACTCTGAATATATACTATAGAGACATCTATCGTTATACGATGAAAACAGTGGTATAAATACATCAAATTTCGCATATCAGTTTATGCGGGGAATAGTCGAGTGGACTCGTGGTGTGTAGAACAGAGCAAATGTTGCAAGGCTCTTGGTTCGAATCCTGCGTCTACTGATATTTTTTCTGAATGAGTTTATGCCTATAAAATTTGATGTATGTGTATAGTTTATTACTAGCTTAAAGAGACGACACTGTAGGCATATCTGAGGCATATTTTTGGGTGTTTTTTTTTTATGAAGTTGGATGATTAGATAATGATATCATTAATAATAATTCCGAAAACTGGATCAGAACTAAAAGCGGTTCAACCCAACCAACGATCCATCCAAATTTCGGTCTGTGTCCAATGTTGCTTAACTTCGGTGATTTACGAGTAACAAGAACCACGCTTATGGTGTGTATTGTCCGTAGTTTTTGAAAGCTTGGATACCTCACTGAGGAGGTGCGTCCCTCGAAGGGCTAGTAGGGTGTGCCAGGCTCTATGACGCCCCTCGTCTCGGGAGGTCTGCCTGGGAGGCTGGTTGAAGCCAGGGCCCCGCGGCTCCTCCAGCCCGTGATAGACAAAAAATTTATGCGTTTCGGCCTTTGACAAGAGGCCCTTAAGAAGTAACAAACCTGTGTGTACTTGAATACAAGGAGTGATAATTGTGAGGTGTCTTTAAAAAAATACATAATTTATATCTTATACTTATTATATTCGTTCCCTAGTTAAATTATGGATGTGGAAGGCGGAGGATCGAAGAGGATGGAGGTTCATGCGGGAGGCCTACGTTCAACAGTGAACGGACACAGGCCGATGATGATGATTTAAATTATACCAGTGTTTTATCTTCGTCTATATCCACTTCTTAGATTGAGCATATGCTGAAAATTAATCTAGTTCAAAAAAAGAATAGACGAGAGCAGCTTACTACCCTGATATAGATTATAAAGCAAGTCGGGGATCAAACCCATGACCTTTGGCTTGCAAATCAAACGCTTTGACCATTGAGCTATACCCGCCGATTTAAATTTACAAAGCCATTTACAAAGATAATATTATTTTTCTTGCTGTTAAAATTAAAGCATGTATCAAAGCAACACCTTTCTAAATTACTTCATCTTATACCTTTGGATCTTCACCTCCACACTTCCATTTTAGATTAACTCGAAGATTCCACTTTTAACCCGTTTTTTTAATGCTATTTAACTTATTTATCTCTTTTTTCCCACGACCGTGAGACCGCCATCAAATACCGCTGCGGCATCTGTGGCTTATTAGAGAACGCAACCCAAATGACTACCTGCATTTTTAGGTTAGAATGGAATAAAATTCAAAAATAAATTGCCGCCAAATTTCACTTAGAGAGCGGGAGAATTTAATAAAACAACGCTAATGTGCTTAGAATACTACAACAGCCTTATTTTTATTCAAACAAAAATGCGCATTGAAGAAAGATTTTTAATTTTTAGCAATTTTTTACCAAATATACCATATCCTATTCATATTTGGAGCATACGGACACCGCAAATTGCCACCGCAACAGTTCTGTAAGCTCAGATTGTCTATGCTTTGTCCTAGAACACCTTTATCCCGAAGATACTGATATCAGCTTGATTTTTTTATTTTTTTATTTATTTATTTATCAGAAATATGGTACATAAAACATACATAATGTAATTACTATTAAGTTTACAGACATATTGATATCTTTTTACTTAAAATTATTAAATATAAAAAACAAAAAATAGCATAACTACGCAAATTATTGTCATATAAATACATAGTGTCTTTTAATTACAGCACTATTTTTACTAAGTCTTACTTCGGCCTTAAGGAGCCATATCAAGCTGATAAGGTCTATATCAGCTTGATATAGCTCCTTAAGGCCGATGTCGTAAAGCCTCGACAAACGTTCTCGTGTCTCTTATTTTTGTTTGCTTACCTGACATCTACATCGATTGATATTTTAATTATATAATATTAAACGTTGTTTGCATACGCCAAAATAATTTTTATGACAGTTGGCCATTGCCAGTTGGTACAACTGTCGTCTTGGCGGTTGGTACTGCCGAAATTTCAGAGCGGGCGGTCAGTCAACACGCGCCCGCCACCGTGATAGGAACGCCGAAAGGCGTCCCTATAACGGGCGACGTTATTGACGAATAAACGAGTAATATGTGAAACCGAAACAAGTGTTTTTATTGTGAACCTGATCCTGCATCCGATAATGAGCCCGACACTCACAAGACTTGAACAATTTTGTGTCCTTATAGGTGACTCAGCCTTACTGAGGACATGCATATAACATACATTTGATTTAATCAATTTTAAAAATCAAGCTTGGTCGGGTTTCGAAGCCACGGCGTCTGATTAACAAACAAACAATATATATATATATAATCACGTCGGAAACAACAGGGTCAGATCCTATCTGCCCAGAAGTAGGCGACGTCGATGGCGTTACTCCCGGCCATAATCAAGTCTTCCTGGGTGCAGTTACTCGGACACAGCGCACACTCCAGAAGGTGTGACAGGGTCACGCCACAGTCACGTTCAGTCGGTCCGCTGTAAAACTGCTAGGCTTTCATTTGTGTCCTCGTCTTGCATACTCTGGTCCGAAGTCTGTTAAGGGACCTCCATATATTCTAGGTCAGGTTCTCTTTCGGGGCAATCCAAGTATTCCCCTCAGTTGCGCTTCTCCACATGTTCAGCCACAGGGTGGCCTCAGGTATCACCAGTTCCGTTGTAACAAACGGTTTACCACTGGACTATGCCACCCGTCAAAATTTTAGTGATTAGCAAACTCGTCACGAGCTTTACGTGGTATATTTTTTTATTTTAATTAATTTAATCAAAGTTATTTGTGGTCTTTGGGGTTAACAGGGTATCGTACCCAAAACCACTCGCATGACAGTCGGGCATATTTGTTATGAGTTATGCCTCTCGGCCATGAGATCTACGATAGTTTCACTGCATTGTATTGTACGAGATTAAACATAACATTAAGCTAATAATCAAACCGGATCTCTTAATAGTATAATTATAAAATAAGACTTCATCAATAACAATAGATAGTTTAGCCGGCGGTTATAGCTTAGTGGTCAAAGCGTTTGCTTACCACACCGAAGGTTGTGGGTTTGATCCCCGATGAAGATTAAAATAACAATGATTTTCATTCGACTTCTAAGCTCAATAAATACTCCCGGTTGGTCTGAGTTTGATCACTCAAACGTAAAATGCTTGTCATAGACTATTAATTAAAATTAATTGTAGACTAAAGTCGTACCGTAAACAACACCTATTCGCAGTGAATTTCTCTTAAAATGGATGATGCGGGAATGCCGGTCTATGACGCTGCCGGATTAATGTTTTTCAAGCAGCGTGTAGCCTGTAAAATGACAAAACTTCATAGAATACACAGATAAGAATTCTTCAGCATCATTCGTCAGTATTCTCCTGTGTATGTTGACATCCGCCGTCGAAATAAAGCGACTCCAGATCGCCGGGATTGTCATCGGGACGCGTGGTGAATGGATGAGGAGCAGATCACCAAAGCAAAGAACTCGTCGAGAAGCACATTGACATTTATTTTAGAATAAAAGACTGGTAAAAATCGGTTCTCTGCCCGGGACACAAAAAATGTTGTTTTCTCGACGGCTCCTGAGTCACTGCGACGAGCACTCATAGCGGACATATAGCGAACTATGCCGCACATGACTGTGCAGCGACTGTCCACCAGTATGAAAAAGCTATATCGAGTTGGTATCATCATCAACAGCCTGTATCCGTGCACTGTTGAACGTAGACCTCCCGCATGAGTCTCCATCCTCTTCGATCCTCTGCCTTCCGCATCCAGGCCACTCTCGCTATTCTTCTTGTCTCGTCAGTCGATCTTGCAGGGGTCGGCCGATGCTTCGTTAGCCAGTTTTTAGGCGCCACTCCAATACTTTTTTTCCCCATCGACCGTCGTCTCTTCGACAGATACATCCTGCCCATTGCCACTTGAATGTGCTTATTCGTTGGGTAGCCTCCACTACTTGAGTTCTTCTGCAGATATACTCGTTTATCTTTTAGCGTCCGCCATATTGGGACTAGTTATATAGTTTTGCCATCGACGGCGCTGGTGACTGACCACGGGCCGGACGAGTCAGTTATGTGTTGGCGATCGAGAAGGTAGCATCACGGCCACAGCATGTCATACCGCTTGGCCGGAAGCTTGTAAAGTTTTAACGTAAATAATTTCAATGTGCTTCTAAATGAAAGTCTTTGTTTGCTGACCTGCTCCTCATCCTGCCCTCACACGACGGAATAACACCCCTTTTTTGAGAAAGAGGAGGATGTTAACATAAATACGACCAAAGACGTTTATTTTTTGTAATTGATTGATTTTTCCTGTTCACGCTCTTAGTAAAGAGAAAGGTATTCTAAACAACTGAGGCCTAAGCAGAAGCTTAGAGCGGTGTTTAAAAATAAACTCAGCATTCTGAATCTCACCAGATGCAAGAGTTTGTTTGAAGGAATAATAACAGCCGATAGTTTGCAAGTGTTCGCTATTCCTGGCTTACCATTTCGCGTAGGTACAACTCGCTTTCACTGAATATACTCAAACAGACTTCTTATCATTGGTACTATGAGTATTTTTATGAATTCCACATTTTCATGAATCACACATATCGCATAATATTTCATCCGCCATAATCGCGTGCGTTTATTATTTATAAATACACTTATAGGCTCAAATATTTGTCGACGGGTATTGCTCAATGATCAAAGCGTTTGCTTGGCTTGCCAAAGGTCGTAGTTTCGATCCCCGACAGAGATTAAAAAATAAATAAAAAATAAATCGATTTCCAAGCTCTGATCCCCGTTGATCCCTCACTCGTATCATGCCAGTCATAGCCTATTAATTAAAATTTGTTATTGGCCTTGGAGATATCAATAACGCTCGTAAAAAGATGATATGACACCAACTCACAACTAAATCATCAATCCTGAAGAAGACCCCTGCAATGGCGGTCGAAATATTGGTCGAAAGAAATTCGCCACACACGGCTAAACTTAAAAGCCACAATATAAGATACATTTATTTACAAAAATGCACTTAACCCAAAAAATAATTAAATGAAGCAATCAAAAAAAAAAAAGGAAAATATTCATGACACGTATACAACTGCCCATCCCAGTTGTATACGCCTGTCGACACTCCTGTTTGTGCTTACAAATATTTTAAATCCTTGTTTCTGTCCTATCTTAACGTGTCTGCTGTAGGAGAGGATGATACTCTGGTACGAAGATGAACGAACAGAGTAATCTGCCGGAAGAGGTCGTCGATGGACGATTAGCAGATCCTAAAGGTATATTTTTACTAAATAGCTCAGGTCGTTTGTTATCGTCTGTGGGGCTTTTGAAGATTGATTTTTAGTCTAGCTCAACACATCCTTACAACGAACAAATTTGTGATTTTAAGTCAACCCTGAAAACTTAAAAGAGATCGACGAGTGATAGGAGAGAGCTCCGCGATTTTTTTTCAGCAATGATTAATTTGTAATCGCTCAAAATATAATGTTAACTGTACATGTGTATACCTGCAGTAGAGTACTTACTACTTGTTTTATTTGAGTATATATAACTAACTGACAAGTGATAAACTAAGTGGCAGCATTTGTGGTGCCCAAATGTTCCAGATAAGGCATGGATGGTAAGAAATATGAAAGCAGCACATAATTTATACTCATAATATATTTACACTCTAAGTAAATTATTTTTTGTTTGCAAGCAAATGTTTTTATGTTTTTTGAGAATAATTCAAATGATACAAGAAGAATAATAGGAGGAAACATGGTTAGGTTAGGTTAGGTTCGGTTAAGTTAGCTATGGTTAGGTTATGTTAGGTTCTTACTGAGACGCCATCTGTTCAAATCCCGGCCACGCTTGATTTCATTAAATAATTTTAATTAAATCGAAGCTAATAGCATGCCCCCGGTAGGGTTGAGCCATCTCTTAAGGACAAAACAAAAAAATTCCAGGCCTCGAGAGCGCTAGATAAGCTTAAGTTAGGTTAGCTTCTTCCAAAGGTTAGTATAAGTTTAGTTAGGTTAGGTTAGGTTAGGTTCTCGCAAAGGTTATTGGAAGAAAAATGAGGAACTTGTTGAAGTTAGTAAATAAAATGAAAGACTAACATCCTCCTCTCTCTCAAAAAGGTTGTTATTCCGTCGCGTGATGGCAGGTTTAGGAGCAGATTGATAACACAGACTTTTTCAGAAGCACATTGACATCAACTTTACAAGCTTGTGGCCCGGACCTAGTCACAGCAGTAGGCCGAGCCACAATACTATATGCTCTCGCCGACGGGCGGGGCACGACTGCGGTGTATATCACGCGGACTTGTTCAAAATGACAATATGGCGACACGTCAAGCGAACAGAAATAAGACACGAATGATTGTATATCGAGGCTTTCTATACCAATCAGCAAGGGCTAGATCGTGCTGATGTCAAGACATATAATGTGGAAGGACTACGTTTCAGATATAAGTAAATTGTGTTAAATCAAAAACATAAATTCACACAAACACATGATTCGAATATGATATATGTTTCTTAATAAGCGGCGTGTGAACCAAAAACTATGGCTTTAACGATAACCGTATTTAACATCGAGTGACGTAAAAGTATTCAAAACCATAAAATAAAAATAAAACTGTTCAGTTCAAAGCTCTGGGAAGGCTTATCTCGGTCGTTGATTCAATGTAACGGATTTGGTAGTGGGCGGTTGTTGAGGTAGAGTCACGGCGAAGAGTGACGAAGAGTTTTTTCACGTGGACCGTCGTTCATTAACCAAAAGCTCTTTAAACTACTTTACTATGAGAAAAGAATTGAACATTATTTAACTAACGAAAATTTGATTTTAATACATTTGTTAAGTATATTACTCTGCACTTTTTATTAAGAACTATTGACTATATCGCACTGAATCTTTGAATAATGTTGATTATGAAATAGATAAATATATTTTTTAACATGGATCATAGTAAATATAATCGTGACGGAAACAACAGGGTCAGATCCTGTCTGACCAGAAGTGGGCGACGTCGATGGCGTTACTCTCGGCCATCATCAGGTCTTCCTGGGTGCAGCTACTCGGACACAGCGCACACTCCAGAAGGTGTGACAGGGTCTGCTCCTAGCCGCAGTCACATTCAGCCGATCCGCTGTAAAACTGCCAGGCTTTCATTTGTGCCCTCGTCTTGCATACTCCGGCTCGAAGTTTGTTAAGGGATCTCCATATATTCCACCCCTGGTCGTGTCCGGGAGCTGGATATGGATCACAGTGAGCACAGCTTATTCACTTGCTGAAATACCTCAGTTTTGCTTTAAATTAATACTTTATTAATTCCTAATGTGTATTAATATACTAATTTATGACATTAATTAAATAATCTACAAAGTATAACAATATAAAGGTATGTATGGAAGTAAAAAAGAGGGTATGGGTGGAACTTAAGAGAGTTAATTCCCGACCATAGCTAAGTGACATTGGTAAAATATTCCAAATTATTCTAACAGCAAATGTTGGGAAACAATTGAATATGACTGAAAAAAACAAAAGCGTTCGAAATTCAAAATTCAAAATTAAAATGTTGATCGAAATTTGAATCATTTATGAATACATTGTTTTACGTTCCTCATCTTTTCCGAATTATGATTAGTTCCAAACGTACTTTGAATTTGTTACTATATATAAAATTAGTTTTAGTAGGTATTTAAAATATATTTAAATATTCCAATATTTATAAATCATTGAATATTTATACCAATATTCAACATCTGATACAGAGATATAATTGCAAATAATCAAGCGGTTAGGTAACGACATGAAAATAGCTGCAATGGTTAATGATTAGAATCCAAGCGTCTGCCATTTATTTTTCCCCTAATTATTTAAAAGAGAAATGTCATATAAGTTATTTTTTACCATATTGGGTGCATATGGACACCGAAAATAGCCGTTTTTACAGTTATGTAAGCTAACATTGTCTATACCTTGTCCCAAAACACCTATATACCCGGAGGTCTATGTGGGAACATTAGATAGTTCCTGGGAGATTTTAGGGCAAGAACCCGCAAACTAGACTGGGACTGTAGTAACATTTTAGTAAAATAAAATATTTGTATTTTTAATAATGAAGGTTTTTTAACCCTTTCATTACGACTCGGTTTGAATACAAATTATACTGTCAATTATAAAACTAGTATTTGAAGCATAAATGTACTTATCTGATCTATTTTCATATATCACATGGTTCTTGTATCCTTTAGCTATCAGATGATGCATTAAAAACTATTCTAAGAAAGTAGCAAAATGATATATCACGTCAACAGATGTCAACGGTCGGGGAATCTTATGACGGCATATGCCGACAACCGATGCGAAAGGGTTAAAGGTGATTGGATGATCAGAAAGTTGCTCCCGAGGCCTAGACATTTTTTTTCTAAGATCTTTGTGTAAGTGACGTTAAATTGTTTGTCAAAATGTTTTTATAACATGATGTTTCCTGTTTATTTATATGTGTGTACATAGATTGTTTGACAGGAAATAAAATGGCTGCTATCTCTGTAACCCCAAAACACATTTTAAATATCATAAAAATATATTTATTACGTATTGTACGCTTAATAGATAGCCATCTTCATTGAAAGCTTTCGATACATGCCGCTAAAAGCGCCCCGTCGCACTGCATGCTTGTTATTATGGGACGTAGCATTCAGTGTTAATATATAGGATTCACTTTTCATTGAATTAGTCCCCCGCTGGTTGCAAGTAATGCCTTCCAGAACATTCCACGCGTCCATCGCATCCTCTGCATGTTGACTAATCGTTGCACGTAGTTGAAAATACGTTGCGCATTGAAAGCAAATTTAATGCATTTTGAACGTATTTTTACGCGGGATAACATCAATATTGGGTTATTAAGAGAATATCGACAGATGGTGATAATGATTTTGAAGTTTCATCTGTGGAATTGTATGACGTTTACCACGGTGCATATGGTTAAGCTCTGCATGTGGAGTGTTGATCTGCCAACATCATAGACTACAGCTCGATATTCACGCATCATCCTCATTATTACAGGAGCTCACTATGAATGAATTGTCTTCACGGGACGACACTCTCTATTTGTTTTTATGTAAGCACATACAGCAGAATACCGACAGATGCTGTTAGTGATTCTGAAGTTTCATTTGTAGAATTCTATGACGTTTACCATGCTGCATATTGTTAAGCGCTGCATGTGGAGTGTTGATCTGCCAGCGTCATAGAATACAGCCAAACATTCACGCATCATCTTTATTACTACAGGAATTCACTATGAATGTGTGGTCTTCACGGGACAGCATTTGTGTACGATCAATTTTGATTAATAGGCTATGACTGGCATTTCACGGGCGAGGGATCAAATTCACACCAGCCGGGGGATCATTATATTTTCGAGCTCATTAATTAATTTATTTTTTAATCTCCGTCGGTGATTGAACTCACGACTTTCGGCATGCCAAACAAATGCTTTAACCACTGAGAATGTATAGGAATTTAACGTAAATTGAAGGTTAGAAAACCCCGAATAAGTGATATTATATTTTTACGTGTTTTATAGGGAATTTTTAAGCAACGGAGAATATTTTTTCTAGTGTAATATTATCAAAAATTTAAACACCATAATATTTAATATATTTAAAGTTTTTATCTCTAGTTTTTATCCATTATGTTTTAAATTTACTATCATTAGGTTTGACCACTAACCTCTAGTAATTGAAAGCGAGTTGCACCATCAACATTGAAGGATTAATTCAACCAGGGAAACTGACAGCACTGTGTTTATGTGAGCTGGCTGGAAACGAAACACGCGCAACAGCCGTTCGATTTTATCTTTTTCTTCTTCAATTTGTTGTTTTATTGTCTGTGGTAATCCGACTACAATATCATTAGCTATGGCAGGAAATGTTCGATTGAGTTATTTTTGAATTCAAATAAAACATTCTTCAATTCTCAACACAAGACAAGTGAATTAAGCATAACCTTTTTTTGAATTTACTATTAAGAAATAATTATTATTGCTATATAATTTGTAATAAATAAAATTATTAAAGAGGCTATATTAAGCTTTACAAAATACACGTAAGAGAGCACCAACACTGGATTTTTTTATGGACTCTATGATGTATGAAAAATTTTAGTATCTCACCCTTATACGCTAAGTTTACGACGAATTTGCCATTGAGGTCAAGTACACTGTTTAAGTTTTAATATTTAAAATAAAGTACGTTCAAAAATTAAAAAATAATTTAATATTCTTATATACCAAAACTATAATTAATCATCTGAGTCATCCATTAAAAATATTTGAAGCTTTTGATTTATTTTATACCGCCTGGTAACACCGCCATTTATATTCAAACGAACCAAGAAGAATGCAGCATTTCTAAAAATGTTCTTTGAATTATTACAGTTAAGCTGATATCTCTACGCTCGGGGAGTGTCATTTTTTATCATTCTAATGATCATCATCATCATCATCTCCTTACTGGGACCTATGGTCGTCACGAACTACCGCCATTCGCTATGGTTCACGTCTCATCGCACGTCATGTCACCTCTGCCATCCACAGCTCTGCGGAGAACATCTTTGCATAGATCCCTATAGTCTTCGTGCACCAGACGTCCAGTGCGCCCCACGTCGTTACCGAAAAGTCGATTCAACGAATTGTCTGAAAACGAAATGCGGCGGAACCGTATTCGAACACCCACAAGTTACAAAAATGAACTAACTTTTTAAATAAAAAATAGAGATCGTTGGGCGCCAATTAACATCCTCCTCTCTTTAAAGGGTAGTTATTCAGTCACGTGGTGGCAGGATGAAAATCAGATTAACAACATAATTGCTTTTTTGAAGCACATTGACATATATATTTTGATAACTTTACAAACTCTGGCTCGGACCTACTCACAGCATTCAGGCCAGGCCAACAACAATGCTATCTCGCCGACGGCACACGACTGAGCGCGCTCAGTTGTGTCACATTATGGCCGGCCTGGCATGTTATTCCGCCTGGGCCGGAAGTTTGTAATAGTTTATCGTGAATATATATGTGGTTCTGAAAAAGTCTGTGTGTTGTTAATCTGCTCCTCATCCCGCCACCACGCGACTGAATAACAACCTTTTAAAGAGAGGAGGAGGTTACTACTTTGATTTGCAATTTCAAATATTAACCAGAACGGATAAACGAAATATCTAAGACTCGTATAGTTAATATTACTGACCCCATTTATAACAAGCTGAATTATATACAGATGGAAATAACTTACGGTAGCTTAAAGTAATCGATTTTCTATCACTCAATACGACACCTACATGCTCAATACTTTTGATATTTTATGAAATCATCAGACAAACTGATATATCGTGTTGAAACACCGGTTTTCGTTAGATCATTGATGTAAATCATGAGTGGAAACTTGACAGTTTTAAAAGCAAACTCTCTGCGAATGGAAATGCGAATTAATGTAAATAAGACCCATAAATTCCTGTTATTATAAGGATGATGCTTGAATGTTGGGCTGTAGTCTACGATGTTGGCGGATCAACACTCTACATACAGCGCTTAACCATATGTAACATGGGAAGCGTCTTAGAATCCACAGATGAGATTTCAGCATCACTATGACCTCTCTTTAGCCACGCCATTTCCTATCATCTGGGGTCTCCTTGTGCGCATTCGCCATGTATGTCTGTCCTGCGTTGCATTTTCGGTCAAGCCCAGAGTTTTCAGATCCTTGTTTATAGTTGCAGTTCAGGTTGCCTGTGGTCTTCCAGGTCTTCTTCTCAGCATGGGCATGTTGAGGGCTTTCTTCACCATGTGGTCCTCATCTCTCAGTGTCACACGCCTTTACAATCTTAGGCGGTTTTCCCTTATCTATTCAGGTATGAGGTTTTCAGGACTTCAGCATCACTATCACCATCTGTTGGTATTCTCCTGTATGTGTTGATATCAGCTTGACATAACTCCTTTAGGCTGATGCCGTAAAGCCTCGAAAAACGAACTTTTGTCTCTTATTTTTGTTCGCTCGCCTGACATGCACATCTAATGTTAATTGTATTAATTCATATTAATTGTATAATGTTGCACGGCGTTTGCATGCGCCATCTTGTTTGTTATTACAGTTGGTCCATTTCATGTTGGGCACTATCATATTTACTTCCCTTGTCTGCCACGATGATTTGGCGGCGCCAGATGTCAGAGCGCGCAGTCAGTCAGAACGCGCGGGCAGTTGACAGTTGCAGTTTGCCTCGCGACCTTGATAGCGCGCGCGCCTAAAGGCGTTCGCTTTAACGGGCGACGTTTGTGACAAATAAACGCGTAATATGTGAAACAAAAACAAGTTATTTGTATTGTGAACCTGATCCTGCATCATTCATCGAGTAAAAGATATCTAAATAAGAGAGGAGGATTTCAGCGTTTACAAGAAAAAGTAATAATTCTGAGTTGTTCAAACATTATTGATATTAAAGATTAGTATTCTTATATAATTTTTAATTTCACCTTTTAACACCGTGTAATTACTCATCAATGATTAATGACTATGGGAGCCTTCGACAACGATTAAGGTGCGTGACCAATACACATTAAAGGTCGTTATTTATACAACGTATAACGTATATATCCTTTATATGAATTGTTCAGAGTTATAGACCTTGAAGGAAAGATTAAGAGAGTCTTGAACATGCATGTATATTTGAATTATCAATGGTCTTAAAAATACAATATATACATATAATAATATCCTCCTCTCGAAAAAGACGTTATTCAATCGCGTGGTGGCTAAATGAGGAGCAGATTAACAACACAAAGACTTTTTATGAAGCACATTGACATATATAAGTATTTCGATAACTTTACAAACTTCCGGCCCGGACCTACACAGCATTCAGTCCGAGCAGACCTGAATCAGGCACTCGTCACGGTCGGGAAACAACTGACTGACTCCGCACCGCGCCGTAGTCGGTAACCCCCAGCGACGCAAGTGGCGATCTCTATAACTAACGTCACTCCCGTGACCGGACTTGTATAAGATGCCAGGCGACACATACATGTACGACAGAAATAAGAGATGAAAGATTGTATATTGAGGTTTTCGGTACCAGTCAGCAAGGGCTATATCACGCTGATGTCAATAAGTAATATAGTAATAATATTTTATATTTATCTGTTTCTTGAAGAGATCCAGATTGTAGGAAGAAGGAAACACATACGCTGGAAGAGCATTCCAATGCTTACCGGTGGCATCAAGGAAGGAACTTTGGAAACTGCCAGTTCTTGGTCGACACACATTAACCATGTATGGATGTTCGGCAAGCGTAAGACGAGTTTGTCGGTTGTGGGTGGGTGCAGGAGGAATTAGTTATTTAAGTTCCGAAGAGCAGCGACCGTGGTAATAACGGTAGAAAAGACTAAGTGAACCAATCTTACGCCTGTGTTTCATTGATTGCAGGTTAGACGTAAGAGTGTCATTGCTTATCAGACGAATTGCTCTTCTTTGAACTGAATCAATTCAGTTGAGCTTAGAAGGCATTTGGGACTCCAATCCAAAGGTGACTACTGTATTCAAAGATAGGTCGGATTTATCCTTTATATAGAAGAAAAAGTTGTTTATCGTTGAAATACCGACGTGATACACCTAGTTTTTTGGAAGCGAGACCGGCTTTATACTTAATTGACTCGTAATATTTGACTTTATTCGAGATTTACAATCCAAGAATGTTGATGGAGCTTGCTTTTGGCAATGCCGATGTGATCTATATAATAAACCTAGTTTTTTTTCTTGGATAGAGTTCACTGAAGGAATAAAACCCTCTTTTAGTTTGTATAGAAATGTTGTCTCGTATATTTTCTATTTCGATTCATCTGAGTTATGTTATTAATATTGAATATCGCTTTTTTCATTATTTTTTTTGTTATTTTTGTTTAGTTTTGGGTCGTTCATCGACCCTAATGGCTTTTAAGGACGTTAATGGGTTGGCAGGATCGTCGGCCGCATCCCGAATGTGTCAAGAGATTTGATAACGTTCAGGATAAACTGCCGGATCTCTGAGTGCGTTCACAAGTCGCTACACCCACGTGCAATTAATATGAAATACATTTTTTTGTTATTCCCTTATCGAAAATCTTTCAAACCCATTAGGTACGACCGTAGCTGCTGGTACACATGCCTTAAAAATTTAAATTCTTTTTCCGAATTCCCTCCTTAGCTATAAAATATAGTGTCCCGACCTACAGTTTCTAGACAATTCGTTCAACGACTCATCGATAACGACGTGGGGTGCACTGGACATCTGGTGCACGCGGCATTTGCCGCACGGGACAACTGGTGCACTGGCTGTCTCACTAACCTAACTTAACCTAAGGAGTTGTCCAGTGTTCGTATAGTCCAGATATCCATAGGTCTCGTTAACGAAATAACTTAGGTTAGCTTAGGTTAGGTTAGGTTAGGTTAGGTTAGCGAGACATCCAGTGCACCAGTTATACCGTGCGTCAAATGTCTCGTGCACAGGAATTCATTATGAATCACAGACAGATTTTGTCTACCACCAATTTAAATTAATAGGCTATGACTGGCATTTTAAGAGGGCGAGATCAAAATCACATCGACCGGGAGTATTTATAGAGTTTAGAAGTAAATGAAGAATGTTTTTTCTTTGAATCTTCATAGGGGATCGAGCCCATGACCTTTAGTATGGATAAACACACAAGCTGTTTACGTTGTGTGCATAAACTAGTTGTAATACAGATCTATTATTTGTAAAATGCGTGTCATAGACTATTAATCAAATGTGGTAGTATTTGAAAGTCATCTCGTGCAAACCATCAATAAGTTCACAATGATCTCTTAATGATCTCGATGTAATTTGTGGACGATGCTTGAATGCCGGTTTTTTTCTGTATATTCACGTAGACCGATGAACACGCTACATTATAAGACAGGCTATTTTTAAAAATATCATACGTTAAAGAATCTACAGATAAGATCCTATAATAATATCATTTTCGTTTGATGGAATTCTTTGTATATGCGTATTTTAGAAATGGCAGATATAATTTTATTTAAACAAATAAATAAAAATATATTGTTAAATATGAAATGATACAAATATAACACGTCAGATGCAAATACATATTTCTTCAGGATGTTTACAATTAATGTTAGCGAGGACCCGCTGTTTATTTTTAGTAGGTATGTCCTGTTTAGGTATATTCGAGGCTGACCGTCACATCTGAGAAACTGTTATTTAGTAGCCATAATAAAAAAATATCGAAACACATACAGTTCAAAGGAAGTCGCAACAAAGTGTTGCCAGAATTTAAAATAAGAGATTTGTATTTGGAACATTTCAAACTAATCTTTTGTTTATGAAAAATTAAAATATACAAACATAGTTGATGCAAATGAAAATGGCGTATGTATATATTTTTAAAGATGTTTAATTTGTGTACATGCATGTCATAGTCTATTTAAAAAATAGGCAGTACATGAGTTAGTGAGAAATAGTACGTCGTTATACTAGTATTAACATCCTTTTCTCTAATTTAAAGGTTGTTATTCAGTTGTGTGGTGGCAGGATCAGAAGTAGATTAACAACACAAAGACTTTTTATGAAGCACATTGAGATATATTTTCGATATAGACTTGGTTTCCCCGATCGATCGTAACATGACGTTACTTTCTCCTCGATCGATCGGGACTTAACAATGCGATCTCGTCGCCGTCGGCTCACGACTGAGCGCGCTCGTGACGGGCTGTCCGCAGCGCCGCAAGTGGCGATCTATATCACTAACGTCACACCCGTGACCGGACTTGTCCAAAATGACAATATAGCGACACATACATGTACGACAAGTGAACAGAAATAAGAGACGAAAGATTGTATATCGCGGCTTTCGGTACCAGTAGGCAAGGGCTATATCATGCTGATATCATTATGTTGTTTCATTCGATTGAAATGCCTCTTAGGACTAAACGGTCCAAGCTTTGGGGTCTTCAAGCTAATCTACCGATCTTATGAAAACGTTAAAGTAGGGTTAACTGTTGTAACTGTTGTGGATGAAAAATAAATATTTTAGGAAGCCTGATGATTAGACTCTTGATCGCATGTCGAGGCTTTTCGGCACCAGCCTGCAAGTGTTATATCGAGTTGGTATCAATTTATAATATTATACTTAAAATATTACTTAAAATGCCTACTTAAAATACCTACAGGTGAGTGAATGTGACAGATTTGCGTCATTTTTGTTTCCGGCGTTGCTATGGATACAATGTTTCAAAACGGCCGTTCTGTATTACAATAGTCTTGTATGAAAACATGTTTTACGTAAATATTAAATTATTTTTTGGAATCAAATTAAAATTTGAGTATCTTATCTTCGTCACGCTATTCTAAGAAATAATTCGACAAAGTTTTATCGTAATCGGATTAATGGTGTAGGAATGCATAAAGGACAAACAGACAGACAGACATTCATTTTTATATTTATATATAGATAGATTACAAACGTTCCTCATATATTTCTTGCTTATCCTTATAAAGCACATAAAAGGAACACATTTACAGATTACTGGAACGTATCCAAAACTTCCTTACAATGTAACTGGAACCAATCTGTAACCTAACTTGAATTTTTATATGATTTAATAACTTTTAAGTATATACTTACTTATCCTGCTTCATAAAACTAACCGTAGGGTTACCAAATATTATTAAAGCGTCAAATAATATAGTTTTGTATATAAATAGGTAAGCACAGATCGCCATTTATGGAGTACTTTATATGATAGTTCATTTTTTGACGATGTGTTGAGATTCGCTTACGTAAATATAATTTTATGTAAACGTATACTGGAGAATACCGACAGATGGTGATAGTGATGCTGAAGTCTCATCTGTGGATTCTACGACACTAACCATGCTATATATGGCTAAGCGCTACACGTGGAATGTTGATCCGCCAATGTCACGTTCATTCACGTATCATTCATTACAAGAATTTACTATGAATGCGTTGTGTTCACGAAACGACCACCAATTTTAATTAATAGACCTATGACTGGAATTTTACGGGTGAAGGGTCGAATTCACATCAATGGGGGTATTCTAAGAGCTTAGAAATAGACAAAAAACTATTCTTTTTTTGGTCTATTGACCATCTATTAGATATTTCCTGGTTATGAATTGAATTTAATACTGTCAAAATCATTAGTTGCTTCTTTTAATTGGATAATTTTTATTTTTTACTTTGTAGGATCAAACCTATGACAAAAAGCAAGCTTTTTACTATTAATTTTAAGGCGATTTCTTTCAGTCTAATTGTTTTTCTTCTTGTTTGTATTCTTTTTTCTAAATAATGGTTACTGTTCTAAACAAGACGTAAGTACTTAAGGTTCATTTATTGAATACATTTTAAAGGTTCATTCACGTGAACAGCTGTCCTCAAAAATACGTGGGAGTTATAAAGGATAAGAAAGAGTGGGCGACGTATCTACATAGTAAACCAACGACCCCAAGTATGAAAATCTATATACTTATATAATTTAACTTATTATATTATGTACTGATATAGAGCGTTTTTATATCAACCCTTTCTTTATAAAATCCTGTTTTTTTTTTTATGTAAACACATACAAGAGAATACCGACAGCATATGGCTAAGCGCTGCATGTGGAGTCTTGATACGCCAACGTCATAGACTTACAGTGCGAGATTCACGCATCATCCTTATATTACAGGAATTTACTATGAATTTTTGGTCTTCACGGGACGAATTTCGTCTACCACCAATTTTGATAAATAGGCTATGACTGGCATTTTACGGGTGAGGGATCAAATTCACACCAACAGGGGCATTTAGAGCTCAGAAATCGATTAAAAACTTTTCTTTTAATCTCCGTCGGGGATCGAACCTACGACCTTTGGCTTGCAAAGCAAACGCTTTGACCACTGAGCTATACCCGCCGGCTAAAAAATAGATGGATCATATGGTTGTCGTAACATCTAGATTCTAGGACCTCCGCTACCCAAATCTTCGCTAACTACTCAACAATCGTATTACTTTTTAAAGCGTTTTTTTCACATATGATTTTTTTTGTTTCAGATTCTTGGCCTTACTATCATTTATACTCACCACATACTTCAGTTACGCATCAGCAAGGCATCTAAATGTGAGTATCGTATCAAATATTAATAAATTTAGACATGTTAAGAAGAAGGTAGTATAGTTATTCAAGATTCTAGAATACTCTAGAATCTAGAGTATTCAAGAATGTTCCACAGAAGATGAAGCCAAAAGAAGCAATACCTTCGAGAATATTCTGCATAAGTTATATAGGGAGTGGAGTCTAGTAGTAAGTATTAGTATTTATCAAGCATACACAGTATAGGTCTAAATCAATGTGTATAAAAATGAGAATACAATAAAGGGTGCATTTATTTTTCCCATATCTGCTCCATATCTGGAGCATATGCTCATCACAAATTACTACCATTCAGTTCACTCAGTTGCCATTGTTCACGCGTTCTATCAAGATATTTCTGCATTCAGAGGTCCATCTGGGAAAACAGATAGTTCTCAACGATCTCTTTCAGACAGTAATCGTAGTATGCAAGGTATATTTTGGAAGATTTCTTAATCAGAAAATTTTAAGGACGTCAGATAATTAGTCCGATGATTCCGAGGCTTGGAAAATATGGTTCTTAAAAGCAGCTCGGACCATAGATATGCAACCTAAGAGTGCAGACAAGCTTTTAAATATATATAATTGAATGGCTGTCATTAGTTTAAATAACTCCTTCGTTACTTGATTCAGCGGTGAGACACTCTCTCGTGGAGCGCATCATCCATGAGAACAGGAAACGCATTCTGTGTTGACTCGTGGGAGTTTCTACCATTTCTTGGCAGGATTTTCATAAATTGCTGCTTAGTTCTGACGGTCCCTTGCTGTTAAACTTCATCGGGGAAATCGTCGGGACTACACGAGTGATAACGAGGCTGAAATGAATAGGCTCCTAAGTTCTTCAACTATTTCTCAGATGGATATTCTAACCTTGTGTGTAACTTGCAGTGTACAAAACGCAACTTTATATTTTTTTCGACATTTTTAAGTGAAAAAAACTAAAATAAAAATAAAAACTTTTAAATATGTTCAAATGGAAGACTGCAGTGGATTTCAAAAGAAGTTTGCAAATGCTGATGGAGCCTTATAAGAAAACTGTAAAATACTGTCAGAAGGTCATAAATATATCTCACATGTCGATTTTCTGAAATTGATACATAAGGAAGCGTTATTCTATGTGTTGAACCATTAATTGATATCAATCAATTGTCTTCTAGAGTTACTGAGTCAATAAATAAGTCAGTCGACATTATTTTCTCCACGAGGTCAAAGGCCAAACACATTTGCACTGTGTCTATACAATAATTGATAGTGTTGTACCCACGTATTAATTGATTTACTGGTTTGATTCTGATGAGTGATGGGGTTAATAGGTAGGTAAATAAAGATGTCTTCGCATCACTCACATCTGACCTCCAATGTCTGAAATATTATTTAAATATTAGTCTATTTTTATCACGCGTATTAAAGGGTCATTGATCTAAAGAAAATTTAGCGATGGGCATAAATTAAAAGATCGTTTTGGCATATTTTATGATGATTTGCTTACTGCAACAAATTCTTGTATGTCAGCATACGTAGATAGACTTTTCATCTTCAAATATTATAAGTGGATGAGTTTACGAGTAAATTATACAGCCAGTAATCGTAGTATGTGAGGCATATTTTGGGTGATGTGTTAATTGTCAAAGAAATTTGATGATAAGTTGTCATTTTGTGCTAAGAGGCGGCTCAATCCGGGTGACAACCAATGTGACATAATGTACGTTTGTATCGTTTCAGGCTACCAGTACTGTCAGGTTGCGGCAGAAGAGGCAGCAGGGGGCCGAGCTTTACCTGGCGGGGGCGTCTGTGATCCCCGGGGGCGAGGGTTCAGGAGCCTGGGGTCCTTGGGGGGCCCCTTCTGCTTGCTCGCGTTCCTGCGGGGGCGGAGTCGCCAAGCAGCAGCGCAGATGCGAAGACGTCGCGTGAGTTGTCAAGTGCTATAAAGTATGTGGCAAAACCATGCTGCTGACATTCGACTAATCGCGACCGTGCGCGTCAACACAGGGCTGCAAACGACAGTCGGACTCGAGACGAAAAGTCTCGGAATAAAATCTTAGAAAATGATTTAATAGTTACTAAAGCCGACAAAGGGAATACGTCAATAGTCATGAATAAATTAGAATATATTAATAAAGTAGAATCATTTCTAAATACAGATAACTTCACTATATTACCTAAAGACCCAACTAATAAATTCCAAGATAATATAAAAACTACGCTAAAAAATTGTAAAAGTGATATTCTAACAAATACGCATACAAAAAATTTACTGTTACAAAAGAACCCAAAAATACCCAAATTATATGGCACCATTAAAATACACAAAGAAAATAATCCTATACGACCGGTCGTTGCAAGTTGTTCATCTCCCGCATTCCAGTTATCTACATATTTAACAAAGTTTATTAATAATGCTAATATCTTCTTACCTAAACACACCGTCAAAAATTCGTCCGAACTTATAAAATCATTAGAAGGAATTAATATTCCTGATAATGCATTACTTGTATCCTTTGATGTAGAAAATTTATTTACTAATGTCCCAGTCCAAGAAAGTTCATTAATTATAAAAAAGACCCTGGATAATTCCTCATTAGCAAAGGATTTAAATAAAGACATACTTAACTTAATACAAGTTTCCATGAATCAAAACTACTTTCAATTTAATAATAAATTCTATAAACAAACAGAAGGATTACCAATGGGTAATCCCTCAAGCCCATTAATTGCTGATATATTCATGAATGATATTGAGGATAAAATACTAAATTCACAAATTAAACTCTCGGACAATATAATATTTTGGAAAAGATATGTAGATGACATTCTTGTTATATGGAAGGGAACAACAAGACAATTAAAAACTTTTTTAAGTAGTATTAATAATATTCATAAAAATATTAATTTCACTTTGGAAATAGAAGACAATAAGTCTATCAACTTCTTAGATCTAACACTTACTAGGATAAATAATAAAATAACATTTAATATATATAGAAAACCGACGTTCACAGATATAATCATTCACAATTCTTCTAATCATCCCAAATCTCATAAACACTCAGCTTTCCATGCAATGATACATAGATTAATTTCAATACCATTATCACAAACAAACTTTGATATAGAATTAAATACAATTAAAAATATCGCACAAAACAATGGCTATCATAGCCAATTAATAGACAGTATCTTGAATAATAAAAAACGTCAAAACATAACATATTAATACTTGTATCCTAAAGAAAATATTAAAGATGATAGAATGTGGAGACGAATTCTACACGTTAATAACTTTACCCCTAAAATAATTAAATTACTCCCAAATGAGATAAAGCCAGCGTTTTATACAGATAATAAACTAGGATACCACCTTATAAATAATAAAGATACTAATGATAAACGCAATAATTCTGGAATATATAAATTAAATTGCCAAGATTGTGAATCTTTTTATATTGGTAGAACGTCAAGAAATTTTAATATTAGAATTAAAGAACATTTAAGGTGCCTAAAAAGCACTAATTTTTCTGAATTCGCAAACCACCTTATAGAAAATAATCATTCGTACAACTTAGAAAAAGTATTAAACATATTACATGTAGAAAATAAAACCGTTAAATTAAATAATTTAGAATACTTAGAAATTTATAAAGCCATTAATAAGAAAGAAGATATAATTAATAACCAACTAAATACCTTAATTAATTCACCAATTTTAAAATTGTTTCCGTTAAATAAATAAATAAGTATAAAAATTATATATACGACATATAAGAATAATATTAAAAATAAAAAAATACAAAAATTTATACCTAAACCACTTTTATGTATTTATCTCTTCCTTCATCCTTGCAACACTACCTACCTCCCTCTCCTTTCATGTTAGACACACCCCCACCCCCTCCCCTACAAAAATGTGTTACACCACTTACAAGTACAACGCAGCTCAGTTATCTCTTAACTAGAGAAGGATTGAGAAAGACTACGAGTTAGTCGAAACTGCAGTCTCCTAATAGAGAACTTTTGTTACGTGATCCATGTGAAAACAAGGTAAATAAATAAATAAATATTTATAATCGATATTAATTATTTTTGTAGTGCCATCTTGTAATATTAAAATAAGTTGTATAAGCTAGCCAAGCAACATACCAATTACAAACATTAGCTTTTGGAATACTTATAATAATATGAAGGATTAATTATTTTTTTGTAACTCAGTGATAAAGTACCATCTTAAATTTGCCGACTGTTTTTTTCTTGCGTTACGAAAATTGATGTAGACATTATTCATTTTTAAAAATACATTTCATATATTTTATTGTAATTGTATCGACATCTATCGGTAATATGTAAAAACTTTTATAAAAATAGTATACCTAAATAATAAACCATATAAATAAATAAAATATAATAATAAATAAAAAAATAAAAAAATAGTAAAAAAAGTTTAAACAATAATTAAATAAAAATATATATAATAATTAAATAAAAAATAATTTAATAAAAATAAGTTTAAGTAAAATTTTTGAAAATGCTTATAATAATGATTTTTTTGATTATTCTATTTCAATTTGCTTTTCAGTTCAAATGGCCAACCACGCTGTCAAGGTGGCGATAAGAAGTATTACTCCTGCAATACACAGGTTTGTTTAATCATATGTCCTCTAAAATGAAATAATTAAGCTGCCAGTAATAAAATAATTGATGCAACACACCATTGTCTTACTATTGAAGACAGGCAACTTAAGGCATAATGACATGTAGTGTTCAGTTATGTCTTTTTCAAAGTACGATGATATTTTACTTATAAATGTTAAATTAGTATTGCTAAGTATCTAAACCTTCCTGGCTGGACGCTGTATGCGGCAAACGTGTGTTGTATTCGTGTTTGTATTGGGAAAGGATTGGGAAGACATATATTTACCGTTTTTGAAGTTCTTAAGGTTCTGAAGAGCAGCGACCGTGGTAATAACGGTAGAAAAGACTTAGTGAACCAATCTTACGCCTGTGTTCCATTGATTACAGGTTAGACGTAAGAATGTTATTGTTTATCAAAAGAATTGCTCTTTTTTGAACTGAGTCAATCAAATTTAGAAGGTATTTTGGGGCTTCAACTCAAAGGTGATTGCCGTATTCAAGGATAAGGCAGATTTGTCCATTATATAGACGAAGATGTTGTTTGTCGTTGAAATGCCGACGTGATCTATATAATATACTCAGTTTTTTGATGCGAGACCGGCTTTTGACTTAATTGACTAATCTGTGTAATTCATAATAAAAAATAAGCACTTTAAGGACATAAGCTTTGGTAACTATTTGGCATACCTAAACATTAACCGAATTAGATCTGTAGTTGACGGACTTCCAGGTAAGTATGATAAAATACTGCTCGTTACATGAATCGGGCATATTTTCGCCACTATCTAAAACATGATAATCTTTAAATTTCAGGATTGTCCTGAAGGAAGCAGAGACTTCAGATCGGAACAATGTTCGGAGTATGACAGCGTACCAGTCGAAGGAATCAGCTATACGTAAGTTATTGTTATTACTATAGTTTTTTTATATATAGTCTATATTGTTTAATCACTCAAATTGTTTAGAGTTTATTTATTTATTAACGGAATATAGTTCCAAGTAATACATACAAGGGCTACATAATGACAAGACAACAAACAATAGAAAAAAAAGACATTACATTGAGAAGACAGTATAACAGTATAAATATAAGTACGACAAAATAATGTAAAATATAATACAGAAAAACGACAAAAGTGGAAATGGCAAAAGAAAATAATAGTGACAGTTGTTGACAGTAAATTAACAGATAATATTACAGCGTAGAAAAGTGTTGTTTTTTTATTTATACAGTAATATGACAAAATAAGACAAAAGTAGTGTTGCACAGAGTTAACCTGTAGCGAGCATATCTCTCTTACAAAACACTTAAATTTCTGATTTTTTGTAAAATTTTCGAATCATATCATGTTGTTGGAATGGTGGGAATATCAAAAGATATCAAGAATCATATGTTTTCATTTGTGAAAATTTTATATTTGTGTAATGTTTTTATGTTTTACAGGTGGGTTCCTTACACCAAGGCACCCAACGCCTGCGAGTTGAACTGTATGCCCAAAGCCGAGAGGTTCTACTTCCGTCAGAATATCAAAGTGGTTGACGGAACTCTCTGTAACGATGAGGGACTGGACGTCTGTGTGGATGGAGAATGCTTGGTGAGCTATCTTTACCCCAGTCATTATCATTCATACATCTATATATATAGAAGAATGCTATGTAAGTTACACCATTTATAACTCAAGAATGGCTGGACCGATTTTAATGATCTTTTATTTTGTTGGATTTTTCTCAATTTTGAATTAGAGAAAAATTATTAAAACATTGAAGAAAAAAAACACAGTAAAAATATATGAAGGATTTTTTTATACATTTTATATTGAGAGGCTTTTAACGTTTATTATATGGTTTCAGTAAATAGCGTTGTATGCATTATTAGTTTGCACACAATGCCATCTCTGATCCAACCTTACTGAGCTCAGTGGTTTCAAACAAGTTTTATTTGTTTTATTCTTTAACCATTTGGATGCCATAACCCTGAATAGATCTATGCAACGCCTCATGGATTATCAAAGATTTGAACCCCTAAATGGTGTCCAATATTAACCATTTTTTTCTTGGGCACACGATAGATGTTTCTAAAGACCCATACTATAACATTGACTGAGAATATACAGTTTTATAATACACCGGTGTGCTCACGGTACTGGCGGGCTTCCCGCAGCGGACCCATATTTGGGCTCATGGCACCCATATGGTTAAATATGACAAACCACATAGTTACTGTGTTCTAAGAGTATGTATAACATTTATCGATTATGAAGTGATACAAAGTTTGCCAGGTCGTCTGGTATATAATTAAGAAGTGCCTATTTGCTTAAAAGTTAAAAAACGGAAGCTCTTGAAATTGCAGCAGAAGTAAAAAAATATTTTAATGTTTTGTGTAGCCCGTTGGATGCGACATGATGTTGGGTTCAGATGCCAAAGAAGACAAGTGCAGGCAGTGTGGAGGAGACGGTACATCTTGCAAGACCGTGGAAGGTGTTCACGAGAAAGATGACCTAGTTGTTGGTAAGACAATTGATTAATACTATCATCCTCCTTTCTTTAAAAAGGTATTATTCAGTCACGTGTTGGCAAGATAGGGAGCTAATTAA
This sequence comes from Glossosoma conforme, assembly GCA_022606575.1. Lineage (NCBI taxonomy): Eukaryota > Metazoa > Arthropoda > Insecta > Trichoptera > Glossosomatidae > Glossosoma > Glossosoma conforme. Next base: position 361,218 of record JAGTXR010000007.1, read on the forward strand.
TAACACACAGATTTTTTTTGAAGCACTTTGACCTATATATTTCGATAACTTTACAAACTTCCGGCCCAGGCGAAATGACATGCTGGGCCGGCCATAATGCGACCTTCTCGGCAACCAACAATATTGCTATTTGTTCCGGAACCGAGGTCGAGGTCCCGAAATGACGGCATCAGCTTAAATGGTGATGCTGGAATACCAAGGTTCCGGCACTGAGGATAAATCCAAAGACCGGAGTTGAGTTGATACTAATTTATTTGATACGAGACCCCTTTTTATACCCTAATGTACACATGAGTAAGCATTTATAAAAGTAATATAAATACATTTAATGACATACACCGCACATTCCTTGATACCGTTTTTTGGACCTTGATCCCTTCAATCCACATAGAGTGGCAGATTATTGGGATGGTAAATGCTCCGTATCGATGCGTAAGCATTCTTTATTATTATTAATACATATAATTTCGTACACCGCAAGTTCCTCAATACTTGTTGTTTTGGACCTTGATCCCCTCAATTTACATAGGGTGGCAAAAATGCCCTGTGTCGTACCTGTCTGAATGAATCTAAGATAAAGAGTTGATTATAGCAATTACTTTAAAGACTTTTGGATGTATACAACACAGTTATGTTCAAAATAACGTTTTGAACACTATTCATTTCCAAGTTCTTTCCAACTTTTAATTATGCACAAAAAATCCATTTAAGCACTTACACTCGTATGCAGTAATTTTTTGTCTGAAGGTAACTAACTTAAGACCCCTATACAGAGACATTTATTTAAGTAACCAACCTATAATAGCTTCTTTCCTTTAGAATGATTAAAGTGAGGAAGCCTCAGACTTTGCCTAACCTTAAATCTTAAGAACTGTTTCTGCAAACGAGTGTTAAGACGGTTACTTGAAGTCAAGGAATGTCTCTGCATACGGTTCCCTAACTTTCACATCATATTTATAACCTTTTTAATCCATTTCGCCTTAGTTAATGGATAAATCGTATTGAATGAATACTTTGAAGCAATGTAAATAACTTTGATATTGGTTCTCTTTTCAGGTTACAATGATATCCTGCTGATTCCACAAGGTGCCACTAATATTGTCATCAGAGAAAGGAGACCCTCAAACAACTACTTGGGTAAGTAACATCACATGATACAAAAATGTATCTTTAGTTTATCTTATAATACTAACATCGTGAGTGGCTGAAGGCCTTCCCGTGATTCTAGGTGTTCTAGGTCAGTAAGATGTCAAATAGACCTCAGTCTAAGGCTGGGAAGTTAGTTTTACTACAGTGAGTCTCGAATTGCCTTCTTTGGTAACACGTTGCTAACCATGAAATACGTGGGAATGGATAAGGAAATGGTGAGGTTGGGAAATGGATTCTGTAAATGGCAGACATTAGTTAAGAGTCATTACTTGCGTCTGCAGAAAAAGGGAACAGATAATAAATTATTACTTAAATATACATATACTAAACAAAAAATTCTTTTTTCAACGCGTCTTTCAGACGCGTTGAAAAAATAATTTTATGTTTAGTATATGTATATTTAAGTAATAATAATATTGTAATATAGTCAATGATCTATAAAAGTAGATTAGAATATTGAAATAATAAAATAATATTCTAATAAAAAAAAATAAAAAAAAAAAATTAGATAATAAATTGGCTGTAAAAAATATAACTTGTTAATAATTAAATTGATGGAATCTCAATAAATATACATACGTTTATAACAAGCGCCATCTATAAATAATTTCAGTATTTTTTTTAACTCTAGCTGCATTTATGATATCCCCTTTCAAAGCAGGACTGTTTGAAATAAAGTTTAATACTTATATATTCGGTAATTGAAAATGTGACAGCAGTATGTTCATAAAATTGATGTTACTTTTATGTTATCAGCTCTGAGGACACGTGACGGAGTGTTTATCCTCAATGGCAATTGGAAGATTGACTTCCCTCAAGCTTTTCCTGCGACTGGAGCCATCTGGCACTATGAGCGTAAACCTCACAGCTTCTCAAGTGATGATGCCATCCGCTGCACTGGACCCACATCTGAACCAGTCTATCTAGTCGTGAGTATTCGTTAGTTCTGCTAACTAATCGTCGATGGAGGAGATATAGCATCGTAGTTTTGTGAGCCGTTCGTTAAGGACTTTGCGCCTGGAGGGCTCGGTAGTGACTCCCGCTATAACAAATTAAAACCTGAATAAATTAGTGAATATTTGTTTCATACAAGGTTTTACTTGTTTTATTCTTACAACCCTTCTTTCTCAGGACAAACTGAAAAGTAACATAAATACTTACAATTTATGTAAAGATTACTCAACTGCCCCTTCTTCGCTTCCCTTTAGTTATCTCTACCATTGACAAACCGTTCTGAATTTGTGTTAGTTTAAAGTTTGTCCTGAAGAAGGAGTGTTGCCTCCAATACCAGGAGACCTGTATTATTTCATTCTTTTAATCGAGACACATTTAAAATTTTGCAAGATTTGACAAAGCAAAACTGCTTCAATCAGCATACTTTAAATTGTTCAATTAGCGCATGAAAATCAATAAAAACTCTTTATAAACAGTGTTGATTGTTTGTTTCTATTAGATGTTGTACCAAGGAGATAATGTTGGAGTAACCTACGAGTACAGCGTCCCAGAAGGAGTCTCCCAAAGTGCTGACGATGAGTACGCCTGGGTTCACGATACATTCACACATTGCACAGCATCTTGTGGAGGAGGTAACACATAAACAATCAGTTCATTAATTACACTCTAATTTAACTATACTTCACCAAATTTCAATGCATTTTAACGTGTCTTGTACATTTTTTTCAGGCTACCAACTGCGGAACGTAACGTGTGCTTCCCGTCGCGAGCTCACACCTGTCGAAGATAATCTTTGTGATGCAAACTTGCGACCGGCTAATAACCAGTCGTGTTCAGAGACTCCTTGTGCACCTCAATGGGTGGATGGCCCCTGGGGACCTTGTAGTGCACCGTGTGGGGAAGGAGGCTCGCAGAGCAGACAGGTCTACTGCAGCAAGATTGTCACGCAAGGGTAGGTCATATTGCTAAAATTTACAATTCTAAAATCTATCGTGGTAATGTAATGTTGAAGTCTATTAGGTCAAGGAGGTTTGCAGAGCAGGTAGGTGTTCTGTCAGAAGATGAACACATGGGCGACCTGTCTGTTATGAAACGTATAACCCTGGTAAAAATTATTGTACACAGTTATTTGACAGAATAATTAATGAAGCATAAATTGAAAGTCTACCCAGATGTTCAACAGTCACTCTTTTTTATGAGGCGTTCCTCAATGGGTCAGTTTGTCTAGTGTTCTTCTGACACTCACACAAAATTGAATGATTTCCATGTCTTTCAATCAAGGTTTTGTTAGCAGAAAGTATTTTTTTCGTAATGAAATAAAAGCAGTTTGCTGCATGAAATGGAGTCTTCCTATCTAAAGATCAGGCGTAAAAGGTTGTGAAAATATAAAGAAGTTTTTTATTACTTTAGTCTTATTATATGAATAGCCTTACAACAACAAACAAGATATCAAATCTAATGAATAGAAACATTCTTTCCTCACAAAGTTTTAATATACATGCTTATTACTAACAATATGATGTACTTTGCAGTTTACCATCAGTGGTGGATGATGAAGAGTGCTTCCAACTGTTGGGGCCCAAGCCAGCTCTTCATCAGAGATGCAACGAAGGATTACACTGTGCCAGCTGGCACGTAGGACCCTGGTATCCTGTAAGTGTAACTTCAAATCTCTTATTTTTCTCTAGCCTTTTATCTTTAAGGTAGTTAAGTTAGGTCATCTCTGCAAAACACATTAGAAATCAACACAAAATCACATTGCCGGCGGTCATAGCTCAATGGTCAAAGCGTTTGCTTTGCAAGCCAAAGGTCGTGGGTTCGATCCCCGACGGAGATTAAAAAAAATGAATTTTTAATCGATATATGAGCTCTAAAATACCCGCTGTTGGTGTGAATTTGATCCATCACCTGTAAAATGGCAGTCATAGCCTTTTAATTAAAATTGGTATTAAAGGATGATGCGCGAATCTCGGACTGTAGTCTATGACGTTGGCGGATCAACACTCCACATGCAGCGCTTATTGTTATCGTAAGTGTCATAGAATCCACAGATTAAACTTCAGAATCACTATCACCTTCAGTGTTCTACAGTATGTGCTTACATAAAAAAAAGACTAGAGGTCTTTGAGATGTGGTCGTACAGAAGAATTCTCGGAATTTCCCGGAGAGACCACGTCGCGAATAATAAAGTTCTCAGGATAATCATGGAAGTTAGGCACCTAATAAGAACCATCTCAGAGAGGCGAGCCCGATGGATCGGTCACATCATGGGCCACGACGGTCTTCTTCACGACATTGTGGAGGGGATGGTTGTCGGTAGAAACTGTAGAGGGCGCCCTAGACAGGAGTATTTGCAGCAAGTGTTCGACGACATGAGTTGTAGCTCTTATGTTGAGCTGAAGAGGCTTGTGGAGGACCGAGAGGAATGAAGCTCGAGATGCAAGATTCTGTTACTAATAAGATACTACGAAGAAGAAGAAGTACTCTAAAATACCCCCGGTTGGTGTGAATTTGATCCATCACCCGTAAAATGTCAGTCATAGCCTATTAATTAAAATTGGTGGTAGACGAAAGTCGTCCCGTGAAGACCACCCATTCATAGTAAATTCCTGTAATAATAAAGGATGATGCGTGAATCTCAGGCTGTAGTCTATGACGTTGGCGGATCAACACTCCACATGCAGCATTTAGTCATATACACCATGGTAAGCGTCATAGAATTCCACAGATGAGACTTCAGAATTAATATCACCATCTGTCGGTATTCTCCTGTATGTGTTTACATAAAAAAATAAAATAAAAATAAAAGACATTATGTGCTAGCATGGTAAACTTTGTATGTTTTTTTTCATACAAACACTAATTACAATAGATATTTTTTTTTGCATAGATGTCAGTAAAAGTATGGTTTATTTCAACAACGTGATTTCAATAATCCATACACATGCTGGCAATACAAATCCTCTTCTTGATTCGAGCCAAGCACTGCTAACTGTCTTTTACAGCGTAATGGCAGAAGGTCTGCCAATAGATGGTGTTGTCACCATAAAATCACATTTTTAGTGATGCTTAAGTGTTTTACTTGCCAATACAATCACTCTTAAGTATCTTCCATGTTTGAGATTCGAATATTATGTCAAGTGATCTGGACATGAAAGCAAAATAATAAATGTGCTTTGTTTTGTTTTTATCAGTGCGATAAGCTTTGTGGCGAAGGTAAGCAGAGACGTTCCGTGCGCTGCTACAGGAAGGTTGATGGACAAGTTCTGGCTCTTGAAGACTCCCAGTGTGCAGAGAAAAAACCGGAAGCCGACAAGCCTTGCTTCCTACATCCGTGTATCGGTGTGGATTGGATCGTTTCTCAATGGAACGGGGTTAGTATCTTTTCTTCTGCCTAGATATCCTTTCTCTTTAGTTTCAACGTTTAATTGCCATGGATTGCTGCCACAAAATTATCGGATTTCATCAGGAATGCTTGGATTGTCCCGAAAGTGGACCTAGCCCCTGGACACAAGCGGGGGTAGAATATATGGAGGTCCCTTAAAAAAATTCGAATTGGAGTATGCAAGACGAGAACACAAATGAAAGCCTGGCAGTTTTACAGCGAACCGAATGAATGTGACTGCGGCGTGGAGCAGACCCTATCACGCCTTCTGGAGTGTGCGCTGTGTCCGAGTAGCTGCATCCAGGAAGACCTGATGATGGCCGAGAGTAACGCCATCAACGTCGCCCACTACTGGGCAGACAGGATGTGACCCTGTTGTTTCCGACACGATTATATATATATATATCGGATTTTATAATCCTCGCCTCGTCCTTAGTCAGTTCTTCAATCTGAAGGTCTACGAAGTAAATATAATTGGATATATAGTTTTTGATGGCCTCCAAGGATAATAAGACCACATAAGTTTGTACAAAAATACACTTTTTATTTAGTATTTGTTCTATAGAATAGAAAAAAGCCTTTATATCTGCTTCAAAGACATCTCTCCAATAGTTGTTAATATTGCTGTCAATTTTAGAAAAGCTATATGTACATCGTAAGAATGGTTCTCGTCAGGTTACTGTACTAAGCAACATGGGACGTGGATATCACAACTTGGATGTATCTCTACCTGATGCTAACCATGTGGAGCTGGTCAAGTTGAGCTGCTTCTAAGGACCAAATGTTCCAGGATTCAGGAGCATCGATGTAATCATTCCATCGACTTAAAAACCCATTTAACAAATCACCCAAAATATGCGTTGGATACTACAACTGCTGAATCTTCAAATTTAAAATTCCCATGCATCTGGCTTGTGAGTGGTTGGGAACCATATATGTTTCCAGGTGGTCTTTCGGGTGCATAGATGTCTGGGTATGAGGTATGCGCAGTAAAAAACTAAGTGGGAGCTAATTGTAGTGACAATATGTTTCAGATATGGAAAAAAATGCTTAATTTTTTAAATATTTAATTTTGATTTAAATTTCTTGTCCTTTGCAGTGTGACTCGTGCTTGTCGAAGGTGAAGTCCCGTTCAGCTCACTGTGCTACTGAGGAAGGAGACATCTATCCCCCATCTTTCTGCTCCAACCACGAAGAACCAGTTCTGCAGGAACCTTGTGATGCTGCTAGTCTACCGGGGTGTACTGTGCAGTGGTACACAAGCGAATGGAGCAAGGTATTTAGATGTTATAACTATGGAATATGTGTGACATGGATCTATATATCTTATCTTATTCTACAACTTCGAGAATTTTGTCCTTCAAGAGCTTTGTGATGTGTAACCCTTTCGCATCGGTTGTCGGCATATGCCATCTAAGATTCCCCGACCGTTGACATCGGTTGACGTGATATATTGTTTTGTTACTTTCAGTACTCATTGTGACATCCACGGTAGGAAATTGGAAGTGCAGTCATTCTCTTTATCAACCTACATGTATTATTTACAGGAATCTGTAAAGCATGTAAATAAATATCGTTAGGTTTCGTCATGGGAGCGATTTCCAGCGAGCTGAAACAAAAGGGTTAATAAACCATGTAGACTGTAGCATATACAGGCGAACCTCGACTTTCGCACATAATTGGTTCCTGAAAATGTGTGCGAAAGTTAAATGTTCGAAAGTAGAGGGAAGAAAAAAAAAACACCAAAGATTGTATATACTTCAAAAATTTTATTTGTCAAAAATTACTCAGTACATATTAAATTGAAATAATATTTTTTTAACGAAATTGTCAAGAGTTTTTTGTATTTTATTATTTTTTTTCTTTTCTTCATAGAGAGTTCTGTAACACGCAGTGCTATTATGGAACTCCCTACGCACTTTAGATATGCGTTCTCCATTTGGGTCACATTCTTCTATAATATTTAAAAATTTCTCAATATGTGTTAAAGCTTCGTTTAAGTTTTTTAATGTTAAGGTATTAGGTATTTCTTCTGGTTCTTCTTCCTCACTTTCGTTTTGTATGTATGAACTAGAATTTTCATTCTCGTGACGATCCATAAGAAATTCATTTGACAATGGTTCAGAATGTGATTCTATCAATTCATTAACATCTTCGCTATTGACTTCAAGGCTGCTTAGCGCACAGATGAAACTTCAGAATTACTATCACCATCTGTCGGTATTCTCCTGTATGTGTTTACGTAAAAAAAACGCACTTTTATATTCAATTAAATGCAGCAATTATGTAAATTTTATAAATAAGTGATATTATTAGATAAGCGCCGGCCAAAAATTAATGAACATATTTTCTATTATAAATTTATATTTTAGGAAAAATCCTGTGACGATTAATTTCACAAATTCAAAATACAAACAAGCTACACAGCAAAATACAAACAAGCTACACAGCAAAATACAAACAAGCTACACAGCAAAATACAAACAAGCTACACAGCAAAATACAAACAAGCTACACAGCAAAATAATTCAATGAAATTGAATTAAGAAGTGTAAAGGGGCTAAAAATATATTTTAGCTTGAATCAAACTCTAAAACAAAACATTTTTGCATTATTTCGGGGAAAAAATAATTAAAAAACTATTTTTCAAAAATGTGCGAAATAGCGAATTGTGCGAAAGTCGAATGTGCGAAAGTCGAGGTTCGCCTGTATGCCTTTACTGTGTATACTCTTATTATGTCATATTTTTCTTTCTATTTGCAGTGTTCTGGCAAGTGTGGCGATGGCGTCCAGTCAAGACGCGTGTTCTGCGGTCTCTTCAACGGAGAGGCTCTACAGAAGGTGGACGATTCCCGTTGCAATAGCACAGAGAAATATGAAGACACCAAACCGTGTGAGCTGGACCAGGTTGCTTGCCCTGCTGAGTGGCACGCTTCACCCTGGAGTGAGGTAACTAATTTTGTTAAGTTGACAGTGTTATGCTTAAATTACAAATTTTATAATTTCGATTGCTTACTCTCGCATCTCGCATCTTGCATCAATAATTAGCAAAGAACAGATCGCTGGCAATCTTGTACTCATTCAGCGAGCAACCACTGAGTATTTCACATACAAAAGTAATAATTAAATTGCTATAGAAGGCAAATAATGTTCTCAGATGTTATAATTATGTTATTCCTTGTCTTTCAGTGTTCCAAGCCTTGCGGAGGAGGTGAACAGGAGAGAAAGGTGCTATGCGTGCGTGACAACAAGACTGTCAGCATCAAGGACTGCGAAGTGGACGTCATTTTGGACTCCACACAAACTTGCAACAAACAGGCTTGCACTGAAGGTATAACTTCATCATATATTCATGCCTCGTAGTGAATTAAAATGTGCACTGATACCAAAGCTAAAAAGCTACGGTATCATCTGATATGTGTGATGGGAACACTGACTGTTGGTACTCGTCACAAGATATTATTATTAATTAGACTAAAATATGAAAGTAATTATTTGAAATAAAATGAATCATCATCCTCATCATCACCATGTCCGCTCTCTGCAACTGTAGCATATAGTCGACCGCCGTGGTTGACAGAGCATTGTTGAGAAGAGCGGTACTTAATAAAACCAACTCAATCCCGACTAATTTCGAGTGAGGTCGCATTAACACTGAATTCTTTGATGGTAGCAATGCAGTTTATAAAAATGAGAAACCACTGTGGAGCGAAATTCCTTTCTCTATCGCAATGCAGTTGATTGGCTTGTCGTTTGCGTTGGATCAGATGTAAGATGCTCGCTTCATGTGTATGCGATGAATTAGCATCAGTAATTGTACTTGTAACTTCAATACTCGTATGTGCAACTATTGATTAATTCATCGCCATATTTGCTTTCACCCCGTGTCTATCATCTAATGAAAGTAATCTTTTTTTAAACGCATGCAGGAAAGTAATGTCAGAGAGTATATTTGCATATTTTGTATTTTCAGATGAAGTTCTGCCAGTCCAGGCAGGCTCCACTGAACCTGACTATGAAGAAGAATGGTGTGAAGACGATGAATATGATGGAGAAGAAGATGACGGTGTCACATCTGCAATGGTAAATATAAATTAATTATAATTTATACTTTCTTCTATCTAATTGTGGTTGAAATCAACAGAACGTGAGACGAGCCAAGTTCAACTGACGCCTTGGCCAAATATAATGCGACAGTTCATCTAACGTCTTCTTGTGAAGGGTTGTAGCAGTAGTAGTAGTAATTAAGTATATATTTAGTGTTTTTTTAATAAACGACAACAAAAGATATGCAATGAAGAGTAAATGTATACATAGAATAAAAAATAAATTTTAAAAATCATAAAAAACTGTTATAAATATATTGACTGTTGTCAAAAGATTAAGAGCAGATTTTGAAAAGAAATTAAATAATTTATGGTTATAACTTGTTTTATTATAAATAACTTGTTTATTTATAAAAGATCTATGTAATTAAACCACTTACCAAAGAGAATATGCACAAAATAAACTTTAGCTTAGCTAGAATATCAAATGCAAGCATCATTGTAGCTTAACTGATGTAGGTCACAATTTTTCCACTGATTTAATTTACAACTGGGAAGATGCATTGGTTAAACGCCTCAAAGCGTTACAAAAATCACATAAAAGATGAGTGTCTCTTAAAGATACAATTCGGAAACGAGGATATCGGAAGAAAAAGTCAAGTAGTGGAGGCTACCCAACGAATAAGCACACTCAAGTGGAATTGTGATAAATTTGTGGAAGAGATGAAAGTCGATAGGCAATAAAATTTTAGAGTGACTCCAGTAACTGGCAAATGAAGCGTTGGCCAACCCCAAGATGGACTGACGACATCAGAAAAATAACGGCAGTAGCCTGGATGCGGATGGCGGAGGATCGAAGAGAATGGAGATTCACGCAGGATGCTTACTTTCGACAGTGGACGGACACAGGCTGATTATGAATTTACAATAATAAAACAAACAAAAAAACTGGTAAATGCCCAAAATCACGTGATTGTCAATAGCACCACATTTACTAAGGATATGATTGATTTATTTATATTTTTAGGCCAGTTGAAATGTTGATGCTATAACACTCAGTCATAAGTCAACAGAGAAGAAGACAATTTGATGATTTTTGTTTGATTTCAGGAATCTGCCACTGACTCAACTGTGGACGATATGATGCTCAGTGACAGTCCCAGCTACACTTCTTCAGATGACGGCAAGTTACTCACGAACATTAATCATGAATATTTAACCTTATTTGTCAACAGATATGACGTTAAATTTGTCAAACTTTACTTTAGTTATTTTAGAATGATACGCATGATACTTGACTAAGATTCTTTCAATATAACGTCAGAAAAAATAGAATAAACATTCGAATATTTCTTTCGAACGTTATTAACTCGTCTAATGACCCGTTGAATGCCGAACAGGTATTTTGAATCGATTTCGATACGTTATAGATTTAATACTGTTTTACTTTATTTTTGGAATGAATGCTGGTTACTAGCAGGTTGTTAGTGAAAATGACGCATTACGAGTTTGTTTAACCATTTCATTATGGCTCGGTGGAATACAAATTATACTGTCAATTATAAAACTAGTATTTCCAGCATAAATGTACTTATCTGGTCTATTTTCATATAACACATTGGTTCTTGTATACTTTAGCTATCAGATGATGCATAAAAAACTATTCTAAGAAAGTAGCAAAACGATATATCACGGTAACCGTTGTCAACGCTAGGGAAATCTTACACGGTATATATCGGGTACCGATTCGAACAGGTTATTTATTTAACATTAACCAAAGCCTTTTTTTCTAATAAAAAAAACAAGCTATTTAGTTTAAACACTTCAAAATAAACACAAAATTTAATATATATATATATATGTATTGTTAAAAATTTACAAAAATATTGTTTGCCAAATTAAAACTGCTAGTAAAGCTAATGTTGGGATATATATAATCGTATTTTCGTTTGCTATTGAATTTATTTGTACTTTACCCATCTCACATCCGCATCACAACGGAGGACAGTTAAGTCTCCTTGATGATGCACTCATTCAGATTATGATCAGTTAGCAACTGATAAGTCCGATGGGAGTCCCCTCTGAGCAATTGTAACCACTGTACAGAAGTTCTAAAAGAAAGAACCCGTGAAAGATATTAAAATCTTATTCTTGAATTTATCTATTCAAATAAAAAAGTGATATAAATTGTAATGTGTATATTTTATCACACAGATGGATCTGGATCAGGTGACTTTGTATCAACATTCCTGCCTGGAAGTGAAGGTGCTGACACAGAGATGACCGAACTCACTGGATCCGGAGACACAAGCTCCAGCAGTGATGGTGAAGGTAAGATACAATGTTCTTCCAATACTTTGGGATCAAATATCTTTATCAAACATAAGTCATAACAGCATTCCAAAGCTTTTTAATGACTAATTATTGTCATCCACAACAGGCTAGGATGCATATGTGAAATTTATGAAAATAGAAAATTCCTAAAAGGAGATTCTGAAAAGTTCTAGTATCTTTGGACAGACAAATTCGGAATTTTTGGAAATCGATGGCAGCAGAAATGTTTTTGCAAAATGTAAAAGGTGGTTTATTGATACAGTCTACCCTTCTAAAATGTTCATAAGATCAGATGATAAGCTCGATGCTCCTGAGGCCTGGATACTGGATAAATCTTAACAAATCTAAAAAGCGTGCATTAGCAGAGTTTTCTGTACATGTTTAGAATTGCCTTGGTCTAGGTTGAATAAAACAAATGCTTTATTATTGTACATAATATTCTACAAATTAAATAAGATTATGGAATAAAACAGAGATCATAAGATGATTTAATTAGAGATTCAAAAGAACCATTATAATATAATCAAGGATGATAGGCACCTAGTAAGAACCATGTCAGAGAAGCAAGCCCGATGGATCGGTCATATCATGCACCACGATGGTTTTTTTCACGACATTGTGGAGGGGATGGTTGAGGGTAGAAACTGTAGAGGGCGCCATAGACAGGAATATTTGCAGCAAGTGTTCGAGGTCATGAGTTGTTGCTCTTATGCTGAGCTGAAGAGGGTTGCGGAGGACCGAGAGGAGTGGGGATCGAGATGGAAGATTGTGTTGTTGCAAACAAATCCACCGGATCGATACTACGAAGAAGAATAAATTGTACATGTGTAAATAATGCTATACATAAAATAGTTAATCCAAACACAAAAATAACGGCAGAAGCGGGATGCGAACCGCGGACCTTGGAAACCAACTATGCCCAGGTATTCATACTGGGCCATTACTGTGCCTGCTATGAAACTAGTATTCATGTCATTGTTATCATCGTATGATAGATGTCGCTATAGTATATATTCAAAGTATGTACAGCGTTGAAAAAAGAATTTTATGTATAGTATAGTAAAATGATCTATAAAAGTAGATTAGAATATTGAAATAATAATATAAAATTTTAGTTATGTAAGTTAATCTTATACCATAAATCTTGCTAGGATTTAATTAACATCCAGATTGTGTAAATCATATTGATTCAAGTAGATACTTATTCTATTTTTCCGTATTTCAGAGAGTACGACACCGATTTCTTCATCATCATCTGACAGTTCCGACGCTACAACAACCAGCGATGATCTCTCCTCAACATCAGCAAGTTCTGATGCATCTTCGACCGATTCTGAATCGTCTTCCGACGCAAGTTCTACAGATTCCAGTGACTCTTCGTCATCATCAACCGAAGAATCCGTAACGTCAAGCAGCGATTCGTCATCAACTTCTTCGGATTCATCCAGTGACGCAACAAGCAGCGGTGATAGTTCTTCAACTGATTCTTCAGCAAGCACTGACGCTTCTTCAAGTACAGACGCTTCCAGTACTGATGGTCAAAGCACAGAGTCATCGTCTGAATCTTCAAGCAGCAGTGATGCCGCTTCTAGTACAGAAGCTTCTAGTAGTAGCGAGAGTTCAACCACGGACGTTTCTAGTACAGATGCTTCAAGTACAGAAACAAGTACTGACATTTCAAGCACCGATTCATCTAGTACAGATGCTTCTACCACTGATGCTTCTTCTAGTGATGCAAGCAGCACTGACGCAACAACCATTGATGCAACTACAGGTAAGAATGCTTTCATAAACGTCAGTTTTGGCATTTCGTAAGAATATTTTTGGTTTATCAAATACGATTAGTTATCATTACACATTTTGAGCTTAAGCCATCCAAATGTTTTAAGATTTTTACATTATATTTGGAAAGCTTTTGCTTTTTGTTTGATGTTTTCATCTAAAAGTAATGTACAGTTATTTGGAAATTTAAAACACGTACAAACAATGAAACAGAGATTCTATCTAGATTCTAAGGATTCTAAGTTGCTTGCCATTTTAAGGATGGCATTGTATAGTATTATTTATTTGCCAATGCAATTCTATAAACGGCGTAGTGATACAAAGATACTAGAAAGCAATTAGACATGGATTTTGTAGGTTTCAGCCAGTTTCTGGTAATTCTTATGTCCCAAGAGCGTTTCTACGCGTCCGTCTGCAAGAATGCAGATGCAAGTAATGACTCCTAACTGATGTCTGCCATTCTGCAGAATTCATTTCCCAAACTTACCATTTCCTTATCCATTCCCACGTATTTCGTAGTAAGCAATGTGTTACCAAAGATGGCAATTCGAGACTCGCTGCTTCCTTCGCAGCTTTGCACCCTTAGACTGTGGTCTATTTGACATCTAACTGATGCACCTAGAATCACGGAAAGGCCTTCAGCCACTCTCTAACAAGTAGCTTTTTGCGTGCGTCCAGTGGGTCCCCATCTGGGTCTCCAAAAACAGGACGAGACAGGGAGGGTTTTCACCAAGTGAGGTCCCAAGTTGTAGAGTCCATGCGGCTACGACTACTCCCAGCAGGATTCACCCCACTTCTTGTAAAACTGCTCGCTTCAATACTCTGCTTGAATTTCAGTCCTTGAATCTGTCCGCCTGGGAATATGCCCAGTCGGATATGTCGATTTTATTGCCACCAAACCTAATTACTCCTTTTGCAACGAGCTTCTGCGTATCCCTTGGTCAAGTCGCACCAACAGCTAATCCACTAATCCTTACGCCCCTGGCAACAAATCACCAAGAAGGCAACTAGAGGCACGCTTGTAGTATACTAACATCAATAAAACTAGTCTGAAGTCAGTGTATTGTTGTGCGCTGCATTAGAGACGCAGGAAGGCCTTCAGCCACTTTTAACCCTTTTGTATTGGTTGTCGGCATATGCCGTTATAAGATTCCCCGACCGTTGGCGTGACACATCGTTTTGCTACTTTCATGGAATAGTTTTTTATGCATCATCTGATAGCTAAAGGATACAAGAACCAATGTGATATATGAAAATATACCAGACAAGTACATTTATGCTTCAAATACTAGTTTTTTAATTGACAGTATAATTTGTATTCAAACCGTGCTGTAATGAAAGGGTTAAAATGTTTGCTTTTTTGTGAGCGTCCTTTGTGATATCAGTACGTGAAGGTAAAGAGGTGGGAAAAGCATGTGTCCCAAGTTGTATAAGTCAAGGTCCTGTTTGTTGTGTTAGGCGCTTGCCAGCAACCACTAGATGGTGGCACCTGTCCCGGATGTGGAACGTGAATTCTTGTTTTCTGGCTGCGACGGCAATGACAACAACTTTGCGACGATCCTAGAGTGCGAGGCGGCGTGCAAGGACAGCAGTAAGTGCAGTGATGCCAAGACGCACCAGATAAATGCACTTAAACATAAAAACGAAATGTTTTGAAGTTTAGACAGATGCTTTTTTTAGCACCTTGCACTTTGCGAAAATACGAATATCTATCGAAAAAAGTGAGGTTACATTGTAAATTCCACCTTAAGTCAACAAAAACAGGTCGATTATACCTGGTATCTGGCAATAATGATGTCTGTTTCTCATCATGAACTCAGCGACTCTAAAAGAAACGTGCAGCAAGTTCATGTGGTATTTACTCGTAAGTTTTAACGGTAGCATAGCAGTGACTTTTTTTGTATAAAGGAATATTATGTGAAATATTACATTGTAATGAAATATTTCTTTGAGATTTCGTTAAAACTTGCAGGAGGAAAAAGAAATTAAGAATCCTGTCTCTTATACGGATTCCACTATTGATACGATTCTAGAAAAGGTCAGTGACTTTTCAAAGAGGCTTTAATAGCTTAGCTACAACTATCGTATCTTGAAGATGAATCTTGTCATGGTGGTTAAAAACTAATAACTAAAAAATGACATATGTTTCATCCCAAAACCTATGAATTTAATTGTGACCTATTAGCTACAACCTCGGCAGTTTCATTGAATCCATTTAAAATACACTCAATCGGTTGTGCCAATACACTTCTGAAAACATCAAATTTTTCATGGTTATCTTCAATCCTCTAATATGGCAATGTTTAAACACATGTTTTTTATTTGTTTAAGACGCTGGTACTACCACTGAAGGAGGTGAGACTATCCCAGAAGTGGGCGAGGTTGACCCTAACGATCTTGAAACGACCGAAGGCCCATCAGCAGTCACCGACGCCACTAGCGAATCAAGCACAGGTTAGTCACAAATCTATCTCTCTTTCTATTCCATATTTGATCGCAATTTGGCATTTTATCTGGGATCTCTCACAATTCCTTTTCTCTCAGTAAGATATCCATCATGAAGATACATTGAAACCTTATAGTATGGAATTTATCCTAGGCCATTGATACAAAAGATGACAACATACTAGAGGCTTGAAAAAAGAACACATTTGAATTTAAATTCCATACTGCAATAGATCTCTAGTAGAGGCATATTGATTATCACAATCCACATCCACAGATTGATATCATGAAGTCTTGCCAAAGATGCTCCTTATACTAAATAGCTTGAAGGCTTGATAAAAGACATCTAGAGTAAGGTAGTAGCTTCTGAAGAAGGTGCGGTAGTGCTAAACCCCAATGGATTTTTTCCTTTGAGGATATCTTAAAATTAAGGTATACATTAGCAACCAAGGGTCTATTGAAAAATTAAATGAAAAAATGTGCAATATAATGCAAAAAATTGTACCAACCACTTTTTGGGCGGTAATGGAAGATTTTTGTTCTATGTTACAGGAGTGTAAAAATACACAAGATTAACACATACATAATTTTATTTACAAAAATAAAACCCTTCTATGTTTACTTTAAAATAAAATGGACAGTTTTTGATTCACATATCATGGTTTTTTTTTTTAGCCATTTTAAATGTTAAGAAGTTATTTAAAAAAAATATATTTAAAAAAAATGCTTTTATAGAGACTAATTTATTTGTATATTTTAACTTCTAGAATCATCGTCAGAGAGTTCTACAGACGTGAGCAGTTCCACGGAGGACAGTTCTTCCAGTTCAACAGACGCCACTGAATCATCTTCGGAGTCATCCAGCAGCTCTTCTGAATCTTCGGAGTCATCCACGTATTCCACGGAGTCATCATCAGAGTCGGGAACCACCGAACAGTCGTCCACTGACGTCACATCGACTGATCTTTCTTCTACGGATGTGACTTCATCCGATCTTTCTACAGATGAAAGTGAGGGTTTTTTCCATCCGATTCTAACTTTGGCTTTAAAAATTCTAGTCTACCTTTGGCTTTACTACTTAACTATGGTATCAGACTGAGCACTGTTAATTTACTTGCTGTGGAAATTGCAGTTTCACCTTCAATGAAAGCTTTGTCAGTCCTCCGCGTGTATAAACATATTGATGGTTAAAATGAAGCCATCTAAATAATACTCGAAGGATGTGACAATGAAAAATTGTGCAGAGAAATAATGGGGGGAAATGGGTGGAAAGTTAAAGGAGTTAAGGAAAGAGTTTAGACGTTTTTACACATTTCATAATATTTAAATTTTATTCCAGCTACAACTGGACTTTCCACGGAGACATCAGACTTCACATCGACTTCGGATTCCTCAGAGAGCACTTCAGATATGACTACAGAGTCAGACAGCGGATACTACTCGACCACCGATGAAAGCTCTTCAGAATCTAGTACCAGTAAGTTCAGAAAATATTCAAAGTCCAAATGTAACCGTGGTTTGATGCAATTCGTGGTTTCAACAGTCTATACAAATTCCGTCAACAACACTCTCCAAGCGCTACTGACTGTCTTTTACCGCATCATACTAGAACGTAGAATCCCACGTTGGTCTTCTTCACGACATGGACGATTGAGGGTAGAAACTGTAGAAGGCGCCCTAGATAGAAGTATTTGCAGCAAGTGTTCGAGGACATGAGTTGTAGTTCTTATGCTGAGCTGGTGAGGGTTGCGGAGGACGAAGAGGAGTGAAGATCGAGATGCAAGATTCTGTTGCTGCAAACCAATCCACCGGATTGATACTACGAAGAAAGTAGAACGTTTGCCAATAGACGGTTTTGCCACCACAATAGCCATCAAATTTATCAAGGAAAAAGATAACGGATATTTAAATTCTAAACTCAGAGACATATCTTAAAATTTGAGGTGAGTGAAGGGCTGACGCTTTCTCACTTTAATCATCTAGGTTAGTTATCTTAATGAATATTTCTAAATACGATGTATAAATCGGTTTAAGCTCATGTTTGTACAAAACAGCTAATCTACAGCGTTAGTATTTTGGAAATTAATTGTTAATTAGAGTTTCTTTTTATATTTTTTTCGGTTTCAGGTTCTTGGGGTTGGAGTCTCAGCACTCTGGAGGAGGCCATTGGTAAGGAGACGGATCGCAAATGCAAGAAGAGGCCCAAGAAAGCCGCGTGTCTCAAGGCCAAGTTTGGATGTTGCTCTGACAACAAAACCCAAGCCACAGGACCATTCGAACAAGGTAATATTCTTCAGTTACTACAATGTAGTTAATACAATCCAGTACCGGTTTTAAGGGGTGGTGAAGTGGATCGGTGCCCCAGGGCGTCGTGTAAGCTAGGGGCGCGAAGTGCAAACAATCTTGCTTAGATTTTTTTAAATGTAAGCAATATAGGGCGCCAGAACAAAAATACTCCTAGGACGCCGCAGGGTCTAAAGCTACAATCTTCAAACTATTTACTACAAACAAATTGTTTACTACAATATTCAAACTACTACAAACTTCTGTTACTACAATGTGGTTAGTTCCTTTTTTTAATTAAATAATTTAGGCGAATTTTTGAACATATATAGTTCCCGACGATCTTCGAGATAGAAGCCCAATGACTTGAGAGACGGCAACTGTAGTTTACTTGCAAATTTTGGAGATAATTGATTTTTAAAGAGTATTTTTAAAAAACTTTTAAAAATAAGAATAAAGGAATATTTAAAAAAAAATGACTTAAAAGCTATGGCATGCATTAATGATGCCAATACCGTTCTAAATCAATCAAAAATCAGGATCGACTCAACCTTAACCCGCACGCAAGCGCGGTAGGTGACAGACTGGCGGGCCCACGTGGAGAATGGTTCCTGGTGTCTCTGCTGGTGGCGCTACTAGTGAACAATGTTTCTTGCGTTTGCCACTGATAATTTGTGGCGCTACTAAGTACGATGTAATAAAATGGCGGCGATTGATATGAATATATTTAAATTTTTAGGATGTAAAACTCCTGAAACGTGTAAGGATACTAAACACGGATGCTGCGCTGATGGAGTGTCTCCCGCCAAGGGTCCCAAAGAAAAGGGATGTCCAGTCCAAGCTTGCAACGAGACGCTGTTCGGATGCTGTGAAGATGAGAAGACAGCTTCTCAAGGCAACAACCAGGAGGGATGCCCACCACCACCACCGGCGTGCAAGAAGTCCAAGTAAGTAGAAGATTATAATCAATTAACATCCTCCTCTCTCTCGAAAGGTGTTATTCAGTCGAGTGAGGGCATGATGAGAAGCAGGTCAGCGAAACAAAGACTTTTACAGAAGCACATTGACATATATTTACGATAAACTTTAAAAACTTGTGGCCCAGACCTAGTCACAGCATTCGGCCGGGTCAAAATACAATATGCTCTTGCTGATGGAATATGTCATTATTGTATTTAATCAAACCATATTTTTTGTTTCTTGAAGGTATGGATGTTGTGCTGACAATCTGCAAGAAGCTGAAGGACCTAAAAAGAAGGGATGTCCTGAATCAATTGGTGAGAACGATTCTAAAAGTATTTTTACACATTTATACTTCAATGTTTCAGTACTAGATTTTGCTATGAAATATTAAATTAACAAATTATGAGAAAAAGGTTTATGTAAATTATATTTAGTTTATGGCGACAAATTATTTTGTTAGTATTTAATTCAATTAATGACTAGTAAATATTTAAGAAATGTTCCGTAATATATACAAAAACGGTTAGTAAAAAATAATAAATTAGCAGTCGAAAAAATAAAATTGCAGTAGAGTAATAATTAATCAATTGTAATTAACAATAAGTAAGGTTTCTATTTATGTGGTAATTATTCAAAGTCCTGGTCATAATTTTTCATGTCATTATCATCTCACTAGCTGTCAAGCTAAAACTAACCATTTAGTTTAAATATGAGCCATTTTACATTTATTACCGGCAGTGTTTATTATATAACTGACATTTTAATTTTATAACTGACTACATTCGTACTGACACAATGAATACTGCCATATCGTTTAAACTACTGCCAGCTTAATCAATTTACTGTAAATTTATTTTCTTACTTAGATAAATATTTACAAGCCATAGTTTATTGTATTAATAGAATATGTTTCTCAACAGTTACTACAACTCCTGGACCTCCTGTTCCTTGCAAGAAGACTGAATTTGGATGCTGTGATGATAAGAAAACAACAGCTGATGGTCCAGACAAGGAAGGATGCCCTTGTAGTACTAGCAAGCATGGATGCTGTCCTGATGGATTTAACACAGGTATAATTCCGTCTGTTTAACTTTGTAATAAACAAAATCATTACCTTCTCAACCTTTTAACAATTCTAAAGTTCTATTATATGTAACCTAAGTAATCTAAATAATGACGTCTTTAAAAAGAACGACAGGCTCTCGGGTCGACAGGAACGCGGGTTCTTCACATGGCCGCGTGAAGGAAGTATGCAAGAGCAGATTAACAGCACAAAGAACTTGTTTTTGAAGCACAATTCGCATTGATTTTTAATAGACTTTATTTCCTCGTCTGACCGGTATGGCGGTTCGCCGGCCCAAACGAGAGTTAACTGACAACTGCCGGAACACAGTGACATCCAACGCCGCCAAGACAATCACGGCAAAAAATCAAATTAAAGATGACAGTTGAACCAACATGAAATGGAGCAACTGTATAATATAATAAATAAAATGGCGTATGCAAACGCCGCGTAATATTATATAATAAAATGTAACATTATTAGATGTGCATGTTAGGCGAGCAAACAAAAATAAGAGATAAAAGATCGTTTTTGAAGCTTTACGGCATCAGCCTAGCGGCATCAATCTGATATCAATAAATAACTCAAATATCTAACTACAGTTAATATCGACAATATTTACCATATAAAACGCATATGGTGCACAGAGCAGAACTCTAGACGACTCATTTTACACTTTGCTTAAACTCTATATATTTTTAGCTACCGGCCCCGAACTTGACGGCTGCGTGCTGGGATGCAATTCCAGTACCTTCGGTTGCTGTCCCGATCAAGAAACCCCATCCCATGGACCTTTGGGAGAAGGATGTTGTCTCACGCAGCCGTTTGGATGCTGTCCAGACAACGTGGTTGCTGCGAGAGGACCACAACTTGAAGGTCATTATTGGCTTATAACAGACATTTCTAAAGTTAAATAACTTCTTAGGTTTTCACGACCAGATTTGATATAGTGGCTTTTGTGTTTAGCCGTGTGTTGCAAATTACTCTCTTCCAATATTCCCATCAACATCAACAGGGATGACAGTTTGATTCTCAAAACAGAATGGCTTCTATCTCTAGCACATACTTAAAAACTTCTACAGACAAGCAAGGACAACCACAGTCCGACATGACGTTCGTGGAGGTATGCTTCATAGAACATACTCATTATGACGCTCGTGGAGGTACTCCTCTTGGAACATACCCACCGTACACGATTCTCCGACATGATGCTCGTGGAGGTACAATGGTATATATAATGGCTGATGGCTAAACTACCTCCTGACACCAACTCACAACAAAGTCATTAATCCTGAAGAAGACCCCTGCAAAAGTGGTCGAAATATTGGAAAGGAGTAATTCGCCACACACGGCTTAACCAAAAAGTCACAATATCATTAATAGAGTTATTTAGTATAAACTAAGTATGCTTTTCTAATAAATATCAATTTAAGTAACTTTCTAGATTTGGATGATACTTTATAATACTCACTAGTAAAACGCAGCAATTTTGTGGTTTGTCATATTAAAAGAAATAAACAAGTAAAACATTGCGTGAAACCACTTAGTTTAAAACTCAGTGGCTTATAATAATATTATATGATAAAATTATTTAAATTGTAGGATGTGGATGCCAATGGACTCCTTACGGCTGCTGTCCTGACAATTCTACTGCCGCCAGAGGATACGACAATCAAGGATGCGGATGTCAACATACACCACATGGATGCTGTCCCAACAGGTAATCAAAGTAACAAAAATACTCCTTATGAACGTAGTTGGCCAGAAAATTGTCTCCATGCACATTTTTCATGTCCATGCACTTATACCATCCATTTTTTTTTATTTATGATGAAATTCAATCGGAGTTACCTTTTTTGCATGCCCAAACTTAATGACAGACTGCAATTTGCACTTCTTTTTTTCTTCCTATATTCGTTCCACAACGAACATATAAGGTTCATAACAACCTCTAGAGCAGAAATATGAATACTTGGGGTATTTGTTAATCAGAATTTTTTAATGTCATCGGATGATAAGCTCAATGCTCTCAAGGCTTGGATCAATGTCCTAAGGGATGCCTCAACTCGAAATGTTGCTTTCGTATGCACTTAACGAGAGCAACAATTGGGACGTCCATCGTGAATGGCTGCTACCCTTACACTGAACTTGCTAGTGAAGTACCGTTTATGCAAAGGGATAGGGATAATACCATTAAACATGACAGAGTTGTAAATTTTGTGCAACGCTACACGTGGCCTTTGTAAACCTTACTTTTCATCAAGTCCCTCGTATATATCAAGAAATGTCTGTTAATTGTTGTAAATTGTATGTAATTGAACAGTTGTCATGTCTTCTTTCTTAATTTCCTCGCTTTATATGTAAAATTTCTATAAATTTTTAGATATACACCTGCTCTTGGTCCCGAATTCGAAGGCTGCCCTTGCTTCACTTACCAGTTTGGCTGCTGCCCAGATGGAGTGTCTGTGGCCAGAGGGCCGAGACACCAGGGCTGTGGGTGTGCTGAAGCTGAACATGGATGCTGTGAAGATGGACAAACCACCGCGCAGGGACCTGAACATCAAGGATGCGACTGCAGTGCCAGCAAATTCGGCTGCTGTCCCGACGGAATCACTGCAGCTATTGGAAAAGAGTTCGAAGGGTGTGAAGGAAAACCTGAAAATCTGCAAGGTATGTCCATCGAGAAATCGTTCACATACGAGTACATATTTGATACCAAGGTCTTTCATCTCCATATCTTTTTAGCCTGTGAATACGATTCTAATATTTTTCATGGGTTTTTTCTTCTCAACACTTCTGTACAGTGGCCACAACTGTTCAGAGTGGACTCTCACAGGACTTATCAGTTATATAGAGGACTATTTTACTTTTTAATCAGCACTTCTTCGTAGCAACTGCTGATTTGCATCTCCTAATATTATTTTGGATCGTTCAAAGCTTTCAACAGAGTGAATTGCATCATTTTATGATTTAGTTTCTACGTGGATCAATATGGTATTATTATTAATGTTTTTTTATTTGTTTCAGCTGGTTGTTCTCTTGATAGAGACGTCGGTATTTGCAACAACTACAGTGTCAAATGGTACTACGACATGGAATATGGCGGCTGCTCTCGTTTCTGGTACGGAGGCTGCGAAGGAAATCTCAACCGCTTCCGTGGAAAGGAGGAATGCGAAGACGTGTGCGTGGAGCCAGTTGGAAAAGGTAAACACACCTGACAATTAACGTAACTCACTAAACTAACCTCACCTAAGTTAACCTTAACTTTTTTTCTTCGCATATTCGTTCCATATCTGGGACATATGCTTACCATTAATTTCCACCACTCATGTCTGTTAGTTACGATTGTCTCTTACATGTCCCAAGATATATCTGTACCTGATGGTCTACCTGGGAATATATATGACTCTCGCAGACCAAGTCAGAAGCCCGAGAATTCGAAGAGGAAATTTTATGGAGAACGGAAGATTAACCCAATGTTTCCGAGGCTTGAACTATTTGTTCCCAAAGATCATCTTAAGCCGACTAACGACACGCGTTTGCAATAAGCGGTGACCCATTCATGTTTTAGTCTGCACCCAATTTTTCTTAACTTCGGTGATTTAATAAAGACTGCGCTAACTTATGTACGAGTACTATTGCTAATGAACCTAAACATACCTCATCTAAACTTTTCTTTGGCAATAGCCATCTTATTTGTGACTGTCTGCAGTTCTTGCCAAGGAATTTTTACAAAGCTCTTTTATCGTCATACAAATAATATAATTTTGATGAGTTGCAGTAATACGCAATGCATTAGCTATTACATACAAATTAGAACTTTGACAAAGGCTTTTAAACCTTTTTTTAACAACCCTGTGCAAATGCATAGGGTGTTGAAAATTAACTGTCAGTTATACTTTGTAGACAATATGTGATATTATGAGTACCACTAGAGTATTAATGATAATTGTTTTACTCCATGCTTTACAAGCATTTCCTAATAATAGACACACATTCTGACTCTTTCGCAATTCTCGCATCAATGACGTAGTTTTCGCGTATCTTCTGCAGGGCTTTCAATGGTCAGTATTATTCCATCAACTAATAAACCATCATTGTATTTCAGATACCTGCAAGCTGCCTAAGGTTAAAGGAATATGCGAAGGCTATCACCTCAAATGGTACTTTGACAGCGAGAGACGACAGTGCGGCCAGTTCATCTATGGAGGATGCCTCGGGAATAAGAACCGCTTCGACAGCCGCGAAGATTGCATGAATCTGTGCGAAGAACCATCAGAAGAAGGTTATATAAGTTATCAATTATTTTGTCAATTCATTTTGTGGTATTAACAGTTCATGCATCCTCACTATGGGATGGGCCAAGCGCTACCAACAGTCTTTTAACAGCGGCCAAAAGACACACTCAGCAGTTTGTGTTGAATTATGTCAGGAACGGCTTCCAACAAGCAGTACTACCACCACAACAGTTAATCAATAAAACTATTTTAAAGAAATCTAATTTTGACGTTTTTCAAAAAGACATTTGAATTCTATTGTTGAAGAAAAATTATAGCAATTCATTGGACATGAAGGAGCATGAAAGTTTCTATGCCGAATATAGAACTCATAAATATCAAACTCTAAATAGCATCCTTAAGAGGATACTTATACAGTCTGATAATGAGTTGAGAATTTAGAGAAATGGTAATTACAGAGTCTGATGAATAGGTGCACTGAAGAAGACGAGCAAACAGAATAAAAATTGGATTAAAAACGATGCAAAAAACAGAACAGAAGACTAAAGATATTCCAACAATTTCGTATGTTTTCACGGCCAGATTTGAAATTGTAGCTTTTGGATTGAGACGTGTGAGGAGAATTTCTTCTCTTCTCCGATATTTCAACCACCATTTCTAGTCATCCTCAGAATTGATGATTTGTGATGGGTCGGTGTCTTCAGGCAGTTAAAATATAAGCTAAATGTACCCCTTTGAACATTATGTGAGATAAATATGTCTTTCAGCAAAAGACTGCATAAACATGTCGGATAGGATCGGTTGCTTTTATTTGTCTGTGAGGGATTGAAATATCGGAGAAAAAATTAAATTCGCTACTCACGCTCTACCAAAAATCAATAATTTCAGATATTCGAATGTTTATAGGTAAGCCAAAAAAACAACAAATGATGGGTTTCATGAATCACAATATGGAATATTTCCATTTCTTTCCGCGTGTTATTAAGTTAGTTTTTAAATATATTGTGACATTAACGATAATAATTTATTCACAGTATTTGATTTGATATTCTAGATCAGTGCAAGCAGGAGGTTGATGCCGGTATTTGCCAGGGCAATTACGAGCGATGGGCCTTTGACAACGACACCAGGACGTGTCAGCCGTTCCGCTGGGGAGGATGCGGTGGGAACAACAATCGGTACATCTCCGAGTCTGCTTGTGAGCTGCAGTGCGACACGCCTGGAAAGATGAAAGGTCAGACAAACACATGACACATCATATAAACATAAGAATACACAGAAAACACAATTGAATACATGCTTACAGTGCCAGTTTTAGGGGGTAGCGAAGTGGGTTGGTGCCCCTGGGCGTCGAATAAGCTAAGGGCGCCGAGAACAACTATCTGTCTTAGATTTTTTGAAATATAAACAATATGAGACGCTAAAAGTGAAGCCTATTAATACAAAATGATTATCAAAGTCAGTGGAATACAGAGAGTATTAAATAATAGGATATTTTTAAGGAATGGACATGATAGTAGTAACATCCTCTTCTCTTTCAAAAGGTGGCTATTCAGTTGCGTGATGGCAGGATTAGGAGCAGATTAATATAACACGGACTTTTTTCAGAAGCACATTGACATATACTTACGATAAACTTTACAAACTTCTGGCCCGGTCCACAGCATTCAGGCTGGGCCACAATACAATGCGATCTCGCTGCCGTTGGAACGCGACTGAGTGCGCTCGTGATGGGATTATCGCCCAGCGCCGCAAGTGGCGATCTACGTAACTAGTCAAGACACATACATGTACGACAAACGAACAGAAATAAGAGACTTAATGTAGAAATGAAGCCCATTAATACAAAATTACAATAAAAGTCTGGACAAAATCAGTTGAATACAGAGAGTATTAAATAATGGGGTATTTTTTAGGGAATGGACATGATAGTAGAAATAACATATTTTAATAATAAATTTGTTTAATCAAAGATCTTTTTTTTCACAAAAATTTTGGAATAGGTAAGCAAGTGCATGATTTTAAATTATAACATAGTCATATTTGAATATTTTAGTAGTTGCATTATTTCAAAGCATTTTGATTTTCCTTAAGAGTTATATTTACATATTTTTCTTCTAACATATTTTTATGCTATGATTTAAGTAGAATTTTAAAAATGTATGAATTCACAATACTTTTAAATGTTATTTTCAAAAAGATATTCGAATACACTATTGAGTATACAAGAAATATGGTGACACGGGTCCAAAAACAAGCAAGTATCTAGAGGTCAAAATGTGGAGAGATGGATGAGTTATAGCAGAGACTCATCGGAGAGCCAGCCACGTGTTACCCGTGACTCAAAATGGCACCAAGTGTCTTCGTCGAAGGCAGGAAAAAAGTGCCGGCCGCCTCGATTCTCGCCTTTGACGTACTATGCTTGACATTATGGTGGGGGGTTGTCTTTTGGTGTGAGCCTGAAGGAACCATATCCAGTAGATGTCATTATTATTTAGCGGAGTGTCACACCTTGCTTAATCAAGTGGCCTTCTTATAAGTATTGATTATGTCACATCCTGCAGATACTATTATACTAGCTATTAATGTTATGTAGTGATCATTGATCATATGCTCAATAAAATAATATTTTATAAAAGAGAATCAAAACTGTTTTTTCCGGACCACCTTTTATCATCCAAAAGTGTATTAAATTACACAATATATTCGACAGATCTTTTCAATGTAGAGATGTGTTGGATCCCAACAAAAAAAACTTGACATATGAGATTCCTAGTTTTATTTCTGCGGTGGTCATTTACTGCATCTTAATAGTTCATACGTAGTATTTAGAGATAAGGTGTTGGTTTTTCTGGATTTTTGGTCACTTTGCATGTCAGCATGTTCTAAAACTTTCTTTCCTGGTGGTGTTCTGCTATCAGACATGTGCCTGCTTCCACGAGCTGCTGGCAACTGCACCGATAAGGAGTCCAAGTGGTTCTTCGACCGTCAAGAGAACAGGTGCATGCCCTTCTACTACACCGGTTGCGATGGAAACCTCAACCAGTTTGACACCGAGGCGGACTGCGAGAAAGACTGTCCCAAAGTCGTCGGTTAGTTTTACGATTGTACAATCATCATTGTGATTGTCCTGATCATCTTCAGCATTGAGATTGACCTGATCATCTTCATTATTCGGATTAACCTGATCATCTTCATCATTTAGATTGTTCTCACCATGTTTATCATTGATTTCATCATTATTAAATTGAGAATCTTCATCATGTATTGCATCGTCTCCATGTTGACTTTCATCATCTGTCGTAAGAATATTATCATTGTAATTGTACGAATCATCTTTATCATTGTGATGGTACAAATCATCTCCATCATTGTGATTGTACAAATCGTGTCCATCTTTGTTTTTGTGTAATCTGTCCCCCTCATAGTGATTCCACAAAACATCTCCATCATCACGATTGTTCAAACATCTCATCTTTGCTTTTGTGCAAAACATTCCCACCACTATAAATTGTACAAAGCACCTCCATCTTTGTGATTGTAAAAATCATTTCCATCTATATGTTTCTACAAACCATCTTCATCATGTTGTTTGTGAAAAACATCCCAACATTGTGATTGTACAAATCATCTCCATCTTCGTGTTTGTACAAAGCATCTCCGTAATTGTGTTTCTACAAATCATTTCCATTGTTGCAGTTGTACAAATCAAATCATTGTGATTGTACAAATCATCTCCATAATGATAATTATCCTTATTATCATCATGATTGTATTTGTGAACATCGTTTTAATCATTGTGAGCGTTTTTAATATCACCATCAGTGGTGTCCACATAATCTTCATCATAATGATTGTCTTCAACATCTTAATTAAAGTAATCGTCATTATTATCATGATCATTGTGATTGTCTTTATCGTCTCCATCAGTGCGAATGTCATATTCATCACTAATTTTCATCAAATTGATTGCCTTCATCATTTTACATCATATCACGTAGCTGCCATCTTGATCTTCATTTATCTGTCATTATCGTCATTTTCAGTTTCTTGTTATTAAGATTCTTGCCATCTTCAATAATAAAATGAATACAAAATTGTACTTAAAAAACTTATTTATGCAAAGGTTGGTAATAATTTGACTTATTTATTATTTTCTTCCATGTTTTAGCAAAAGTATGTATTTAGAATATTTCTAGAGCATGCTTTCTTCTTGATATTATATTAGATACTTTAAAGTAGAGCTTCATTGAAATGGGAAATCAATTGTCAAATATTTGATATTAAATTTGAAATACTGTTTTTTAGATCAAGACATCTGTACTCTTCCATCGGTCACCGGAGACTGTGCCAACTACAGGGCTAAATGGTACTATGATTCTGCTGCAAAGAGGTTTGTTCATTGAAAAAATGAATTTTTCACAGTTTTCTGGGCCAAATTTAAGACTCAAAGCTTTTAAAAATAAAATAAAATAATTAAATTTGTTTAAAACCACTTGATTTATAGTTTATTGTTATAGTTTCGGTAGCACCATCTACCATCTCCAGGACATTACTAAGACCTGTATACAACACTATAAGATACGCCTGAAGATGGTAGAGGGTGCTACCGATACTAGTAATGACTAGTCATGGTAACCACACACGAGATTTCTTTATAACTTGTCGCAAGTATGTAACAATAGGTTTTCTTTACCTTACTTAATTATTTGTTGATTTCCTTCTTTAGATGTCGTCAATTCTACTATGGAGGATGCAATGGCAATGGTAACAACTTCAAGACTGAAGAAGAATGCAGTGCAAGGTGCAACGAACAAGAAGCTCCAGTGGAGCCTTTCAAGACAGGTGACAATACTTGTTTACACTCAGTAATGCTAGCTCCAGCAACACTCTCAGAGCATGAATCACAGTTTAACTAACTTAACGTAACCTAACCTACAATGAATTCGAAGTGCTTTAGATTGTGGTGATTGAAATACTATAGAAGATTTTTTGCCTTGAATTTACTCCAAGATAAATTTAAGTTTATGAATAAAGTGCATATAGAGAGTCTTGCTAGAGTAACTTAGTGAATGATCACAAAATTTACAACTTGTTAGTTCTGCTAACTAATTGTGGATGGAAGCAATGTAAGATGTATTAGGTGTCGAGTACTGTAGCGTGTCTTAACGAGCTGAGTTCTGGGAGGACTGACTGGTGTTAGCCCTCCTGCTTAGTGGAGTGTCCATGTAGTGTTGCTACAAACTAAACATAATTATAGGGTGGATTCTTTGAAGTAAACATTTTTTTTTTAATTAAAAAAACATTGAAGTAAAATACTTTGCAAATTACACACTAATATAAATGGTAATGATCTAGTTATATATGTTATCTAATTGTGTAAGACGTTTTTGAAGTTCGCCAGTGGGTATAGCTCAATGGTCAAAGCGTTTGCTTTGCAAGACAAAGGTCGTGGGTTCGATTCCTGACGGAGATTTAAAAAAAAGGATTGTTTATCGACTTCTGAGCTCTAAAATACCCCGGTTGGTGTGAATTTGATCCCTCACCCGTAAAATGACAGTAATAGCCACATAATTAAAATTGGTGGTAGACGAAAGTCGTCCCGTGAAGTCCACCAATTCATAGTAAATTCCTGTA
Source organism: Glossosoma conforme (assembly GCA_022606575.1). Taxonomy (NCBI): domain Eukaryota; kingdom Metazoa; phylum Arthropoda; class Insecta; order Trichoptera; family Glossosomatidae; genus Glossosoma; species Glossosoma conforme. The sequence goes on from JAGTXR010000007.1 coordinate 391,497, forward strand.
ATAATAAGGATGATGCGTGAATCTCGGGCTGTAGTCTTCATGGACTTGGCGGATCGACACTCCACATGCAGCTCTAAGCCATATACACCATGGTACACGTTATAGAATTCCACAGATGAGAAAGTTACTGCGTTCTATGAGTATGAAGAAATAACTGCTGAGTTAGATATAGGGTGAGTTTAGGAATATAAAGTAGTGAGTTGATTACGCCATAGTTGTAATACTTGTACTAGTATCTCATCGGAAGAGCGGGTACTCAAGTGTGAGTGAGAAGTGCATAGTGTGTGATTTTATTATTTCTGTTTGACTTTTAGAGTTCTGCTTCCTACCTTCGGAGCACGGTCCATGCTCCAGCATCTCGGCTCCTTGGGCCTACGACAGTGCTGATGGTGTCTGCAAGCAGTTCACATACGGAGGATGCAAAGGAAACCAGAACAACTTCCCAAGCAGAGAAGAGTGCGAGAGAAACTGCGAAAATGCACAAGGTACAAAAAATATTATTCTATTGACTGGGTAGTCATCATTTCAATGTCTGCTCCCTCAACTGGAGCATATGGACATTACGAGCCGCCGCCACAAAAAGTTCTATCAGCCGCCTTGTTCCTCGTCTTATTCCATGTAAGCTCTGTCTCTCGCAGCTCCGTCAAATACATTCTATGTATAGCTTCGGCTTCCTCGGCCTTCCAGGACAGCGCGAGTCAAGGAGACTGAAGAAAAGGCAACTGTAGTCAATGCTCTCTTGCAACATCCTTAATACATGTCTCAGATAGGTCCATCTTTGTCTCTTGACTGACTGTAGTATGGAAAATAGGCTGCCTTGTCCGCTCTCTCATCTCGTCATTCCTCACAAAGTTCCATCGTAGAAAAAGTTATCGTACTCTTAGTATTCTACGCAGACATGTGTTATCGAATTATACGGCTGCATTGGCTTTTGGTGAGATGTGAAAATTCACAGCTGCAAAGAAAAACGGGAATGATACAGGCGATGTAAAGATGGTACTTTGTTTCGATCAAGTAAAGATGCGTGTCTTTTTAATTTATTGGGTTAATATTTTATCATTTTTACTACTCTTTCAAACTTGGTGCCCTCGAACGCTGTTTAGATATGCCATCCTTAACCCTTTCGTTACAGCTCGGTGGAATACAAATTATACTGTCAATACGGGGTGAATTTTTCAAACCATTTGTTTTTTGCTTAAAACTAGTATTTGAATCATAAATGTACTTATCTGACCTATTTGCATATGTCACGTTAGTTCTTCTATCATTTAGCTATCAGATGATGCATAAAAAACTATTATATTTAACAAACGTTCATTATGTAACTCCATACATGTGGTGGCATTGACACATGTGGCTTACAGAAAAATCGCTCGTGTGACGAAACCCTAACGATATTTATTTACATGCTTTACAGATTCCATGAAATAATATATGTAGGTTGATAAAGGTAATTACTGCACTTCCAATTTCCTACTGTAGATGTCACAGTGAGTACTGATGTATCACGGCTACCAATGTCGACGGTAGGGGAATCTTAGACGGCATATTTCGACAACCGATGCAAAAGGGTTAAAGTGAACTTGTTGGTTTCTTTTTCAGATTTGTGTCAACTCCCAGTGGCTGTCGGTCCATGCGATGCAAGCGCATCTCTGTGGTACTATGACAAGAACACAGATTCGTGCAGGGAGTTCGTCTATGGAGGATGTCAAGGAAACGCCAACAGGTATGCTTAAAACATCATAACTTACTCGGATACTTTTTTTTATGTAAACACATACAGGAGAATACCGACAGATGGTGATAGTAATTCTGAAGGCTCATCTGTGGAATTATATGACACTTACCATAGTGCATATGGCTAAGCGCTGCATGTGGAGTGTTGATCCGCCAACGACATAGACTACAGCCCGATATTCACGCATCATCCTTATATTAACAGAAATTTACTATGAATGGGTGGTCTTCACGGGACGACTTTCGTCTACGACCAATTTTTATTAATAGGCTATGACTGGCATTTTTTATAGGTGAGGGATTAAATTCACACCAACCGGGGTATTTTAGAGCTCAGAAATCGATTGAAAATATTTTTTTGTAATCCCCGTCGGGAATTGAACCTACAATCTTTGACTTACAAAGCAAACGCTTTGACGATTGAGCTATATCCGGTCTTCTGATCTAAGCCGTCTTTATATGTAAGAAGTACAAGTACAAGCTTATACTGTGTTTATATGCACCGATGATCAAAAGAACCTTAATGATATTACTAAATAGATGTGTCAATGACAGTTATATTTACTTAACTTCTTTGGATGCAGTTTGGTGAATAGAAAAATGTGCAAGAAGAGGAAATACCTGAGACTTCCAGGACCATTTTTTTTACGTAATCGCATGCAGGAGAGCAAAGCCGGTTGAGACCAGTGCACTCTATGAAGTTCAGCTAGGGTGACTTGACGTTACAATAACCTAAAGGCTATGTCCTAAAGCAATAAGCCCCAATAGCCTAAAGGCTATGTATGCTAGTGAAAAAAAATATAGATTTTCAAAAAAATATTCATGCCGTGGACCTTAATCATAAGCTTCCTGGCCTAAGTTTCCAGGAGCCTCCAGGGCAAGGGTCCGCGAACTTGCATAGACTGCAGTACCAGAGAAATATTTGGGTGTTCAATGATCCGGGTTTTTAAGAATATCGGATGTTCAGTACGACGCTCCAGAAGCCTGGACAAATTTAGTTTTTTCCGTAAAGGGTGGCTCAACCCTACTGGAGGCATGTATAGAGATATGATTAAATAATTTTTTGAAAATCATGCTTGGTCGGGATTTGAACCGACAGCGTCTGAATGACAAACAAACGCATTAACCACTGGACTATGCCGCCCAAGTTTATTATTACACATGAATAAATTGCGTTTTATATATAAATAACATTGTTGTAATTTTTGTGCAGATTCAACTCAGAAAGAGATTGCGAAAGCAGATGCAAGATTGGATCTCCTGAACCTGAAGAAGATATCAGACAACCAGCTACACAGGTATGAAATAATGATTGACTTTGAAAGAATTTTTGTTAGCTTTTATTTCATCTTCTTTGTATAATATAGTATCAATCCGGTGGATTGGTTTGCAGCAACAAAATATTGCATCTCGATCTTCACTCCTCTCGATCCTCTGCAGTCCTCTTTAGCTCAGCATAAGAGCTTCAACTCATTTTCTCGAACACTTGCTGCAAATACTCCCGTCTAGAGCGCCCTCTTCAGTTTCTACCCTCAACCATCCCTTCCACAATGTAGTGAAGAAAATCATCGTGGCGCGTACTCTGACTGATCAATCGGGCTCGCCTCTCTGAGATGGTTCTTACTAGGTGCCTATCTTCCTTGATTATGGTGAGAGCCTCATTGTTCGTGACGTGGTCTCCCCAGTAAATTCCGAGAATTCTTCTGTATGACCACTTCTCAAAGGCCTCTAGTCTTTTTTTATCACTTTCAGATAAGCATTATTTCATTATCTTAGATTTTTCTGTGAAGGATGATTTACTTTCTCACATAATGTACGAAAAAAACTTTTTATTCGAATTTAAATGACATGGAACATTCTTAATGTGTACGACAAGAAGATATGACAATCCCAAAGTATTATAATTTTTTTTGATGTTAAAAGGGGAAAAGAGCAACCAAAAGCACCAAACCTTATGTATTTCTTCGGTGCATATAAATAATCATGTGAGTAATCTTTACGAGTTGATGATGTGCTGATGATAACATGATTGTTGTTTCAGATGCCTCAAGAGATACCTGAGAGCTGCCGTCTCCGCATGGAGGAAGGTAGCTGCAGTGAACAGGTGGCTGCATGGTTCTATGACGAGCAGGAGGGAGATTGCCGCTCGTTCATCTACAGCGGATGCGGAGGCAATGCCAATAGATACGTGTCCGAAGAACAGTGCAAGAGGCAATGCGGCGAGTTCCGCAATCTGGGTAAGAACTGACAACACAAAATATATGTTATTATTTTATGCAATCACATGCAAAAAAGGACACCCTGTCGAGAGCAGTGTACACCACAACATACAACTTTCTGGAAAGAAGGCTGAACACACGTGTTGATTGAGTAAATTGCAAGTGTATATTTATTTAAAAAATCATAATGAAGTGATTTGATTAATAAATTAATAAAACAAGTTAAACCTTGTATGAAACCACTAAGCTTTAATAAATCACTAACTACTGACTAAAGACAGTCCTTAGCAATTATCTTCCTCGGAAGCTAATTACTAAAGACTGTCTTTGGTAAGTAGGTGGCACTGAATCCGGTAAAATGATTTATTAAAACTCAGTGGTTTCGTGCAAAGTTTTTCTTGTTTTATTTTTTAAATATGACAAACCACAAAGTATTAAAGTATATAAGTATAAAACCACAAAGTAACTGCGTTCTACAAGAATATAAATTTATCAGTTTCTTGAAGAAATTTATGTTGTACAAAGAATAAAATATATATATATATATAATCGTATCGGAAACAACAGGGTCAGATCCTGTCTGCCCAGAAGTGGGCGACGTTGATGGCGTTACTTCTGGCCATCATCAGGTCTTCCTGAGTGCAGCTATTCGGGCACAGCGCACATTCCAGAAGGTGTGACAGGGTCTGCTCCACGCCGTAGTCACATTCAGTTGGTCCGCTGTAAAACTGCCAGGCCCTCATTTGTGTTCTCGTCTTGCATTCTCCGGTCCGAAGTCTGTTAAGGGACCTCCATATATTCCACCCTTGGTCATGTCTAGAGGCTAGGTCCTCTTTCGGGGCAATCCAAGTATTCCCCTCAGTTGCGCTTCTCCACATGTTCAGCCGCAGGGTGGCCTCAGGTATCACCAGGTATCACTCAGGTACGAAGTGGGGAGCCCAACCAAACCAACCAAGTGCTCTAGCTCTCTGTTTCTCTGCTGGCGAGTATGCTGCGCCAGTATGGGCGAGGTCTGCCCATACCAAGAAAGTGGATATTGCTCTGAATGAAACGTGCCGGGTGGTTACGGGGTGCCTAAAACCTACCCCAATATCAAAGCTATATCAACTCTCAGGCATTGCCCCACCAAACATACGGCGAGAAGTTACTACCAAGAAGGAACTCACCAAAGCAACCCACGACGCACTCCACCCTATGTTTGGGTACCAAAAGATAACCACATGGCTCAAATCAAGAAGAAGTTTCCTACAGTCGACAATAAAATATAGATACATATGGATGCTAGGCAAGTTTAATACAAGTTCGCCAGTTGTGAGTTGGTGCTGGAAGAATAAAATTCATTAAATTCAGAGAAGCTACGGTCGTAGTAATAAAGGTAGAAAAGACTAAGTGAACCAATCTTACGTTTGTATTCAAAGAATTGAAGGTTTGACGTAAGTGTGCCTAATTTATCAGACAAATTACCCTTATTGGGAATTAAATAAAAAAGGTGACTACCACATCCAATTATACAGCAGATTCTTCTTTTATACGGATGATGAAATTGTTTGTCAGTGAAACACCAACATGCTCTATTATACCAAACTTAGTTTTTTGGATATAATATGCCTCATATCCTTGGAATATCGATTTAGATTTGTCCATGTGAGAAAAGTTACCCACATATTTCAGACTAACATCTTTTTTTGCGATGAAATCAATTGTCAATTTTAAAGTTTTTTCTATCTTGTATTTTTTGTAGACGTATGTCGGTACCCTCGCGATTCCGGACCATGCGAAGAGCGGCACAGGAAGGTGTTCTACGACGAAGAGCGCGATCAATGCCTGGAATTCCTTTACGGTGGCTGCAGTGGAGGACCTAACCGCTTCTCAAGCATCAACGAGTGCCGCTCTGTCTGCCAGCAGCATCAAGAACCTCCTCAAGACAACGATACAGAGACCAGTCAAGGTGAGAGCAAGAAAATTCACGTATTAACATTAGCGAAGCCAAAAATACTTCAAACAGAAAAGTAGTTATATTTTTACGATGCTCCATGTAACAGACTAGTTGCTCTTACTAGAACATTATGATGTTATAGTTTAAATCAATGTGTGGTTGCAACGGTCCCGAGCACATTTTAGTATCAGTCGATACAATCTCTTCGTGAGATGGGCCAAGCTCAACTGACGCATGTTTTGCGCGCTAAATGTCATGCAACGGTTCATATCGCATCATATTGTAAAGAGCTACCAACATTTGGTGTTGCTATCTTATATTATCGATGTTAAAAGATGCTTACTGGAACCTATTTGACATTATTTTGTGCTGTAATTGTCTTTTAGGGTTTGGACTGTTGTCTTAAGTCTTGTTAGCCACCTGACTTAGGAAAAATAGTACAAAATCATAATGATCCTATTATTAAGAGGTAGACGTTAATTGATTTGTTTCGTTAAATGAAGACTAGAAGCTGGTGTCTTGAAATTTGTTGAAGATAAAAGATATAATTTTAGTATTTCTTTTTTATCCGTGCTGCTTCGAAATCTGATTCGCTATTCAATTTATTATTTCTTTTAAATAAATTTAGCATGATCAAATTTTTTTCATTATGTGTATGTCTTTAAAAAGCAACATCTCTTTTAAATCCTTCTTATGCAGTTTGGAGACTTGCACAAGTGATGGTTGAACTAATGCCAATAAACTTAAGCTTTATCGCATGGTACAAAAATAAATGTATGAAGAAGCTTTCAGAATAATTTACTCCTGGATTCGCTTGAAGGAAAAATGGTCAGGTCCTCTTATATGCTTCACAATCAAGATATTTTCTGGTTACATGTCTCCATAAAAATTAAACGTTATTACTCCATCTAAACCAGCAGTCGGGGAACTTTTTTAACCATTACCCCAAAATATTTTTACGTAAGTCGATATTACCCCAAAATATTTTTGCGTAAGTCAATATTACCCCGTCCCCCCATTGTGAAAAGAAGACAATCAATGTTTTTTTAAATAAACATTAATTATTAAATAAATTTGCACGGAAAATAACAAAAAAGTTACATGAAAATAGTAAGTTTTATGAAATAGCAAACTAGAAAAAATTCCTTATTACCCCGAAAAACATATTTTTACCCCATTAGGGATAATTTACCCCGGTTCCCCGACCGCTGATCTAAACAGTCTCATTTTTATGGAATAATTTGTTTGGGAAAAATTATGGAAGCAATTGTTTAGTTTTACCAACTAATTGTTCATGGAAGACATCTAGCGTCGGACCTCGCTTGGTGATAACCCTCCTTGTTCCGTCCTGTTTTTGGAGACCCGTTACTGGATGCACGCAAAAAGCTACTTGTTAGATAGTGACTGAAGGCCTTCCCGTGATTCTAAGTGGATCAGTTAGACGTGAAATAGACTTCAGTCTAAGGCTGCGAAGTTAGTATACTACAGCAAGTCTCGAATTGCCTTCTTTGGTAAGTATCTTGATAAATAGTGATGCTTATAATGTTTTGTGGTGGCAGCCGTGTGTCGCCAGCCTCTGCAGACCGGCAACTGTCCGGACGCGTACTTCAAGCGTTGGTACTTCAGCCAAGAGGACGAGACTTGCATCGCTTTCATCTACACAGGATGTTCGGGCAACCAGAACAACTTCCGGTCCTTCGACGAGTGCATGAGAACCTGCGAGGCTGAGAGTAAGAGCGAGACACCCTCACCATGACAACTCTCGCTTCATTATTAATTCGTATTATATTGGAGCAACATCAGAGAATATCCAAACAGTACCGACTTTATACCCTGCGGCGGCCTAGGACATTTTTTTCTGGTGCTCCGTATTGCTTATATTTAAAAAAAAACCTAATTGAGATTGGTTGTCTTCGACGCCCTTAGCTTATTCAATGCTCTGGGGCACCGACCCACTTCGCCACTCTTTTTAACATTGATTTCACTTTTTACGCAAAGCAATTAGCATTTACGCAAGCATCAGAAAATACCTTCCTAATAAATATTTATTTATTTTATTTATAAGTAATTGATTTATAAAGCAATTCGTTAACGTTTTATATGTTTTGTAACTTTAACCCTTTCATTACAGCTCGGTTTGAATATCAAATATACTGTCAATTATAAAACTAGTATTTGAAGCATACATGTACTTGTCTGATCTATTTTCATATATCACATTTGTTCTTGTATCCTTAGCTATCAGATGATGCATTAAAAACTATTCTAAGAAAGTAGCAAAATGATATATCACGTCAAGCGATGTCAACGGTCGGGGAATCTTATGACGGCATATGCCGACAACCGTTGCGAAAGGGTTAATGATACTTTTTTGATTTTTTATTATTTTGACTTTTATATAAGCTCGGATTCTAGTAAATTAAATATAAGCTATATGCACGCCTCCTGAAGGGGTGAGCCACCCCTTAAGGACATAAGAAATATCCACGCCTCGGGAACGTCGGGCTGATCACTGATCATCCAATATCCTGAGAAAAAAATCCTAATCATTGAACACCCAAATATTTTTCTGATATGACTGCGTAGTCTATGCAAATTCGCGGGTTCTTGCCCTTGAAGTCTTCCAGGAACATATATGTTCCCATGTGGACCCCGGATATACAGGTATTCTGGGATTATGTATAGTCAATCTGAGCTTACAGAAATGTAAAAACGGCAATTCGCGGTGCCTATATGCTCCAAATATGGAGCTGATATGGTAAAATAAGTAACAATGGGCCATTTCATTTGCACATCAAGCCCTGATTGGTTAAATATGATTGTGATTTTTGAAATGCAGATTCGTAATATAATTCACAGAAATATTTCATTCTTATTTTTGGATATTCTCTAAGTTTCGTTACGATATATTTATTTTACAGCACAGCATCCAATGCACCCAGAGCACAGCCTACACTTATTGCACCAATTATTGTTATTTTACATGTTGCACCAATTGTTGTTATATGACACGTTGCACCAATTATTGCACAAGCATTTCACTTATTGTAAATACAGATTACTTACACTTGATGCAAAAATTTTCAGAAGATACTCATGGAACACAGTAACTTGTGGTTTGTCATATTTATATAACAAAACAAGTAAAACTTTGTACGAAACCACTAAGTTATGTTCACTAGTAACTAAGTGGTTTCGTACAAAGTTATACCCGCCGGCTAAAATGTAATATCTTTGTTATGTTTGTGTAAGCATTATTATTAAACGAGAATTTTAACAAACTTCGGCTTTTATCAAGTGTAAATAATCTTAAAAATTATAAACAAATATTTGTACTTTGCACGCTTTTAATACTTTCAGATTTGGCTACTTTTTTATATAAATTGACATCCCCCGTCTTTAAAAGGACGTTATTCAATCGCGTGGTGATAGATAAGGAGCAGATTAACAACACAAAGACTTTTTCTGAAGCACATTGACAAGTATATATTTCGATAACTTTACAAACTTCTGGCCCGGACCTAGTCACAGCATTCAGGCCTAGCCAACCTTAGGGGAATCTTGGACGGCATATATCGCCTCTCGATACGAAAGGGTTAAATATCTTGTCATTTGTAATTTTGGGCACATTTAATAAGAGCCAATTTTGTTGGCACGACAGTTAAAGAGAATTTTACGACAAAATAGTATGAGTTTCGAGTGTATCTTCAAAGAAAAATATTACACAATGTAAGGTTACGTTAGGTTAGGTTATGTTTGGTAGGAATACTGATTCCGTCATCAAAACCATTTATCTTTCTTTTTTCTGGACGTATGAAACGTTGTAAAGATGTGAATTTACATATTTTGTCATTAGTATTCCTATTTTGTCGTGAAAAAAGGTTATTTTGTCAGGCCGATAATTGACACTCATATAATATTATGTATATATGTATTAAAATATTAAAATGATATGTTTTCAGTATCGAACGAGATAGCAAGCATCGATGAACGCTTTAAGCCTGATGATGAAGATGACAGCAGTCCGGAGCCTTCTCAAGAAGATCCTTGCAAGTCTTACAAGGAACACTGCGCTAGTCTGAGATGTGCCTACGGGAGCACCAGGTCCGTGCAGAGAGATGGATGTGAGAGATGCGGATGCAGTGAGCCGTGCTCCAACACGAGATGCGAAGAAGGAAGCAGATGCGTTGTCGAGTTCCAGAGGGACGAACGAGGCGAGACCAGATTTACACCTGTGTGCCGAGAAGGTGAGATTATGTACTACTACTGTAAGTCAACGTACTGTCTGATTGTGTAGTTTTGAATTCAAATGAACACAGTTTGCCAAGCGTTACTGGCGTCGTTCAGTGTCATCGCAGAAATGACTACCCATATTTCCACTACATATTATCAAACATATATATCATTTCTGTTGTATGGATATTATCTGTGTCCTAAATTTAAGGTATTTTGGGGTACATTGAAGTAGAGAGTAGAATATGTACTTGAGTATGCATTTCTTTCAGAGTGTGCGTTGTGTGTTCAAAAATCTTGACATTTGGTTAAAAAATGGTTTATTTATCCTTAATAATTATCTGAATATAAGAAGGCACTGATTGTTCGTTCTAACAAAAAATAACACTAACCTGCCATAGACTACGCCTCTTGGGAGAAGGATTAGACTGTTTAATTACATTACTTCGAATGTTGATATATTCCCATTTGCTGCATTTAATTTTGGTAAAACATGTCATTTTGATGTAAATATTACATGAAATTATTCTCCAATATTTTGCAGAGATAAGAGAGTGAAAGATACACGCAGATTAACATAGTTTTTTATGTTTCATTTTATTTGCAAATTTTATCGTCATATATCAGTGCCGGCTGTAGACCCTGCCGCGCCCTAGGACATTTTTTTCTGGTGCCTCATTATGCTTAAATATATATTATATAGGTTGCTCTCAGCGCCCCTAGCTCATTTCACGACCTGGGCCACCGCCCCAGTTTGCTACCACCTAAAACCGGCACAGTCACATATCAGTTATTTGATGATTTGTACAAAATTGTGTTTAATCTGAATATATTTATTAATGTTTATTTTATATTTCACGACATTGCAGACAATAAGCCTGGCGAGTGTCCACCGATGGAGGACAGCGACGATGAGGACTTTAACTCGATATCTCCGAAGGAATGCGAGAGGAGATGCAACACAGATGCTGACTGTGAGCACGACAGCAAGTGCTGCAGGTCGGGCTGCAGCATGCTCTGCAGGAGGCCGCAGCAGGAGTCGCAACCGGCGTACACTGTTGCCCCACAGGGACATCAATATCCACCTGGAGGTAAGAGAAATCATGTAATAGTACGCTTGAAGACAAATTGTATTATTCACACACACGTGGTTTCTCTGCGGAGGTTGGGGGAACTTGTCTCAATCCTCCGCAGGGTAAGATCACAAAAGAAACTGAAAAAGAAGTAAGACTGGCAGCGCTCGCAGCATGACAGAGCAGATGGTCAACCTCGCTCAAGGGTAGACACACATATTCCTTCGTTCCTTCCGTCCTCGATAGAATGGAGATGCCGTGACTTATTCCAAATCATTGGACTAGTCAATTCATCACTAGTCACGGCAATTTTAAGGCTAAACTCTTCAAGTTTAGCCTTAAAATTGCCGTGATAGTCCAGACTGCCCATGTGGTAGCCCCTTGCAAAACGCTGAACACGTTCTATGGCCCAATATTGGATTTAAGTTGGGAATGGCTCTTTAGCGTAATCGAACACATGCCTGGACCGGTTGGATATGTCGACCTCATCGCTTAGAAGTCCAACTACCATGCCTTTTCTGTATACGCGGCGACCTTCGGCGAAGAAGTCAAAGAGTCCAAATTTTAACGTCTGAACTACAAACTTTTACACCCACGCTTGGTGTTGCTCACCATAGCCCGTTACTTGCATAACGAGAAAATACTCTGAAAACAGTGCCTTGGTAAGTGCTCTCAAGGAGCGCAGGTACAAGGCGACTGGCCTGGGGGGCTAAGGCCCCAAAAAAAAAAGAAAAAAAGTCACTTTGTAGCATGAATCTATTTTCCGTCTCCTTTCAACTCGCGAATGCGAATCTAATCTCTTTTACTGGTTCTTCCTCTTTACCACTTATGTGCAGTGGACACAATTGTTCAGAAGACTTTATGTCAATTTTTTTATCAGCAAAATAATTTATATAATTCTTGCATTGAAATTTGTCAAATACCTAGCCATTTTTTATTATTTTAAATTTTCATAACTGGCAGAACCGCAGCTATTTAAATTTCAAATCATTATTCTAAAAATCGGTTGCATGCACGAATTCATTTAATATTTGAAAATTGTATTTGAAACGAATTTCATGTTTTATTTAAACATGTTTTTGTCATTTCAGCTGAGCCTCCATCTTTTGATGACTCCGAAGAACCTGAAGTCGATGCGTCTGAAGGAGGAGTGGCAACTCTGCAATGCTTGGTGTTTGGACATCCCACACCAACCATTACATGGAAGAGAGGCACCATCATAGTAAGAATTCTAACTCCTACACAACATTATAAGTCGATTTATAAGTTCTAATTGCTGATATTGCTAATATGAATACCAATCCAGCATATTTGTGTTTCCTTTCTAATCCAATCTGAATTCTTCAAAGAAGTGATTTGATTAATTAATTAATAAAACAAGTAAAGCCCTATACCAGTTTCGGTGACACAGCACCTTCGTCAGGAGCTGCTTACTGAAAACTGTTTTTAGTTATTGTTGTTTGTAGTTTTTGCCCCTCTTAAATGAATAGTGGTAATGTGACACCTATTTTATTCTTTTATTTTTCACCTCCAGATCGATGGAACAACTGGTCGCCACCGAGTTCGCGCCGATGGAGCATTACAGATTGTTTCCCTGTACAGAAATGACTCCGGAGTCTACATTTGCGTGGCCAACAATGGTGTGGGAGCACCAGTTCAGCGTGAAATTAATTTGCAAGTCACTGGTAAGGAATTCAAAATCAAACATCTAGACACGATGAAAAGGTTGAACTGTTTTGCTGATGGGTGGTGGTTCACTTTTATTAGACATTAATTTTTGAAATACTCCTACTAATAAATTATACATTAACATTAATGGTTTGAAGCATGCTTAGGCAAAGTGAGTTAATTTCTTAGAATAAACTACTACACAAAAAGAATCAAGAAATATTGTCACTATAGTAAAAAAAAAAGCATGATCCCATGAGTATTAACATAAATAATTCATGTTTATTATAGTTTGTAATATTTCACATGTTTTATACCACATTAACCAATAGCTTGTATCTACTTTCAGTGCTTTCAAGTATCTTAACTTTTATAAAAGCTTTGATTCTAGTAAACATAATTTAATTTATTAAATAGTCAGGGATCATGCTTATTTTTTATTGAGTATTAATGAAAAATTATTAAAGTAATATCATTCGTTTTAGTCTCAAACATATTTTTTTTTATGATGGAAATATTTTTCTCTGTTTTAGTTATTTAATTAATGAAAATGTATGGTTTTAAAGTGATAATAAAACAAAGTTTTTTATTTATATTTTAAAGCTTACAAATTATTTAATACATAAAGAAAATCCTTAAAGACTATTCATGTATCAAGATATTCTTACTATAAGTAGTTTTGTACTTTGCCTAGAATGCTTATTTATTTTGGTTATAAGTTGGTTTGGTATTTACTATTTGTTTCTTATTGTAAAGTAATAACATGTCTTGCATTAATTATTAATATTAATTGAAAATTTGATATTCATTTCTGTGTTGTCTGTGTCTAACTAATTCAAGTAAAATATAAAAGCATCTAAACTCACTGAAGTAGTCATATAAGTCCATTTTTTAGTAGAGGCTCTTTGAATTAGTCTAAGAAATATATTTTGTTATTAAAAAATAACATTATAAAGAAATAACAATTTAAAAATCAGTCCATACTGATAATCTATTTGATTTACAAGCATATTCATAAATTCAAATGTATAAAAAACTTTTCAGTTCATAAATCAAAATGTATGGTTTTACTTGTTTGAAAAATTGAAAATTTGCAAGACAACAATGTTGTTTTGATAATGTCATATTTCTATTTATGTGGCATATGGATCATTCCTAAATAATTCAAAAGCCTTTATTATCATGGCCTTACATTTGTTCTTCCACGAAAGATTAATTTTCTTTGTATTTTATTTATGTGAAAAAAGAAAACCATTCCATATTATATTTTTATTGAATTTTGAAATGGTAAGAAATGTCAATGTTTTCTTATTTAAATTTTTTTTAAAGTAATGCATATATTTGATAAAAGGTCTATAGTGCAGCATCTTGATCATAGCTTTATGATTGTGAGAGTGGAACAAATATTCTAGTAGTTCTGTGTCTCTTTCTCACAGAGACAAGCGAAACGCATATACATATATAATGATATGTCACCTGTTTACTATAAAGAGGATACAAAAAAATACAATGTCTTATAATTATGGCATTGTGGCTTTTGGGTTTAGCCGTGTGTGGTGAATTATTTCGTATCTATATTTCAACCGCCATTGCCAGGGGCTTCTTCAGGGTTAATAACTTTGACAAAGTCTAAAAAGTTATTTATTGTTTAAATTATATATTACATGTAGATTCCAATAAGTATTACTTATTTTATTGCTGAATTCAGTTAATTAAATTTAAAGAATAAAACAAGTACAACTTTGTATGAAACCACTGAGTTTTAATAAATAATCACCGCACCTTCCTCAGAAGCTACTTATTAAAGATTCAGTCTTTATTAAGTAGCTTGTAGTTGTGTTAGTAAAGTGATAATTTATTAAAACTCAGTGGTTTCAAACAGAGTTTTTCTTGTTTTATTCTTTAAATATGACAAACCACAAAATTACTCCGTTCTACAAGCCTATTTAAATTTACTTAAATAATACATATATATATGGAATGGTTTGCTTTGCTCTTTGGTGATTGTCTTGTTGTGTTTCTAACTATTAACTGTATTATTAACAATTTCTTCATTTCTAACAAACGCATGTTCTTTTCTTGCATCTTAAACAAACAACAGAACCTGTCGAGCGACCCGCAGAGATCTTAGACGGAGAAGAGAGGGTCGTCGGTGCTCTGGGAAGTCCTCTAGTATTGAGATGTTCCGCTTATGGATACCCGGCCCCAACTGTGCAATGGTGGCACGGAGAAACAATGTTACCAATTGACAGTCAGCAATACGAGAAAAGACGAGACTATTCGCTGCTTATAAGATCTCTACAGCTGTCAAGCCTAGGACCTTACACGTGTCAAGCGTACAATGGTATCGGTAAAGCTGGCTCGTTCAACATGGCTGTTCAAGCAGTGAGACCGGTTAACTCAATTGGGCCGGAGTATGATCAATATGCCAGCTATTTGGTGTCGTCTCCTGCGGATCCTATTGTTGTGACTCCAAGGCCGCATAGGTATCGGCCTTCTCCATCACCTCCGTCTCCGCCTCCAGAGGAAGAGATGCCTCCTGTGGATCCGTACCCGACGTACGTTCAGCCGTCTCGCGTGTACAACGGTATGTTTTATACTGTATTTTTGACGTTACGTTTTGTTCGTTTAGAATTATTATGGATATAAAGATTTTTAGTCCATTCTTAAATTCTATAGCGAGCGATTTTTTGCATTGAAATACGAGCAAAATTTAAGATACGAGCAATCGGCTTAGCGGGTCGGTCAGTTGCACACGAACCGCGCGTCACGCTTTCCCGCGTGAATCCCCCGGCCACGGTCAAAGAATCAGTTATCAGTGTGCTCTCGCTGTCAAAGCATCTTTTTGTACAATTAATTTCAATGGGGAAATTTGCTTTGAAATGCGAGCAAGGTTGCGGAATGAATTAAACTCGTATATCAAGGTACAACTGTATCTTTTAAAAGTTATCCAACGCAAAAGTTCACATCAAAATTACTTTCTTTTAAGTGGGTTATATATAAAATGGCTCAAATGAATAAAAACACTATGATTTAAGAAACTGTTTTCAATTTATGCCCGAACTACAAATGGGTTAACTTGGGATAGCATACATTATTGAAAAAAAAATGTTTCTTTAATTATATTTACAAATTCTCTGGGTTAACGTTAACCTGGAATAAACCATGGAATAATAAAACTGAGTTTTTAGGGGAATTCATATTTGAATACTAATTATTATGTAAAATGTATATGAAAAGAGAAAAAGAATGTAGGAATTGATATAAAAAAAGAGGTATGTAATTACAATCATTCGAATGAACCATTATTTTGATTTATAAGCAGTACAGGTTGACACTGAGAGTAAGTAAATACACTTTAACACGCACAATTGATCTTAAACTAATAACGGGAACTTAATTTTATATTTACTAATCATATTTAAATTATAATGGTGAATGGATGCTAATAATTTTGAACTTTATATTTGTTATGGTAATGGTTTTAATAGTATTTTATAACACTACTTTATGTCAAAGAA
Organism: Glossosoma conforme; assembly: GCA_022606575.1. Taxonomy (NCBI): domain Eukaryota; kingdom Metazoa; phylum Arthropoda; class Insecta; order Trichoptera; family Glossosomatidae; genus Glossosoma; species Glossosoma conforme. The sequence continues at coordinate 407,884 of JAGTXR010000007.1, forward strand.
CTTTTATATTTCAAATTAAGGAACAGATTATTGGGTTGACGCCCGATCTCCTTAAAATATTGATTATTTCTTCTTCTTTTATCTGTTTCATATCTGGAACATATGATCATCACATTTTTTATTAATTTTTACCGTATCCGCTCCATATTTGGAACATATGGACAACGCAAATTTCCGCTTCACAGTTCTGTGAGCTCAGATTGTGCATGTCTTGTCCCAGAACACCTGTACCCCGGAGGTTCACATGGGGGAACATAGATGATTCCCGGGAGCCTCCAGGGCAAGAGCTCACTAAATTTCATAGACAGCAGCTGTAGTATCAGATAAATATTTGGGTCTTCAATGATCAGGGTTTTTAAGGAGATCGGATGATCAGAACGACTCTCCCGAGGCCTGAACAATTTTCGTTTTGGATAGCTCGACCCTACTAGGGGGATGTAAGGAGCTTAGATTTAATTAAATCGACTTATGAAAATCAAGTTTCGTCGGGATGCGAACCGACGGCATCTTAATGTGAAGCAAAAACTTTAACCACTGGATTATGCCGCCTGGCACTTTTTAAAAAAATTACCGCCACTTAATTCTCTCAACTGCCACTTTATATTACTTATTTTAAGTAATATCTGCACCTGAAGGTCCACTTAGGAACATATATGGTTCTCGAGAACCTCCAGTACAGAAGTGTGTATCATTTTGTCCTAAGGGGCGGCTGGATTGATTAAGGCCTTTGATAACTGAATACGAGTTTTGAATATGTGTCTTTCTTGTGGGTTGACAAATATGGAATGATTTAATCTTTTTGACGAAAAGCAGCTTCAGTACAAAACATTTTTGTATTGACAGCTGATATAGAGGAAAAGAAAGAAAACAAATCAATATGTATGCTACTAATGAAATGTGATATGTGTGTAAGGTTGTTTTATGGAATTAATGTGAAAGAATGAATGAAAGATTCATGATTTAATAATCAATTATGGTATATTTTTTAAAACATGTTTCGATGTGATTGCAGTGCCAGTGTCCGTAAACATAACCCGTGAGCAGGATGTGTTCCCCATGGGATCTGACCTTAACCTTCACTGTTCTGTCGATGGGTATCCAATCCCGACTGTCACGTGGTTCAGAGGTAACTTCCCTCTCACACCTGGAGGCAGGATCGAGATATCAGGTTTGTAAAATACATATATCAATTTTAATGAATATTTCCCAATAATAATAACTGGAAGACTAAGAAATCGTCGGGGCCACAAGAGCGGTTAATGAGGCTGACATGGAATAGGCTCCTACGTTCTTCAACTATTTCTCAGACGTATATTCTAACCTTGTGTGTAACTTGCAGGGTATAACACGCACTATATATTTTTTTACACCTTTTTTAATTGAAAATAATAATAATAAATATATTATCAATCTCTATTGACGAATCTAAGGCCTGGACTATTTTGTTCCAAGAGAGGGCTCAACTCAATATATATAAATATGTATAGCTTTTTAATTATTTTAATTTGAGTTTCACTTTTTTATCGAGAGTACAGTTTCAAATTATTTGTTATTTGAAAAATAGTCTGCAAAAAAATGCCAAGCATTCAAATGCACCAAATTTGTACGAACCTATCTGCAAATAATTATCATTTATTTATTATAATTAACATGAATTTTGACATACATTTTCAGAGAGCAACCGCTTGACCGTGTACGGAGTTCAGTCTGCAGACTCTGGCGAGTATCGCTGCTCCGCCGAGAACCAATTCAGCTCTGCGTTTGCTTCAGTAATGATCAATATAGAAGGTACGAGTATGTTTCCTTGTAGTACGCCACAACAAATGGATATCTTCTTCGTAGTATCAATCCGTTGGATTGGCTTGCAGCAACAGAATCTTGCATCTCAAGATCCATTCCTCTCGGTGCACCGCAACCCTCTTCAGCTCAGCATAAGAGCTACAACTCATGTCCTCGAACACTTGCTGCAAATACTCCCGTCTAGGGTGCCCTCTACAGTTTCTACCCTCAACCATCCCCTCCATAATGTCATGAAGAAGACCATCGTGGCGCATGATGTGACCGATCCATCGGGCTCGCCTCTCTGAGATGGTTCTTACTGGGTGCCTATCATCCTTGATTATCCCGAGAAGCTCATTGTTCGTGACGTGGTCTCTCCAGGAAATTCTGAGAATTCTTCTGTATCACCACATCTCAAAGGCCTCTAGTCTTTTTTATCACTTTCAGATAAGCACCATGTCTCACAGCCGTACATCAAGATGCTCTCAAGAAATGGATATAGTCTTTTTTCATAGTGTGATTTTATAGTATGATCAGAAACTAAAAGTATGGTGTTCCAAGCTTCACATAAGATGGAAAAATTTTTTTTTTGAAATATACACACGCAATCTTCAGATATTCTTTGTGTGTGTTACTTACAAGTGGACTTAACCATAAAATCGGCCAGGAAAATGTGTCATTTCATGTGTTCAATTCAATTGAGGTTATGTTTGTTACGTTTCAGGAATCTACATCCATCCAAATTGTACCGACAATCCATTCTTTGCCAACTGCAAACTGATTGTCAAGGGACATTACTGCAACCACAAATACTATGCCAAGTAAGAACAATGACCTTTTCTCTTAATATTTCTTTTTATTTAAGCAACGTAATAGAAAGGTTAAAAACAATTTGATCAGCTAACTATTGTTATAGTATTCTAACATTCTCCTCTCTTTCAAAAGCTGTTATTCAGTCATGCGATAGCAGGATTAGGAGCAGATTAATAACACAGACTTTTTCAGAAGCACATTGACATATATTTAAGATAAAACTTTACAAAATTTGGGCTCGACCTAGTCGCAGCATTAGCCCGAGTAACAATACAATATGCTCCGGCCAACGGGCGGGGGGCGACTGGCTCAGCGTGCTCGGCGGCGCTGCGGCTCTCGCTCAACGCTCGAGTGGCAATGTATATAACTAACACACCCGTGATCGGACTTGTCCATAATGGCAATATAGCGACACATAAATGTATGACAAGCGAACAGAAATAAGAGACAAAAGATTGTATATCGAGGTTTTCGGTACCAGTCAGCAAGGGCTACATCATGCTGATGTCAATACAATTAAATTTATAAACTTCACCTTTACTAATTCTTCAATATACCCAGAGTTTGTATTATAATATATTTTTAATTATTATTATTATGTTTGTATGATAATATTTGAAGAAAAGGCAGCTTTAGTTTATGCTCTCTCTATGCGACATTCTTATAAAACATTTTTTTTAAAACAGACATGTATTTTTAATATTTTTATTTGTTTTTTTTTTAGGTTCTGTTGTCACAGTTGCACAGCAGCCGGCCATCTTTCGTCCTTCAGACCCGATCTTTCAGACAGACCTTCTCGATCAGTTTCCCTATCAAACGCCATTGAGGGTTCCACTCTGTCCTCGCTGCTGCATCCTCGCCACTACGTCTCCTACGGTGAAACCACCAGCCACCACAATAGCCACAGCGATCAGTCAAAGAAGCAGCATTGACACACGACCACAGAAGGTCGCTTAAGCCGTTATATCACACGTGAATGACATAAAAACTTTTATTGATTTTTTTAGGTTAGGTCTCTCAAAGAAAAGTAGTCAAGCATGACATACAGTTTTATACAGCTTGCGATGTAAAGCGAGAAACTATTTTTTTTTGATGATATTGCATAAATTTGGTTGATAATTTCGCAGATATATAGTCAGGTAATACAAATTTAAGCTACTACATATTATAGATACATATAGAAGTATAAAAAAGTCGTGTTGGTTACACCATTTATAACTCAAGAACGGCTGGACCGATTTTCATATTTCTTAATTTGTTGAATTCTTCTTGTTTTCGAATAGAAAAATAACTTTTTAAACATCCTAAAAAAAGTAGTTATAAAAACCAATATCAATAAATTACTACAAAATATTAACTAATTTATTGCATAATTTTATATTATCATAATAAAATTATATCAATTTCAATAAATCTATGAATTATTTTAGAGACATAACCTAAAAACGATTTAAAAGAATACTAATGTGTGTGGGAGAAAGCGTAGGAAATTTAAGAATATGTGGATTCGAACATTAAACTGCCAAAGCTATTTTTTGATTATTTTTCATCACATCCGATGTTTATTTCCTAACCAATTTGACATCGAGTTTGCCTAGGAATCGGTATTTGAGAATCAGGCAATTTTAATTGCCAACTCATTGCAAATTGTCATACTCCAGCAATGTTTGACAGCTTTATTATTCTGTGCAGCATTTTTACTTCATCATTTAGAACAAAAAATATTATATTCAAGAGTCAGGACTTTTTAATACTACTTTAGATAATCTGCTCACATACCTACCATCAAAAATATCTTTATTGATAGGTACTCAAAAGGATTTCAATATTTGGATTATTGTTCAAAAAATAACATCAAATCTCTTTTGTTTTCGAATATTTTTTAAACTGTTATATTGTTTTTTATACTTGTGCAATTTTGAGAGTAAAAATGATGAAAACGAAATTAACGATACATTTAACAGTTAGTTAGATATGTTAAGTTAGTAAATAGTTCTGTCAAAGTCTCTATTTTTATTAAAGGATATGTCTAAATACTATTTATATACTTATGGATTTTTATGATTTTTTGGAAGCTAAAAGCTTTTTTGTAATTGTATGATGAAAATTGTGTTGCCTTTTAGTGAAATAATGAACGTTAAAAAAATTAATATTTTATATCGCATTGCATTAGTTTTCTAAAAATATATTTTATAACCGTATTACTTAGAATGTATTTTTCCAAAGTGCCAGAAATAGATAACGATTCATCTGTTTAAATTAAGCATATATATAGTAATATAACTTTATGTAAAAATTAGGGTATTTTCACAATATTTAAGTAAAAAAATTAAAAAATAAAGAACCTCCAATTCTTGAAACCCAAATGTAAAAAAAATCTTTCCAGCACACCATTAAAACATAAGCTTGTTGCATAAACTTCTTGCTAAGCAAACTTACACAGTAAATATGTGTAAAAAATTTGATGAAAAAAAATTTCATTCAGCATCTGTGTTTCCTCCACTTGAAGGTATAAAACCTTCTGTTTGTGCTCTTCTGCTTGATAATGCATTAAAAAGTCTGTGAAAATGCCCTTTTCGTAATAAGTCATTAGTTAGGCTGATGATTTAGGTAATTTAATTCATTGAAATGTGTATCTACTAGTAAATTATTTATAGGAAAATAATATACATATATATTTACTTTTTTTAATGGGCAACCAATACTTAAGCAAAATTTAAAAAAAAATGTATCTACTATTTAAATACCTGATGCTCTTATAAACAAGTGCCTTATATATTTAAAAAAATCCAAACAAACTGTTTTACAATGTAAACAAAAATCAAAGCACACTTTACAGTTAATATTACATATTTTTTATGTTAAAATGTCATATTTAATCAAACAGCATTAAAGATAATGGAATAATATAAATTTTGTACCCAAAACAGCAATTCCACAGCAAAATAACATCAAGTCTCCTGTAAGGTAGGATTTTTTTGATTCGTAGCAAATTCTTCCTATAGTTTTGCGGCGATTTTTCATACGAAAGTCCCTCTTATAATAATTTCTTTGGGTTAAAGCGCCTCTTAGGACTTCATGGTCCAAGCCTCGGGAATAACGGGATGTTATGAAAACGTTAAAGGGGGAATGTTTTATTGCGAAAATTTGGTTTTATTGATTATTAAATGATTTATTACACATTATATATTGGTTACATTATTTGCTATATTACAATAATTGATTATATGATGTATTTACAAATCTAAATTTAACATTTTTTATATATGTGAAAAATTATTATTTTAAGTAATGAGCATATATTTTTCATATACTTCAGTTTTAAATACCACTTTGCTGTATCATATTTTTTTAAGTAACCACAATTTAACTCGATAACTATCTAAATAAGAAATGTATTTTAAAATTGTCAGCTTGGGTTAGGTTAGGTTAAAATAAGAGTACGATTACGTTCTATATTTTACTCATTATTTTGAAATATAGCCGCCCGTTTATTTTGAAATTACTAAATTTAAATTGAACTGTAATATATTAAATACAGAACATATTTTCACATAAAGATTGTATTTTTTACAATTTAAAATCAATGTTATAACCGCCATAATGCCTGTGTACTCGTAATGTAAGGTTAGGTCGTTTTTTTCCTTTCGGATGAGTTGTCGTTTCTGGATCAAAAGTGCATTTATTAAATTAGTCGAAAGCATGTCATCAAGAGATGTTAAATCGAAACAGTCGACTGTAAGTGTAAATAAACTAAATATACTTTTCAATGTATCTCTGTTTGTTTTTTATGTCAGCCCATCCTTTTTTCCTCTCTTTATACTGTTAGTTCTGCTGACTAATCGTCGATGAAAGCGATGTAACGTCGAGATTCGTGGTTTTAGCCTGTCCTGACGTGCCGGGTTCTGGAGACTGACTGGCGTTAGTTCTCGTGCTTAGTGGCGTGTCCGTATGGTGTTCCTTAGTAAATAAAACCACAATACTAATTGTGGTTTTATTTACAAAGTTGGTATTTGTTGGCTTTGCGCTTTGTGGCGTGAATGCCATATGCTCCAGTTATGTATGATGACCAACGGCCGGTACTGCCACTACAACAATACTTGAGAAATTGAACTATGATCCTTCAAAAAAATTTCATAGACATTCAGTGTTCAAGTATCAGGGCCACCCGAAATGAGCCCCGAATATGCTATGTGTATTAGGTAAGAATGAAATGAGGAATACATAAATGATGTGGTGCTCAGAAATGAAAATGGCGTGTTCATAAATATATATTTTTTATTTTAATATCATTCTATACATACAGCATGTACTTGAAAAAGAATCAATATCATCCAATAACTATTCATTTTTAACAAGTTTTCAAACACAACAAAAGTAACGACGGCAGAGCGCTCGCTCCACGACGTCTGTCTTTCCTGGTGAGTTCTTGGGGGGACGATAAAAAAAGGAAATTGCGTAATATTATTTTATAATCATTTATTTAACCTAAACAAATTAATCACATAATGTCTAAAAAAGAATATTTATCATTCGTAATAAAACAAAATCCCTTACAACGAGATCATTCGCCTTCTCAAGGAGAAAGCTTTCCGTAAATGTTTAAAAATATTTCACTACTTCACGTCTACATAGAATATCTTTAATTAATATTGTACAAATTGCATAAGGAATCTTTCTCTTTATTGTAATATTTAATTGAGAAAAAATGTTTTTTTTTTATACAGGCAACACCATCTATTGTATTCTCTTATTACTAAAATAAAGAGCAAGTTATTAAAAATATTGTCTAATGCATTGTCATGACGGTTCTGCCGCATTTCGTTCACAGACAATTCATTTAACGACTCATCGGTAACGACGTGGGTGTACTGGATGTCTGGTGCACGGGGCATTTGGTGCAAGTCACAACTGGTGCATTAGATGTCTTCCTAACCTAACCTAAGTTATTCCGTTAAAGAGACCTATGGATCTCTGGATTCTACGATCACTGGACAAATAATTAGGTTAGGATAGGTTAGGTTAGCGAGGCATACAGTGCACCAGTTGTCCCGTGCACCAAATGTGCCATGCACCAGACGTCCAGTGCGTCCCACACTGTTACCTATGAGTCTTTGAACGAATTGTCTGGGAACGATAGGTTGTGACACCGTCATAACAACCAAATCAAATAATAAAAAATAACAATTATTAGCACGGATAAATAAATTTATAAAAAAATCATTAAATATATATTACTTATTGAATGTCTTTAATCAGTCACTGGGAAAATTGTGTTCCAATTAAAATAGTACCCATCAAAAAACTAATTATTATTTTTTACAAATTAATTATTGAATTTGTTGTAAGAATACTTGGATTTTATTGTAATATTATATATTTTTAATGTATTTTATAGTACTCCAATCATAATATTAAGTTCTCAATGCTAACACTATTTTACTATTTGATAGCCAAATTAATAAAAATCATGTTTATTTTTACAGTTCTAAGTTGGTAGCATTGAAATGTGTTGCCTGTTACAAAAAATAAACAATATTCCATCGATAATTCTCACAAATAATATATTTTTTTTGATAATGACAGAATACAACTCTATCGTGAATGAAGATTACAATTCTTCTTTCGATAATTGTTGTTTAATACATTATTTGTGTGTTTCAAATTAAAATTGTCGTTACAACCAATAAAAAATTGTGTAAGAAAGGTATACACTTAGTAATAATTGTTTTAATAGAACAGTGTCGCTATTGCTCACAGGAGATGCAATATTATCAAAATATCCCAATTATCTGTAGCCACACGACATCTAGTAACAGATGCATGAAAAAGATGTACAATAGCAATGTAATTATTATGTAAATGTGCACCTTACATATAAAATCGAATGTCATTCATTCATTTTACGAATAATTGCAAATTGTCTATCATACAACAGCATCCTTCACTCTTAACCGCACTCCTTAAGTAGTTACTAACACTATCTTCACTTGTATTCATTAACGTTATATAATATGTATTTATATACAAAATCCACAAACTGCCTGTCATTTTTAAATAACTGATGTTGGCCAATAATACAGCAACAAATGTATTCTTAATCTTTGTTTCTGTTGTGACAAAATTAAAAAAAAAAAACATAGTCATCTATAACAAACATAAACATTTATTTATTTTTATATCCTGGGTATTTGATATTGTGGCTTTTTGGTATCACGGGTCTTCTTGAAGGTTGACACAAAGTCATCAACCTTGAAGAAGACCCCTGCAATGGCGGTTGAAATATTGGTATGAAATCATTCGCCACACACAGCTAAATCCAAAAGCCACAACACCAAATCTGGCCGTGAAAGCCTAAGAAGTAATTCGTGGGTATTTGTCTTGCATATTGATCAAATTTATTTGAAAAAATAAGCATTTTTTAAGTAAAAACAAACTTTTTATGTCAGTTCCAGAAATTTCCGTTAAAAACTGTATCAAGAAGAATATTTTTCGATTTGTAAATATAACTTTCTCTATCATGTAAATTGTTTATCTGACGTCTAAACTTAAGATACGTTTTTGTTTTGAAAAAGATATTGTCAATTTAAAAAATTTCACAATTTCAAAAAAAAAAAAAAAAAAACAAATACATGTGTAAAAAAATTCTAAAATTATACATTTTCTATGAAAAAAGTTTAATATCGTTTGTTGTCAGATATTCAGTTTAGGTGTCAAAGGATGTTTTTTAAAAAAAAATACTTTCAAGACTATGAAATTAATGATTTTTAAACATCGATGGAATGATCAAAAATGTTTATTTTTGATACACATAATTACAAAATAAAATAATAAATTAAATAAATCGTTGGATGATTCGTATAAAAACGAAAAGTACAGAATGTGACGGAATTTAATTTTGAAATAGTATATTTTTTAACATGTTATAAAAGAGATTAACGTTACCCTTTGATTTTTAATTTGTAATTTTAATTAATTATTTTCACTAGAAAAATATAATTTATTTCGTATCGAATATTGTGCACTCGTAAAGAGAACTATGGTGTATTTAAAAATATTCAGAATTTAAAAACTAAAATTTAAATTAGATAAAGATTTTTTTTTAATTAATAATTTAATCGACTTGTAATATTAGGTAACAAGTATTGCGGTGGTCTGGTTTATACAAAATACCTAACAGCCTATAAAAAAAACACAAAAACCTAAATTACAATACATTGACAATTCGAATACGGAATATAAAAAAAGCAGTGACAAACATAAATATTTTACAAGATGTCACAATTTATCGTTCCAAGACAATTCGTTCAACGACTCATCGAAAATGATGTGGGACGCACTGGACGTCTGGTGCACGCGATAACTGATGCACTGGAGGTCTCGCTAACCTAACATAACGTAACGATTTTTCCACTGATCGAAGAGTCCAGAAATCCTTGTTGTCCTTGTTGTCTTGTTAACGAAATAACTTAGATTAAGTTAGGTTAAGTTATTGAGACATCCAGTGAACTAGTTGTCTCGTGTATCAAATGTCAAGATGAGTCGTCGAACGAATTGTCTGGAGACGAAACCATACGAAACCAAACGGCGAAACCATATTTCAAGATGTATGCAAATATTCGGTATTTATCTGGCACTTGTGCTCTTTTTATTTTCAGTATTCGTTAATGAATTTTGACAGTTACAATATCGACAACTCTGACAAAGGTTTTACAAATAGTTTAACTTATACTGGTATTTAATTACTGATCAACAATGTAAGTGAATAATATCAATAAACATATGAAAAATTATGTTATTTCACATTGAAATTCATGTTTTTTTAATTAACAGGAATAGAATCAAGGCACTTTTGGTATATAACAATATATACTGAAATTACTAATACATATAATTGTGAAAAAATATAATTTCAAACTGTTATTTACTGATATTAATTATTAAAAAAAAAACATAAAAGAAGATGTCATGGTACTCGGTAATCGAGTAAAATGAAATATTTTTTAAATTGGTATTGTGGCTTTTGGGTTTAGCCGTGTGTGGCGAATTTCTTCTATCCAATATTTCGGCCGCTATTGCAGGGGTCTTCTCCAGGGTTGATGACTTTGTATAACCCTGAAGAAGACCCCTCAAATGGCGGTCGAAATATTGGATAGAATAAATAACGCCACACACGGCTAAGCCCAAAAGCCACAATATTAAATTTGGCTGTGAAAACCAAATAAGTTATTTTTTAAATTGCTCATTTTTGTATTATCCTGATTCTAATAGACTTGTTTAAAAATGATTTAATTTTCAGTAATGATAGTAAAATTTTAGGTGCAATAAATCAATAATAAAAGCATTGAAATTAAGAGATAAAAAGACATTAAGGTTATCAACTGACAATACTTGGTGAAACTGCATAATTATAATTTTAAATTAATTTTAATTAAAAAAATAACAAATTCGAAATAAAGATGGTCTCCAGGGAGGCCGAAACATGTAATCGTTAAAAATTGATGTGAATCAAAAGTAAACATTTTTAATTTGTTAATTATTTTAATTAAAATTAATTTTAAATTATGACATAAAAAGACAATGTTAGAAAACAGCATATGTACAAATAAAAAGTAAAACATGTGATAAAAATTATTTCTGGAATTAACATATCAACTTAAAATGAAAGTAATATAGAAAGAAAGAGATGCAGTCATTTTCGCTGATACATGGGATGTCGTTTGGATCTTTAACCCTTTTGCATCAATTGTCGGCATATGCCGTCATAAGATTCCCCGACCGTTGACATCGGTTGACTGATATATCGTTTTGCTACTTTCTTAAAATAGTTTTTTATGCATCATCTGATAACTAAAGGATACAAGAACCAATGTGATATATGAAAATAGAGCAGATAAGTACATTTATGCTTCAAATACTAGTTTTATAATTGACAGTATAATTTGTATTCAAACCGAGCCGTAATGAAAGGGTTAATGTGGTATTTTCCCCTTTATTTCCACATCTAATGCAGTTGACCATAAAAGTTCATCCGCTTTTGGAGAGTATTTACTATACTACCTCCAGGACAGTAAGTGCCTTAACCGGCTTGACCTATGAGGTTAGCTGGATGTTGGCTTATTCCTGCCAACATTCGGTCCATGTCTATATTGGCCGACTGATATCGCTCACCCCTCACCACGAGAAGAAGATAGATTTTGTGGCTGCAAACCAATCCACCGGATTCATACTACTATTACTACAAAGAAGAAGAATTAAAGAGACGAAGAAGAATTAAAGAGACATCACTCATTTACATCAAAGGTATATTTAGTACTGAAAATAATAGGTACTGAGTCACTTGGATGCATTATTTTATATTTTGAAATTGTATTTAATTCTTTTTTCTTTGCCTTACAGATACCAAATAATAATAATTATCAAAGAGACATTTAAAATATTATATTTTATGAAACAAATCATAGCTTTTTAAATCTTTTGGATGTGTTATCACAGCACCTTAAATATAAAATTAATAAAAATAAAAAATAATATATATATTCAATTTCCTAAGCTTGCTATTTAAGAAACATCAATTAATTCTGAAAAAATGTATTACACAAATTATTGAGAAATTAATTGAATGCTATCCAAATAATCCAAACAAAAAACTAAGTGAAAAATGTTTACATTTAGCATTTGTTGTAATTGAACGTTGACAATTTCATTCAAGATATTTTTTTCTGTTACAAATACAAGAATACAAGCAATATTGTAAAAATAAATATAAATGTACGTTACGAATAAATCTCAAAATCACATAAAATATTAAAAAATAAAAATTACTTATACTGTTTACAGAAAAAAAAATGAACACTAGTAAAACTGACGTAATAAATTATTAATTTCTCATTCCTGATGGTCTATTACTAAAAATATTATATTTAGTTATAATAAATAAAAATATAAAAACACTGTTTTTTGATTTAACCAATTTATTTTTTAACATTTTGTCTTTAAGCAACATTAAAATTGCCATTTTTGAAAAATAGAAAATATAAAACTATATTTCCCATTATCGTTCACCGATATAGTAGCAACGTCCACCATAAAAAAATACCAAAACCAGCCAACTGCCATAAAATCATTTTGAATCGAATTACAACCGAACGTTTAGTTATTAATTCGAGATGAATCGAATGAAAAATTCAATAAATCTATAAATTAAGAGTTTATTTCTCTTGCAATAACCATTCACGAAAATCTTTTGAACAATTATTATTAGCTACTAATATATGCAGAGATATTCCTTGATTTAAGGCAACCAACTTTACACGCATATGCAAAGACATTGCTTAAGATTTGATGTGAGTCTCGTGCTGTGGTTTCCTCACTTTAATCATTCTAAAGAAATGTAGTTTTTATTATTGGTTACATTAAGAAACGTCTTTGCATATGTGTCTTAAGTTTGTTACCTTAAGTTAACCTTTTGGATGCCATGACCCTAAATAGATCTATGCAACGCCTCGTGGATTATCGAAGATTTGAACCCCTAAATGGTGTCCAATTTTAACCATTTATTTTCTTGGGCAGACGATAACTGTCGCTATAGACCCAACATTGACCGAAAATATACAGTTTTATAACACACCGGTGTGCTCACTGCACTGGCGGGCTTCCCGCAGCGGACCCATATTTGGGCTCATGGCATCCATACAGTAAAGTAATATTTCTGTATACGGGTGTTAGTCTATGACAGCTGAAGCTGCTTTGGTGGGTGAATAATGCACGACATGTTTAAAAAAATCAATCGAATTGTAATCGAAATGTTTACAATTTTTAAAATTACGAAGTTCCACCGATTGTTGTTCAACAATCAATGTTCGTTTATATAGCGTCCGGCCAACACGACAGTCACTGCAGGAAGATTGTCCAAAACTCCATAATTCTCATCCATCATTTCCTAGGCTACATTTTAAGCTAAACCACTCTCTGTGTCTTCCGTTCTTTCTTCAATCGTCATCTTTCTTCTCCAGCTTGAGGTCCACCATTGCGTGGAGCTCTTCAGGAGAATATCTGAAAGAAAAAAAAAAACAAGAAAATTAGATACATAAAGTGACATCTATGCTCTAAATTGATTACTTTTTTCACACAATACATATTATTTTGTTTTACACAATTGTCAATAGATGTCAGTAATAGAATTGTTTTTTATAATTAAATGCATTCTGATTTATTAACCCATTCATTGTAAAATGTTTTGTCGTTACCCCAGTAGGTTTTGGAGATCACAAACAAAGCGGTAGACATATCGCTTCCCCGCAGTTTTGTGGATGATGTTCTTGTCGTAGTAATAACGCAGACCCCGAGACAACTTCTCGTAGTTCATCTTGGGTTTGTTCTTCCTGATTCCCCAGCGGCGAGCAACCTATAAACAAACACAATCAATGAAACAATGTAAAAAAAACAGTGGTGTAGTGAGAACAGATCGGTGACCTTTTTTTCTATGTAAAAACTCATCAAAAATCAGCTTGATAAAGCTTATTTGGGCTGATGCCGTAAAGCCTCGGACGAAAAATCATGTCTTTAAAAATAAATGCGAATTGTTCTTCAAAAACAAATTCTTTGTGTTGCTGCTTCTGCTCCTTCATTCTTCCTCCACGCGGCCACCTGACATCAGGAAGACCTGATGATGGCCGGGAGTAATGCCATCGACGTCGCCCACTTCTGGGCAGGCAGGATCTGACCCTGTTGTTTCCGACTCGATTATATATATAGCCTTTGATAATGCACAAAACGATGAAAGATTTAACAATTATTTGATGGATGTAAATTACCTCGTCTGGGTCTGTAAGTTTAAACTCCCAGCCGTCTCCCGTCCAGGATATGAACCCTTGACAAGACTTGTCGGTGAGAAGCTCCAAGAGGAATTGCCAAAGCTGAATTGGACCGGATCCTGGAATGACAAAAAAAACATGACATTGGGTGAATGTTTTTTAAACATATTTATTTGTAGCAGTTAACCCTTTCGCATCGGTCGTCGGCATATGCCGTCATAAGATTCCCCGACCGTTGACATCGGTAGCCGTGATATATCGTTTTGTTACTTTCTTAGAATTCTTTTTTATGCATCATCTGATAGCTAAAGGATACAAGAACCAATGTGATATATGAAAATAGACCAGATAAGTACATTCATGCTTCAAATACTAGTTTTATAATTTACAAGTATAATTTGTATTCAAACCGAGCCGTAATGAAAGGGTTAATAAATAGATTATGTGAGAGAGTCTAATTTCAAATGGTTTGTTCTAGTTTATTACAGAATAATATTAGTGTTTGGGGAACGGCATAATCCATTGGTAAAAGCGTTTATTTGTCATTCAGATGCGGTCGGTTCAAAATGCGACCAAGCTTGATTTTTTAAAAACTAATTTAATCACATCTAAGCTTTATTATTATTATTATTATTATTATATTAGTATTTGTATAGCGCTCTTTTATGACAGAATGATCATTCCAAAAGCGCTTCTTTGCCTCTCTGAGTAAAAAGGTGGGTCTTGAGTCTGCTTCTGAAGGATGCCTCCGTTTTAAGACAACTTATGCTTTCCGGTAGTGAGTTCCAGGCCATTGGTGCAGCGTAGCTGAAAGCCCGATTGCCAAAGACTGTGCTAGGGCTACCTCCCGTCAGCTGCAGGGTGCTTTTATTTGCTCTAGCCGATCTGAGTGTCTCTCCACGCGCGCTTATTTCTGAAAGCTTGAGAAGTTCTGTCAGATAGCCCGGTGCAGTTCCGTTGAGTGCCTTGTAAGCTAAGAGGCATAATTTATACTGGATTCTAGCCGAAACTCTCAACCAGTGCAGTCGGTGTAGTATTGGAGTAATGTGACAGAATTTGGGCGCGTTGTAGACTAGTCGTGCCGCTGCGTTTTGTAACGACTGCAATCGATTTAATTGTTTGGCTGGCTGGCCTGCGTGCAGTGCGTTGCAGTAGTCCATTTTGGAGACTATAAACGCATTTACCAAACTCTTTGTAGCGTCTCTGGGTAAGCATCTTTTTACCGACCGTATCTGCCGCAGGTTAAAAAATCCAGATTTCACCGTTTTTGTGATATTTCCGCTAAGGTTGAGGAACTGGTACAATTTCAAGTTTATACATTTCCCCCGGTAGGATTAAGCACAAAAAACCAATTGTCCAGGCCTCGGTAGCATCGCGCTCATCATCCGATCTTCTTTGAAAAAAACCTGATTTACGAACACCCAAATATTTCTCTGAAACTACAGTTACAGTCTATTTAAATTCGCGAGCTCTAGGCCTGGAGGCTCCCGAGAATCATCTATGTTCTCAAGTGGACCTTCGGGTCTACAGGTGTTCTGGTACAAGGCATAGACGATCTGATCATTAAAGTTTACCTGTGAAGCAAGGTCCCGCAGGTGGGTAGCCAGTGGCCATCTTGTCCGGCACCAGGAAGCCTGGATGCTGTAGATCTGGTGGGGCCCCCCAGCCCGCCTCGCCGGGGCCCACATTAGCGCCCGGGCCCTGGAAGGCCTCGTAGGGGGACCCATAGCCTCCGTCATTGCTGTAACCATCGTGGTATCTCGCTAAAAACATAAAAAAACAATGTTAAAAAGTGCCGAACAAAAACGTAACAAGATTATTCTGTACGACAGTGAATCTTGGCAACTCACCAACAGCCAATGCAGCCGTATAATAGAATTCGAAAACAGATGCCTACGTAGTATACTGGGAGTAGGATCAGTGCCGGATTTAGGGGGTGGCGAAGTGGGTCGGTGCCCCGGGGCGTCGAATATAAGCTAAGGGCGCCGAGAAAAATCAGTCTCTATTATATACTTTTAAATCCATCACGCGACTGAATAACAACCTTTTAGAGAAAGGAGGATGTTAGTAGCTTAAAAACGTTTTTTTTTATTATTGTCGTGGATCGAATCCACGACCTTCGGTTTGGTAAGCTAACGCTTTACCACTAAGCCATACCTCCAGCAGTATGATATATGTGGAAAAAAAAAATTAGGACATTTGATAAAACAAAAATCTATACATAAAATAATACGGGATTCTAGTATTGGATTCATTGACGATAATGACGAATATATACTTTTTTTAATGTTAAGTGATAAAAAAAGACTAAAGGCCTTTGAGATGTGGTCATACAGAAGAATTCTCGGAATTTCCTGGAGAGACCACGTCACGAACAATGAGGTTCTCAGGATAATCAAGGAAGATAGGCACCTAATAAGAACCATCTCAGAGAGGCGATCGGTCACATCATGCGCCACGATAATATTCTTCACGACATTGTGGAGGGGATGGTTCAGGGTAGAAACTGTAGAGAGCGCAGTAGACGGGAGTATTGGCAGCAAGTGTTCAAGGACATGAGTTGTAGCTCTTATGCTGAGCTGAAGAGGGTTGCGGAGGACCGAGAGGAATGGAGATCGAGATGCAAGATTCTGTTGCTGCAAAACAATCATCCGGATTGATACTACTACGAAGAAGAAATGTAATTTAATAAAAAAAAATACACTTTTCATTATTGTGACTTTGTGGGCATAGTCTACGATAACAAACACACCTCATTTCATTAATAAGTTAGGTAATTAGCATACAAAGGTAATGTAACTAACTGAGAATGAATATTCAATTGAAGCGCTTCACATTAGATCCCGAGTCGGATAGCGAGCGTTGAGGTGTGCGGCTAACGAGTCATTGGGAACCTTGAAGTGGGAACATTGTCCAGGCGACCTGTAGGTCAGGATACCCGCGGAACCATTCAACGGTTTCAATGTTATCAATTTAAAAAAAAAAGTATAAGTTCTGTTAATATTACCGAATTCAAGCACGAATTATCGATCGAAATATCACGTATTTCGTGGTTAATAACAATTCAAGACTCGCTGTAGAATACTAACTTCGCAGCCTTAGACTGAGGTCTATTTGACATCTAACTGATGCACGTAGAATCACGGGAAGGCTTTCAGCCACTCTCTAACAAGTAGCTTTTTGCGTGTGTCCAGTAACGGGTTCCCATCCAAAAACAGGACGGGACAGGGTGGGTTTTCACCAAGCGATCGAAATATTAAACAAATTCGAATATTTGATTATGAAAACATGAATGTATACACAAACAAGTAATAATATCACATTATTGCGACATCGAACGTAGTTTTCAATATTTTAGGCATATTTATGTCCTCTTTATAATCAACGAAAAAAAGCAGTGATTTCTATATAAATAGACGTCTTTCAAAATTATTATACATGTAACAGAATCTTGCAACTCGATCTCCATTCCTTTCGGTCCTCCGCAACCCTCTTCAGCTCATCATAAGAGCTACAACTCATGTCCTCGAACACTTGCTGCAAATACTTCCGTCTAGGGCGCCCTCTACAGTTTCTACCCTGAACCATCCCCTCCACAATGTCGTGAAGAATATTATCGCGGCGCATGATATTACCGATCCATCGGGCTCGCCTCTCTGAGATGGTTCTTACTAGGTGCCTATCTTCCTTGATTAAGCTGAGAACCTCAATGTTCGTGACGCGATCTCTCCAGAAAATTCCGAGAATTCTTCTGTATGACCACATCTCAAAGGCCTCAAGTCTTTTTTTATCACTTTCAGATAAGCACCATGTCTCACAGCCGTACATCAAGAAGCTTCAAACAGATGTTTTGGCAATTTGCTTGCGGAGCCTTAAATTAATATTCTTTGACTCAAGAATTCTATCATACATAAATTATTAAATTGATAATCATGATAGAATAACTACTGTTAGGTTATTGTGCGCTTGGTAGCTGCCATTTTATAGCTACTAATCAAGTATAACAATTGTTTTGTTATATTCAAATATTTTTTCAAAAACATGACTCATGTAATTTTTCTTCAGACACTGCATATACAAGTAAATTCAAAGACGTACGATATACGTATACAGCGTAGCTTTGTATTATTTTGGACAGTTTCCAAATAAAATTGGACTCAACATTGACAATGGTAGTGCTTACGTACCAGAAGCTAGCGAAGACAATCGAATGTTCTGTGAACGACGACGTGAGGAAGGTCAATGCTGGCTACTCTAGTTCTGGCGACACTGGGATCAAATTAACGTGAGAAACGTAACCAGAAAAATCTAATAATAAACCAATAATTTAAGGTATATTTTGGTATTAAGGCATGTAACCGAATGAGTATTGATAGATCACTTATGTGACGTTGGAGCCTCTTATCCGAAGAAAACGAAAAGCCCTGTCAAAATACTCAACGTAAAATTGAGATTCAAATTTGGAACACATTTGAATTTTGTTTTTCGAATACCTTTGAGTTTTTTTCAGTTGTGTTCAATTGTTTCACACTTTTTTGTTCTTGGGATATTTTAACATTGTGTACAAGTTGCAAGTGAGCCGATCTTACGTTTGATTTTCATTATATGCAGGATAGAAGTATTTAAGAAATGTGGATATGGAGTATCGCTAAAAGAACTCAAGTAGTGGATGCTACCCAACGAATAGGCACATTCAAGTGGCATTAGGCAGGACATATCTGTCGAAGAGACGACGGTCGATGGGAAGAAAAGTATTGGAATGGCGCCCAAGGACTGGCAAACGAAGCATTGTCCGACCGCCTGCAAGATGGACTGACGACATAAGAAGAATAGCGCGAGGGAGGCTTGCGTTCAGGCTGATGATGAATGAATGATGAATGTGGATATAGTATTACCTCTTGGGTAGGGCTTGGCGTAGTGTGTAGGTTGATACTTGTGCTCTAGCACTTGTGGGGAGGCCGCGTAGAACTCTGGAGAGCTTTCTGCGTAGGGCGCCGGCGCGGGCGCGGGAGGCGGCGCATGTGCGTGCAGCGCGTGCTGCTGGTGGTGCGCGTGTGCGTGCGGGTGCTGGTGGTTCAGCTGCGGGTCCAGCGGCGCGTGCTGCGCGTAGGTCTCGTGCTGGTCGTGCGGGTGCTGGTGGTGCCCATGCGGATGGCCGTGCGCGTGCAGGTAGGCGCCAGGCGGCGGGCCGTAGGGCTGAAGGAAGGCGGGGGGTGGAGAGCTGCCTTCGCCAGTCGGCCCGGCCCCGCCCTGCTGCCCGCTCGGCGTGTAGCCGCCTAAAACAAACAAAAATCACAGTTAAGACAATGTAAGCAAAACCCATTCTTCTTCGAGGCTCTATACTTGCTCCGTTCTTCATTCCCACGTATTTCGTGGTTAGCAACGTGTTACCAAAGAAGGCAATTCGAGACTCGCTGTATTATACTAACTTCGCAGCCTTAGGCTGAGGTCTATTTGACATCTAACTGATGCACCTAGAATCACGGGAAGGTCTTCAGCCACTCTCTAACAAGTAGCTTTTTGCGTGCGTCCAGTAACGTGTCCCCATCTAGGTCTCCAAAAACAGGACGGGACAGGGAGGGTTTTCACCAAGCGGGTTCCTCTTCACCCTCTTTATGGACTTCATCAACCGCATTTTAATACCTCCAGTGCAGTGACTGTAAGCAACTCTCTCAATGTCTGCAAGCTGGAGTACGCTGATGCAGTACCGGCTTTAGACCCTGCGACGCCCTAGGGCAATTTTATTTCTAGCGCACCATATTGTTTATATTTAAAAATATATATATACGAAAGGTCGGTTGCCCACGGTGACCCTAGCTTATTCGACGCCCTGGGGCACCGACCCACTTCGCTACCACCTAAAACCGGCACTGTACGCTGATGACGTTGTCATCATAAAACACTAAGCAGATTTGCAGAATATGACCGATGGGTTACAAGCAAACTGCTTGCGACTGGGCATTCGAATCAATGCAAAGAAGACCCAGTTGCTATGCATCAACTCACCAGCGCGGGTTAGATCATTGAAAGGGTTGAAAATGTTTTATATTGTGGCTTGCGGGTTACTGAGAACGGTGGCCTGAAGAAAGAACTCGCTTCCCGCCTCGGGAACGCTGGAACGTTCTTTGACTATACGAAATATCTAGGACTCACAGCTCTACTCGATCAAAACAAAGTGCAGCTCTACAGCACTTGTATCGTCCCTATTCTTCTTTACGGCTGTGAAACTTGGCATCTCGCCAAAATCCAATGCAGTCGCACAATGGGTTTTTAAAGCATCATTTGTAAATTCATACATACTTCTACATTGGAAAAACATTACAATTTTTTTGCCAATAAAATAATTAAAACCATGAACGTAACTACACAATAAATTATAATTAATGCAAGATTCGAAAGGAACTATAAAGAGATTTCCTATTTATATGTATATTCGTTTTTTTTTCTTTTCATTTAATGTTTCGCCGCCGAGAAAAAAAAGTTCGTAATGTTCGATGGGCTGTGAAGCTACCGGCTCGTGCCTTTTATGTTTGTTATGTCCCTAAGCCTCGACACAAAGGGCACAGGAAGGGATAATCATTTAAATGTACCCTTGATTTAAAGCGGGGCTAGTACAAAACGAAGAATATGAAAGGGTAGGAAAAGGGCACAAAGAAACCGCCACTATAAAAGATAAACTAAAAACATTAAAATCAATTAAAAATAAACTACTAGTACCTTCCTGGATAGTAAAATTAACTCATAAGAAATTGTGTGAAAATTAATCAATAATATTATAAAGAAGAAATCTTTTTTTATGTAAACACATACAGGAATACAAGCAGATAGTGATAGTGATTTTGATTCTGAAGTCTCATCTGTGGAATTCTATGACGCCCACCATGCTGCATATGGAGTGTTGATCCGCTGACGTCATATATAACAGACCGACATTAACGCTTCATCCTTATTATAACAGAAATTCACTATGAATGGGTGTTCTTCACGGGACGACTCTCACCTAACACCAATTTTGATTAATAGGCTATGACTGGCATTTTACTGATGAGGGATTAAATTCACACAAACCGAGGGCATTTTAGAGCTCGGAAATCGATTGAAAATAAAAAATAAAAAATATCCGTCGGGGATCAAACCCTCAACGTTCGGCTTGCTAAGCAAACGCTTTAACCACTGAACTATACCGCCCGCCTAATTAGGTTTTGCTCATAATTAATAGAAAAACCTTAACGCTAACATTTCCATAGATTTGTTCTGTATGAAAGTAACTTATACGATGCAGTACCGTCTTTAGACCCTGCGTCGCCCTAGGGCAATATTTTTTCTAGCGCTCCATATTGTACATATTTAAAAAAAATCTAAGCAAGATTTGTTGCCCTCAGCGCCCCTAGCTTATTCGACGCCCTGTGGCATCGACCCACTTCGCCACCCCCTAAAACCGGCACTGATACGATGTATACTAATTTGTACTTGTAATGTGGTAATATGCTCTCGATACTGAGTATCAAGCTTCAATAATGTTCAAACGTTGTTCAAATCGTCATAATAAAACTGAACATATACATATAACTACGTGCATGTAGGTGTACATGATGTTGTCAATGTATCGTTCTCCCTTTCAATGAATCAAGAGCCTTGGTGCCCGGCTCCTTGTAAAGTCACGCTTGACTCCAGACATACAAAGGAAGGAAGTGACGTTTCCCGGTATCCGAACCGCCATTGTGCTTCTTATGCCACTGAGCAGGACTCCAGAACGCTCGTTTTCGTAATCAAAAAACACCCAAAACAAATAGACATCGATAATTAAAAAAAAACTAGAGTTCTGCTATTTGTAATGAGTCTTAAAATAAAGGTGACCCAACGTTCCATGGAGAAATTCATTTCAATTTTATTTCATTGTTTAAGAAACATTACAAATATATTTAAAACGATCCTGGAATAAGGTATATAATACAAGAGAAACAATTAGGTATTTACTGTTATCAACAATAATTGTTAAAAAGTCTCGGAGCTCGCTAAGCAGAAGACTACACGAAATTACTTTGATAAATAAATTCGCGGAGTTCGTGTCTGAACTGGGCTTCTCTCATGTGGAATATATCAATATTCGAGGCGATATGGTTGAACAGTTTGTTCACTCTTGGAATGCTCGGAGTGTGTCTAAAAGAGTGATTCCGAAACGAGGATATCCAAAAAATGACTCAAATAGTAACCAATTTATACTTAAAGTATTAATTTATAGAGACGTGAATTCTAACAGTAAATCTTACACATTAATTTAAGGTAGCCAATTTGCCATGGAGAGATCCATGAGAGGAGTGTGTCTTAAATAATTAATCCAAAACTAGGATATTTGAAGAATAACTCAAGTAGTGGAGGCTAACAAATAGGCACACTCAAGTGGAAATGTGACATATGTTCAAGAGACGATCGTCGATGGGGAAGAATGGTGTTGGGTGGCGTCCAAGAACTGGCAAACGGAAGAAGAGAGACAGCTTCAATACGTGCAAAATTAGTAAAGATTTTTTTTTTAGCCATAAAGTCTGTATCCCTGATATGCTTGATCCACTCTACTCGATATGCATCGAAAAATATCTCTCTTTCTAACAAAAATAACTGAAAATTGATTGTATGTGCTTTCAGTTATGAAATAGGCAGGTAAAGAACCTTAGTAATTAAATATACACATAAAATTATACATCAAATTTTATACGCATCAATACATTCAGAAAAAATATCGGCAGACGCGAGATTCGAACCACGAGCCTTGCAACCTTTGCTCTTTTCTTGTACACCGCGCAGTCCACTCGACTATTTCTCTGCCTGAACGGATACGCGAAAGATGATGTATTTGTACTATTGTTACCATCGTATAACGATAGATGTCTGTATAGTATATATTCAGAGTATGTATATTATTATTTTTTATTACTCAAGCAGTCAACATTTATTCACAAGCTTTTTATATTATTACTTTCCGACAGTCTATTTATTTTAGTAAGTACCACTCGGTACTCGAACCGAACTGTAGACTGAATGGATGAGAAACAACTTCTTGTAAGGTATAGAACTTGCCCATTTTATATAATAACGATATAACACGACAATTTGTCATTTTTCATGTATGTAAACTGTCACGAAAAAACACTGTAAATACTGAAACAATATGAATAATTACTAAATAATACAATAAGTATTTCTTAGTTAGGACCTAGAACAAAGGTATATTTATTTATTATGTTAAATACAAAAGAAAATAATGATTTTTCGGCTTTATGTCGACCCTGGATCTACCACTAAACTACCTACCTCTGATCAATGATTCATCTATTCTAATCAGTAACTAATTGATTGTTATTTTTCATTCATCGATAGAAAATCGGCTAGGTGCCCAGGTACATGGCTGGCATTGTTTACATTGACAGGTACCAAACTGAACAGCCACTGTCAATAATCGCATATTGCTTCCATTGACTACTTGGTTTTTGTAACATCCTGAACAAGTAGCAACGATAATTACAAAAAAACTAACAACGGTAACGCAGGTACATTTGGCAACTTAATTTCTTAGAATAAAACAACAGTTATATTAATAGATTGTCTTAACAGCGTGATTTTTTACAACATTTCGAAATATTTGGCTATTTTTTAATGTAATGTATACAGGAGAATACCGACAGATGGTGATAGTAATTCTGAAGTCTTATCTGTGAAATTCTAAGACGCTTACCATGTTGCATATGGCTAAGCGCTGCATGTGGAGTATTGATTCGCCAACGTCATAGACTACAGCCCGTGATTCACGCATCATCCTTATTATTACAGAAATTTACTATGAATGGGTGGTCTTCACGGGACTACTTTCGTCTACCACCAATTTTAATTAATAGGCTATGACTGACATTTTACGAGTGAGGGATCAAATTCACACCAACCGGGGTACTTAAAAGCTCAAAAATCGATTGAACATCTTTATTTTTTAATCTCCGTTGGGGATCGAACCCACGGCCTCTGGCTTGCAAAGCAAACGCTTTGACCATTGAGCTATAGTGCAAATTGCCGTTTTAAAGTTTTCATTAATTAATTATTAATTAATTAACAATAATTAGTTTTTTTAATAGATATGTATTTAAAATATAATAAATTAGATAATCCCGACGCACCTGAGGCCTGGAATTTTTTTGTGGTGCGTATAAAGCTAAGGTGTGATGAAATTAATTTTAAAAAATCAAGCTTGAACGGGTTTTGAAGCGATGGCATCTGAATGACAAGCAAACGCTTTTACCACTGGACTATCCCACCCGACAATTATGGTTAACCCTCCTATAACGTTTTTACGAGATAATACGATCAGCTCGAAGTTTCATATCCCATGAGTATATCACTTACACTCTTATACAGTGATTTCATAACCAAGCAACTAAAGACCCGTATACAGAGACATATGTTAACCTTTAAACGCCCAGTGGTCCCGTACGGGACGGCAAATTTGCGTCGTTTAATAGCAATCAATTTGCGTCGTTCCCTCTGCAGGCCAATGTTTGTAATGTTTCGTCGCACAATAGATTCTTCTATGAACTTACTTTAATACTATTAATACAAATTAATGTAATCCTATTGTGAAATGAACCATAAGCACTTCCTGTATGGGACCGTAGGGCATTGAAAGACGCAAATCTGCGGTCCCGTAAGGAAACCACTTGGCGTTTAAAGGTTAAGCTAACTGATTAAAGTGAGAAAGCCTCAGCCATCAACATAACTCAAATCTTAAGTAAACTCTTCGCATACGAAAGAGAAAAATCTCAATTAAAAAGGTTACAAATAAAAAATAGCGTGCGTTCTAGCAGGTTGCTAATATTATTATTTTTTTCAAATAAAATTCTATATTTGTGTAAAGCTTCGCGAAAATCCCACAAGAGCAGTGCGATCGCTTTAACCTCGCGGTCCCTCCCTGGTCGCCCGGAGCGCGCGCCGTGATTGGTCGGCGCTCGACCAATGGGCGGCCGCGATGCTGGCCCCGCCCACACAAACAGCCAGCGATCTTTTGACAGTTTCACAGCTGGTAATAAAAATTATTTGTTTGAACTAAACGATAGTAGGTATTGCTGGATTTTGCATATTTTTAATGTTTATCGTTTTTAAAGCAAAAATGAAAAAAAAAACACATATTTCGATATGAATTTTTACGTAGATATTTGAATCACATAACTTACATGCACTATGATTATAAAAACTACGAAAAACATAATTTCAACGTCAGGATAAGGTTAAGTCGCCCTTTAGGACTAATGCAAAAGTTTCGTTGTGAATTTCAACATGGGTGCTACAATTTTAACTAAGGTACAATTCACAACATTTCGATTCTTAAATTTTTTAACTTCTACGTTCCATATTTATTTATTTATATACAGAATCGAAATTCCAATTTTTACAAATATTTAGAAACAGAGTAAACATAAATATACAATAAATAGAGAAAATAATAAAAAATAAAAATATAGGTACAACCGTGCTCGTAGCCATCCATTGTTTTTGATTTCGGTTGATACTTGCGGAGCTTCGAGCACTCGATTTAGTACAACGGCAATGGCGCTCCTAAATGGCCTACCAGCACACCTCGATCGTTTTCTTACATCCTTTTACTCTTTTATTGTTCTCCTAGATCTCTGTGATCTTTGACACGTGTTCTTCTTCTTTTATGTTTTTTTTGTATGTTTATGTATACTCTGTTTCTTATTCTTTATTATTCTATGTACTTTGGAACAGCGGTTCTGTTAAATAAATAAATAAATTATATTAATATTAATAAAAAGATTCAGACCACGGCAGTGTCGGGCTAATCATCTAATGTACTTAAAAAATCGATTGACAGAAATCACCCAAAAATATGCCTCGGATACTACGGTTACTACTCTTCAAGTACTTGGAAATCTGCTATGGAGGCTGTCGGGAACCATATATGTTCCCAAGTGAACTTTGAAGTGCATATATCTCCTAGAACTAGCAATTCACAGTGGCAGATAGAAAAAAAACTAAATGGTGGTAATTTATGGTATGTTACAGTTATGGAACGGATATGAGAACAAGAAATAGAAGAAGCGTTTGCTTACCATACCAAAGGTTGTGGGTTCGATCCCGCACGAAGATTTAAGTAATTATTATCTTTCTTGATGTTCATAATTACTCTCGTATGAAATGAATTTGATTCTTCATCCGTGAAATGCCAGTCATAGACTATCAATCGAAATTGGTGGTAGACGAAAGTCATCCCATGAACACCACCTATTCACATGTGAATGTATGTGTTTAATTAAAGTTATTCTTTATATTTTATTTTTTTATTTTAGTGATGCAGCGATCTTTCAAATCAAAGTGTTGTTATATTGGGTTGAACCTCCTCATAGGACTAACGGTCCAGGCCTTGGAAGCATCGGGCTAATCAGCCAATCTAGTACCGGCTTTAGACCCTGCTGCGCTCTAGGGCAAATTTTTAACTATCGTCCCATATTGCCTATATTTTAAAAAATCTAAGCAAGATTTGTAGCTAGTTTATTCGACGCCCTGGGGCACCTACCCACTTCGCCACCCCCTAAAACCGGCACTGATCCAATCAAATGAAAACATAATAAAGGGTTGATTGTATAGTTAAACGATGAATTAAATTAAAGCAGTAAAGTATATAAATAAGAAATATTTGTTAATGCCCTTTGAATCTAATCAGATTATATATAAATCAACATCCTTATAAATAACAAAGTAATAATAACGTATTTTTTTCGAAACATTAACACGTTTAACGTTTAATGTTTTTAATGCATTCGACTCAGAGGCGCCATATAGGTCACATTCAATGTTAAAGTTCCATTGAAATGTAACCACTGGCGTACAGGGACTGTTTGTTCGAAAAAAAAACGTAGGTCACCGGTACCCTACAGGGCGCCCTTTTCAACAACAGCGTAGGTCACCGGTGACTTACGTGGCGTGGAACGTGTTAAGAACATTTAAAACGCGCGTACAAAAAATAATCATAAACCTGACCGTGAAAACTGTCGGACATAAAACATCTCGTCATCTCTTTCGGAGGAGGATATAAATACACACACGGTGATGTCACACACGTGTAGCACGTGCTGTCGCAAGTCCGGGCACGAAAGTAAGAGGATACAGAAAGTTTTCGTGCGACAGGTGCGCGATCGGGGAGGGCAGGAGAGGGGGAGAGGGACAACGAAAACAGAACTTCGCCGACCAGATGTCACCACCCCGCACCCCTTAACCTGCCCTGATACACATTTGGGAACATGTGGTCGCATGCACACGAGACTAACGTCCAAAACTGCAAAACATATCCATTTTACATCCTTCCTTATGCGACACTACAAATTTACGCCACTCAGTTTTGTCAGCTGCCACTGTCCATGGCTTGACAAGACATACATTATAAACATAGGTGGGTGGAATATATGGAGGTCCAGGAGTGGAATATATGGAGGTCCCTTAACAGACTTCGGACCGGAGTACGCAAGATGAGGACACAAATGAAAGCTTGGCAGTTTTACAGCGGACCGACTGAATGTGACTGCGGCGTGGAGCAGACCCTGTCACACCTTCTGGAGTGTGCGCTGTGTCCGAATAGCTGCACTTAGGAAGACCTGATGATGGCCGGGAGTAACGCTATCGATGTCGCCCACTTTTGGGGAGACAGGATCTGACCTTTTTGTTTCCGACAGTTGATTAGCTCGACGCTCTCGGCTAATTTAAGCGTTTTGTATAGGAACACCACCTGTAAACATGTATCATCATCATCATCAGCCTGTGTCCGTCCACTGTTTATTGTAGGCCTCCCGCATGAGTCTCCATCATCTTCGATCTTTCGCCTTCCGCATCCAGGTCACTCCCGCTATCATTCTATATATAACATGTATGGTTTTCGACAAACACCAAATCAGAAGCCAATGGACTTAAGGAAACAGCGATATTGTATTCAAAGCGTCATTTAGTTGATTAACCCGGTCAATTTATGCATTTTAAAAACGAATGCCTATACAGTAATATAAGTAATGATATTTTATGATAAAACACATTTAAACTGCGTGAAAATAAACATAGTAAACGACTTAAATTGCGTTTACTTACGTTCTGTATAACAATGTGGATTAAATTGAGTTTTAAAAAACAAAAAACGAAAGCTCGCTAGTATACACGAGTATTCTTGAAAGCTTTGGTTTCTGTTCGTTACTTCGAGTTACAGAGCATAGCAGCGGACTCGGCTGCGAATTTGAATGCGATGTTTTCTCTGAGCTGCTCACAGACAGGTGGAAGCACACCTGCTGGCAAGCTTGTACCTGCAACCAGCTAAGCCGAGTTGGTGCGAAGAAACAAGAGGATTAAAGACTATACAAGAGCGACTCGCTGGCTGAAAATAATCATTTCTTGCATACTTAAGTATATTAAATATATGAATGCTTATTAATATTGTGTATATTGTTTTAATATAGATCACGTTGGGCATTCTCACATAGTGAAAGACCGCAGTATCGCATTCAATGAGAGATTATTAAATTGTTCACTTTTATAAACGTAAGTCACATTAACTCGATACAGGCCTTGCATGGTGGCACCGAAAAGCCTCGATATACGATCTTTCGTCTCTTATTCTAGTTCGCTCGACTGACTTTACTAGATACAAAAAGGAATCGAGAACAAAACGTGACTGCGTAAATTATTAGAGATACGAAAGTATGACTTGTAACGAATGACAAATTAATAGCATACGCAGCAGGCTTACATAGAATATGGTTCTGACTTAGACTTGGATTATGGATTGCAATGCTTATTTTTCTAGTCTCCGGGCTATCGTCATCCTACAAAGATGACGGTAACTATACATATAATTAACGTATACTATTTTAATATTTTGATGATATTTTGATGTGATTTTGTCACTAGATTTAAACGTCTTAAATTATATTCAAAACAATTTAAATTCGCACAAAATAATACAACACATTCTTACGACAACAATGTTTAAGATATTGTTATTCTAGTCAAATTTTCAGCAGGTATTTGTACTAGCTTAATGTAAAATTCGTTTGGTTCGCATAAGATTTAAAATGCAATTCCATTGTGAAACATGTACGGCGTTTGTCGATTTATCGCTATTCGATTGGTCCTAAAAATACGATCATTCATGAAAAGACTCGATAAATAAAACGTTAAGAGATACGGAGTGTGAATTAATTCATCAATTCTATAAAGTTTTCTAGTATAGTGTCTAAGAAAAACATCATTTGAGAAAAGGAAATAATTTTGATCTGGTATAATACTCCATTCAGTATATTTGTAATTAGTATGCTAAAAGGTTATATTATTGCAAATTAATTACTACTGTTTATGCTTATATATTTCTTAATTAGTTAACACTTATAAATTTTAACCAACGACAATAGCACATTGTGAGATCATTGAAGCTAAACAACATTTGAAGTTAACCAATCATGGATGGGTAACCGCGTATTCCTAACCAAGTCGCCAATCGGATTGACCAGCTTCTTAGGACAAAATGGTACAGGTCTCGAGAGCGTCGGACTGATCATCCGATCTTCTTAACAAAAACAGATTAACAAATCACTAAAAAATATGCCTCGGATACTACAGCAGGTATAATGAGAGTATAATCTTCCATAAACCTCCGAAACATTCGGAACTATCTGCTGCTAGGGAATCTCTGGTGGAGAAGATGAACATGTCTCTTGAAAGGGTTTCACGATGGGGCGACCTCAACCTGGTCAGTTTCAACATTTCAAAAACCCAATCATATACTTTCTCCACCAAGAAGACTGCTATGGATCCTGTATCTTTCAACGGTCTTTCTCTTCCGAAAGCAAGCTCCATCAACATGCTTGGATTATCAATATCGAATAATGTCAAATATTACGAGTCAATTAAGTGTAAAGCCGGTCTCGCTTCCAAAAAACTAGGTGTATTATATCGATCACGTCGGTATTTCAACGATAAACAACTTCTTCTTCTATATAAAGGACAAATCCGACCTATCCTTGAATACGGCAGTCACCTTTGGATTGGAGCCCCAAAATACCTTCTAAACTTAATTGACTCAGTTCAAAGAAGAGCAATTCGTTTGATAAACAATGACACCCTTACGTCTAATCTACAATCAATGGAACACAGACGTAAGGTTGGTTCTCTTAGTCTTTTCTACCGTTATTACCACGGTCGCTGCTCTTCGGAACTTAAAGAACTAATTCCTCCTGCACCCACCCACAGCCGACAAACTCGTCTTACACTTGCCGAACATCCATACACGGTTAATATATGTCGACCAAGAACTGGCAGCTTCCAAAATTCCTTCCTTAATGCCACCGGTAAGCTATGGAATGCTCTTCCAGCGTCTGTGTTTCCTCCTTCCTACAATCTGGATCTCTTCAAGAAACAGATAAATATACACTTGCAATCTCCCCAACCCACACACAAACACGAACACAACACACGTTTCCCGCATGCAGCGTCCAGCCTCCCTGGCTGAGCGTCATAGAGTGCACTGGTCTTGACCGGTTGTGCTCTCCTGCATGCGTTTACATAAAAAAAAAAAAGGTGCATCTTCAAGTATCGTGTTTGACCTGTAAGCTATCGGGAAGCATATATGTTACCAGTTAGACATTCAGGCACAGAGATGTCTTTGATTACGGTATGGACAATGGCAGCTGACAGAACTAAATGGCGGCTGATATTTTTTTTTCGTGTAAACACATACAGGAGAATACCGACCGAGGTGGTAAAATTAATTCTAAAGTCTCATCTGTGGAATTATATGACGCTTACCATGGTGCATATGACTAAGCGCTGCACGTGGAGTATTGATCCGACAACGTCATAGACCACAGTCCGAGATTCACGCGTCATCCTTTATTATTACAGGAATTTTCTATTAATGGGTGTCTTCACGGGACGACTTTCGTGTACCACCAATTTCAATTGATAGGCACCAAAATCAAATTAACACCAACTAATTTTAGAGCTCAGAAATCGATTAAAAAGAAAAATAAAATTTATTATTCGTCGGGGATCGAACCCACGACCTTTGGCTTTCAAAGCAAACGCTTTGACCATTGAGCTATACCTGCCGGCATATGTTGCAGATATAGACACGAGGAGAAACTGTGTGTGTGTGTGTGAAATGATATATGTGTGTGTATAATGGTCACGAATATAAAATTCATATCTTATTTTAATAAAAAGTCTAGCTTTTAAATGTGCATTCTTATGTGTATGCAAATGAAAGAGACAACAAAAGCTACAATGTGCGTTTCTGACAGTGACAAAGATATTAGCGTCGAATCCGTGTATATTTTATAAGGAGATATGCACCTACGTGTTCAGACGGTATAATATTCAGCGTTCGCTTTGCACAAAAAGTACCTTCAGTTTTCTATAAAATATAACATTCTTAATTTAAAAATATATGACCCAAGTTACTTAGACGTATTGCAAGGCTTACATAAGAAGCAATATACGTGACCAGACGGTATAATTGCGTAGAACCTTTTCTAATTTAATTGAAAATTCTTCATCGGTTTGTATACTTCCATCGTTCGTAATACACAAGTTGTCTTTAACCAATGTAATATGAAATATAAATTACATATATGTGTTAAGCTCTTATATGTATTCATGGGTTGGAGCTTTGAAGGGGCTGTAAAGCGGTGGCTTAACTTCTTTGTTAAATTTGATTTATACTAGGTAACCCCTTGTTATATATAAAAAAAAAATGAATATTAACTATATACTTTAAATGTATGTATAAATAAATACATGTGAATTTATTAAATTTTTAAACATTTATAAATATAATTATTGCAAATACTTTAATGACATATCGCTGTTTCACTAAACATTTTATATGTTTACATATTCCATTTAATACCTGAAAATGAAGAGAGTATAATCGTTAAATACATGTTATACACTTCTAATTAGTTCGATTTTTTTCTTACTATTTAATTATCTAGTGTACGTTGAACTTAATTCCGTTTATAAATTAAATTAATAAATAAATTTTGATTTTGAAACATTTAATTATCTTATTCAACGTAAAAGTAGCATACCACTTAAATCAGTTATAACAAAATGCAAAAGACCTGTACTTTCAACAAATAATATTACTTTTAGCAATTACAGCAAAAGCGTAATCAATTAATGACGAAATAGTTTCCAATTCATATAAATAAAACGATTTTTTGTAAGTGAGAGAGATAGCGAACGCTGCAGCGCGTGCTTTAGACAGAGACAGATGTACTAGCGTCGAATGCTTGTATATTTCATAAGCTACGTGCCCAGACGGGCTCCCCAGGGTTTGCTCGCTACCGCGCCTGAATGAGCCGGCGGTCTCGCTACCTGCATTTTAATTAGCAATAATTTGACACCCCGACAGGTGAGGCGGGCATCGAAAACGAAATGAACCACCTCTTTGTTATTTCACTCTCATCCGATCGACAGGAAGACGGTACGCTCGCATGTATGATAAATAATATAACAATATATATTTTTAAATATATTTTTATCATCTCATTTCCGTTCCATATATGCAATATATGAACATCACAAACTGTTGCTACTACTAATAAATTTTATATTAAGTCTTGTCTCAATGCACCTCTGCAATCAAAAGTGTATAAAGGAACATATATCAATTTAAAAGCAAGGAAACAGGTACTTTATGAGACTGCAGCCATAGTATTCAAGCCTTGTTTTAGGTGATTTGTTTAGTTTAGATAAATTAAACTTGAAAAGAAATACATGAATTAACGACAAATATCTTTCTTAAAATACCAATAGACGTCGTAGCAGTATACATTTTAGAAAAGCGTGTAAAGAAGACCACAAAAATGGTTCCGCCGCATTTCGTTCACAGACAATTCGTACAGCGATATTATTGGTAACGACGTGGGGCGCACTGGACGTCTGGTGCACGGCATATTTCTCGCTAATCTATTTTATATCTAAGTTATGTCGTTAACGAGACCTATGAATCTCTTGGCTCTACGACATTGGATAAATCCTTAGGTTAGGATAGGATAGCGAGACATCCAGTTCACCAGTTGTCCCGTGCGACAAATGTCCCGTGCACCAGACTTCCATTGCACCCCACGTAGTTACCGATGAGTCGCTGAACTCAAGATCTAATGCTGGGCAACACACGGGCCATCGATGTTGCCAGGTACTGCGAAAAAATAATTTGATGTCGCTGACACGAAGAAGAAGAAGATCATCTTATTTCAGGATTATAATAAATAAAAATTGTAAAGTTTCTGAAAGAAAAAAAAGGAAATTGAATCGAATCATTTTGAAATTAATCCGAAAAGTGTATATTACAAATTATGTAAAACTTTCATTCAAAATAAACAATGTGAAATAAAACGGAAATTATAACATAATATATAGTTTCATAAATAATTATCATTTAAATATAATTATGTAAACATAATATTTGAATGTAAACATGCACTAATTGCAAGACAAGGATGCACAGGAAACGATCTCCCTACAATAATCCTGCTTATACAATTTTTCAACAAAAATATATACAAAACGTTGTTAAATATATAAGAGAAAGTGTAACATAATGTAATTTATTTTCTTAATGTAAATATAAATGATTTGTGTAATTTTTTATGACTACTACTAATAATAACCGTAGAGCCGTCCTAGGTCCCGAAAGCTCATGAATGGCGCCATTATGGCAGGATAATTAAGGGTTCCTTAGGCTTAGACGCCAGTTGGTCTCATCTCAGATCAAGGATCCACTTCCGCCCTGCTGGGGATCCCTAAATCGTGATGAACTTGAGACGATCCCGACTATCTTTTCATCTACATCAGCCACCTTTGTTTGGAACATATTATGACCGTGAAATGGTAATGTCGTTAAAGGCAAAAATATGAACGGAAGCATTGGGATATCCTGGATATGAGTTGTGACAGATTAGACGACGATCGTGATAGTTTTTTTACCTCTTTTTACTCCATATCCAGAGCATATGGACACCGCGAATTGCAGTTTCACAGTTCTGTAAGCTCAAATTGTCTATGCCTTGTCCCAAAACACCTGTAGGTTAATCATTTTTGCAAAAAGTACCTTCAGTTTTCTATAAGCTATAACATTCCTAATTTAAAAAACACGTTGAAAATATGACCTAAGTTACTTAGACGTTTTAAGACGGTATAATTGCGTAGATCCTTTTCTAATTTTATTGAAAATCCTTTATCTGTTTACATACTTCCATCCTTCGTAAAACACAAGGTGTATTTAACCAATGTAATACGAAATTAAATTACATATATGTATTTAGCTCTTAAATCTATTCATGGGTTGGAGCTTTGAAAGGGCTGTAAAGAGGTGGCTTAAATTCTTTGTTAAATTTGATTTATACTAGGTAGCCCTTGTTATATAACAGAAAATAATATATCTGTATATTTACTACATACTTTAAATGTATTTATAATTTTTTTAAGTCAACACATACAGAAGAATAACGACAAATGGTGATAGTAATTCTGAAGTCTCATTTGTAGAATTCTATGACGCTTACCATGGTGCACATGACAGCATGTGGAGTGTTGATCCGCCAAAGTCATAGACTACAGCCCGAGATTCAAGCATCATCCTTATTATTACAGGAATTTACTATGAATGGGTGGTCTTCACGGGACGACTTTCATCTACCACAATTTTTAATTAATTAGCTATGACTGGCATTTAACAGGTGAGGGATAGAATTCACACCAACCGAGGTATTTTTGAACTCAGAAAGCGATTAAAAATTAATTTTATTTATTATCTCCGTCGCAGATCGAACCCACGACCATTGGCTTGCAAAGCAAACGCTTTGAACATTGAGCTATACCAGATTTTTAGAAAGTGTAAGACGAGTATATCAGTTGTGAATTGGATACAGGGTGAATTAATTATATGTATCTTTTTAATTTTAGTGTATTTTTAAAATCGTTTAAGTGCCCAGTTGATTGGGTGTGTTTTCAACGCATAAATCATAAAATTTGCTATGAATTCTTATATGTTTATGATTTTTTGGCTCTCGTTCAAGTGTAATTCATTTAAGTGGAATTTCGTGTAGGCACGACAACATTAATAAAGCTTATATTAGACACGGTCAGTGACAAATGTATGCAAATATAATGAAAAAAAAAAAATCACTTGGATAAATATAATGCGTTCACTAAAAAATAAATAAAACTTCGTAGACGCTAAGCTACTATTGTGCGGATGAACGAACTTTACATACATCAAATTGCATAAAAAAATAAATGTAAATAATTGGTGAAATATTTACGTTAATCGTTAAATGCCAATCTTAGAAAATTTAAATTTTTGTTTAACTTCTCGATCCTGAAAAATCTGCTGAAAAAATTGTCATTAACCGCATCGGTACTCGATATATGCCGTGTAAGATTCCCCTGCCGTTGACATTGGTAGCCGTGATATATCGTTTTGCTACTTTCTTAGAATAGCTTTTATGCATCATCCGAAAGCTTAAGGATACAAGAACCAATGTATTATATGAAAATAGACCAGATAAGTACATTTATGCTTCAAATACTAGTTTTATAATTGATAGTGAAATTTGTATTCCACCGAGCGTAATGAAAGAGTTAATATAACAATTAAGTGGCAATTATTTTTTACATTATTTAATTCAGTTAATGGACAATTACTAATCAGTAAACGGTGAGTAAAAAAATACCTAAAAAAGGGAGTAAAAAATAAACATTTGGCAGAAGAAAAATATCAATCTGCCTAAGAAATATAATAAATTCACAGGAAATAATTAATGAATAGTAATTAATAATAGGTTAGGTTTCCATTTAATAATTTATTTTACATTATTTTATACCAATATTTAATATATTACTGACATTTTAATTTTATAACTGACCACATTCACACTGACACAATGGACACTGCTAATTTATTTAGTTTAATGACGATTAATTTAACTCACTGCCAAAATCTTGAACTTGCTACTGAACAAAGAAATACAGGCCCAATTTAATTGCCAATTTTATTACTTTGTGAGTATATGGTTGATAAAGTTAATAACTGATAATTATTGGTGACAATGCATAATTATAAAAGTAATTAAATTTTAATTTAAATATGTACTATTAATTATATATATACTAGCTGACCCGGTGAACTTTGTTTCACCCGAAAGGCAATAAATGAGCAGATTTTGGATTTTATTAAGTTGAATTTTTCGGTACATATGATATCATATATTTGGTCCATTCCAATTTTTTTACAAATATTTAGAAATATATATTTAGAATAGTATACATAAATATACAATAAATAGAGAAAATAATAAAAAATAAATATAACACAATAGAATAAGAAGATGCCTTTCCATTTGCTTTTTGTTATAACATTTTTAACAAATAAAAAGATTAAACTGATATTTTCACTAATATTTATTTTGTTTTTGTCTTTTTTTTCCTGCCTTTTGTTTTCTTTTTTGTTTCAAAATATTCCGTACCTTACGTAGGTACCTACTTACAATACCTACTGTTGCGTCATTTTTAGTTATGTTGCTGACTATGGCAACACCGTCTTATCTGACAGCTGTCAAGTTACAATAGTCTTGTATGAAAACATGTTTACGTAAATGTTCAATATTTTTTCTTAATCAAATCAATTTTGAGTATACCATGGACGTTTTTGGGTTCTAAGCTACCTTTCCACC
Source organism: Glossosoma conforme (assembly GCA_022606575.1). Taxonomy (NCBI): domain Eukaryota; kingdom Metazoa; phylum Arthropoda; class Insecta; order Trichoptera; family Glossosomatidae; genus Glossosoma; species Glossosoma conforme. Next base: position 445,064 of record JAGTXR010000007.1, read on the forward strand.
AATTTTCAGCCAAGTCGGTTTGGCCGTTCTTGAGTTATAAAAACAAATATAACCCGACTTTCTTTTATATATATAGATGTATGTATTGTTGAAACTGCTAAGTAATGATTTCACTAACATGTGAAAAATTAAACTACGAAATAATATATTATTAAAAAAATTCAATGTTTTCAGCATTCACTTTGAGATCCATTATAAAATATAAATATTTACTCATTTACTTTGTTTTGACATTGATCACGTAAGATAAGTTCTCTATTAGGAGATTGCAGTTTCGACTAACTCGTAGCCTTTATCAATCCTTCACTTGTTAAGAGATAACTGAGCTGCGATATTTATTGGTTATTATTGGTTATCTCTTAACAAGTGAAAGATTGAGAAAGGCTACGAGTTAGTCGAAACTTCAGTCTCCTAATAGAGAACATATCTTACGTGATCCATGTATAAACAAGGTAATTAAATAAATATTTATAATGTTATTAAATTTTTATAAATTAACAAGTGTAATTATTACAAATATTTTATATTCATGCCTGATTGTGTGTAGACTTACGATATAGTTGAATAAACAAGTCTCACAAAAGCGTGTTATAATAACTTACAAAAACATTCCAACAAAAAAACGTAGAAAAAAGATATCATAACACTTTGTATAAAGTTGTCATAAAATAAATTAATTAATTGTTTGTACATGTGTAGATATTTTTTATGGTGCCTTATTGTTGTATCGTAAAAGAAGCCCTCATATGATGGTTCATACCTACATGCATCATACAGTCTTTGGTTATGCAATTTATCAATTAGGCGACATTTATGTTTGTAAAGCGCCATCTTGCGGTCACCCACGCAAAGGAGCATTCAAATGCACTAATGCCAGTGCCGATTTTAGAGGGTGGCGAAGTAGGTGGGTGCCCAGGGGCCTCGATTAAGCTAGGGGCGCCGAGGGCAACTAATCTTGCTTTTTTTTTCATATAAGCAACATGGGGCGCCAGAAAATAAATGCCCTAGGGCGCCGCAGGATCTAAAGTCGGTACTGACTAATGTTCACGACAAAGGCGAAATATATAATGTGATATATAAACCATAAAGAGCAGCATCACAAATGTCGATCTAACATTAAAAAAACCACATACACTGTGATGATATAACAAAATTAATCATAAGGAACTGATACGTATTTATTTACACCAACAATTGACATTAACGTTTATTTCATATTCTATCATTTAATTTATATAGTTTAATATATGTTTAAACGTAGTGTGAAAAAAAACGTGGTGAGATTTAAATCAATGGTGCTTAAACTTACAACCAATGTAAGAAAAACATATCGACGATTTTGTTGTCACGCACAGAAAGTACTGAAGGACTCTGTGAAATGCCTTATGGTCACAGGTTCGATGAAAATAAAATCCTGATCTATCTCATTCTCGTGGTGGGGGTGAGCGACATCAGTCGGCCAATATAGACAGGGACTGAATGTTGGCCGGAATAAGCTAACACCCAGCTAACTTTATCAGGTCAAGCTGATTAGGGCACTCTATTGTCCTGAAGGTAGTTAATGCTCTCCAAAGGCGGATGAACATTTATGGTCAACGGCATTAGAATGTGGAAATAAAGGGGAAAACACCACATTGAAGGTCCAAACGACATCCCATGTATCAGCATAAATGAAAGATCAAGAGGAGTGGAGATTGAAATGCAAAATTTTGTTGCTGAAAACCAATCCACTGGTTTGATACTACGAAGAATTTTAATTTTAAAATTAATTTTAATAAAAAAATTAACAAATTAAAGATATTTAGTTTTGATTCACAATTTATTTTAAATGATTACATGTTTCGGCCTTACTGAAGACCATCTTCAATTAACCTTAATGTTACTACGAAGAAAGCACGCGGAGGGAGCATCAATAGTTTTAAGAAGGAACATACACAGTGTACATTGACTCTAAATCATCGAACATCATTTTTAAATTTTAAAATGATTCTTTTATATTTAAATAAACATATATATTCTGAATTAATACTACAGATATCACCGCAAAGTTTAATAGGAATGACATTCGTTTACTTGACTTTTACGACAACACACCCGCATAACACACTAATAAATAACAATGAAATATATACGATGAAGCTTCAGAATATAGTAAAGCTAGAATTATTGTTGGTACATTTGGCGAGGGTTCTTTCCTAAACTATTTTGGCAAACAATGAAAAATAACTGCTCACACTGTTTAATGTATAAAGAAGTTAAAAGCCTATAACACATCATTTTGGTTTTCAAAACTCAATAAGCATTTTAATAATTGCATTAAATACTAAATGAACCAATCTTATGCCTGCGTTACAAATATTAGATGTAAGATTAAGTGTGACATTATTTAATAGAAGAATTGCTATTTTGGATTTATGATTGTTGGGGCGTCGTCGCTAACCTGACAGGAGTTCTTTCATTCTTTCAATCACAAATTTACGTGTAAAAATAAGAACTGGACCGGACTTTACCCGCCTCGCACCCGCATCACACCGGAGGACAGTTAAGTATCCTTGATGATGCGCTCATTCAGATTATGATCAGCTAGCCACTGGTAAGTCTAGTGAGTCCCCTCTGAACAATTGTGGCCACTGCACAGAAGAACTGGACTGGACTTTACCCGCCTCACACGGAATGTTTAGAGAGATCCTCAACAGGTTTCACCTCTTTTCTTATAACGCCTGTAAATATAATACTGGCAAACAGCGTAAGACATTATCTGATAGAGTGCATAACAGAAGACGTGTTTTGCGTTTTCACCTAAGGGTCATGCAATTTCTTGGGAGGATTTTCTAGAACTGCTACTTAGTTTTAACGGTCTTTAGCTATTTAACTATAAGATTAACGCTTGGTTAGATTAGGTTAGGTTATTTTCTTATAATGCCTGTCCAAATAATACTGGCAAACAGCGTAGGTCATTATTTGATGGAGTGCATCATCTCTGAGAAAAGAAGGCGTGTTTTGCGTTGTCAACTGGGAGACATGCAATTTCTCGGGAGGATTTTCCAGAACGGTTACTCGGTTCTAACGGTCTTTTGCTGTTAAACTACAAGGATAACGCGCTTGGTTAACAATACAAGAAAAAGCAACATTTTCCGTCATATTTTTGTGTTTTAAAAAACGAATCATATTGACAAAAACCTGGCAGAAAGACGGGGCTGAGGTCGACGTCCGTATACCCGGGGCAGTCCCCGTAGAAGGAATCCGCAGCCAGTTCCAGCAGCACCATGGTAGCCGCTCCGGGCTGCTCCGCGGCCGTCGTCTTGGCCTCACGAAAACCCGGCCAGGTTGACAACCAACACCGAACAGACGATCTTCACCAAACACGAAGACAGGCGACGATACAGCGCACTCCAGAACCCAGCAGTTTCAGCAGATCAAAAGTTTCTTCAATAAACTTTAACCATGAAGATTGAAAATTTCAGTTCAAACAAGTATTCTTTTGATACATTACGATATTCACTTTCGACAGACAAAGATGCAACTCTTAAAAACTGTCAACTTTTTCAGTATATCCCAGAGTTATTTTCAGTCAAATATACAGATCTATGCTGCGCCACTACTGTAAATCCTGAACATTGACTATTTCAGCGGATTTTTTTATACTTTAAATACACTGTAATGTTCACTTTCTTCAAAGATAGCCTTTTCAAAAACTATCAATTATTTCAGCAGATCACCGAGTTTCTTATAATAAACTTTCAAAATTATTTTAACCAAATATACAGTTTGTTGCTGAAACCACTACTGTAATGCCTGAACATCGACTATTTCAATAAAAAAAACACTTTGATGTCCACTTTCTATTAAATATACTTAACATTGAATCAATTATTTTAAAAAATAATTTATTTAATATATAATTAAATATACAGTTTATTTTTTACAACACTTTAGTAAAGTCATTCGCGAAAGACTTGCGTTTTTAGTTGTGGTTTCAAATGCACTGTTTCCACTTTTAAAAGCCGTCGGAACATAAGTTTGATACGAGAATTTTTACTCACGTATATAATCGTATGAACAAAACGAAAGACGCGATATATACGTAAATCAACACGTATTTTTTTCTTTAAAACTTATACTTTGTTTCATAGCATGTTTGATAATTAGCTATTTTATAAGGTGTATTTGAGAAATAATTCTAAAACGTATCGAAATCGTAGTTTAAGCACAATATTTAAAATGTTACTTTGTATGTATTGCTTTTTAATGAACAGAATGATTACATTCATACAAAGAACGTTAACGCTAAATAACGTAAAATATAACGCAAGCTTTTTTTAATACTCGTACGTTTAAGAATCCACCACGAATACGTTAACAATCTGAAATTATTATTTTTTTTGTGAATTGAATTATTTTTTTAATTTGTTTATTTTTTTGAGAGTTCGCAGCGCTTTTGGTTGGAGGGCGTCGTCGCCACGTCCGTCTCTGCCAGCGTAGGCATCTCAACTGACATGACCACTTCCGTCGGGAGCGGTGCGCGTCGGGCGCGCGACCGGAAACTGCCGAACGCGCCCGATCGCGCCCGAGCGCGTCCGGAGCAACAGGCGAGCACCTGCCGGTGTGAGAGGCAAACGATCGCACCGAAGAGTGGCACTCTACAGCGCCCCCACGCGATCAAACGCGGTAAAGACCGCTTGACGAAACCTGGCGCGAATAAAATCACATACAACACATACGAGTATGTGTCAATATTCACTAAAGTACATGAAATAACGCTAGTGAACGCTTTCAAACAAGTAGAAGCTTACGGTGCCCGACCCGATACAAAAAATGCCGTCTTTACAGCGCCTGTATCGTCGCCATTCTTATTTACGTGGCTGTGAATCTTGGCATCTCACCAAAAGCCAATGCAGCCGTAAATAGGTTTCGAAAACAAATGTATGCCAGCGGGTATAGCTAAACGATCAAAGCGTTTGCTTTACAAGCCAAAGGTCGTGGGTTCAATCCCCGACAAAGATTTAAAAAATAAATATTTTTAATCGATTTCTGAGGTCTAAAATATTGGTGTGAATTTGATTTGAATTTGGTGTGAATTTGGCATGAATTTGATCCCTCACCCGTAAAGCGGCTATTAATTAAAATTGGTGGTAGACGAAAGTCGTCCCGTGAAGACCACCCATTCATAGTAAATTCCTGTAATAATAAGAATTGAGCGTGAATCTTGGGCTGTAGTCTATGACGTTGGCGGACAACGCTCCACGTGCAGCGCTTAGCCGCATGCACCATGGAAAGCGTCATAGAATTCCACAGATGAGACTTCATAATCACTATCACCATCTGTCGGTATTCTCATGTTTGTGTTAACATAAAAATAAAAAAAATACAACAAAATTCTCAAATGATAATATCAAATTTAAATAAAGTTTAATTTTATGTCGCCTTCGATGTGTTTAATTTTATCAGCAGTTCTTCGACAACAATATAAATTACAGGCAAACAACACAACAAAATAATCACATTATAATGTATTCGTAAGTACTCATATGCGACATGAATACTGTTATCAGGGATAATACTAAATATATACTTAAAAACTTCTAGGGAAAAATCTACATAAAGTCGATCGTTATAAAGTAATAACAATACTCGTAAATGAAGTATGGTTAGTTGATAAGAAGTGTGTTTTTTCTCTTATCATTGGTTTAGCTTTTGATAACATTTTTAAATGTATTTATAATTTTATAATTGTTTTCAGTCAGTGGTGAAGGACTGGCACATTTGATGAAGTACGAAAACATAATTAGTAACTCGGGGTTTTACACATAGTGTGACAAATATGTAATTATTAATTACATGTAAAATATAATGCAATAAGTTATTTCATTATTTAATAAACTTATGACTAGTTTTGCGGCTTACAATGTTAATTATAATAAGTTAGAAATGCGTACATATTTTACGTATTTGCAAAAAATGCGATTTTTTCAATAAGATGTGAAAAAATATATTACAAATTTGTTATCTAATTTTTGGAGCGTCCTCTATGCGAAAGATCTGTGACTCGGCTCTACTTGATATTGTGGCTTTTCGGTTTAGCCGTGTGTGGCGAATTACTTATTTCCAATATTTCGACCGCCATTGCAGGGGTCTTCTTCAGCGTTGATGACTTAGTGAAGAAAATATTGGAAAGTAATTCGCCACACACGGCTAAGCCCAAAAGCCACAATATCAAATCTGGACGTGAAAACTTTAGAAGTTATTCAGCTTTACTTGGTCAAAACGAGTACCGTTTTCAACTTTTCGTCGTCTTCGTAGTCTCTATTCGTATTTACGGTTGTGAATCTTAGCATCTCACTGAGAACCAATGCAGCCGTTTAATGGTGTTTGAGAGCAGATTCTTGCGTAGAATACTGGTGGTACTATTGTTTGACTTTGTGAGGAATGACGAAGTGAGAGAGCAGATAGAGCAGCCTTCCATACTACAGTCAATCAAGAGGCGAAGATGGACCTGGTTATGACACGTATTAAAAATGCCGAAGGAGAGCAAAAACTACAGCTGCATTTTTGTTCTTCGGACCTGGGCTATAAATATAATGTACTCAGTGAAGCTGCGGGAGGCAGAGCTAACATGATGAAGCGAATACTATGGCGGCTGACAGAGCTTCGTGCAGACAGTTCGTGAATGCAATAGGCTCTAGTTAGGAGAGCAGACATGTTAATGATGATGATGATGATGGAGGTACCTCTTAATATAAACATTATATATTTCTTATGTATAAAAAACAAGTTAGTAAAGTATCAGGGGAGCAAAGTTTGTGAGGAGGTCTCGAAGCGTTAGTGAGTTAACTAGCTGTCATGGCGGCTGACAGACAAAGAACTGCTCACAATGGAGGTGCGTCATCACACATCCACACAATGTATGCCCATGGGAAACTTGCAACTCCACCATATCGCTGATTTTCGTGACATTTCAGTTGATACAGAAAATCTTTCAAAACTACGAACGAATACTATTTCAACAAGTATCAGGAGAGCACAGATCGTGAAGAGATCTTCATAAATGTGCGGTTCGAAGCCCGGCGTCCTTCTTTTTCGTTAATTTTTCTCCGATATTGATAAGAGAAATGTCATAAAATCGACCAAGCTTGATATTAAAAAACTATATTAAATAAAATCTAAGCTCTACACATGCCCCCGGTAGGTTTAAGCCACTAATTAAGAACAAAACAGTTTTTTCCAGGCCTTAAGAGCGCCGGTCATCCAATTTCCTTTAAATCGCTGATTATTGAACGCCTGAAATATTTCTCTGGTAGTACAGCCGCAGTCTATACAAGTTCGCGGACTCTTACTCTGGAGGGTCAACAAATTAATATGACTAAAGGTCCCAAAAAAGTGGAGTGTTAAACTGTAGCAATACTCTTAACCCTTTCATTACGGCTCGGTTTGAATACAAATTATACTGTCAATTATAAAACTAGTACTTGAAGCATAAATGTACCTATCTGCATTATTTTCATATATCACATTGGTTCTTGTATTTTTTAGCTATCAGATGACGCATAAAAAACTATTCTAAGAAATTATCGAAACGATATATCACGGCTACGTCGATGATGTCGACCGTAAGGATATCTTACACGGCATATATCGAATACCGATGCGAACAGGTTAAAGGATTCAATTGGTAGGAATGTAATGTATAAATGAAGGCATGATTACTTATAATGTTCAGAAGTAATATTAGCAATACAATAGACTTGGTCAACCAACTGAATGTTTGTGTTGCAAAAATTTAAGATTAATGATTTGAGTTCTTTAGTTTATCAAATTCATTGCTTGATTTGATTGATTATATCCAATTTTGTCTGTTTTTTTGGATAAAAAAATATAACTGTTATCAGGAGCGCATATTTTTTGAAGAGGTATCGTGCCATTCGTTCGCAGCGATGCCCAATGGTCGCTGACAATGAAAATGCGTCACCGTTTGCCTCCAAGCAATGCCCCTCCATGGGAAACTAACGAACTAATCCACCAGTCTGCCCCTCTACCTCCCTGATAGTCAGACAAAAACACGAAACATCGCGAGAAACAGCGAGATTACTGAATCCACCAATCATGACATGATTAGCGATAAATTATAGTAATTTTAACGTACCATGTAACAAAATTTTGCCGTGTATATTTAGAATGTAAGCTAGTAATGTTCGCATCACAGTTTTAAAAAAAGTATTTTAGTGTAATGATACTTTAAAAAGTGGGATACACAATCAGGTCGAAAAATCATCTTAAAATGAGTATATAAGATGGTGAAAAACTTATTAGACATATAATGTTTTCTTAGAATTTTATTTTGAGATATATTTTAATCCTTTCGCGTCATATGCCGTCATAAGATTCCCCGATCGTTGACATCGGTTGACGTGATATATCATTTTGCTACTTTCTTAGAATAGTTTTTTATGCATGATATGATAGCTAAAGGATACAAGAACCAATGTGATATATGAAAATAGACCAGATAAGTACATTTATGCTTCAAATACTAGTTTTATAATTGATAGTATAATTTGTATTCAAACCGAGCCGTATGAACAGATTTTGATCAAAACATGTAGTTTATACAAGACTAGACATGTAAATTCCAGAAATATTATAAGCATTACGTAAATTCATAAGATTTTGAAATAATAATTCAATAAAATGATTACAAATACTGTTTTTTTTTTAATTTTTACATCTTTCAAGTTTCTTTGTGTATCATAATCAGCATACTAAATGTGCAATACATTATTCTCTGTATAACAGCAACAAGTCATCCAATTAAAACGTTACCTTGGAAATTAAATTACCTGAGGATCAGTAGCAACATTTTCTTTTATTCGTGTTTATCGCGGAACCCATTGTACTGTCGTTGCTTTGATAATTATTTACTTGATCCAACAATATTCATCATTGATATAAAAATATTATACGATATGTGTTATGCTCAACTGAAATTATTTATTCATAATAACAAATAGGTTTATGAAATAAACATACTTTGATATATTTTCAGCAACGATACACACAATGCTTTTGTAATCTTACAATACATTGAAACAACTTGTAACTTCCATTACATCAATATCGTTAAGCAGTACCGGCTTCAGACCCTACGGCGCCTTAAACATTTTTTTCTGGCGCCCCATATTGTTTATATTTTGAAAATCTGTACAAGATTGGTTGCCCTCGGCGCCCCTAGATTATTAGACGCCCTTGGGCACCGACCCACTTCGCCACGCCCTAAAAGCGGCACTGTCGTTAGGTGTATATCGCATTTTTCAGTCAGATTTTCAAATGATTCAGCAATTATCATAAAAAAAGAATGATTTATTTATTTCTAGCTGTACCCTGACATTTTTTTATCGATTTTATTTGACATATTCATCAAAGTATGCCATACTAAAATGTGAGCATATAGCAATCCTTTTTTTTGACACTTCAAGGAGTACATCTAGCATTGTATTTCTCATAAACGATTATTGAAGTAAAACACGAGAATGGGAAAACACTACCTGGAGAGGATATGGGATTCTAGGCAGCGATCAATTCAGGCACCTCGGAATCAGAAAGTTTGTGACTTACTAGGTCAGTAAGTACCTTGAGTTAAATACGAGTTAATACCGGTGGCGAAAAATTTATCACCTTATCGGAAAATGTTATAATTTTTGCAAATGGCGTTGTACGTCAATCATATATGACATTTGTGAACGAGACATTTGCTAAGTTTACAAACAGACTAACAATGAAGCGTGTGAATTAGTGAATAAAGTATAAACTATAGCTGCCTATTGTATTTGCATTTATAGTATTTCCATGACGACAAACTAGAAAAAAAACTTCGAGAGCGTAGCCTTACATTCTTACATAAAAAACATAGATCTTAAAGAACTTATTTCTAATGAACTTCTGAAATAGACTATAAGATATGCTCTGAGTAATTCTCCTAGTCAAATAATATACTCTGCGCTGCTTCACACTTGATGTTATTACGTTTGAAGATGGTTGAAAAAATAACATTAAAAAACGAGGCAATATAAATGCTGGCATTTCATTGTTCTTGGTTACTGTGGGAGAGTCGGCTAAGACTTGGCTGCGGGAGACGAGACACCTTCAAGGTCATTGTTATGGTTCAAGGTTAACTTAAACTTCTGCCACTTCCATCGGGATCCATTCAAAAATTCTCATTTTCCTATAGATTCAACAATTTAATTTAGTTTCAGCAGAGGTGACAGTTTTAGCAGATGTTGAGAATGAATATATTTATCAGAGGTAAGTAATACAAATAAAATAAAACAACTTATTGAAATAAATCGACAGGCAATCTATACAACTGAGATGGGCAGAATTTGGAAAATAAAGTACAAGTAAATTAGAAAGCGAAATCTTTAAAAATAAATTAGGTGTTTGCCAAATGCATCCCCAAAGTATTAACCCTTTTATAACGGCTTGGTGGAATACAAATTATAATGTCAATAATAAAACTAGTATTTGAAGCATAAATGTACTTATCTGGTCTATTTTCATATATCACATTGGTTCTTGTATCCTTTAGCTATCAGATGATGCATAAAAACTATTCTAAGAAAGTAGCAAAAAGATATATCACGGAAATCGATGTCAACGGTAGGGGAATCTTACACGGCATATATCGGGTACCGATGCGAGCAGGTTAACTTATAGCGCAGAGATGTGGAATCTAACAGCAGGTCTTAGCCATAAATTAAAGGTCACCCAATGTGGCATAGAAAGATCCATGAGAGACGTGTCCTTAAAATATATAATTCGAAACAAGGATATCTGAAAAAGAACTCAAGTAGTGGAGGCTATCCAACGAATATGCACACTTAAGTGTCAATGTGACGTATCTATTGAAGATAAAACGATCAATGGAGAAGTAATGTGTTGGAGTGGCGTCTAAAATTAGTAAACGGAGTATTGGTTGACCATCTGCAAGATGGATTGATGACATCAGAAGAATAGCAGGAGCAGTGCCGGTTTTAGGGGGTGGCGAAGTGAGTCGGTGCCCCAGGTCGTCGAATAAGCTAAGGGCGCCGAGGGCAACCAACCAAACAATATGGGGCGCTAGAAAAAAATGCCCCAGGGCGCCGCAGGGTTTAAAATCGGTACTGAGCAGGAATATCCTGTATCCTGAATGTAGAGGATCAAAAAGGATGGAGCTTCATGCGGGAGGCCTGCGTTTAACGGTGGACGGAGACAGACTGATAATGAATTTCGTTTCAACCCATTGTTGCCCCCGTGGCGCCCCAATGATTAACTCGTCTTTAGTTTAGCCTATTTTAACGATCGATTATCAAAAACGAAACGTATTTCAAGTACATATTGTATATGTACATTAAGCCAGTGTCGGTTTTAGGGGGTGACGAAGTGGGTCGGCTGCCCATGGCGCTGAATGAACTAAAGGCGATAAGGACGGCCTTGACTCCCACAGGGGGTGTTTTATGATGATTTCATCTCCCAACAAAAAACCCAAGGAGCGCTAATTTTTTTTTGCCCGGGGCGCCACAAGGTCTTAAGCCGGCACTGCATCAAGCATAGTTTCTAATAATGTTTACACATTATTGCCATCATCTGGTGTGGAAACACTTGTCTTTGTTTACGTTTACGTACATTTATTGTACGTTGTTTAGCAGGCGAGCACCGTTACGATCTTCCATTATAGCCGAGGATCATCAAGCCGATATGCCTCTCAAGGTGAAGACTATTAGTCCATCAGACGATTCACAATGCGAAGTTGCTTTACAACATCAAACTGGACGATGGAAACTAAAGTATTGTTGTAGTACCTGCCCAATAACGAGATGCTAGTAAATTGTTTTTTTTTTAAAAGCTATTGTTAGAACAGACTGCTGAATACGTCTTATAAACCTTAAATCATTCTTGAAATTTCATGTTTCATCAAAACATCTTTATATATCTATGATTCAGTAACTTTAATGATATTATTAAATATTTTATGGGCACTTTTAAGGATACTCGCGGCTGCAAAGTGGTCTAAAAATAAATATTTGTTTTGAGGAAATAAATTTAATTAAAAAATTAAGCAAATAAACAAATTAAAATCTATAAAAAAAGCTGTCTATTGCGTATTTCACTATATGCAAGGAACGTGCACGCATATAATAATACGTTTAATGTATTTTGAATGGACGCCGAACTCGAATAAGTCGAAAAAAACTTTTGATTGACAATTCCAACGAAATTCGAAGATAAACATAATTTTGATGTATTAAGCTCTTATTAATTTATTATATTGCTGAAAAATTATAAAGATATAATATTTATTAATATATATAATTTTCTATAAAAGACTAACATACTTCATAAAAAATAGTGTTTTACGAAATCTAAATGTTTTCATATTTTCCAGTCATGGGTTTTCAGGAATAATAAATAATACGAATGAATATTAAATATTTGAAAAATGTCATCTGGAGGTTTGTTACAAAAAATAAATTTACAATGAAGTGCTTGTCCTGAAAAGATGTTTGATAATATTTCATTATTGTAGAGAGAATGATTTGTGAAGGGGGTAATGTCTGAAATAATGATGATGGTCAAGTACCCATCGTTTACCTTGACATTTGCCAGTCTAATTAAGGATCGGCTTCGGTACTGTTACAGTAAGTTAATCAGCCATATTTGTATTGCATTGTGTTATTAAATTATATTATATCAAGGTGTGGTCAGAGGTAAAGAAACTATGTGCGACAAAGCCTTGAAAGTCATGTGTTGCAGGGGCAGTGAAAAATAAGAAAATATTTATTTAAGAATAGTAAGGGTGGATTTACAAACTAAATTATATCGTGGATACTAATAATTAGGCATAATAAAAATTAGTAAATATTACCTAAGTAATAATGACTTATTTAGCAACATCATAGATTTTTTAAGATTTGACGTTTTGCGTAAGTATATATAGTAAGAACCATCTCAGAGAGGCGAGCCCGATGGATCGGTCACATCATGCGCCACGATGGTCTTCTTCACGACATTGTGGAAGGGATGGTTGAGGGTAGAAACTGTAGAGTGCACCCTTGACTGGAGTATTTGCAGCAAGTATTCGAGGACATGAGTTGTAGCTCATATGCTGAGCTCAAGAGGGTTGCGGAGGATCGAGAAGAGTGGAGATCGAGATGCAAGATTATGTTGCTGCAAACCAATCCACTGGATTGATACGACGAAGAAGAACGTTATAGCAGATAAAAATAAAAGATTATTTAGAAATTATTTTGCACATTTTATATTAGAGGACGAAATGTTTCGGCTACGTCGGGTAGCCACTGTCGAATCAATTAGGTAAGGAAGCGTGCGTGTTTATATAATGCAAGGTGTGAGTGAGTAGGTGGGTGTAGGTTGTGAGATAGATATACGTTTAATCGTGTTCTGGTGTAAAGGAATGAAAATATGTACATTTTATGAAATTTTTGATTTTCGACGAAAATAGTAAATAATATGTATAATTACATAGGCTATTAAAAATGATATATTATATTTGATGTGTTTCTGTATATAGATGATAAACTGTTTATTCAACTTCTACTGTTTATTAACCTTTCTGAAAAACTAGTTTATTTAAGTAATTTACGTCTTTCATAAAGATGAATTTACAATTGAATATGTATTACATTAATGTGGCAGTACTATTTTAACCATTCTCAACAACGAGCAAGAAAGAAGCATTTTCAAAATTCTGAAAGATGTAAGGTAGTTTATTTTATGTACCTGTATATAATGCATTGACTAAAATTAAAGGAAATAATGATTTAAAAGTTTTTTTGTGACTTACGAGTATAATAATAACCCTTAATTAAACGTCATGCTAATTTCGATGATGACTATGTGTTAATATTTTTTTAAATACAATTTTAGTGATCGTAGAGTTGTTATGTATAAGGAAGCCCTTGAACCTGGTTGACAATGAAATCTCTATACAACAATTATAAATTCACAGATAACGAAGCATACAAATATATTTTTATTACATTAAGAAGCCTTCATTGGAGTAGTGCGTTCTTTTGGGCACGTGTCGTGCTTATGAATGCCCCATAAAGCCTATTTCTAGTTTCAGTAGATGGACTAAGCGCGTTCATGAAAGCACCATTGATAAACTACTGTTAATACAAGATTTAAACAATAACAATATGTTTGTCATTAATTGGCTAGATTTAAAAAATATATCGCAATATGTGAGTCAACAATGTAGACAGATTTACGATTTCTTATAGGTACTACTTATATTATGGAATAGTCAGCAATTGACTAATTACTTTACGATGGCTAGTATTTTTCTGGAAACAGTAAATATTTTTGAAAATACGTTAATTGAAACATGTTCTAGATGTTTTCTGTATTCGCGGCAACCTTCGGCGAAGAAGTCTAAAAGTCCAAATTTTAACGTCTGAACTACTAACTTTTACACCCATGTGTGGTGTTGCTCACCAAAACCAGTTACTTGTATAACGAGAATGTACTCTGAAAACAATGCCTGGGTAAGTGCTCCCAAGGAGCGCAGGTACAAGACGATCGGCACGGGGGCCTAAGGCCCCAAAAAAAAAAAAAAATGTTCTACATGGTACCGCCGCATTTCGTTCACAGACAATTCGTTCGGCGACTCTACGGTAACGACATACAGCGCACAGGACAACTGGTGCACTGGATGTCTCGCTAACCTAACCTAAGTTATTTCGTTAACGAAATCAATGGACAAATCCTTAGGTTATGTTGCGTTAGCGAGACATCCAGTGCACGAGTTGTCCAGTGCGCGTTACGTCATTACCGATGAGTCACTGAACGAATTGTCTGTGAACGATTTGTCTTGACCGTTTTACAACGTTATGTCACCCAACTCAACTTAACCTAAATTAAGCTTATTAAAACTGTCTCAAATTTTGTTGATGAAATCCAATCTCTATATATGCCTCGGTATAATTGAGCCACCCCTTAAGGACACAAAAAAATGTCCAGGTCTCGGGAGCGTCGCGATCATCAACCGATATCCAGAAAAAAAAACGATGGTTATTGAACACCTAAATATTTCTCTGGTAATATAGCCGCAGTCTATACAATTTCGCGGGCTCTTGCTATGTAGGCCCTCGAGAACTATCTATGTTTCCATGTGGATCTCCCGGTATACAGATGTTTTAGGACAAGGTATAGATAATTTTAGCGTACAGAATTGCGAAACGTAATTTGCAGTTTCGATATTTTTTTAATACGGAGCAGATGTGGTAAGACATAAACAAGAACAATAAATAAAGTAATGGCAGTGATTTCGCAGTGTTTATATTATTTCACTGCAAAATTCCACTTAAAGAAATCACTACTCGTATTACGAATAAAAAGTGTGTAGTTTACTCGTATGTTGACTACGAACGTACAGGATGGAACACTCTTCGATTCAATCATGACTTTGGTGACGGCGTTTGCCACGCCTGGCGTCCATTGTCCCCCAGGTCCTTCATTAGCATTCTCCGCAGATACAATTAAATAAATGTATGATTAATCTGAAGTGTCTGGCGGCGATGGGCGGCCAAGGACAAGCGAGAATTGCTGAGCATATCATCAGCAATACTCCTGGCTTTCAAACACTAAAATTATCATTATTAACATAATGTGAATAAATGTTGACTGATTGAATAATAAAAAATAATAATATACACACTCTGAATATATACTATAGAGACATCTATCGTTATATTATGGTAACAATGGTATAAATACAACTTATTCCGCGCAACAGTTCGGGCAGGAGATGGTCGAGTGATGTAGGGTAATGAACATGAGCAACGGTTGGTTCCAAAGCTCGCAGGTTCGCATCCCGCTTCTGCCGATATTTTTTCTGAACGAATTGATGAGTATAAAGAATTTGATGTATAGTATGTGTATATTTAATTACTACTAAAATTATCCATTGGGTATTCTGAGGATTGAGAGAGCCACGTTTTACCCACCTCTTTCCCATTCTGTATTTATGTCCGGATGAACCACAGACGCTAGCAAAAAAGCATACATTTTGGCTGAAGGTTTTTATTATTATATATGATTATCTCCCTAGACTAGTTTCATTGATCTTAGTACACTCCAAGCGTGCCTCGATTTGTTTCCTTGGTGATTTGTTTCTAGATTGTAAGGAACGTAAGAATTAGTGATTAGCCGCTGGTGCGACTTGACCGAGGGTTGCGAAGAAGTAGACCTGTTATGAAAATTTATTTAAGATGCCGCAGGAGAGCATAAACTAGAGTTGCCTTTAAGTCCCCGCGTAGTTTGAAAAAGTCGTCGGAAACTAAACATAGAATGTACTCGGCGGATCTGCTGGAGGCAGAGCTGGCATGAGATGAGGCGCAGATAAAAGGGGCTGACAGAGCTTTGTGGCGGCAGTTCGTGACAGCCATCTGCTCCATTTAGGGAATCGAAAATGGTAATAATAACAGATTGCTATCACTTAGTTGATTCCTCGTTCTAGGAAGGTCCACTTAGGGACAAATATGATTCCCGACAACCTCCAGAATATTCTAAACATATTTTTCGGTGATTTGTTAATCGTATTAACATCAGCATGATGTAGTACTTGCTGACTGGTACCGAAAACCTTGATGTACAAACTTTCGTCTCTTATTTCTATTCGCTTGTCATACATTTATGTGTCGCCATATTGGCATTTTGGACAAGTCCGCTCACGGGTGTGTTAGTCCGCGCCGACCAGCACGCGGAGCCAGTCGTGTCCCGCCCTTCGGCGAGAGCATATTGTATTGTGGCTCGGCCGAATGCTGTGACTAGGTCGCACCACAAGGTTGTAAAGTTTATCGTAAATATATGTCAATGTGCTTCTGAAAAAGTCTATGTGTTATTGATCTGCTCCTAATCCTGCCATCACGCGACGGAGTAACACCCTTTTGAGAGAGAGGAGGATGTTAGTATTTTCAAGAAAATAAGATCGTTAGTCCGAATCTCCTGAAGCCTAGACCATTTTGATTTAAGGGGCAGCTCAATAATACAAATAATCTTTCAAATCAAATTTACATACACAAGAGAATAAAAGACGACTGTACGAGTAGTTTAAAGATAAAGAGTTTTTTTTTGTACAATATTTCACGTATATTATCTTATAGTATGTACGTAATACGACACTGCACATTCAACTTTATAAGCGCAGTATCATTATCTGCGAATTTTCTGCGAAAAAAAAAATGCGGAACAAGAGTTTGCAAAAAATAACAGGCGACCTTTATTTCCTTGAATGGAGGAAACAACAAAAGTGCGCAGTCGACGCCCACGCGAGGGGGCGTTGGAGAAGAAAACAATCGCGGGGTATTCGATTATTGCGGGGTTTCGATCATTGCGAAGGTTGTATTCCGGGAAAGACGCAGGGGCGATGATGAACACAAGAGAGGACAAACATCCGATATGTGGTGGGCGGTGCCAAGTATTGTGGAAACTAGAAAAGGTCGAGAAGGAGATCCGATGTAAGACGAGCAGGAGACTATTGAGTACTCGTCTGTGTGAGGGTCTTGAAAATAGTTTATAAAATCATACGAAATGGTACAAATTACTTATAACCATATCTTTATTATGTACTATTTTTAATTTGAAAAAATATTATGTATTAGTTATTTCAATTTTTTCGATCGATTATTCTTGGAGGAATTCCATAATATCAGATATAAATAAAACCCATCATACAATTCATATCCACCTTCTCAGTCACCCTCTTTATATAGAGCCAACACTCACTATACTAATTTACTTGAAAATGGCCACTCGACGTGGCCTAAGCATGTCGTCTACAAATATATTGTGGGATAAATTCTAAAAATTATTTTATTCATATCTGATATTTTGCATTAGTATTTTTTTGCGTAAACACACACAGGAGAATACCGATAGATGGTGATAATGATGCATTAATTTCATTTGTGGATTTTATTTTACACATGGTGATGTGTTGACCCGCCAAAATTATGGCTACATCCCAACATTCGCGCATCATCAATTTATTACAGAAATTACATTACTTTATAAATGGGTGTTTACAGAAGGATTTTCGTCTGCAACTGATTTTAATTAATAGACTATGACTGTCATTTTACGGATGAGGGTCTAATTTCTCACCAGTAGTAGGTTTTTTATTTACATAATAATAATATATAACTATAACAATCTCCGTCTAGGATCGAACTTTCGGTTTGGTAAGCAAAAGCATTGCCACTAAGCCATACTAATAGGACATTGGTATAAATGATTACTTTTTTTATAATTTTTACTTTAAATTGCGTCATTAAATGTACTATTACACCTGAAACAATACAGATGAGAAAATTAAAATATTAAAACTTTTTTCGTTTTTTTCAAACATTTCGAAAGCGCCTCTTATAAAGTTGGAGCTTTCGATTTTAAGGGAGCTTTCAGCGCTGAAAAAAAAGCTCCCCGAAGTGTGCACGTGTCGATGTTCGGTATCTGGTTGCAACATCCGGTCGCGGCCGACTTAGATACTCGATAGGGACTGAACAAGAAGGTCCAACTCTTACGCATTTTACGAAATAAGGTTCCCAACTTGTTGGAATATTCAATGACAACCTTTTAATAATGTTACGCGGAATATTTAGTTGTTGTATTATATTTTAAGTCATAGATTAGTATGGAAGACTGCTTTGTTCACACTTTTGCTTCAAAGACAAACCGTCATCCTCTCAGTACGCAGAGATTTGTTTTTGAAACCCATTATACGGTTGCATTGGCCATGGTAACGGCAGGGCGGGGGGGGGGGTTCCGTGATAGATACTTGCTCGGAGTGTCTCTAAAAGATAGAATCCGAAGCGAGGATATACGAAGAAGAACGCAATTAGTCCACCCAACAAATAAACACACTCGATGGGAAAGAAAAGCGTTAGAGTGCCATCCAAGAACTGGCAAACGGAGCGTTGATCGACCCCCTGCAAGTTAGACTGACGACATCATAAGTATAGCGGGAGTAGATGCGGAAGGCGGAGGATCGAAGAGCAAGACTACATTCAACAGTGAACGGATACTAGCTGATGATGATACGGCTGCATTGGCTTTGTGTCACGATTCATGAGCCAAAACAATTCCACGATGCTGATACGTAGAAAAATAAGAATTTTATACGGTTTCTATTAGATTGACTGTACTGTTAATAAAGTCGTCAACAAGGGGATAAATCTAAACTGCTTTCTAAATATTACATTTAAAAAAACGAAGAGAAACTCGTGTAATACGTTACACCAAAGAAAGTGATAAAAAAAGACTAGAGGCCTTTGAGATGTGGTCACACAGCAGAATTCTCGGAATTTCCTGGAGAGACCACGTCACGAACAATGAGGTTCTGCAAGAGAAAACTGCAGAGGGCGCCCTAGACGGGAATATTTGCAGCAAGTGTTCGACGACATGAGTTGTAGCTCTTATGCTGAGCTAAAGAGGATTACAGAGGATCGATAAGAGTGAAGATCGAAATGCAAGATTTTGCTGCTGCAAACCAATCCACCGGAATGATACAACAAAGAAGACGTTACATCTAATGTAAGCTCGACTAATATATTTAAAAATACATTTTGAGAAATCCCAAAACATTTCTTGTACTAAGATATAAATTACAGTTTGGAAAACGCTGAGTCTTAATAAAGCGATGCGATAAGAGAAACATCCCCTAGTAAGAAAGCTAGGAGCTTGTATGTGCACATAAGGAGAGAAGTAAGGTATAAGCTACCTGCAGTACGATTCAGGTAAACTCCTTTATTTGTTAGACTATTGAAAGTTAGATAATTGAGATTAAAGAGATTTAATGAAAAAAACAATAAAATAGAGACGTTCTTTTTGCGGCAATTGTATACTCGGTTTTTGAGAGTCACGGATAATAATATGAAAAAAAAATGTTTTACGCAATAAACGAAAGTTTAAATAATAC
This sequence comes from Glossosoma conforme, assembly GCA_022606575.1. Taxonomy (NCBI): domain Eukaryota; kingdom Metazoa; phylum Arthropoda; class Insecta; order Trichoptera; family Glossosomatidae; genus Glossosoma; species Glossosoma conforme. Next base: position 465,030 of record JAGTXR010000007.1, read on the forward strand.
TGCAAATAATGACTTTCACTGGACACTTTCCTGTTTCCTTGAATACAATTATTTATAAGTTTTTTTTTCTTTTTTTATAAGTACGTAATAAATATTTATATAAACTTCAGGTGTTCGTAAAAAACATCGATTCGAAATTGCTATTATAACTACAAAAACCACATAATTTGACTGCGGGAAAATGTTCCGAAAATACAGATCTTTGTGAATAAATGATACTCAACATTTTTTTTATATTATTCTAAATATATTATAAAATTTAAAAAGTTGTGTTAGATTAATCCACTGTGCCAAGTGCGTGAGCTAATGCGTACAGGTTGATCCGCGTTTTATAAGTGATATTATTAGTTAATTACCCACAGTCTATTTATTTAGTAAGTACCACTCGGGTCCCGAACCGAACTATAGACTGAATGGATGAAAACAACCAGTCATTTACCTGTGTTACTGATGAACCACATAAAAAGCTTTTGAATAAATGTTGACTGATTGAATCATGAAAATAATAATAAGCAAAAGGTGTCCACCAGAAACAACCTACTCCGAAAAGTGGCAGGTACGAAGTGGGGAGCCCAACCAAACCTGATCCGCACAAGTGCTCTAGCTCTCTGTTTCTCTGCTGGCGAGTATGCTGCGCCAGTATGGGCGAGGTCTGCCCATACCAAGAAAGTGGATATTGCTCTGAATGAAACGTGCCGGGTGGTTGCGGGGTGCCTAAAACCTACCCCAATATCAAAGCTATATCAACTCTCGGGCATTGCCCCACCAAACATACGGCGAGAAGTTACTACCAAGAAGGAACTCACCAAAGCAAACCACGACGCACTCCACCCTATGTTTGGGTACCAAAAGATAACTACACGGCTCAAATCAAGAAGAAGTCTCCTACAATCGACAACGGAACTGGAGATACCTGAGGCCACCCTGCGGCTGAACATGTGGAGAAGCGCAACTGAGGGGAATACTTGGATTGCCCCGAAAGAGGACCTAGCCCCTGGACATGACCAAGGGTGGAATATATGGAGGTCCCTTAACAGACTTCGGACCGGAGTATGCAAGACGAGGACACAAATGAGGGCCTGGCAGTTTTACAGCGGACCGACTGAATGTGACTGCGGCGTGGAGCAGACCCTGTCACACCTTCTGGAGTGTGCGCTGTGCCTGAATGGCTGCACCCAGGAAGACCTGATGATGGCCAGAAGTAACGCCATCGACGTCGCCCACTTCTGGGCAGACAGGATCTGACCCTGTTGTTTCCGACACGATTATATATATATATATGAAAATAATAATAAACATACTCTGAACATAAACTACAGAGACATCTGTCGTTATATGATGTTAACAATGGTGTATATATACATCAGGTTTCAGAATAGCCGTGTGGATAGCGCGGTGTGTAGATGAGGCAAAGGTTGCAAGGCTCGTGGATCAAAACCCGCGTTTGCTGATATTTTTCTAAATAAATTGATGCGTATAAAAAAAATGATGTATAATTGTATGTGTATTTAATTACTAATAATATTGAAATATAGTCATTGATCTATGAAATAAGATAAGACTATTGAAAAATATTATATTAAAAATTAAAAAATATATATAATCGTGTCGGAAACAACAGGGTCAGATCCTGTCTGCCCAGAAGTGGGCGACGTCGATGGCGTTACTTCTGGCCATCATCAGGTCTTCCTGGGTGCAGCTATTCGGGCACAGCGCACACTCCAGAAGGTGTGACAGGGTCTGCTCCAATTAAAAAATATATTACGGTGTCTATTATTTGCCCAAAATTCGATTAAAAAATTCATCCAAAAGGCGCCGCATTCAAGAGGTTAAAACGTGTTTTAAATACCTTGCGTTAAGGTGTTGTTATATTTATCAAAATTATAAGAATTCATCTCACGATATTCTTTACATTAAGGAGTAGTTAAATTATTTCGTAAGTGCGATATAAAGCAAGTGCGACGATCAATCTCCGTTTAATGCCGTTTTCTTTAAAGGTGCATATTTCGAACAGTAAAAAAACATGCCATTACACTTTTAAAAGCATCAAATAATAGCATTCATATGTCAAATCGATCTCTTTCACTTTTTAATTGGCATCGATTATGTGGATTTAACCCTTTACGTGCGGAAAGATCATAAAAAGTTACGAAATGAGTCAATGAAAAATAAAGTTGAATATTTATAAGTGTTTTGATTGGTCAGTGCTGCATTTATATTCGCCTTCAGAACTAAATTAAATAAATCGATTATTTATTTTAAAAAAGGGCAAATTTGATTGAAATATGTGTAGAATGACCCACAACTCAATACATATCGTGAAAAATATTTGACGAAGGAATGTCGTAATACGAAACGAAATTATATTCAATATAGTATTCGTGGGATAAATCCGCACTTCGCACTTAAGAGCAGTGCAAGTTGGTGCGGATATATCCGCACCTCGCACGTGAAGGGTTAAATCGGAGCACTTAACCGCGTATGAAACTTAATGTTCGATTCTCCAACAGGTAAAAAATAGTTTTTTTTTTAAACGTATCTTCAGGTGGTTTATATTTATTATAAGAACGATTTAATTATGGACGCTATCAAAATCAATGAAACGTTAATGTTTGGTTGGAACATTAATTTGTTCTATTACAAAAAAAAAGTAAGTGTAACATGTAATAGCAATTATTAAAAAAACGCCTATAGTGTGAATTAAGCTAACATAGGTTATCAAAAAATAATGCATTTTTATTAAGCTAGTCTTGAATTGAGCATTTTTTTTATTTGAAACATGTATTTAGTTTCAAAAACAAATTCTTCGCATTATTTTATTTTACACAAAGTCGACAGGGCTTTGCAATCCTAAAATGACTTTATAGGATTCTCAGTAAGATTTATCAATGAATTTGAAGAAAATTTACAAATAAAATAAGTTTTATGAAATTACGTGCCACAAATACAATTTTCGGTGTTTCATTAAAAAATATTCACGTTTAGAATATATTTTGTTACCTATAAAAGTATTAGTCTTCCATATTTAAATATTATTTACGAATTAAAGTCAGAAGATTACAGCTAAATATCTGACGTACGATGATATGTCCCATAGATTTCTTCGACCAATCACAATAGACGTTGCCTTGTGTGAGTGACCGGCCGTTGGACCGAGGGCCTATATAAAGGAGGACCACATTGGATCAGTCTTTTGTCTGCGCTCCCCGTTAACAGCACTCTTCGACCATCTTCCAGACAACCGTGTCCGAACTTCAGACTACCGACGTAACTTCGCGACCCGCTGTCAATCGATTCCAGAACTTTCTATATTTATTTAAATCTTACCGGGGGCATGTATAAAACTTAGATTTGATTAAATTTGATTGGGTTTTGAATCGTCGTGCGTCTGAATGACAAACAAACGCTTTATCACTGAACTAAGTCGCCTGGTGTATATTACCATAAAAACTAGTAATATCAATTATTAGGTTACCTGTATCAGATGAAGGGGACAATCTGTTGTGTGGGGGGTGGTAGGGGGGGGAGTGGTTATTGGCCGGAAGTTGAGACAATGCTCCGCGCCGGAAACGACCAGGCGCGAGCTGCGCGTAGCAATACTGCGCAACTTTACGAAACTACTGAATAATTCAGCGCACTTGCTCGGCGGACTTAAAATATGGGTCTCTGAGAACACGATATTCATTCAGCAATTTAAGCGTCAATCGACACTTGAAAATAAAAATATTTCGTTGTTATTAAAACAGAGGATTCAAATTTTAAACGTTTAAAATTTTAAACGAAAAAATGAGTCATTAAAATATGCAACATTAAATATTAAAATGTTCTTTTCGACAGGTATGGTTTAGTGATGAAATCGTTTGCTTACCAAACCGAAGATCGTTAGTTCAATCACTGAAGAAGATTGAAAAAAATAAAAAAAACGATTTTTAAGCTCTAAGAATACCGGCGGTTGGTGTGAATTTGACCCCTCATCCGTAAAATGACAGTCATATCCAATTAATAAAAATTAATGGTAGACGAAAACCCGTGAACACCACCCATACATAATAAATTTCTTCTAAAATTAGTTGATTTGTGAATGCCGATCCGCAGTTTATGACATGCAGGTTTTAGCCATATATATATATTTAAGCTCCATATAATCCACAGATAAGATTACTCCGCCGTTATCTATCGATCTTCTCCTGTATGTGTTTACATAAAATGATTTGTTTTTTACATTTTTTCTAAAGACGTAATAATATAAACAAAATGATAAATTTCAAAAGCAATGACCTAATATATCACATCAATAAATGGCATTCAATTTATTAATATTCAAGGATTAAAATGAAATGTAATATAATTAAAATAATAAATTAAATCAATGCTGAATGGAATTATAAATTGAAAAAAAAAAGACTTGACAAAGCGGCTACCAAGTTTAATTCAATAAAAATGTAGTTAATACATTAATTAGCGACTTAAGTTGGCGGGCTCCTTTGCGGTTTATAGAGATTTATTGTGATACAGAATATCACCTGTATAAAAAAACCGATATGTCTAGACCGCAAGATTAATAACGTGGAAGCGCAGGTAGCTATTTGAATTCTTCAGGTAGATAATGATTTAGAATACGTTTGATGTGATCTCTTGATGGGCAGCTTCTCAAATATATCGATTCTGAGGATGTAATATATTATTGGGTTTTTATTGTTGCAATCTCGGGTACAGAACGTTCGGTATTTTGCTGGCGCGAATACTCGACTTGGTGATGAAAATTGAATGAAAATGGTTACAATTTTGATTAACATTTTTGTAGTTATAAATAAACGTTATATCTATTTTCCATTTAAAAAAAACAATTTTAAATAACCGTCCTTTTAATAAATAGTTAAGTATACTAAATTTAAAAGTGTTGAATACCCTCAGTTATTTGAGTTAAGGTGTCATATTTACACTACCTATATAAAACATTAAAGGAAAGCTTTTGGCTGATTTCATATTCAATATGAACATATTTTTTTGGTTAAAAATCGGAAAAAACAATTAAGTCAAATGAAAATTATTTATGGTGAAGCCGCTAAAGAAACTGTAAAGGGAGTATTTGTAGCAAGTGTTCGAGGACATGAGTTATAGCTCTTATTATGCTGAGCTGAAGAGGATTGCGGAGGATCGAGAGGAGTAAAGATCGTGTACAAGATTTTGTTGGTGCAAACCAATCCACCGGATTGATACTACGAAAAAGAAGAATATGTTTCAGATATGGAACGGATATTGAAAGTTTTTTTTTTTAGTTTCAAAATATGAGATTACTTAATGCTTCAATTGATTGAAATGACTTGCCTTTATAAGACTAACAGTTTAAAAAGCTGTTTTAATGTGAGCTACCGGTGGTAATGCGAAAATCGTTGGTCGACGCCTCAATAAAATTGTAATCACCACCGTAATTAACTATTCGCCAATAAAGATAAGAACTATTCGAAAGATCGGGTTTCATTTCTCACGAGGCTGCACAGCGGCAAAGTAAAAATGTATACCGGACTAATAATTGATTGCACAGAGATAAATCAAGCAATAAAGATACCCGAACATTGTTTTTATGTTGATGCAGTTAAATTCTAACATCATCAATCAAGACTAATTAGCCACTGGACCACCCACGTGAGTCTCCATCTCTCACTGTCGTCCGATTTTTAAATAAAGCAGCCTTTCACTGTCATTTAGTACATTGATTAGTGATCGATTTGTAAAAATTCGCAATGAGAACGTTTATCTTATATATTCGTTAAATAATCAAAAGAATGAGGAGTAATAGTACTGTAACATGCTGTGTAATGTTTTATTTTTATTTTTATATAAACACATATAGGAGAATACCGACAGACAGTGATAGTGATTCTGAAGTCTCATCTGTGAAATTCTATGACGCTTACCATGATGCATATGGCTGAGCGCTGCATGTGGAGAGTGTTGAACCGCCAACGTCATAGACTACAGCCCGAGAATCACGCATCATCCTTATTATTACAGGAATTTACTATGAATGGGTGGTCTTCACGGGACGACTTTCGTCTGGCACCAATTTTAATTAATAGGCTATGACGGGTATTTTACGGATGAGGGATCAAATTCACACCAACCCGAGGTATTTAAGACCTGAGAAATCGATTCAAAATCCTTTTTTTTATATATACGTCGGGGATCGAATCCACAACCTTCGGCTTGCAAAGCAAACACTCCACATGCAGCGCTTAGCCATATGTGGCATGGTAAGCGTCATAGAATTCCACAGATGAGACTTCAGAATAACTATCATTACCTGTCGGTATTCTCCTGTATGTGTTTACATTAAAAAAAAACATGTGCAACAAAAAAACGTACATACATGTATATACGAGTATCATACTGCTCAGGAATCTATAAATAACGGTACATAAGATGATAAGATTACAATAAGCACCACTAGAGATGTTTTTCTCTGTGGAGATTTTAAGGTCCTTTATTCGTAAAAGATAAGTGGCCTTGTTCGTGGAACGTGAAGCACCCCTGTCATAGTCGATGGACGCAGGTTCGAAAGTTCAAAAGAACACTCGGGCCGACCAAAATGACATTATTCCAGGGCTATTATATGCCCGAGTCACTTGCGACAAAACAACCCCACTTGCATTTCGAGAGGGGTCGATATGTACTCAGATATCGGAAAGAATTGATAAAAAATTGATCTAAAATACCTATTTAAAAATATTTTTCTTTAATATTTATTTATTATAAGAAAGCTTCACGCCGCTTATAGTACGTATCAGTAAGCATATATTAAAACTTAACATCCTCCTCTCTTTAAAAGGTTGTTATTCAGTCGCGTAGTGGCAGGATGGTGAGCAGATTAATAACACACAGACTTTTTCTGAAGCACATTGATATATATATTTCGACAACTTTACAAACTTATGGCCCGACATAGTAAAAGTATTCAGGCCGGGCCTCAATACAATATGCTCTCGCCGACGTCGGCACACGGCTGCCTGCCGTGCGGCGCCATGGTCGGTCACACAGCGCCCCAGTGGCGATCTATGAGACTAGTCCAAAATGCCAATATGGCGACATATACATGTACGACAAGCGAAAAGAAAGAGACGAAAGATTGTACATCGAGGTTTTCGGTACCAGTCAGCAAGGGCTATATCATGCTGATGACAAAATGTATAGAAGGGCTTATTTAATTTTTATTTTAAACAAGTTGTCCGGCAAACAATTATCGAAACCAGCAAATAATGCCTTGTTTAATTTTATCCAAGAGATGACGTCGTGTGCAAAATGGTGATGCATAGAATGGCATTATTTGGAAACGGTATAAATCTAAAAACCGTGCCATAAAAATGTATGAAATAATTTATTTCTTTCATTATTTTTTCTCGTGACTTTTTTTGATGTTTTGATAATTGTTTTTCTATTCGAGTTCAAAACTAGAAAATAATATCCTATTACTTCGCTCTATTCAACTTTATTCTTTAAATATGATAAACCACTTAGTTAATGCGTTCTACAAGTAATCTGTGAATTTTTGTCCGTTTTATTGGAAGTTTGTTAAATACATGTCTGTTACATCGAGGTTTCACTGTATTTATTGCTTTAAAAGTAGACCTAAAATAGCTTTGGCACACTGAGCTTTCGATATAGCGCAACACTGTCGTCTTGATGGAGTTGTATGTAAACATGTCAAGTGGTCTGAAAAGCTCTCGGGTGTGGTGCCGAGGTTCTGCATGCTAAGGACGCTGGCTCATGCGACCACGTGCTCCAACATCCGGCGGAAGGAGCAAAGTCGCAGGAGAGTAAACAACACAAAAGTAGAACCTATCTTTACTCGTCTCTAAAAGGTTAAAGACATATTGTAGAGTCGCGAATAAGATGTGTTATGACGTTTAATTTGAGACAGCTTTCAATTTGAAAATGAGCTTTTTGCGTACTAGTACGTGCTTAAGATAAATCTATTTTAAATTGCATGGAGACCATTTGATTCCATTGTAATAATACAACAAATATGGTGTAATGTTTATTACTAATATATATTAATATTGACTAAGTATTAATTGGTAGTGATTTTATGTTGATTTCAATGATACACGTAAATGAATAAATGACGAAAGAATTAAAAAGCGTTCTTTTAAAGAATAAATTGCGACGTCATAGAAAAGTGATATTCTACAAAAAATTGCAAGAAAATATATTTCATTAAAATATGTTAATGAAAATAGAGGGAGACAAAGGTTTTCTTTATGCTTCCAACCTTATCTGTCTCCCTCTCTAATCATTCCCCGATAGACACCCCCCTACCTCTCCTACATAAAATGGGTTTGACCACTTATAAAGTACTATCGCAGCTCAGTCACCAAAACTGCAGTCTCCTAATAGAGAACTTATCTATGTTCCAGATAGGTACACCCGTGCTCGTAGCCATCCATTGTTTTTAGATCCCAGTTGATGCTTGTGGAGCTTCAAGCACTCAATTTGCTACAACGGCAATGTCGCTCCTAAATGGCCTACCAGCACACCTCGATCCTTTTCTTACATCCTTTTCCTCTTTTATTGATGGTATTGTTCTTCTTGATCTCTGTGATCTTTGACATGTGTCATCTTCTTATTCTTTTGTGTTATTTTTATTCTTTATTATTTTCTCTATTTATTGTATATTTATGTTTACTCTGTTTCTAAATATTTGTAAAAATTGGAATTTCGATTCTGTATATAAATAAATAAATAAATAAATAAACTAACTAAATTAACTGATTATTAAAAAATAAAACAGTCATCATGTTAAGTCATAAAAAACGTTAATTATGCTAATGAGTTTTCTCAGAATCAAGAGTATAATATGTAATATGTAGAATAACTAATCACTTTTAACGAGTAACACTCACAATGTATAAAAATACATTAAATGACATATGTTTCGATAAGAGCGTGTGATTTCTACTGGAAGTATTGTGTTAACACAACAATTGTTGTGTTATTTGTGAATTGTTTTATTTTTTACGTATTTTTTTGTTGGACGTTGTGATAGTCGATAACACAAAACATTATCTGGTGTTGTTCGAGTCGTTTCTGGGATTAGAAGATGATAAGCTACCAACTGGGCGTTCGAAAGATGAGATTTAGAACTGCACAGTGTGTGATTCTAAGTAAAAAAATACAACCAGATAATTCTATTTAATAATAATTCGAAAAAGTGCGGATTTTTTAACCATTAATTATTATACATAAATTATTTTAGCGTGATTTTTAAAATGGATATAATCGTAGATACGATTGACAGGTATACCGACAGCCTTTTGGATTACTCGGCCCTATCGGACATGCAGAGTTTGTGGCCACTAAAAAAATTTCCCCGCATTTACAATCTTTGCTCGTATTTTCGCTGAGAGAATCTATCTTCCATCTTCATCTCTTCACAACCTGTGAATGCGATTTTAATCTCTTTCTCGGGTTCTTTCTTTTATCACTTCTGTGCAGTGGCCACAATTGTTCAGAGGGGACTCCCACTGGACTTATCAGTTGCTAACTGATCATAATCTCAATGAGCGCATCATCAAGGAGACTTAACTGTCCTCCGGAGTGATGCGGGTGTGAGGCAGGTAAAGTCCAGTCCAGTCTACAATGAACTCGGTGGAGCTACGAAAGGCAGAGCTAACATGGGATATGGCGAAGACTATGGTGGCTGACAGAACTTTGTGGCGGCAGCTTGTGAATGCTATATGCTCCAGTTAGGGGAGTGTATATGGTAATCATGATGATGACGACTGTCTTATTATTATTAGCCGTATAATACATGTAGTCTAATTGTGTAATATATAATAATGCGCTTTGAATACTTCTAGTGTAAGTGTTTTGAATGTGTGTTTTATGGATAATTGACTTATATCGAATCGCTGGATTCTTCAGGGGAGCTTGGTGAGTATCAGGCTGATAAAGTGGAGTGGGGGAGAGGTCGCTAGCTGGCGGAAGCTGCGGTTGCGAGCTGATAAGCAGCCGACCGCGATACTGCCTCCGATAGTGTCAAGCTTGCAGCGTTGGGACCTCAATGTGACCATTCCAGGACATTTCAATGCGCATGAAACGAGGACAATACACGATAGTGAGTCAAGGGCATACGTGAAAATTGTTAGATATAATTATACACCTCGAACATTGTACATGAGTGTTTATTAAAGTATAAATGTACAAATAATTGAATTGCAATAGTGAGTGCATTAAGAACTACCTGTAAACATCGCATTTCACGGGATTATACGAGGTTTATCGGTAAAAAAGGTACAAAGTACACTACAGAATCGCGGGATCCACCATAACAGCGCTTTTCAGGACTGTAGCGCCATGAGAACCTTATTTTACGGATAACCCTCGTAATCGTGTCTAACTGCCCTATCGTTAAAAATCTAATTATTTAAGCCTCGAAGACATCAGGTTTATCATTCAAACTGCTTATAAAACATTTAATAATAAACACATCAAAAGTCTCGAATACAACTGTTGTCTTACCATACTACACACTGTCGTTATAAAAACCATAATTTGGAATCTGAATATTAAACCGACGATCGCCGTAAGCACACATGTGCGCTCTACGTAGACGATCGCTGTAAGTGCAGCTGTGCGCGCCTCGCAATATTCGAAAGATGTATATGAAAATTAATTCCGATTTTCTCACAACGACATCTCTAAATGTTTAAAAATATTAACAAACTAAAAAGGTCGATAGTTTGGAAGATATTCAAGAGATGATTGTTGCGTTATTTCTACAAACATGTGGCGTAGAATAATAATTGTACAAAATATTTTTTTGAAACATTGCAAACAAATTATGCATATATTTAAAACAAGTGTTATCCATGATGATACATACTAATTACATAATATGTACTAATTTCTAGACTCTATGAGGTATAAATTGCTCAGTACAATGTAATCTCAATCCATGTTTTGTGGTGTCACGTCTTATCGTTCACAGACACCGACGTGAGGCGCACTGGATGTCTGGTGCACGGGATAACTGGTGCACTGACTGTCCCGCTAACCTAACCTAAAGATTTGTCTAGTGATCGTGTCCAGAAATCCATAGGTCTCGTTAACGAAATAACTTAGGTTACGTTAGATTAGCGAGACAGCCAATGCACGTGCTGTCCTGTGTGCCAAATGTCCCATGAACCAGACGTCCAGTGCGCCGCACGTCGTAACTGATGAGAAATCCTTTTTGAACAAGTCACACTCTTCACAAGTAATTCAAATCATTATTTTTTTTTCACTTACATATTTTTTATTGAATAGTTTTTTTAAGTATTTAAATCCATATAATATTTAAAAACGTATTGACAATTCCTTATACAATATTTTAAATATTTCATACATGAATTTGAACGATAATATATTTGAAAATCACTGGCGAATAATACGTTGCTATTTGTTTTTTTGATAAAAAATAACCGCACACATTTACGAACACACCGCATGTGGAAACTGTTATTAATGCTTTATAATTATAATAAATAGGTAAAGCGAAAAAACAAATCCCATAAAATATTACGCAATCTTAACCTACCTACCTGACTATTAAATTATACCTACGTATTCGCTAGCCATAAAGTAAGAGAACTCTTGCGCAGGCGCAGTGCATCATCATTAATTACGTGTTTTTTTTGCAAATGGCAATATTATTATTTGGCAATGATGTAAACACTTGTGTGTAATGATAATATATCTGTGTATGTCAAATATAAGTAAATGTCAAGACATGCTATTTATTGATCCTGTAATTACGAGTATTTTCGCATCGTATTATTTGACGAATGAACATGTTACGACAACAATGACATCACCAGATATAAATAAAATATTATATAATTCTTCTTTAGCCTCGCCATTTCCCATCATTTGGGGTCGGGTCTCCTTGTGAACATTCGCCATGTTTGTCTGTCCTGCGTTGCATTCTCGGTCAAGCCCAGAGTTTTCAGATCCTTGTCTACGGTTGAAGTCTAGATTGCCGTGGTCTTCCAGATCTTCTTCTTACCGTGGGAGTATTAAAATTATCATTTTTATCGTGCATCATGTTTTTTTTTTATCAATTACATTATATAATTATCTTCTAATTTTTATAGACGTATCAGTACATGATTTTTTAGAGCATGGCCGGTCACGACCGGTGGCTATGACGCTCAGCCAGGGAGGCTGGACGCTGCGTGCAGGATACGTGTGTTGTGTTCGTGTTTGTGTGTGGGTTGGGGAGATTGCGTGTATATTGAATTATATATTTATTTATTTCTTGAAGAGATCCAGATTCTAATAAGGAGTAAGCAAAGACACTGGAAGAGCATCCCAAAGCTTACAGGCGGCATTAAGCACAAGGTACAAGAAGGAACTTTGTAAAATGCCAGTTCTTGGTCGACACATATTAACCGTGAATGTATATTCGACAAGTGTAAGACGAGTTTTTCGGTTGTGCGTGGGTGCAGGAGGAATTATTTCTTTATGTCCTGAACAGCAGCGACCGTGGTAATAACGGTAGAAAAGACTAAGTGAACCAATCTTACGCCTGTGTTCCATTCATTACTGGTTAGACATAAGAGTATTATTGTTCATCAAACGAATCGCTCTTCTTGAGTTATTCAAAGTCATCTCTGGAGGGTACAAGAACTGGTGTTATTACAACATGCTATGTTCGTATCTTGATAAAACTCATCACCAACATATCTTCATATATCTCCATTCAGAAGCTATTCCCGATGACGTGGAATTCTACGTTCTGAAAAAATAATCGTAAATCTCTCGTTTATCCCAAGATATTCCAGCGTCTTTCAAGACAAACGTCCCACGACGATCTGAAGGAGAGATATACGACACCGCAACTGATTCCCAAGAATCCGCGGATAATCTCGCATTATCTCGTTTAACGGCTCTTGAGCGTGTCGTTTCCCCTAACAGATGGACCACTTCAAAGATAATTTAAGTAATTATTACGATTCTTCAGCAAAAGCTCGAGAGATGCGTTCCTAGAAAGCTCGCCAGTGGACACTGGATTGTTGTGTATTACAGAAACGCTTTTGTACTTGCAGTCGTAATTATTATTTCTGTGCTTTGGAATCGAGAGCCAATGAAGACATTAGTGTCCTCGTGATTATTGAATGCTAGATGTTGAAGTTTATGAGCCGCACTTTAGTACTCAACATAATTAAAATATAAATAGACTAGTATTATATAGTATATATTAAGACTAACCTGCTATGCAATGGCGCCTATTGAGATGTAGATTGTATGTACCGGTCATTGAATCACTTTAGAAAGCTCGCTACCTATCTTTATAATGCCAGAGCTTTTTTCAACTGCATGCGCAATATCTGGGACTAACAGCTACACTCAAGCAAAACAGAGTTCTTACTATAAAGCGCCAGTATTATTACGAAATTCATAATTAAGAAACAAATATGAATAAAGTGTAATAAAAATAATATCATTACATAATAGAATCGCTGAAAATATGTTGTTTGAACATATCGTTACCACAAATTGCCGCCATTTAGTTCTCTCAGCTGCCACTGTCCATTCTTCATTCTAGGATATATGAAGGTTCTCTTGGGAACATACTAAGGAGCTTGGGATCGTTTCCATAGAATTCGCGTACTAAATTTTGTTTTTCACACAACATTTGATATTAAATGATCCGTTGTTTAGAATAGGCGAAATTGCCGCATAGCATAAACACGTCCAAACAAAAGAATTGTCAAAAATTGACTAAGCATCCATAATGGCCGACATTATCAGCACAAGTGCGGAATATAAATAGGGATATAAATACCAACGTAGTGACACAAAAAATAGAAAATTGAATATACTCGTACGTATCCCGCGAAAATGAAAAAGTAACTTTATTTTATGAACACCTCTCATATATGGTTCCGACAACCTCTAGAGCAGAAGACCGAGTGCTTGAATAGGGGTAGTTGAAGTATCCAAGGCACAATTTCGGATGATTTGATTATCTGATTTTTTAAGGCAAGGTATGATAAGCCTGTGTCATAAAAGGCTCAACCCGATTTATGCTAAGTGGATAAAAATGATAGGTGAAGTAATACTTCCTTATGATTACCTATAACAAATTAGTTCTTCAAAAATCGATAGAGACGAATCTTGATTTTTATAGATCAAATGATAAATAAGTTATGTAGAAAATATGTCTATTGAAAGAAACATAATAAAAGCAAAAATATCTTACACTGTCAATCATTTATAAGGACCGATGATTAGATTCCATTTGTACCTGCCTGATTATATCTCTCAAGGAGAAATAAAATGTTCGGATTACAGAGATTACAAATGGCACACGTGTTCGATGTGGAAGAGAGCATTCTGAAGGGCGAAGCTCAAAGTGAACCCTTTTCAATCCAAGGGCCTAATTCCACAATAGGGGAAAGTGCAAACAGCTTTATTTACCGTTGGACGCCTTTGAAATGGAGCGAGGTTCTATGAAATGGGAGTAAATCTAATCACATGGACGCAAAGGCCAGACGTGGATATAAAATTTGATTTAGAAAGGAAAACCTTTTCACATATAAGTAATTTTATTTTTGTGATATTTGACGTGGATACAATTTTTTTTACTACACTTTAAAGCAGCTTTACTCAACCAGTGGTTTTCATTTTAGTCGCTGAGCCGCAAATAATATGCAAAATTTGGGTAACGCTGCATTTCGTCCCCAGACAATTAGTTCCCAGACTCATCGGTAACGACGTGGGACGCACTTGACTTCTATTGCACGGGACATTTGGAGCACTGGATGTCTCGCTAACCTAACCTTACCTAAGTTATTTCGTTAACGAGACCTATGGATCTCTGCACTCTACGATCACTGGAAAAATCCTAAGTTTAGTTTAGGTTTGACGTAGTTTAGGCATACGATGGTTTGACATTGTGACCAATAACGAAGTAAGAAAGAGGATAAGACAACATTCCACACAAAAATCAGTCAAGATTCGAATGTGGACTTGGTTGACACAATTTCTTTGGATGTTGTAGAAGAGCATGAAATACAGCTGCCTTTCATTCAAATTATTAGGCTCTAACCGTCATTGAGGGTTGTCGGGAGCTATATATGCTCGGCGAAGCTGGGAGAAACAGAGCCAACATGGGATGAGGCGAGGATTGTTGCAGCTGCCAGCTTGTGGCGGCATTCCGCAACGAAATTAGAGGAGCAGACATGATGATGATTTTTTCTTTCCATAAGTATCTGTAGAATATGCCACCACAACGTGCAATCGCTACTCAGCTGCCATGACATATTTACACCCTAAATTCCATTTTAAAATATCTAATCTGCCGGTGGTCATAGCTCAATGGTCAAAGCGTTTGCTTTGCAAGCCAAAGGTCGTGGGTTCGATCCCCGATGAAGATTTAAAAAAAAACGGTATTTTTAATCGATTTCTGAGCTCTATAATACCCCGGTTGGTGTGAATTTGATCCATCACCCGTAAAATATCAGTCATAGCCTATTAATTAAAATTGGTGGTAGACGAAAGTCGTCCCGTGAAGACCACCCATTCATAGTAAATTCCTGTAATAATAAAGGATGATGCGTGAATCTCGGGATGTAGTCTATGACGTTTAGCCATATACACCATGGTAAGCGTCATAGAATTCCACAGATGGGACTTCAGAATTACTATCACCATCTGTCGGTATTCTCCTGTATGTGTTTACATAAAAAAAAAAAAATCTAATCTGATAAATCTTTGAATACCTGTAATATCCTGTAATAATGATACTGGTATCTCAAACACTACTGCAGCCTTTATAACTAGACTTAATTAAACAAAAAATTAACACGTTTTTAATTATAAAAATTGTTATTACTTTAGCTTATGTTGTTATTATTTTTAAAGCATTATTGTTATTAATCTTGTAAACGTTTTTAATGAATGAGTTTTACATGATTGTGTTAAAAATTTAATTATATATTATATACTATGTATGGTGTATTTACTTGCCTCATTCGTTATATTGCTAACGCAGATTACATGGCGGAATTAATCTTAAATTAATTAATCATGTGTCGATTAATTGTTAAGTAAATAGTGTAACAAAAAGTTGTAGAAAAAAACCTTTTAATACACATCACGACTGTAGGAGACGTTGTTGGCAATAAACATTAAACGCCAATAAGTACTACGTAAATATGTGTAAGTAAATGTTTTATACAAATATATATTAAGCATTAAGACCTTGATTAAGTGGAGCATTTTTTTATCTTTCTCATATTAGGTCTTACAGAAAAAAAAACCATTACATATTACCTAGTGTTTTCGATAAACTAGGCTCGATTATCACAGTTTTTGAAATGAATTTTGGATAAATGAAAACCGCTGCTTTGCACGCACTGTGCCGTATCTTCTAGAAGACTGCAGTTTCGTGATCTATGAAGGCTTCATCAGTAAGTTTGTACACGTTGGAACTGATGAATCCTTCATAGATCGCGAAACTGCAGTTTACTAGCAAGTGTGTGCTCAGAGTGATCCATTTATAACAAGATATGAAATACTTCGTACGTAGTAGTATCAATCCTGTGGATTGGTTTGCAGCAACAAAATCTTGCATCTCGATCTCCACTCTTGTCGATCTTATGCAACCCTTTTTAGCTCAGCACACTTACTACAAAAACTCCCGTCTAGCATTTTAATAAAAAAAAAAATTTTTCATTAGAGTCATGAAAAGCCTAAAACGATAGACTTGTTAGTAGGTGTATGTTACCAATAGCTAGTGTATTTACTATACATTTACAGACTAATCACTTAACATGTCTATTAAATGGGACTGTATTATGGTTGGATCCAAAGTTATTTGGGGTAGGATATATTAAGTCCTGGATATTGTAGGAGTAGGACATACAAGAAAGCGCACGTGCTACAGGGGTTATATTCCACCGGAAGTGGATAGACTGCCTAGGAACACGTGTGGCTTACACGTGGTGCAAGGGAACGCGAGCCAACCACCTGAAACATCCTGAGATGAAAAAAAACGAAAATAAATTAATGTGTCATACGATGCCTTTACAAGGCCATTATTTAAGTGATTTTAAAACTCAGAGGTTTCATACAAAGTTTTATTCTTTAAAAAGTGATATTATTATTTATTATTTTAGACTTCTATATTCAAGTATAAAAGATTTTAAAATAATAGAAATCAACTTAACTCATTTTAGATAAACAAACTGAAGAAAAAGTGTTAAAAGGATTGATACCACTTGTAAAAAGGTATGTTAGATATTCTCGGTTTACAGTTACTGAAGGGATGTTTTTATATACTCGTACTGTACAATACGAGTCTCTATCAAGACATTGATAAGTACACTATGTTTAATGAAAATATATATGATTACGAGTACATAACATGAATTCCAAATGCAATAATACACTAATGGTGATATCGTAATAATACATACACTGTTTATTGAGCTATGTACAAATTTCAAAGGGTAAATTAATATGAAATAGTCGCTTGCAAATATTTTCGCTAACGATATTTCAAGACGTACCGAAGTGAAGCAATAACAAGCAAAATGTTTGTGTTTAAACATTTCTGGAAACGTATTATTGAGTCTACAATTGTATTTGATGTTATATTAATAAGTTTGTTTGACTTATTGTTAGTTCAAGTATTTTTAAACGCTGACTAAAGTATGAGTAAGGAATATGAAAATATTTTTATTATTAGTAGATTTCTTATTATTGTAAGGCTGGAAATTGCTTTATTCAAATTTGTTAACCATTTACGTGCGAAATGAGATTTCATAAAAAGTCACGAAATAAGTCAATTAGTCAATGAAAAATAGGGGTGAAATATTTAAGGACGATTTTTTTATGTGTTTTGATTGGTCAGTGCTGCATTTATATTCACCTTCTGAACTAAATTAAATAAATACATTATTATTTTTAAAAAAGGGCAAATTTGAAACGTGTAGAATAACTCACAACTCAATACTTATCGTAAAAAAAATTGACGAAGGAATGTCGTAATACGAAACAAAATTATATTCAATATAGTATTCGGATAAATCCGCATCTCGCACTGAAGCGACGTTTTATTGTCAGGGCGTGGGATAAATCCGCACCTCGCACTTAAGAGCAGTGCAAGTTGGTGCGGAAATATCCGCACCTCGCGTCTACCATTTATTCATTCAATTCACTAATCATTAAATTTTGTTGGTTTGTAAATTTTTCCGCATTGTATTGAAAGCAGCAAAGGAGTCTTTTAATAACTGCGCAACCGATCGCAGGTTGTTTCACGTTTCAGTGCCTTTTCAGCGCCGGGCGAGACGGAAACAAAGAAAAGTACTCGAAACCCACGTAATTACCTAACTAGTGTATGGAGTTTATTTAAATATTGTTTAACTCGGGAAGATAGCGAACGAAGTCTTTATCGCTTGTCTGGTTAATGCAAAGTGAAAACTGAAACATGTCCTGGCATTCTGTTTGAAATAACAAACTTATCGGCATTTTAAATACTGAGCGTTTTTGTAGTTCACTCATATGACAATCTTTGATAAATTGTTCAACAGTATAAACAGTACTTTTTTTAACATATTCTGCTTCATATTTGGAATATATGGACATCGCAAGTTTCCGTTTCACAGTTCTGTAAGCTCGGAGTGTCTATGCCTTATCCCAGAACACCTGTATACTCGGAGGTCTACATTGGAACATAGATGGTTTCTGGAAGCCTTCAGGGCATGATTCCGCGAATTTTCATAGACTGCGGGTTTAGTAGTAGAGAAGTATTAGGGTGTTTAATAGAAAAAATATATAAAAATATAGATATTTATGAAACGTATAGAATACTAAGAAAACCAAAGCAATAAAAATAAGCAACAGAAAGTTCCAGTGCTCATGAAATAAACAACTCTAACAAATTCGTGGAGTTCGTGCCTGAACTGGGTCTCTCTTACGTGGAATATATGAACATCCGAAGCGATATGGTTGAACAGTCTGATCCCTCTCGAGCTTACAAATCGTTTAAAAATACTTTATTTAATCTCCTTCGGGGATCAAACCCATGGCCTTCGGTTTGGAGAGCAAACGTTTTAACCACTAAGCTAAACCCGCTGTAATTAGATGTTTTATTATAATAGAAGAAGAAGAAACATTTTTTTTCCTTAAATTAACAATTAATAATCAAATTTGAGATATTTATTTTTTACAGTATATCACTGGCAAATCCGACGTACACTCAGCATATTATAATGATTTATATTGGCGTATCTATGTCCGAAATTTCATCGACCATTTTAAAAACAACAAAAAAAACGTTTATTGATCACGTGAAAATGAACGAATGTACATTTTTGAATAAGAAAATTTTCAGTTTTTACTGTTTTATTATTTTTATGATTTTCTGACTATGTATTAAATTATGTAATTTTATTGTTATGGTCTCTAAGCAACACTAAAATAAATAAATCAGAGATTTTTTATGACTTGTAAAGGGTATTGTTTAAGAAAGGAAGTATCAGGTAGCGTTATCGTCGCAGTTGGAAAACCAGTTGAAAGCACAATTCTGAATTTTTGAAGGGCGATAATAAATAAAGACTGGTTTACTTCAGCCATTCATTGCGTTAACGGTAATTTAAAGATATAATACTACAGTAGACCTACTAAGTTATCGGCTATCAACGCAATATAAAACAGTTAACGTTACGTATGTTTAACAAACTATAAAACACACTTGTCAATAATATTCAGTAATTCTACGGAACAAATTGTTTGTTTGTAAACTACTTGCATCATAACATTATTTCTTTTACTCCATACTACAGTCGATCAGGAGGCGAAAATGGACACGTTTTTTTTCATTTTTTCTTAAAGAAATGTAGAAAAAACTATACAGTTGCACGAGGTATCCTGCAAGTTACACATACGGTTATGCGTCAGATAAACAGTTGAAGAACATAGGAGCCTATTCCATGTGAGCCTCGTTAGCCGCGCGCGAAGCCCTGACGATTTCCTTGATGAAGTTTAACAGCAAGGGACTAAGCAGACGTCAGAACTAAGCAGCAGTTCAGGAAAATCCTTCCAAGAAATGGCAGAGACTGGCAGGCAACAACACAGAACGCGTCTCCTATTCTCATGGATGATGCACTCAATCTGAGAATGTCTCACTGTCTGTTGTATGCCTGGATCACATGGACAGTGGATATGGTTGGGATGATTGAAGGACGCTGCAAGAGAGCATAAACTACATCAGCCTTTTCTTCAAGCCCCCGGACTCACGCCGTGTTGGAAGGGCATCGAGAACTATACAGAAATTAATGTACTCGACGGAGCTGCAGGAGGCAGATTTAACACAGGCTGAAAAACCTTTTTTTTAAGGCTACAGTTCGTGAATGCCATATGCTCCAGTTAGGAGAGCGGATATCGTAATGATCATAATAAAGAACCGTCATTTTTTTATTTTTGTGACTCTTTTTCTTCTAGAATCTACACAATTACTTGTATACCCACATTTGGTGTTGCTCACCAAAGATCGTCACTTGACCTCTATCGAAAAGGTTCTCTGAAAACAATGCCTTAATCTCAAAGCAACCAGACCAAGAGGTGTTAACAAAAAAAATATATAGCATGGTACTAGTGAGAGGCTCCTTTTGAGTATGCGTCGATCAACCGCCTTTTAGTTTCGTGTTCAGCATGTGTGACGGTAGCCGAGCACTTGTACCGAGAATCTATAACACTTGCGATGTTTATAAAAGCCAACGTAATATCTAGCCGTGCAACTACCCACGCTATTTACGTGGCATTTACTCGAGCATTTATGTAAATTCTGATGATAGTGGTATCGTGTTTACGTTATATGACGTTATTGTAATGATCATTAGTAGCAACGAGTAACGTTCACAATGACAATGATATTAATGTGACACATTAATTTAATTAGTTCTGTATTATGACGCAGTTATATGTATTATTAAAGATACTTAAAAAGAGAAAAAAATAGATATAAACGAATACACTTTATTTCTAAGCAGTTAATACACGCATACGATTTTACAGCAAATATCATCTTTTATGACATACTCCTCATCGATAAATCGGAGAAAAATATCTTATAATATGAAATTTGCTGTAAATTTGTATGTTTGCATCAATTGTTTAAGGCAACTAATTATTTTTTTCTTATTCAAATAAGAGCCAGTAAATATTTAAGATATGATCAGTAATATTTTTATTTTTTTTAAATTGTAAAAATAATAAACTGGCAGTAGAAAAATATGAAATGGCAATATAAAATAATAAATTGGCAATAAATAAAAATAAAAAGGTTAAGTTAGGCTTCAATTTTATGTCCTAATTATTCATATTCCTTATCATAAATTTGCATGTTCCGACCATTCACTTACTAGCTATCAAAATAAAACTGACCATTTATAAATATAAAAATAAATACTGCCAGGATTGAGTATATTACTGACATTTTAATTTCACAAGAGACTACATTCATATTGACACAGGATGCTG
Source organism: Glossosoma conforme (assembly GCA_022606575.1). NCBI lineage: Eukaryota > Metazoa > Arthropoda > Insecta > Trichoptera > Glossosomatidae > Glossosoma > Glossosoma conforme. Next base: position 486,558 of record JAGTXR010000007.1, read on the forward strand.
CCAATTTATTTAATCTGCTGCCAGTTTATTGAAATACCTACCAATTCATTTAATTTACTACCAAATCCTTGAATAAGTTACTGAACAAAAAAATACAGGCCATTGTTGAATATTGGTATGGCTCTTCAATGATATATAAGATTGTATATACAATATTGATGCCATTACCTATTTAATGTCCTCTCTAATCTAATATGTATTGTACATCTATATTCTCAAAAAATATATAAAAATAATAAAGTAAATAACATAATATACCATAAATAAGTGATTATTACATTACCTTTCCAAACCATAATCATATCCAGCGTGATCCAATATATTTGTAAACTTTATCCAATATCGCACATATTAAGCTAAGTAGATCGCGATAAGAATGATGTATAATTTTGAATTTATTCCACATAAGAAACACAAACACAAACAATCACTTGACTCGACAAAAGAAAATTAATCAATTATCTATTCAGTCAAAAGAACGGCACTCGTGAAAGCACAAAAAAATATTTTATTTCAAAGGAAATAATAATCAAATAATAACTCTTTATTGTGTGATATTTTGTATTGAGTGAAAGCCTTTCATTGAAACTCTCGCTTCCTTTTCAGCGCGTGAAAGCAGTGAAATAAATCAACAAAGAACGGCCTGAAGAAGCGACAGGAAGTTTGTGTCAAGTGTCTGAAAGGTCGCGGGGATTTCCCCGATTTTCAACGCAAGGCTTCGCTGGAGAGACGCGCTCAGGCCGTTTGCTGAAGTCAGTGACTGGCGGAGTCTTCTTCGAAAAGTCTTGAAATCAAAAGTTGAACAATGGGGCCGCGGTCGTGGAGGAGGATGGACCGCAAGTAGACCGCGACGCCGCGGCGAGGGGGCTGCTGATGATGATGGTGATGATGCTCGCTTGCTCAACTGTTGAGGAAACTTGATGGATGGAGTGCAAGACATGAGTGGCAGGCCATGAACGATAGCAGCACTACCTTCTTACTATGTTTTGAGATAGATATACTATTGGAGAGTATGCTACAAGCTTTAGCGAAAGATCATAAAAATGCTGAATGCAACGTTATTTAACCTTTTTACTTTCGCATCTTTTAGAGTAAATACGACTCTCCAATGAAGCATTTTTTAAATTAATTATAACGGAGATTTGATATCATTGGAAATATATTATGAAATTAAGGTGTTCATGCTATATTAACCCGCCGGGTCACGTCCGTGAGCCCATGCGCACTGGTTGGTCCGCATTTTATAGGTGAAAAATCTTTAGACCTTCTATAACGTTTCATTTTGCATTTTTAACGGAGATATTTCCGATGTTTGCAGAGATTTTTCGGAAACAAAAATCCCTTCTATGTTGTTATTTTGAGTTGAATAATTATAAAACTAGTATTTGAAGCATGAATGTACTTATCTAATCTATTTTCATATATCACATTGGTTCTTGTATCCTATGATGCATAAAAAACTATTCTAAGAAAGTACCAAAACGATATATCACATCAACCGATGTCAACGGTCGGGGAATCTTATGACGGCATATGCCGTCAACCGATGCGAAAGGGTTAATGCAGTACCGGTTTTAGACCCTGCGACGCCCTAGGACAATTTTTTTCTAGCGCCTCATATCGCTTATATTTTTTAAAATATAAGAAAGATTGTAATATAGTCAATGATCTATAAAAGTAGATTAGAATATTGAAATAATAAAATAATATTCTAATAAAAATTAAAAAAAATATATATAAGAAAGATTGGTGGCCCTCGGTGCCCTTAGTTTACTCGACGCCCTGGGGCACCGACCTACTTCGCCACCCCCTAAAACCAGCACTGGGTTAATGTTTATATTCACGCAACAACTTAGTATTTTGCAAATTCAATAACTAACAATGACTACATTCGAAAGTCACTCAATCGATGTACGAAAATTGTATTAAATTTACATTTTAAGTATATATTTAAAATGATTATTAAGGTCACGGAATATTAATAATTCCGATCCACAACACAGTGTTGTAATACTTGTATCCTTTATCGCGCTAATTAAAATTATGGAAAGTAAGATAACTAGTCTTCCGATAAGTGAAACTCCTGTAGCAAGGTCTCGACCGGCAATATCCGCAGCCTTCCGGTTGGTAATTATAATCCTTAATTAAAAATATCACAAACTGATGCAATGATCAAATTGATACGACTCCGCATCGAATGTAACGCAATGCAACACACGGCAAAAAATGTAAACAAAACGATTTCGAGCAGGTGAAAAATATAAGAGAAAATGAAGCAAGGTTAACGTGAGGATACGAAGCGCAAAACGTATACGTGTCTAGTTTGTTGCACTCAACGTTGACCACTGAGATTTTTTTAATACAGGCATATTTAATATATTGGTGCAATTGTATGTATATCTGTAATTTATGTAATCATGTAAATCTTATCATTTTTACGCGATTTACTGATATCAGAAAGTAATACGTAAAAAATATATCTTTCATATAATGAATATGTCCCAAATATTAAAATATTGCTTTTAAAAAATACCAAGTTACAATGAGTAAATCGCGTAAAAAGTAACGATCCCGTGTAAAAAAATGCGAAAAAGCGAAATAATTTTAAAAAAGGAATGGGTGTACACTGTACAGTTAACACTTGTATGATATAAACTGTTTTCAACTCGTAACGAAGATTTTTCATTTAGTGTTTTGGACAATTTTTCATATAAATGGTTCCTTTTACGTTTTTTTTGCTTTGCCTTTTACATGTATCACGTTAGATAAGGCCTCTGTTTAGAAGACTGCAGTTAAGACTAACTCGTAGCCTTCCTCAAATCATCACTGTCATATATATTTAGTAACAAAAAGTATGTTCCCAAATATTTAATAATTTAATTGAGACCCAGAGGCTTCTCTAAATATATGGATTATAGGCATAATTGTAAATAAATAATATGTTTTAACCTTTCGAATGAATGTTTAGTTAACAAAACAAGAAATATTTGTTGATTTCTCGATTCGTTGAGGTGAAGAAATTGAACAGAGAATAAAAAAACGAAAATCAATGATATTTCTCACGTTTTTTCGAAGTCATATTTACGATATGTTAGAAAAAGCAATTAACGAGAAACCTGCGAGTTCGAAGTGAAAAAAAAAGATTAGCTACCTCTAAAATTATCTCAGCGGTATGGATATGGTCATAAATAAAAGTACAGCGTGTATTCTCGTCTATGTTGGACCAATAGCCACAAATTTAAAGCTTATTTTTTAAACGAAACGTAAAAATATTTACGCATACGAAACAACAATATAAATCTGTTTTTGGTACGCGTTTTATATGATACTTACTAGTAATGGAATCGTGAAGTTTACTTTTCAAATATGTATCGAATAAATTGTGGAAAGTATGCTACGTAAAAATACAAGCTTTTACTGTGATCCATGTTGAAAAAACCTGCTCAGTGTGATACATGTCAAAACAAGGTAGGAAGTATTTATCTATATATGTAATATTTAAAGTGAATCTCAAAATGAATGATGAAAATATGAATAACAATTTACTGTGATATATTTAAACGATTTCGTATCACTTGTGTGACAATATTCATTTACTATAGGCTGAATTAGAAAAAAAAAATCTCATATGAATTTCAGTAAAACAAACAAAACCAGCCGCCGTCATAAATCTCTGTCAACAGTCTTGGTCGTTGCCTCATCCCACGTCAGGTCTGCCTCCCGTAGCTCTGCCGAGAACATTTTATATGTAGTTTCCAACGGCCTTACATGACGGCGAAAGCCCGGGGGCGTGAAGAAAAGGCAGCTGTGGTTAATGTTCTCTTGCGGAATTTGCAATACAACCTTCGTCTCTTGACCAACTGTATTACGGAAGGATTCTTTGTCCGCTATCTCACCTCGTCATTCCTCACGAAGTCAATCTATCATACTCCCAGTATTCTACACAAACATCTGTTTTTGAAATGCATTATACGGCTGCATTGGCTTTAAATGCGATTCCAAGATTCACAGCCGTAAAGAAGGCTGTATAGACGGCACTTTGTTTTGATAGGGTCGGGCGCCGTAACTTGATACTCATTTGAAAGCGTTAATAAATGTATATGAGTGAATATTGATATTTCAGGTTAGGCGCTGGCAAGCTCGCCGTGAGCTTAGCGTATCATAACGATGGATGTTCTCTTGCGCATCACACACCCATACATTAGCCTGGCGCTCGGTTTCGCGCTCACTGACCGTATCACTAATATGACTATTTGCCAACTCCGCCTATTATCATAATATTATTGCCGAGCGGAATTTGCGCAAGCGCATACGCCGTTTCTTTTTTTTTTATAAACGAGCCGCCATTTTCATTTTTTTTTACGATTTTCATCGCTGACGATTTCGTTTTGGACATCAAATGTTTTATATTCATACATAAGTATACATATAAGCTTATATATAAGTTACATTCAGACAAGTTGATAATTACATAATAATCTGCTAATCAATACTATTTATTATGTCTTAATGTATAGCTGCTTACATAAGCAATACTAATTACATATATGCTCTACTTATGAATAGATACAAAGTCGTACAAATAAATATGATAATGATCAAAATAAATTATTCAATATATAATTATTTTCGCGTTATAAGATGGATTACGTTGGCAACTGTTGATTACTGAAATAAAGACTGCAGTTTCGCATTAACTGAGGGCTTCATCGGTCATTTGCTTTAAAAAAAACGTTTGACAAGCTTTCATTAAGTGCTATACCACAATATAAATTTATGTTTTTTTTTATGTAAGCACATTCAAGAGAATACCGACAGATGGTGATAGTAATTCTGAAGTCTCATCTGTGGAATTCTATGACGCTTGCCATGGTGTATATGGCTAAACGCTGAATGTGGAGTGTTAATCTGCCAACGTCATAGACTACAGCCCGAGATACATGCATCATCCTTAATTATTACAGGAATATACTATGAATGGGTGGTCTTCACGGGACGACTTTCGTCTACCACCAATTTTAATTAATATGCTATGACTGTCATTTTACGGGTGAGGGATCGAATTCTCACCAACCGGGGGTATTTTAGAGCTCATAAATCGATTAAAAATATTATTTTTAATTACTCGCCGTTGGGGATCGAACCCACGACCTTTGGCTTGCACAGCAAACGCTTTGACCATTGGGCTAAGACCGCCGGCATGAAATTAACAGTTGATATAGGATGAGGCGAATACTATAGCGGCTTACAAGATATTTGTGGTGGTAGTTGGTGACAGCTATATGCCCCAGTTAAGGGAACGTAAACGGTGATGATGAACAGTCACTGGACGTGATAAAAATAATACAAATAATTTTCTATTAAACATAGAAGTAAATATTTTTTCCGAGACTTCAACTTGCATCTCGCTACCAGTGTACCCAGAGGATCTGCACTTTCATTCAGCGATCTTGAAGCGAAAGCTTAAATATGATTATTTTGCTCTTTTTAACTTGAGGTTCTTCTCCCACTTGTGTTTGTGGGGCCACAAATAAGTGAGTAACGTGTTTGACCGTTGGTTCTATTTGCATCTTAACCCTCGCCCTCCTCTCACTGGTGCACCTGAGGGCGCAGGTCACGCGGAACATTGTTGAACAATAACATGGAGGAAGTAGAACACCAAGGTACAGGAAGGTCTTGCAGTGCACGGTTATACGAACAACGGGAAAATATATGAATATTTAATAATACTTCTCTTTATCCTAGCCTTTTCCCATCATATGGGGTCGGCTCTCCTTGTGCACATTTGCCATGTCTATCTGTCCTGCGTTTCATTCTCGGTCAAACCCAGGGTTTTCAGATCCTTATTTACAGTTTCAGTCCAGGTTGCCTGTGGTCTTCCAGGTCTTCTTCTCAGCGTGGGTATGTTGAGGGCTCTCTTCGCCCTGTGGTCTTTATCTCTCCGTGTCACATGCCCATACCATCTAAGGCGGTTTTCCCTTATCTTTTCAGGTATGGAGGCCACCCGAAATGAACCCCAAATATGCTAAATTAAATTTGCAAAAAAAAACGGTTTATATGGATAATATTTGTGAGGGGATCAAAATATTTAGACGATAGAAGATTATTTGACATTGTTTCTTATGTGTGATTGACAGAACCATTAAAAATGAATAAACAATGCGGAAAAACGTTAAAAGAGAGAACGAAATAACAAGGTTCCATTGTATACGTGTTATGCCTTAATTTTTTATACTATCCACATGTTCTCAACAGGTAACCGTTGTCATACTCGTACTATAGTATATTTGATAGCTATGGTGGATACTCTCCATTGCATTCCTTGCTCCGCACTTGGAACAATGGCCAGGAAGAATTTCACACATCAATGCCTCCGCCTCGTCAGTCTGTAGCCCTTCGGTTCTACCTCTTTAATGGTGGATTACATTACCTGGTCGTAATGACACAGCTCGAGAACAACTAAACATACCAGCATATCAGACGGCACACAATTATTCTCCGTACGTAATGATACAGATCTCGTATAAAATGGTCGCAGACAGGATAATAATTTAAAGGATTCGTCGTCCTGAGAATTTCATGCTTTGAAGGCTGAGAAAGTTTCAGCGACGTGCGAAAAAGTAGTTGCCTTGTGGAGACATTGAAAAAAATGTCAGTAAAAAAGTAGTACAGTAGAGAGTTTATTTTTAACCCCTTGGACTCAGAACGCCGATCTATCGGCGGCGCATACTTTGAAGTATAAATACAAATATTTAGTGATTTCTTTCTCAAAATGTATTTGTGTGTGGATTCGGTAGATTGCATGTGTATATTTATCTGTTTCTTGAAGAGATCCAGATTGTAGGAAGGAGGAAACACAGACGCTGGAAGAGCATTCCAAAGCTTACCTGTGGCATAAAAGAAGGAACTCTGGAAACTGACAGTTCTTGGTCGACACACATTAACCATGTATGGATATTCGGCAAGTGTACGCCAAGTTTGTCGGTTGCGGGTGGGTGCAAGGAGGCATTAGTTCTTTGAGTTCCGATGAGCAGCGACCGTGGTGATAATGGTAGAAAAGACTAAGTGAACCAATCTTACGCCTGTGTTCAATTGATTGCAGGTTAGACGTAAGAGTGTCATTGTTTATCAAACGAATTGCTCTTCTTTGAACTGTGTCAATTAAGTTTAGAAGGTATTTTAGGGCTCCAAAGGTGACTGCCTTATTCAAGGATAGGGCGGATTTGTCCTTTATATAGAAGAAGAAGTTTTTCATCGTTGAATTTAGCATTATGTGTTGCGTTCATTTGGAGGGGTGTTAAATCTGCGGCCGCGATTTCGCAACAGCTTTTCACGCACCCGCGAACAATTGGGTCGTTGTGCAACGCTTTTATGAGAAGACCAATGTAGTAGCACTGCAACTGGCAATAAACGATGAGCAAATGTCTTTAAACGCGTCCGCGACTCCATGTGTGACCGCCACTGTTGACAAACACCGCCGCATGTGCAGTGACCATGCTTTCAAACATACGTGTGGAAATAAATACGTGAACAATTAGACGATTTATAACGGCATCTTAACCATCATTATTATCATCATTAAATAATTGAATATCCTGGAGACATAGTCCAGGACAAGGCATAGACAATCTGAGCTTACAGAACTTTGAAACAGCAATTTGCGGTGTCCATATGCTTTCAGTATGGGTCGAATATAGTAAAAATTGTTGAATGTATTGTATTCATAATTAATACTCGTATATTCAGATTTCTGAGCTTTTAATGCTACGCGTCCCAGATATTACGCAAGTAACAGTCAATCTTCCTATAACTTTTTCATAATATAATTTGATTACCTGACGCTACCGAGGGTAGGACCATTTAGTTCTAGCAGGCCGTTCAACCCAAAATAACAAGACAGAAGGATAAAAATATAAAGAAAATAGGGGTTTACATGCACTGTATATACGCCACTTTGTTTATTTGGTTTACTGAAAACTTAAAACTTAACTTATACATAAGAACGATTGATTATCCCGACGATCTCGAGTCCGGGATTATTTAGTTCTGAGAGGCGGTTCAACCCAAAATAACAAGGCAGAAGGAAAAAATATATAGAAAAAGGGGCAATACATGCGCTGTATAGTGGCCACTTTGTTTATTTGAGTTTACTGAAAACTTAAGAGGGATATTATTTGTTTTAAGGAATGTAGGATGGAATGTATTTATTTGATTCAGAAAATAGCACAGTAATAAGATGATATACACGGTGGTCTACTATAAAGGTGTAGTATAAAATTAACGTTAAAAAAGGGATTTTTAAAGTTTAATTCGGTGGATTTTTAAATTTTAGGACTCTCTAAAGTGGTTGCCTCCCTTAAACCACCGTTTCCAATACCTTTTAACTGTAATTATTATATTATTATTATATCAGTGTTTGTATAGCGCTTTTTTATGACCGAATTCATCCTCGTCATTCTCGGTCATTCCAAAAGCGTTTATTTGCCTCTCTGAGTAAAAAATGGGTCTTGAGTCTTTTTCTGAAGGATGCCTCCGCTAAAAAGTTATCTTATTCTTTCCGAAAGCGAAGTCCAGGCCATTGGTGCCGCGTAGGGAGCTTCTATTTTCTGTGGCTGATCTGAGTGTCTCAGTAAGCGCCCTATATACACTTCAAATGGGTCACTTACCGAAAATTTTCATGCACAGGTCGCAGATACTTTACTTGCAAAAATATATATAATAAATGCTCGTTTAAAATTTACGATAGATTCACACGAGCCTTAAAATCTTATTTGTTCTCAATACGACATGTCGTAAAATTCAAAAAGGCAACTACAAAAGACGCGTAGAGCTTATTCCTTGCGAAAGCTCACACGTAAAAGCTCTTTAATTATTATTTAGACATTTACGAGTGCGGGGTGTTAGAAATGATAGAGTGACAGCGAACCAGTGACACGCCAAGTAAAATAGAGACATTACAGACACTAACGTTTAACAATCTCATATTAAAACTCTGTAGTTATGACTCAAAATCTCCTTTGAAATAAGACGCATTACACAGCAAGACTTACGACTATGATAAATCGTCCGAAACGTATGGCAGACAATAAAAGCTAATAACTTTTAGCATTAAGTGCCTAATTATTGTGTATGCGGATCGTAAAGATGGCGACCAATGGCGATCTTTGAAATGACGTTGTGCCGTTTGCGACCCATATTTAACAGACGAGTATTTATGTTGTATTCGTATTACAGTACCGATTTTAGACTTGCGGCGCCCTGGGCAAAAAGGACTGGCGCCCCCTGTTTTTTTGGTGGTATGGGAAGTCTTCAGAAAATACCCCCTGTAGGAGTTAAGTCCGCCCTTAGCGCCCTTAGTTCTTTCGGCGCCCTGGGCAGCCGACCCACTTCGCTCCCCCCCTATAACCGGCACTGTCGTAATAAAGCTAGATTCTTTAGAAACATGTGCCAAATAAACACAAATAATGTTGACAGAATTCGCACGTGTTTTACGAGAAATAACGATCGGTATTTTTGAAAAGTTAAGTTCTCAGTATTAAATTAAAAAGATTAATATTTCATATCGTATTTAATGAAGATCACGCTGCATTTAAGCACGTTGAGAACTGATGATGGCTTCATTGGAGGCGAAACTGCGGTCTAGCAGCAAGTGATTAATTAAACAGTGCTCAGTGTTATCTGTGTTAAATCTTGTTAAAATATTTATATATTTAACATTGCAATAGATCTTAAATTTAATGCTACAAATATAAATAAAATGCTCTATCACTGTTAAAAGTTTATGTGTATACTATGGATAGTTTAATTATTTTTAGATTCTACAAGTTTTTTAAGGATTTTCAATCGATTTCTGAGCTCTACCCCCGGATGGTGTGAATTTGATCCATGGCTCGTAAAATGCCAGCTTATTAATTAAAATTAGTGGTAGACGAAAGTCGTCCGTGAAGACCACCCATTCATAATAAATTTCTGTAATAATAAGGACGATACTTGAATGTCGGGCTGTAGTCTATAACGTCGGCTGATCAACACTCCACATACAGCGCTTATCAATATGCACCGTCAAAGAATGGTAAACGACAAAGAATTCCTCAGATGAGCCATTAGAATTATTATCACCATCTGTCGGTATTCTCCTGTATGTGTTTACATAAAAAAATGGTTAGATAAGCAGTTAAGGCATTCATTAGTTATATACTAGTACATACATGCAAACATACATTCATTTTCATAAATATACTCGTATATATATTAAATAATGAACAAAAAAAAAATGAAAGATGCGTTTTATGACAGGAATCAAATCAACCGGCTTAAAAATAACCATCTTAAAATATTCAAGCAAAAAAACAACGTTCACACAAATGTGTATTTAGAGGAGCACCTCTATGGTTTTTAATTTGTACTAATCCATCATGGGTATTAACCCGACGTTAGAAGTGTCATCCGAACTGTCGCATACCTATCTCTCATGGTTCTCACTCTAATTCTTTGAACAACTTACAGAAGTGACTGCTTCTGGATGCTGAACATAAATAAATCTCACTTGTCGCTCATGACTAGGCCATTACTCGAACATAATATTATTATATTAATTTAACCATTGGGCTTAAATATACAATTCTTCACTTGTTATATCTGTTCTGGAATGTGGGAGCTAAGTTTGGAATCTCAATAAATCCAAATACATTATCATGCTCGAAAAAATCCATAAAAAAAATTCCGACTTCTCTATTTTTATATTTACGGTAACAATCCATTCAATTCAATCACTTCCGAACATTACCCAACTCTTTTTCTTCTAGGAATGCTTACTTTCCATTCGTTAAGAGTCCCGGAGGAAAATTGCTGCTCTCAAACATTCATTCTTTCTTCTTCGCGGTGCGATTCACAACCCTGGGATTCTTGAATGTTTTAACTTATATGTTCCAGATAAGTACACCCGTGCTCGTAGCCATCCATTGTTTTCGATCCCAGTTGATACTTGTGGAGCTTCGAGCACTCAATTTAGTACAACGGCAATGGCGCTCCTAAATGGCCTACGAACACACCTCGATCTTTTTCATTTATCCTTTTCCTCTTTTGTCGATGGTATTGTTCTCCTAGATCTCTATGATCTTTGACACGTGTCATCTTATTCTTCTTTTATGTTATTTTTATTTTTTACTTTCTTTTGTATGTATTGTAAATTTATGTATACTCTGTTTCTTATTATTGGGTCTTCGGTTCTGTGTAATAAATAAATGCTTTAGTTGGATGCACAGAAAATCAACAGTGAACTAAGTGAAGAATGGAAAAAATATAAAAGAGAAACAAGTTTGAGTCAAATGTCAATAGTTAGTTAGATGCTCATTATTTTTATCCACGTATGCGAAACGTTTTTTGTTACATGATAGCATATTAACAAAAACACATCATTATTGTGAATATCTCAGCATTTATACAGCGCTTTTTATGACCACTTCTTTGTCACTCTATGTAAAAAGGTGTGTCTGGAGTCTGCCTCTGAAGGATGCGTATGTTTTCAGGTCTATTATACCTTCCTACAGCGAGTTTCAGACTGTTAATATTTTATATTGACATCAGCATGTAGGCATAGCCCTTGCTGACTGGTACCGAAAACCTCGATTTACAATATTTCGTCTATTATTTCTGTTCGCTTGTCGTACATGTATGTGTCGCCATATTGGCATTTTGGACAAGTCCGGTCACGGGTGTGACGTTAGTTATATAAATCGCATCGTCAGTTGTGTGCTAGCGGCGGCGAGGTCATATTGTCGTTGGCCCGGCTTGAATGCTGTGAGTAGTTCCACGCCAGAAGTTTGTAAAGTTTTCGAAATATGCTTCAATGTGCTTCAGAAAAAGTATGCGTGTTGTTAATCTGCTCCTTATCCTGCCACCACGCAATTAAATGACAAATTTAAAGAGGAGGATGTCAATACGTTAATTAATGTTTTATATCTTAAAATTAGCCATATATAGTATTACGATTTTATCATAATGATATGTATAGTATATGTAGTATATGCAATATTAAAACTTACGTGTATACAAAAAATATTTACATTTCATGTAGCAAAATGTTTAAGACACTCAACTAGACTGTTACGTAATATGAGACGAGATAATCTATAGAATTTTCTAAACTACGTATGTACTATACGTTAATGTAGTATTCTTTCAGTTGGGTTACTTCAAATATTGTTTGTAATGGAGAGTCTCGTTGGAGGAAAACAAAAGAACGACGTTAAACGAATTATCCCTACTTAACTTCAATCTGGTGGAATTGTCCACTGACTCGTTCATTCTGGACCATAATTTATATTCATCACGATTCTGAAACGCGCTGCTCGCAATTGTGACGAAATTCCACGACAATAATCCTTGGAAAAAACTTCACGAGTGGAGTTATAAATTATTTAATTATGTTATTATATCGAAGGTACTAGCAATGTGTGAATAACGTCCTGGATACGTTTTGTTTTAAAAATGTTTCGGATATTCTTTTAACATAAATTTGAATTGAAATTAATCAAACTAGGTATGTGCAGTTAGTTGGGCACTTTGGTATCTTAGCTGTGAGACTATCTGTAGGTCTCCACAGATACACAGTAGTGACTCTCCCTGGTAAAGCACTTCCCACCGCGAGAGGTTGTCCTTTGTTCTGCAGACTGCGATTCTTAGTTTGTTCAGGGATTTTCAGATTCACCAGTCAAGGTTCTTGCCAGTTAGAAGGCTTTTTTTTAGGCTTATAAAATCTTCTGATGCAATTTGTTGCCAGAGTAGGAATTCCTTAGTTTCAAGGCTGGATGTGAGAGGTTACGTGGATCTTAGAAAGCTACTTTGCGACTTCAGTCTAGATGTAGTTGGTTTTACAGGTATAAGGACGATTGATTGATTGCGTTACGTAGTCCCTATTGGAAGACTCTTAAATAGACGAAGAAATAAAATATATTATATTGAAGTAGGGTGACTCACCGTTATGGGCAGGCGGATAGTTGCCAGCGGGCGGAGACGATCCCAGATAATCAGCTAGGTCGGGTATGCACACGCTGCTCTCGTACATATCAGGTGATACGTTCTCTAATAGAGAACTCTCCTTCTCAACATCTAGTGAAAAGAACAAGATACATGAATATTACTAAAAAAGAACTACGATATTGTAAGTAATGACAAGTAATATAAAAATGGCTCAATGTTGCAAAGTTGCGTAAAGACAATTAAATCTTAGAAACTGCTAAGTACTATTTACAGAATCACTGCGAGAAGAGTAATTCCGGCTAATTGATTGATAGGGATGGAGACTCACGGAGAAAGACTACATTCAGCAGTGGCGTGTTTACAGTCTAAGCGCCTAGTGTCCAGGAGCACTGATTTTTCCAGTCCTTTTTGAGTTAGGTGCTGTCAGTTTTAGCCTTTCTTTGTATGTTTGTGTCTTACCTTTTTGCAGGTTCTCGAGGTGTTCCCACAGGATGTCGCCCATGAAGGCTGGCGCGCGAGCTACAAAGGCTTCTCTTCCCATGGCGCAAATGTCGCGACCACGGAGACGAAAGGGCTGAAGGGGGATGCCTTCCAAGGAAAACTCGCGCGTCACCCAGCTCAGCCAGTGCGCCACGTGCAACTCGGACCACTGCCTGGGATCTGGAACAACAATAAAACATGTACACGTGGAAAACAACAACAGAAACATTTAGTCATACTCATAGTATACAGATATTTTTACACTTAAGGAAACGAACTCGACAGTTGTATGTAGATACAATCGTTAAGGACACCAATTTTATATCTGCTTTTCAAGACATTCTTGAAGCTTAAAACGGATAACATCTATTATTATACAGTATTTGTATAGCGCTCTTTTATGACCGAATGATCATTCCAAAATGCAAAAGGTGGGTCTTGAGTCTGCTTCTGAAGGATGCCTCTGCTTTAAGCTCTTATACTTTCGGTAGTGAGTTCCAGGCCATTGGCGCAGCGTAGCTGAAAGCCCGATTGCCAAAATTCAAGACCTCCCGTCAGCTGCAGGGTGATTCTTGAATGCTTAAAATTTCTGAAGGCTTAATAAGTTCTGTCAGATAGGTACAGTTCCGTTATGCCTTGTAGCCATCCATTGTTTTATTTATTTGTTTATTTATTTACTTCACAGAACCGAAGTTCCAATGTACAAATAATAAGAAACATAGAGTATACATAAATATACAATACAGTGAAAAGATAATAAAAATTAAAATAACATAAAAGAAGAAGAAGATGACGCGTGTCATCTCAAGATCACAGAGATCAAGGAGAACAATACCATCGACAAAAGAGGAAAAGGATGTAAGAAAAGGATCGAGGTGTGCTGGTAGGCCATTTAGGATCGCCATTGCCGTTGTACTAAATTGAGTGCTCGAAGCTCTACTAGTATCAAATGGGATCAAAAACAATGGATGGCTTCGAGCACGGTTGTACTTATCTATAACATAGAAGTTAAAACATTCAAGAATCCCAGGGTTGTGAATTGCACCGCAAAGAAGAAGGAATGAATGTTTGAGAGCACCTATTTTCCTCCGAGACTCGATAACGAATGGAAAGAAAGCATCCCTAGAAGAAAAAGAGTTAGGGTAATGTTCGGAATTGATTGAATTGAATGGATAGTTACCGTAAATATAAAAAATGTATATTCCAGTTGGAACACAATCAGTGATTCGACCACTCAATTTAGTACAACTGCAATGCCGCTTTATTAATATCGGGGCAATTATAAAATATGTTTTCATCTTTTATGAATTTAAAGTGCCAACGGTAGATTCATTATACCAAAAATACACTGATAAGACAATAAAAGAAAGGAGAATTGAAAACTGGAACACTCACTCTGCTAGGTATATACATAATCTACTAATACCAAAATTTAACACACAACATGCAAAGAATGGTTACAAATACAACGGAATAGTGAATTTCAACAATCTTCCTCCGGAAATAAAAGCGATCAGTGACATGAAAATAATGAATAAAGGGTAAAACGGTTCTTCAAAATAAAAAATCAGATCTGACGTAATTGTACAAAAATGAGAAATAAATGATATATATATAATTTTTTTTTATTACATTATAATGTTACTATTATTAAAATGATACTAATGTAAACCTCTCTGTATATGATTCAAGCTAGGTACTAAGTAGTAATTGTATGTATATGATCCAAGCATAATAAGTATAGAATTTATATAAATTGTATAAAATATTTATATTGTTAAAAAGGTATTGATTATATTAAGTTCATTACAATGTGACTGGTGGAAATTGAGACTTACATGGGTCGAGGCTACTAAAGAATCGAAATATATATGTAAATGATGCTGAAATTGTCACTTCGATTATAAAAAATTTATAAATATGAATGATATTATTTTATATTCTAAAAAAAAAAAAAATGTTATTATGTAAAAATGTAAAAAAATAATAATATAAATTAAACAACACTTAAATCAAAGATGAATCACGCCACACACAAGATCTACCTTTAGTGGCGTGGAAAGCGACTTCAAAAAAAAAAAAAATAAAAAAAAAAATGAATGTAATACTATCAAAAAAATCTTAAATGTATCCTATTATATTTGATTAAAAAAAAAAAAAAAATCTTAATAGATTCGCTAATTACATTCATGCAGTAACCGTTTTAAAAAATTATAATTAACCTTGAAAAATAATTAACCACACCGGGCGGTGTGACTAGAGTGGACAGAGATCTTAATGATAGACATGGGGATCATTTGCAAAACATACCTAAAAAGATAAGGAAAACCGCCTAAGATGGTATGGGCATGTGACACGGAGAGATGAAGACCACATGGTGAAGAGAGCCTTCAACATACCCACGCTGAGAAGAAGACCTGCAAGACCACAGGCAACCTGGACTGCAACTGTAAACAAGGATCTGAAACGGTTTTATTTGAGAATGCAACGCAGGACAGACAGACACGGCGAATGTCCACAAGGAGAGCTGACCGCAGATGATGGGATATGGCTAGGACAAAGAAGAATAATTAACCTCGAAATGATTATTAATTATGTAGCAGCAACAGTAGAACGTCTAAGACAGTTATTATTTATATAATTTTTTTTAATTTATTATACATTTTATGTACTACAACTAGGCAGAGCTTCGGATGCAATGCCTGTTTTAAATTTAAAATAAGCAAATATTAATAAAATCGTGTATTTGATATCTACATCCGTCGTCGTCTGGCAGTATTCTTCTTTGTGTTTACATAATGTTGCGAAAATACAGCGAAACGCATCAATCATATCGCAATATCTGAAGCCAGCTCGATCGTAGACGTTTCCAAAGAATCGGTTTCCTAACACGTGTGATTGTATGGAATCTTCTAAAATGAATGTTTTTTACAAAATATTTTTTTTCTACCTGGCAAGGCCGCAGGGTGCTCAACCGAGACTTATAGCACAGCTATCAGTCTACTGACTAATATACGTTATGCGAGTACGCGAAATTGAATGAAGTATTAAAAAATTTATGTTGAAAATAAAATAATGAACTAGCACCTATTTGTCATACGAGTATTTACTTTTTTCTTACTTTACAGGGTTAAATATTGTATTATTAATCCTTAAAGCCATGTTTTCAATAATAACAAAAGATCATATATTTCGTTCTTCACTCAAATATTTTCATACGAAGTTGTAAATTGACTAAAGCTACGAATTTGAGTCGTTTATTTAAAAATATATATTGGAAAAATACAAAATCTAACATAAAATTACGGTATGACGACTCAACCTTTACCCGCTAGCAAACACGAGACTGAAGGCCACGTGGGGAGTAGTGCCTTGCTTGGTCACTAACTTGATTGGCGCTACGTCAATCGTTCTGTCACCCGCGGTGAAACAGAGAAACACAATCACATCTTTTATTATATCGAGAACGGGTATGTCAAGGCCCAATGCATACATTAAATTTGATATAATTCAAAGAATTAAATAATAAACTTCGTAAATCAATGAGTTTCATCAAAGACAACACTCCATCATCAGGAAAAATAAAACAAAACATAATGATAGAGAGAGAATTAGAGGAGAGGAAAGTAGGGCCAGAGTCATCTATGGACGGAACGGTTGAACAGAGCGAATTTATCGGAAAAGTATTAAGTATCTGGCTTTACGTTAAAACTATTTTATTGTCACAAAGTTAACTGCGGTCTACGAATATATCTATATTATTTTAATTCCATGATTTTTCGGTGTTTTACATTATTAAATGTAAAACGTAATAATTTGCTTCTGATTTGAAATGATAATGTATCGGTTATGGTGACTAAACGAGATTATTTTTTTTAACACAAATAAATATTACATATCTTGTAACTGCTTTCCAAGAATCGATAGAGTCACATGTTCGTTAAAGTTTAATGTTTATCTATGCAACGAAGTTAATCTTATCATTATTATCTGCAATTTCTAAAATCACATGTTACGCTCGTTTAGCAAAACAAGTAGAAGAATTGTTAAAATAAATGTGTTTTTAAAACACAATAGAACTTAAAAAGTGTAATTGTCAATATAATAACAAAGTATTTTTGTAAATACGTAAAAATATGTTTTAACATGTCACTGTTTAAAGTTTGTATCGTGTATTAACCTAAAAACTTGATAAATACTCGAAGTATATAAGAAGCGAGTCTTAAATTTATGCTGATAAGATTACTATTCGTCCTTAAAATATTGGTACATATTGGAAGAAATTTCACAAAACTGTCATAGGAATCATGTTACATTTTGGCAAATATTTACAATATAATACAGGTATAAGAGTATAATATAAGGGACCTGAATGAAAGTAATGCACATTTTCTAGGAAAAATATATTTGTTGATGGCACTTTAAAAATGCTATATATAAATAATTAATATATAGTAACATCCTCATCTCTCTCAAAAAGGGGTGTTATTACGTCGCGTAAGGGCAGGAGGAGGAGCAGCTCAACAAACACACTTTCTTTTGGAAGCATATTAAATGTAATTACTTAAATCGTTACAAGCTTTCGCTCAAGCGGAAACATACCGCTGGCCGTAACGCAACCTTGTCTCGCTAAAGGGTGGGGACCGACTGCCGATCTCCGCGCTCGGTCTCGGCTTTCGCTCGCGCCACGAGCGGTAATGCCGTTAGCGGACCGTCCAAAATGACAACACGGCGTACATAAATGCACGACAAGCGACCAGGAATAAGAGACGAAAGATTGTACATCAAGGTTTTCGGTAACAGTCAGCAAGGACTACATCATGCTGATGTCAATAGGTTATATTTTCAGAGATAGATAGTTTTTTGTGTCGATTTTCTTTTAAGCATTTGGAAAAAAAAATACAAGTTGACTTAACAGTCCATTACCCACAGACTAGTTAGTGTATTTCAACGAGTGGTAATCGTCCGTGTGTGACCCGAACAATGACTACAGGACAAAACAATTAAAGCACCTGTCCAATGGCGTATCCGTAGTGACAAACATAATTTAAACAAAAAAGTAAATACATGCGACAGGAGATAGTTCGTCAAATGGCCGACATGTGGTCTTAGAGCTACTGTTACTGCGCGGTCCGAGTCACTTTCTGCCCTGGCACCAGGTCTGTCAGGTTCACATCGTCGTTTGTGGCCCGGGTGAAATACCGAAGTCGCCAATGTGCTTCGCGAAGAGATCTTTGATTTATGACTTGCTCCTCATCCAAATAAGTTCTTAGGTTTTCACGGCCAGATTTGATGTTGTGGCTTTTGGGTTTAGCCGTGTGTGGCAAATTACTCCTTACCAATATTTCAACCGCCGTTGCAGGGGTCTTCAACCAAGTCATCAACCATGAAGAAGGCCCCTGCAATGGCGTTCAAAATATTGGAAAGGTGTAATTCGCCACACACGGCTAAACCCAAAAGCCACAATATCATGCTCCTCATCCATTTACCACGAGTTAATATTTTTTTCTTGCGCCGGCGGGTATAGCTCAGTGGTTAAAGCGTTTTCTTTGCAAAACCGAAGGTCGTGGATTCGATCCCTGACGGAGATTGAAAACATATATTACTATCGATTTTTGAGTTCAAAAATATCTTCGTTTGGTGTGAATTTGATCCATCACCCGTAAAATGTCAGTCATAGCCTATTATTTAAAATTGGTGGTAGACGAAAGTCGTCCCGTGAAGACTACCCATTCATAGTGAATTCCTGTAATAATAAGAGTGATGCGTTAATGTCGGGGTGTAGTCTATGACGTTGACGATTATACACTCCAAATGCAGCGCTTATTCATATGTAAAATGGTAAGCGTCATAGGATATTCAGAATCAAAAACTTCAGAATCACTATCACCATCTGTCAGTATTCTATTGTATAAAAAAAAACTTAACATAATATTACGGAATAACTTCCTAGGTTTTCACGACCAGATTTGATATTGTGGCTTTTGTGTTTAGAATCACTATCATAATCACTATCACCATCAACATCAACAGGGATGACGGTTTGATTCTCAAAACAGTATGGCTTCCACCTCTAGCACATACTCAAAAATCCTGGACAGACAAGCAAGGATAACCACAGTCCAACATGACGTTCGTGGAAGTATGCTCCTTAGAACATACCCATCATGACGCTCGTGGAGGTACGCTTCTTGGAACATACTCACCGTACACGATTCTCCGACAAGACGCTCGAGGAGGTACATAAGGTTGACGGTTAAGCAACACCAGACACCAACTCATCACTAAGTCATAAACCCTGAAGAAGACTCCTGCAATGGTGGTCGAAATATTGGAAAATAGTAATTTGCTACCCACGGCTAAAGCTAAAAGCTACAATATATAATATAACGGATATTTGATGGTACTCCACTGGTAAAAACACTGATTACCTGTTGAAAAAAATTATTAGAAAAATAGCGTTAGGCGCACGTCTGAAGCATCACCTGGCGGGGAAATGAGGGTTGGGCAAACTGGCAATCGTCACGAATCTTCATTATTTTTTAATTATTACGCAAAGGTGACAAAATGTGCGATTTTCCGGTACGAATTGTTATGTTGCCAATTAAAAACGGTAGAGATTCTCGTGCGGCGATAACACAACTAAAGAAATATTAAAAACCTTGATGAGCTTTTGTGAAATTTTCACAATCATCGCGAGTCATCGCAACCTACATTTCGCGACGTGATTTTTTCCCATTTTAATTTGAATTTTGAATTTCGTTTTTTTCTGTAGAACACTGCGCAATTGATTACTGTAAGATAATCGTAAATGAAAGATCTAAGAAAACACATTTTGTAATAGAAGTTGTGCCAAATAATAATAATAATAATGAAGTTTTTTTAACCTTTCCTTTTCTGTGATGTGTATCTTCTACACATTGCTTCTAATAACCATCAATATCTCTATAAATATAATAAATACAAGGTAAAGATTTTAGGTATTCCTCCCTGTAGAAGAAGTTTCAGAAAATCCACTGTTTAGCGAGCTTTGGGAACTTTTTAGTTTATTTCTTTGAATTGTTTATTGTACTTAGCATAAAGATTTTTCAAGTGATCGTAGAGTCCAGAGATCCAAAGGATCCATAGACTTATTTTTATTATTAAATATTTATTCTTCTTCGTAGTATCCATCAGGTGGATTGGTTTGCAGGAACAAAATCTTGCATCTCGAACTTCCTCTTCAGCTCAGCATAAGAGGTAAAACTCATCTCCTCGAACACTTGCTGCAAATACTCCCGTCTAGGGCGCCCTCTACAGTTTCTACCCTCAACCATCCCTTCCACAATGTCGTGAAGAAGACCATCGAGGCGCATGATGTGACAGATCGCCTCTCTGAGATGGTTCTTACTAGGTGCCTATCTTCCTTGATGATGCTGAGAACCGCATTGTTCGTGAAGTGGTCTCTCCAGGATATTCCGAGAATTCCTCTGTATGATCACATCTCAAAGGCATCTAGTCTTTTTTTATCACTTTCAGATAAATATTTTTTATTAGCTTTCTGGGTTACATGAAAAAATTAATAATACAAATTAGAAACTACAGTATTACAAATTTTTTTTTGGATATGTTAAAATTCAACATATTTCATAAATCGTAATAAGTTGATTTTATTTTTTTTATTTTAGTAATTAAATTATAAATGCACACAATAAAACGATTAAATGTGGTAGGTACTAAAGTGGCACGGATATGGCAACACTCGCTCGGGCCGCTCATCGGTATTGCCACACTGAATTCAAAAGCCATAAAACCCCCCATCATAATTGCATATTATTTTCAAGTACCTATCAACAATGACTTCATCCGATTACATATCAATGCAAGTGCACAGTTATCAACGTATACTAAAATTGTCTAGTGCTGTAATAATTGTTAAGTAAATAAAATTGATAAATCACAAAAGCACTATGCAGCCATATAACAGGTTGTTAAAGCATATACGTAATTATTTTTTCGGTCGATTTGATGAATTCCAACCTCGAGAGCAAGCTGGGTTTAGGAAAGGCTTTAGTACAATTGATCATATCCACACGCTAAGACAAATCATTCAGAAAACCGAAGAATATAATCAGCCACTCTGCCTCGCCTTTGTAGACTATGAAAAGGCATTTGACTCAATCGAGACTTGGGCAGTGCTAGATTCACTACAACGCTGCAAAATAGACTATCGGTATATAGAGATAATAAAATCTCTATACAAATCTGCAACAATGATGGTCCAGCTCCATGATAGCACTAACAATATTTCTATAAACAAAGGTGTTAGACAAGGAGATGTTATATCTCCAAAACTCTTCACAAACGCCCTAGAAGATATTTTTAAACTGCTATCCTGGACAAAATGTGGAATAAATATTAACGGAGAGTACATTTCTCACCTCCGATTCGCAGATGACATAGTGCTAATAGCCGAATCACCTGATAAGCTCCAAGACATGCTCTACGACCTCAATGAAGCGTCGAACAAAATTGGTCTGAAAATGAACATGGATAAAACAAAAGCCATGATTAATAGTCATATTTCACAGACCTTCGATCCTATTTCCATTGGAGGATCAGAAATAGAGGTTGTAAACGACTATACCTATCTGGGACAAGTAATACAACTAGGGCGAAATAACTTCTCAAAAGAAATCGACAGGCGCATACAACTGGGATGGGCAGCATTTGGAAAACTAAAGTACATTTTTAAAGCGAAAATTCCGCAATGCCTTAAAACTAAGGCGTTTAACCAATGCATCCTCCCTGTATTAACTTATGGCGCAGAGACGTGGAATCTGACAGCAAGTCTTACCCATAAAATAAAAGTCACCCAGCGTGCTATGGAGAGATCCATGCTCGGAGTGTCGCTAAAGATAGAATCCGAAACGAGGAAATACGCAGAAGAACTCAAGTAGTGGATGCTACCCAACGAATAGGCACACTCAAGTGGCAATGGGCAGGTCATATCTGTCGAAGAGACGACGGTCGATGGGGAAGAAAAGTATTGGAATGGCGCCCAAGAACTGGCAAACGAAGCATTGGCCGACCCCCTACAAGATGGACCGACGATATAAGAAGAATAGCGGGAGTGACCTGGATGCGGAAGGCGGAGGATCGAAGAGGATGGAGACTCATGCGGGAGGCCTACGTTCAACAGTGGACGGACACAGGCTGATGATGATGAATTATTTTTTTAGACTTTGTTTACAAGGCACAGCGTCGAATGTACCAGTATATTTGCCGGTGGCTAGAGCTTTTGCTTGGCAAGCCGAAGGTCATGGGTAAATAAAAGATTTTTCATCGATTTTTGTTGTCGCTGGGTACCTTAGCTTTACCACTTTGTTTCTCAGCCGGAGAATATGCGGCACCAGTGTGGGGTCGATCAGCCCATTGCAATCAAGTGGATACTGCCCTGAATGACGCACGCAGAGTCGTCACCGGCTGCCTCGAACCAACAACCATTTCAAAACTATACCCCTTGGCTGGTATCGCACCACCAAACATAAGACACAAAGTCATATGCGCCGAAGAAATTCGTAAGGCAATCAACCAACCGTCCCACTGCTTGTATAATCAGATACCCCCAACACCCAGACTTAAGTCGCGAAGCAGCTTTCTGAGATTCTCACAACCTCTCACATCCGGCCCTGAAAATGAGCGGATCATTCGAGGATTTCATTACTCCAAAGGAAAGCCTCCCAATTGACAAGAACCTTGACTGGCGGACCTGGAAATCCCTGAACAGATTAAGAACCGGAGTTGGTAGAACAAAGGACAACCTCGAACGGTGGGGAATGCTTTGGCAGGGAGAGTCACTACTGTGCGACTGTGGAGAGACCTGCAGACCGCGTCACACGTAAGATCTTGCTCCATGTGCCCAACAAGCTGCACACCTCAAGACCTAATACTAGGCAACACACAGACTATCGATGTTGCTAGATACTGGACGAAAATAATTTGACGTCGCTGACACGAAGAAGAAGAAGACCGAAAGCCTAAGCAGCCGTATAACACGTTATTAAAGCATATACGTCATTATTTTTTTTCACTTTGTTTACAAAGCATTGCATCGAATGGACGAGTATATTTTCCGGCAGATATAGCTCAGTGTTTAAAGCTTTTGCTTTAAGCACCGACCTTTACCGTTAGCTCAGTACCTAGATTCTAATATATTTCACGGGTTATTTCCTTTAGCACTTCTGTGCACTTCTGGGCACTTCTGGGCACTTCTGGGCACAATTGTTCAGAGCGGAATCCTATTGGACTTATGTATTATCTGAATTAGCTCATCATCAAATATACTAATGTTTTCTGGTGTGATGCGGGTGTGAGGCGGGTCAAGTCCAGTCGGTGTGCGCAGAATGCCCACAGGATTGCGTGATCATTAATTGTTTAATAGGGATTCTTCCCGCTTACCTCGATTAGTGGGCGCGTCACAATTATTAGATTAGCACTTGCTTTCGGTTATCTCTTCTATGAAGCGTTCAAAGTGGCTGCCATTGTTATTTATCGCATGTAATTACAAGTCTGGGCGCAACACGCGATAACATTGGAGCAAATCATACTCATTACTTTGCTGGAAATTTTGACTGCAATACGATAAAGACTCGAGTTCATTTTTACGAGATATTTATATATTTGTATTTATGTAAGCACATACAGTAGAATACAGATGATGATAGTGATTCTAATCTGTGGATTCTATGACAAGCACGTGGAGTGTTGATCCGCCAAAGTCATAGACTACAGCCGGAGATTCACGCATCATTCTTTAATAACAATTTTAATTAATAGGCTATGACTTTGTTTATTTTTTTATGTAAGCACATACAGGAAAATACCGATAGATGGTGATAAGGACAGTAATTCTGAAGTCTCATCTGTGGAATTCTATGACGCTTACCATAGTGCAAACGCCTACACGCTGCATGTGGAGTGTTGATCCGCGAACGTCATAGACTACAGTCCGAGATTCACGCATCATCCTTTATTATTACAGGAATTTACTATGAATGGGTGGTCTTAACGGGACGACTTTCGTCTACCACCAATTTTTATTAATAGGCTATGACTGACATTTTACGGGTGATGGATCAAATTCACACCAACCGGGGGTACTTTTAGAGTACTTCTTCTTCTTCGTAGTATCTTATTAGTAACAGAATCTTGCATCTCGAGCTTCATTCCTCTCGGTCCTCCGCAAGCCTCTTCAGCTCAACATAAGAGCTACAACTCATGTCGTCGAACACTTGCTGCAAATACTCCTGTCTAGGGCGCCCTCTACAGTTTCTACCGACAACCATCCCCTCCACAATGTCGTGAAGAAGACCGTCGTGGCCCATGATGTGACCGATCCATCGGGCTCGCCTCTCTGAGATGGTTCTTATTAGGTGCCTAACTTCCATGATTATCCTGAGAACTTTATTATTCGCGACGTGGTCTCTCCAGGAAATTCCGAGAATTCTTCTGTACGACCACATCTCAAAGGCCTCTAGTCTTTTTTTTATGTAAGCACATACTGTAGAACACTGAAGGTGATAGTGATTCTGAAGTTTAATCTGTGGATTCTATGACACTTACGATAACAATAAGCGCTGCATGTGGAGTGTTGATCCGCCAACGTCATAGACTACAGTCCGAGATTCGCGCATCATCCTTTAATACCAATTTTAATTAAAAGGCTATGACTGCCATTTTACAGGTGATGGATCAAATTCACACCAACAGCGGGTATTTTAGAGCTCATATATCGATTAAAAATTCATTTTTTTTAATCTCCGTCGGGGATCGAACCCACGACCTTTGGCTTGCAAAGCAAACGCTTTGACCATTGAGCTATGACCGCTGGCAAAATCTAAATCTCCTGTGACGAATTTAATTATTAATTTCTGTGAATAAGTAAGGAAAACCAATCGTACGTTAGCGTTATCCAATGTTCATCTCCTGCCAAATCGATTTTCTACATCACGAAGCTTTTAAGGTGAAGTAGACAATTTCCTTTTAATAACCACAACGTCTTACGACAACATCCTCATTAGCACAGAAGATTGTGTCTCGATTAAGACAAAAGCAAACAATATCCCATACACCATTTCCTGAATAAATCATTTTTAATTATTCAAACAAATAAAATCTTTAAGCGATCACAATAAAGAATTTAGCATTGTGATAATTACATTTTACAAATTAAAAAAATATTTTGAATTTAACCTATATACATGTACATTATTCCCAAATATATTGACACGATGTAGCCCTTGCTAACTGGTACCGAAAGCCTCAATGTACAATCATTCGTCTCTTATTTTTGACGCTTGCCATACATTTATGTGTCCGCCATATTGGGACTAGTGATATAGTTTTGCCACCAACGGCGCTGGTGACCGACCGCGGCCCGGACGAGTCAGTTATGTGTTGAGTAGTAGTTGTTGAAATTGTTAAATGTTATTTATTATACTTTTTATTTTCATTTTATATGTAATAAATTCTAACTTTTATGGCTCCTGGTGGCTATATAAAATTGGTGAAAAATAAACGGCAAACGAGGAATTCGAACCACGAAACCTTTGCAACCATGTTCATTTATTTACCCGAGGCTGGGATGTGCCCATTTGTATCGCCTATCGAGTAGAAAAATAAATACGTATTGTATTATTGATATGTATTATTTATAGATGGCGCTTATTCTAAGCTGTATTTGTATATATTTTTAAATATATTATATAAAAATAAAATGTCTTACATTAGGCACAGTTCAGAGAGACTGAAAATTCATGATATTTTTAATTTCCTTTACAAGGAAAAAAAATAGATAAGTCAAAATTTATTACACTTAGGTTAAAACAAAGTTTTTTAGACCTATTATTTTTCCAACGCTCTAAACCACGGGGAGTCAACCTGGTCCGCACCACCCACTAGTGGACGATACGGGCTTCCGTGGTGGGCGGTGGGCGTTTTCAAATCTCCTACATTCCTTCTAGAATATTTTCCACCCATATAGTGAGGTTGTTGGGCGGTAAAGAAATTTTACCATGAAAAATAGGCAAAAGTGGGAGCTAGGCATAAAAAGGTTGACGACCCCTGCTCTAAACAGACAAGTATTAATATATTCCTGTTATTTAAATACATACCTATATTATATTTTTATAATCAAAGTAATACATAAAGCTATGTAAAACTAAATATTTACATTTCCCATGACATAGTTAACCCCTTGGTTTATTGATCCTATAAATTTTCCCCTCGAATCTATTAGCTTAATTATTCTTTCACGTATTCTAATGGATAAAAAAAGGACAGCCTGGTAACGCTTAGTGGTAAAGCGTTTGTTTACCATACTGAAGGTCGTGGGGTCGATCCCCGACGAAGATTAAAATGTTTTTTTATCGACTTGAAATGAATACAAATGGTTCGAGTTAATTCGATCCTTCACTCATAAAGTGACAGTCATAGCCTATTAATCGAAATTGGTGGTAGACGAAAGTCGTATCGTAAACACCAACATACATACATTCATAGTAAATTCGTATTAAAAATATATGATGCGTAAATGCAGAGCTGTAATCTATGACATTTAACATGTAACGATTAGCCATATTCAAAAATGGAAGTCGTCATAGAATTCACAGATGAGGTTTCTCCAACCTGTCGTTATTCTCCTGTATGTGTTGACATCAGCATGATGTAGTCCTTGCTGACTGGTACCGAAAACCTCGATTATACAATATTTCGTCTCATATTCCTGATCGCGTCTCATACATTTACGTCTCCGCCATATTGTCATTACGGACAGGTCCGCTCACGGGTGTGTTAGTTATAGACATGGTCACTGGAGCGCTGGGCGAGAGCCGCAGCGCCGGTGAGAGCCGCAGCGGCGGTGAGAAGATCGCAT
This sequence comes from Glossosoma conforme, assembly GCA_022606575.1. NCBI lineage: Eukaryota > Metazoa > Arthropoda > Insecta > Trichoptera > Glossosomatidae > Glossosoma > Glossosoma conforme. The sequence goes on from JAGTXR010000007.1 coordinate 513,934, forward strand.
TACGGCCAGCGGCATGTTATTCCGATTGGCCGGAAGCTTGTAAAGTTTTAACGTAAATATAATCAATGGGTTTGTCAAAAATGAAAATGATGTTTTCGTCAATTCTTCGTTTGTAAACAATTACTAATGAAGGATTAGCGAAACTCTCAGTGAATGTGAAACCACAGTTTTGATTAATGCGATAAGCTGTTGCTCGACGTGACAACAAAAAATACTATTTATTTACCTTGTTTTTACATGGATCGCGTAAGATAAGTTCTAACCCATTTTATGTAGGAGATGGGGTAGGGGTGTGTCTTTCAGGGAATGATAAAGAGGGAAACATATAGGGTTGCAAGGACCACTTGCAAAATACTATCGGAGCTCAGTTATCTCTTAACAAGAGAAGGATTGAGAAAGGCTACGTTAGTTGAAACTAGTCTCCTAATAGAGAACTTATCTAACGTGATCCATTTAAAAACAAGGTAAATAAATAAATATGTATAATTTATAACGGATCTCAAAGTGAATGCTAAAAACCTTGAAAAAACAAAAATTTGCCGGCGGTCATAGCTCAATGGTCAAAGCGTTTGCTTTGCAAGCCAAAAGTCATGGGTTCGATCCCCGAAGGAGATTTAAAAAAAAGGTATTTTAATCGATTTCTGAGCTCTAAAATACCCCCGGTTGATGTGAATTTGATCCATCACCTGTAAAATGTCAGTCATATCATATTAATTAAAATCGGTGGTAGACGAAAGTCGTCCCGTGAAGACCACCCATTCATAGTAAATTCTTGTAATAATAAAGGATGATGCGTGAATCTCGGGCTGTAGTCTATGATGTTGGCGGATCAACACTCTACGTGCAGCGTTTAGCCATTATTATTATTATTATATTAGTATTTGTATAGCGCTCTTTTATGACCGAATGATCATTCCAAAAGCGCTTCTTTGCCTCTCTGAGTAAAAAGGTGGGTCTTGAGTCTGCTTCTAAAGGATGCCTCCGCTTTAAGCTCTCTTATGCTTTCCGGTAGTGAGTTCCAGGCCATTGGTGCAGCGTAGCTGAAAGCCCGATTGCCAAAGACCGTGCTAGGACTACCTCCCGTCAGCTGCAGGGTGCTTCTATTTGCTCTAGCCGATCTGAGTGTCTCTCCACGCGCGCTTGTTTCTGAAGGCTTGATAAGTTCTGTCAGATAGCCCGGTGCAGTTCCGTTGAGTGTCTTGTAAGCTAAGAGGCATAATTTATTCTGGATTCTAGCCGAAACTCTCAACCAGTGCAGTCGGTGTAGTATTGGAGTAATGTGACAGAATTTGGGCGCATTGTAGACAAGTCGCGCCGCTGCGTTTTGTAACGACTGCAATCGATTTAATTGTTTGGCTGGCTGGACTGCGTGCAGTGCGTTGCAGTAGTCCATTTTGGAGACTATAAACGCATTTACCAAACTCTTTGTAGCGTCTCTGGGTAAGCATCTTTTTTACCGACCGTATCTGCCGCAGGTTAAAAATCCAGATTTCACCGTTTTTGTGATATTACCGCTAAGATTGAGGAACTGGTCAATTTCTACTCCCAGCAGCTTGACGCTTGTAGAAGGGATGACATCATTACCGCAAATGGTCAAGGGTTGTAAGTCCAATAGATGTTGTCTTCGAGCTGTGGCCATAAAGAGTATTTCCGTCTTTTCCGGATTAAGAGCGAGCCTATTTGCTGACATCCACTGTCCGATCTCCTCTATACAGCCGACCATCCTTTCTTTCATGTTGCCAATTTCCTCGGGTCCACAAGAAGAGTAGAGCTGGCAGTCATCTGCGTAGCAGTGTACTTTTATTTCCCATCTCTCAGCAATCTCCTCAATTTCTTTGGTGTATAGAATAAAGAATAATGGGCCGAGAACTGAGCCTTGTGGGACACCACATGATAGAGTAGATGGTCTCGACATTTTATTCTGTAGACAGATGGTTTGCTTACGGTTTTCTATAGCCATATACACCATGGTAAACGTCATAGAATTCCACAGATGATACTTCAGAATTACTATCACCATCTGTCGGTATTCTCCTGTATGTGCTTATATAAAAAAATTACAAAAAAAAAACTTTTTAATTTTCGTGTTTACATAAAAATAAAAAGGTCAGATTCAAAGTTATAAGCTAATGCGCCGATTTAGATTTGAATAAAATAATACGTTCCTTTTTCGAACGAAAAACAATTGCGTGGCGATTGAAATTCAAATAAAGCAAAAGGCGGTCAAAGAGGTGAACAAATCCCGATTTCTATCTCAATTTCCGCTTACAAATGTGAGTTCAATTGTATGTCGGTTGTTCAGCACACGGTTTGTTAGACTGCGAATAAAAAATATTGTTTGTACAGTATTTTTTCTCTATAAAACCACGTCCTTGAATAAACGAATTATAAATGAAAAGCGAATGTGATAGACAGTTCATTAATAACATCCGCTATACATTAATGTAAGATTTAATATATTTTGTGAAAAAAGGTTGCATTATAAACTTATTAATTGATTAAGAACCGGAGTTGGTAGAACAAAGGACAACCTCGAGCGGCGGGGAATGCTTCGGCAGGGAGAGACACTTTTGTGCGACTGTGGAGACCTGCAGACCGCCTCACACCCAAGATGCTGCTCCATGTGCCCAACAAGCTGCACATCTCAGGACCTAATGCTGGGCAACACACGAGCTATCGATGTTGCCAGATACTGGGAAAAAATAATTTGACGTCGCTGACACGAAGAAGAAGAAGAAGATTATAAACTTATATTTATTAACCCTTTCACATCGGTTGTCGATATATGCCATCTAAGATTCCCCTACCGTTGACGTTGGCCGTGATATATCGTTTTGCTACTTTCAGTAGTCATTGTGACATCTACGGTAGGAACTTGAAACTGCAGTCATTCCCTTTATGCACCTACAGGTAAGGTTTACAGGAATATGTAAGGCATGTAAATAAATATCGTTGAGTTTCGTCACAGGAGCGATTTTTCTGTAAACCACACGTGTCAATGCCACCACATGTATGGAGTTACAGAATGAACGTTTGTTAAATATAATAAATTTTTTTTACTAAAATTTAAAACTACTAGCGGCCATCTTGCGAATTATGCCCCTCCCACGTGAGTGGATGTCAAAACCAAATAAACGAAATGTGTTCCTGTACACGGCGTTTCTTATAACTACTTAAATCTTAAACAATTTTATATGAGCGTGTCTGACAATCTAACAAAAGTAAGATATCGCATATCGAGGCTTTTCGGCACCAGCCTGAAAGGGCTATCTATTTATATAGATATAAATATTTTTCACTTGGAAAACAGTTTTGGAAGCGTGGTAATCAGTGTAATGAATTTCAAATACACTTGTTGAACCCTCCGCCTAGTATTCACATTATCAAAAGTCGATTACCAACAAACTGTTGACAAGGGGACTCTGGTTGAACAAACTGTGGAACAAACGCCGCAGTAATATTCTCCCCTACTATATTATTATTCCACGTTTTTTACTTTTGTGGAATAATAATTCCACAATATTTCTGCAATCAACCATGTAGATTAAACTCATCATCATCAGCCTGTATCCGTCCACTGTTGAACGTAAGCTTCCCGCATGAGTTTCCATCCTCTTCGATACTCTGCCTTCCGCATCCAAGCCACTGCCGCTATTCTTCTTAAGTCGTCAGTCCATCTTGCAAGAGGTTGGCCAAAGCTTCGTTTGCCAGTTCTTGGGCGCCAATGCAATACTTTTTTTGACATCGACCGTCGTCTCTTCGACAGATATGTCCTGCCCATTGCCAATAGAGTGTGCCTTTTCATTTGGTAGCCTCCAATACTTGAGTTCTTCTGCGGATATCCTCGTTTCGGATTATATATTTTAGCGACACTCCGAGCATGGATCTCTCCATAGCACGTTGGGTGACCTTTACTTTATGGGAGATTATACTTGTAAGTATGAAAAGGGCATTTTTCATGTAAAATGGTTACATGACAATAATAAACCGATATAAGTAAACAATATTATTGAACTAAAGAATATGGGTTTTATTGTACTAAGCATTTTTTTATTCAATTCCCACCATATATCCCACAACTTACCGGTATCGGAGTGAGCCTACTTTAATACCAAATGGTTCAGGTCTCTAGAGCATTGGATTAATCAAGCAATATCCTTAAAGTATATGGTTATATAAATGCTTCGGAATAAAATACTACGAACAATATGCAAGCTTCGTGGAATTTGCATTCTACATGCATTCTGCATTTTTTTTTAAAGGTTTATATACGATAAATTTTTAACGCATGCAGCGTCCAGCCTCCCTGGCTGAGCGTCATAGAGTGCACTGGTCTTGGACCAGCTGTACTCTCCTGCATGCATTTACATTTTTTTTTAAATATATTTTATATTCCTATATCTAGTAAATATATTTCGCGGGCGGGTATGACTTAATGGTGAAATCGTTTGCTTACCAATCCAAAGGTTTTTTTTTATGTAAGCACATACAGGAGAATAACGACAGATGGTGATAGTAATGCTGAACTCTCATCTGTGGATTATATGACGCTTTCCATGTTGCATATGGCCAAGAGCTGCATGTGGAGTGTTACATTCACGCAGTCCGACAATCTCGCATCATACATTTATTACAGAATTCACCTTGAATAGGTGGTGTTCATGGGACGACTTTCATCTACCACCAAATTTGATTGATAGGCTATGACTATTATTTTACGGGTGAAGGATTCACATCAACCAGGGGTATTTAAATAGCTTAGAAATCGATTAAATTAAAAACCTCTTCCTTTTTAAAGAATAAAACAAGTAAAACTTGTATAAAAGCACTGAGTTTTAATAAATAATCACTTTACCGGTTTCGGTCCTACCGCATCTTCCTCAGAAGCAACATACTTTCTTTTAATCTCCGTCGGGGATCAAACCTATGAACTTGGCTTATACCTCCTGGAATGTTCGCTAAAAGCAGTTTTACAAATTTTGCGTTTCATAAAAATGAAATATTAAACAACATACAAAGCAAAATAAAAATTGTTCAATTTGTTAATCAATAGTAATTTTTCAAGGCGTATTTTTTGCTTTAAAAAAACATTGAGACATAACAAGACGTTTATCTATTTCGTGACTGGTTATCAATTCCAAGAAGCATGTTACTTTGCTCGGGATCGCTAGCCAAGTATTCAACAGCTCAGACACTTCAAAGGTTCCGTCTTTCTGTTGGAAGACTCCAAAGACGATCGCATGGAAGACCAGATAAGCGAAGATAAAGGATTTGGTTAAGTCAATGGTCCCGCCGCCCAATGTCAATATTCATTTAGCGACGATGATCCGAGAAAAACGTCTCAGACAATAGCCAACTGAGATAATAAAATGACAGTAAAAATGCTTGCGTTTCACATTGACACTTTGGAGATGAGTGATTCATAGGATGGTAACAATTTCGTTTTCAAGTATTCATTTATCATTTCATTTATCAGTTGTCTCTTGACAGTGATGGATTGAGGAAAGCTACAAGTTAGTCGAAACTGCAGCCTTCTAAGCAGAAGCCATACTCAACCTAATCGATGTAAAAACATGGTAAATAAATATTTATTATAAATGAAAATAACTTTTTACAATATCCATTACAAATAAATTGCTCTTCATACTCGCAGAACGCAGCAATTTTGTGGTAGAATTTAACCCTTTCGCATCGGTTGTCGGCATATGCCGTCATAAGATTCCCCGACCGTTGACATCGGTTGACGTGATATATCGGTTTGCAGACAAAATTGGATTTAATAAATCAATTCTAGCAGTGCATTTGATAAACTAAAGTACTCAAATCTTTCATTTTTAGAACACAAACATTCAGTTGGTTAACGAAGCCTATTTTTTTTGTTAATTAAGTTAAGTTAAGTTACTTCAGAAGTTAAGTTACTTCAGAACATTATAAGTAATCATGCTTTCATTTATACATTACATTGCTACCAATTGAACCCTTTAACCTGTTCGCATGGGTACCACGATGTATGCCATGTAAGATTCCCCTACCGTTGACATCGGTAGCCGTGATATATCGTTTTGATACTTTCTTAGAATAGTTTTTATGCATCATCTGATAGCTAAAGGATACAAGAACCAATGTGATATATGAAAATAGACCAGATAAGTACATTTATGCTTCAAATACTAGTTTTATAATTGACAGCATAATATGTATTCAAACCGAGCCGTAATGAAAGGGTTAAATAATTAAACAAGTACAAATTTGTATGAAACCACTGACTTTTGATTAACATTAAGATATAATTACAAGGAATTTAAAAAAAATTACATTAAAATATTATATTATATAATAGCTTAATATATTAAGATAACACATACCCCTTGATTTTATAATGTCTTGTTTCAATGGTTTAACCCGCACATATATACAATCTGTAAATATGTGTGTACTAACGTAAGAAACTAATACTTTGTACATACCTATATAAGTCACTGTCAGTTTACAATTTAACCATTATTGAAGATGGTCTCCAGGGAGGCCGAAACATGTAATCATTAAAAATAAATGTGAATCAAAAGTAAATATTTTGACGGTTCTTAATGTTTCCTATAAATTAGCTCTCTTCAACTGTTTTCCCCAGAGTAACTTTTTCTTTGTAAGTAAATTTACATTAACTATACACTTGTTTTGCGGATCGATAATAAAAAGTTCACAATTTCTTCATGTTTCGGACTAAGAAAATACTTTATTTCTGTATCAGTCTATTATTTATTTAACAATTATGTGTACTTCATATAATGTGTATACAAACTTTATGTGTTTGAGATACGTTATGCAAGCACGTAAATACATTTGCGTAAATACACGACCATATTTCAAATGGCTAATGTTTGTAGCAACATATGGTAATGACTGTTACGATATTTGTCGTAAAGTATAATTCCATGAAGAAAAACTCTTAATCTAACCATGGAACCACACTGCATGATTTTTAACGTATAGCTTACATGTAATTACTGGAATTAGAAGTAGCAACCTTACAATTTTTCTAAAATTAATCAATCATTTAATACTTAATTGGCTTATAAAGTGTAAGTGTACTTAGAATGTAACTGGGGAAAATATTCGTGAGAAACATGAACAACATACTTGATCAATAAATGAATCATGATCAGAAAATTGAAATAGGTAATGGTATTTTATGTTATTTTAACATAGTTAAGGGATATTTTTAAATTATTTATTAGAATATTATTTTATTATTTCAATATTCTAATCTACTTTTATAGATCATTGACTATATTACAATATTATAAGCAATTAAATAAACATATACTATAGATAAAAATCCTTAAACGAGTCAATTCATTCAGAAAAAATATCGGCGGGAGCGGGATGTGAACCGCGGACCTTTGGAACCAACCATTTTGCCCAGGTAATTATACCGCTCGGCCACCGGGCCAATTTCTTCCACCTGAGATGACTCGTCTCTGATCTTCTATATAAGTTATCATCGTATGATAGATGTCGCTATAGTATATATTCAAAGTATGTATATTTTTATTTTTTATTATTCAATCAGAATACATTTATTCACAAGGATTTTTATCTATAGTATATGTATATTTAATTGCTTATAGTTAAGGGGATGTGGAAAATATAGTAGATTTTCTTACCGAAAATACGAGTGAAAATGGAAAATACGTATTTTTTGTGGCCACAAAGTCTGCATGTCCGATAGGGCCGAGACAGTTTCCTCGAATCGCATCAAAAAGGAATCCTCTTTCTCATAAGAGGAACTGACAGTAACAAAAAAGTGCTCTGAGATTTGGAAGAGTACGCAACACGGGCAAGTAGGATTCGAAACTAAATGAAAAGAGTTTAATCCGTCGTTAAAAGCGCTATATGCAGTCATTAGCTGGGTAGATCAGTGATCAGGGTTTATCTAATAAGCAGTGAATCTGACAATAATGTCTGTGAATTATTAACCATCTGTGTGATATCAATATTCTGCTTTGTACGTTTAGTCGTCTCAAAAAGTTGCCATAAATTTGTGTCAGCGTCCATGATCGTCGTCAGTAAAACTCATGAGAACAACCATTGAAAGATATAGGATCCTTTGCAGTCTCTTGGTGGAGAAAGTAAGAGATTATATTTTGCAAATAAACTGACGAGGTTAAAATCACCCCATTTTGAAACCCTTTCGAGGTACATGTTCATCTTCTTCATAAGAGATACTCTGGCAGCAGAGAGTTCATAATAATTTGATTTTTATTCAAGAATAGGGCGAATTTATCCTTAATATAAAATAATTTGTTTCTTAGTGAAATACTGAAGTTGTATAGCATTTTTTGGATGTGAAAGCTATCAATTAAATGATAGTAAGATAAATAGTTGATTCCCGTTCATCCTAAAACAGAGCTCTCCGATAATGAGGCGTCCAGAGCTGGCACCTTTTCAGGTGGGCTGAGTTAGTTGAAGGCAGGCGGTCTCTCACCTCATTCCTTTGATGTTCCGCCCAGCACTTTCAAGTCTGCCGCCCAGAACAGGCAACGCATCAAACATACACTGACTGAAAGGAACCAACGAAAGGAGAAGCACCAACGAAAACCTGGTGTGACGCAATCAACAAGTGTTTAAATCACTAAGCAATGTTTTTTTTCAATTATCCTTCAATGGGGACACCTTTCTGAACATGTGGATTAGCCCCTAGAACATGTAACAGATGTATGTATACGAGTGTCACCCAGGAAAAATGACGAGTAACGCCATCGAGTTCTGGGCAGACAGGATCTGACCCTGTTGTTTCCGACACGATTATATATACACCTGAAAATAAGCCAGGTTCAATACGTAAGATTTATATTAACTAAATTAGATTTTTTTATTTAATTCACAGAACTAAAGTTCCAATAAAACAAACAGTACAATTGATAAAAATAGGTAGAAAAAAATATAGTCGTGTAAAATACGGTAGAAATAAAATAGGAAGCAATAGGAAGAAGATGAAAAAAGAAGGACACTTCAAACACTCAAAACACTAGGAAAAACGTATGGAAAACCAATACCATCTAAAAAAAGAGAAAAATGGTGTGAGGAAAGGATCGAGTTGTGTTAGCACTTAGGAGCGTCATTGCAGTTGAACTAAATTAAGTGCTCCAAGCTACACAAGTAGCAAAAATACTGTTTCAGTATTTTTTAACTAACATGGCATTTAGGAGGAATATTTGAAACTTTCAGTTCTTACTTGACATACATTAACTATGTGTGGATGTTCGACAAGTGTGAGACAAGTCTGTCCGTTGTGGATGTGTGCAGAAGGAATCAATTCTTTAAGTTCAGAGGAACGTAGTAATAACTGTAGAAAATACTTGATGGAACCAACTTCACGCCTGTGTTCTAAGGATTATAGGTTAGTGGTAAGTAAGTGTGACATTATTTATTAAATGAACTGTTTTAAGATTGCAGTCTTATAAATGATGCTCTAAATAAGACAACGGTCAAATTGAAAATATTAATAAAATTATGTTGTTTTTTGACTCTAGCGAGTATGCCATACTATTGAACCGTATGCTCATTCAAATGGGTATTGAGTATAGGCGTCTCCTTTTGATTCAGAGCTCCTTGCGACAAAAAACTGAGTTATTCTAAGACCGCCCTTCGGACGACACTACAGGTTATGTATTTTTTTTTGTAGATTGAATAGCTGATAATGCATGTCGAACCTGAAAGTGGTTCTCATTGATCGGTTATTTGCTAGTTTAGACATGAGACATTCGAAAGATTATCAATTATAAAAAAAAGGATCACCGAAAATCAAAACGTTAAGCTTTGTCACCTGATTTTTTCATTTAAGAACCTGTAAAAGCATTTTGAGATATGTTAAATAAAATATATTACATTGCAATCAAAAATTGATATATAAAAAACCATGATAAATAGTCATATTTCCCAGACACATCGGCAGTCTGGACTATCAACGAGGCTGGATCTGGTGGTTTGGAATAACCTGTAAAAGCATTTTGAGATATTTTAAATAAAATAAGACACCAGCTATATGTTAAATAAAATATATTATATCGCAATCAAAAATTGATATATAAAAAACCATGATAAATAGTCATATTTCCCAGACTTTTGACCCTATTTCCATTGGAGGAACACAAATAGAGGTTGTAAACGACTAAACCTATCTGTAGTAATACAACTAGGATGAAGGATTTCTCAAAAGAAATCGACAGGCGTATACAACTGGGATGCGCAGCATTTGGAAAACTAAAGTACATTTTTAAAGCGAAAATTCCGCAATGTCTTAAAACTAAGGCGTTCAACCAATGCATCCTCCCTGTATTAACTTGTGGCGCAGAGACGTGGAATCTAACAGCAAGTCTTACTTATAAAATAAAAGTCACACAGCGTGCTATGGAGAGATGCATGCTCGGAGTGTCGCCAAAAGAAAGAATCCGAAACAAGGAAATACGCAGAAGAACTCAAGTAGTGAAGGCTACCCAACGAATAGGCACACTCAAGTAGCAATGGGCGGACATATCTGTCGAAGACACGACGGTCGATGGGGAAGAAAAGTATTTTGATGGCGCCCAAGAACTGACAAACGAGGCATTGGCCGACCCCTGCAAGATGGACTGACGACATAAGAAGAATAGCGGGAGTATCCTGGATGCCAAGGCGGAGGGTCGAAGAGGATGGCGACTCATGCGGAAGGCTTACGTTCAACATTGGACGGATACAGGCTGATGATGATGATGACTTCTTATTTACTCGTATTTTTATACATAAAGCAGTGGTTTTAAAACAATCATCTGACATTCTTACCTAAAATTGAATTGTAGATTGTGAAATGAGTATATTTTCGTATTTCACGATCATACAAACTACTAAGTTAGAAAATTCAATAAAAATTTAATTACTTTCTTAACAATTTATTAGCATTACGTACATAACAATAGCTGACGCACAGACACAGGACAAGACACATTTTTTTTTAATATGATCCCTCCGTTTCGCCATTTACTATACGGAAGTTGTAATACCAACACTCCATCCATGAATATTGATTCGATCACTATATTGTCTATATTTCGATACATAATTTCGTCGTAAAAAATAATCGTCCGATCGTCTCTCTCTGCGTCACAGGCAGGTCTCTCTGAATATAAAATATTTCATCAATCACCGTGGATGAATATAGATTTGGTTTTGATTCCCCGATCCTCGGGGCGAGTCGCTGCTTCCGGTCAGGACAATAGACACATTTTTTTTACACTTCACGTGGTCATTATTGAAAATCGTTGAATGGAACGCGTCGTCGCTTCCGGTCGCGTCGCGGGCCATATTTTTTTATACAGAGTGGCGCAAAATTAATCATCCACGCGGATGACAGTCGGCACATATTAACTGATGCACTATCTACTATTAGTAATGAAACATGTTTACATCAGCATGATATAGCCCTTGATGACTAGTACCGAAAGCCTCGATTTACAATCTTTCGTCTCTTATTTCTTTTCGCTTGTCGTACATGATGTGTCGCCATATTGGCATTTTGGACAAGTCCGGTCACAGGTGTGATGTTAGTTATATAGACCGCCGCTTGTGGTTCTGGGCGACAGCCAATCATGAGCGCATGAGTCGTGAGCCGACCGTCGGCGAGAGCATACTGCATTGTGGCCCGACCTGAATGCTGTGACTAGGTCGGGCCATAAGTTTGTAAAGTCTATCGTAAATATATGTCAATGTGCTTTAGAAAAAGTCTGTGTGTTATTAAACTGCTCCTCATCATGCCTTCACGCGACTGAATAACCAGCTTTGAAAGAGAGGAGGATGTTATGTGTAAGTCTTTGATCAAAATTTTTCTGATCGGTATTGCAATGCCCAATTGCGTGGCTAGTCGTCTATTTGATGTATCTTCATTCTCAGCAACATATGCAGCCACAGCTGCGTTATTCTCGTCTGAATTATCACCCTGCAAACTCTCCTATGTGATTTCCAGTCTGTTCGAGTCGAGTAGCTATGCGCCGGAATGTTTGCCCAGTAAGCGATATACTTTTATGAAAAACGACGTTAAAATTCCCGCTGCGCTATCACCACCGATCGATTATTGATAAAAAAAATCGAAACAATTTTTCCACAAGCTTTATTGCTTGTCTGTTTGTAAACTGCAGCTTTCTAGTACACAAATATCAAGTATGATTGACGTACGACGCTATTTCCAAAAATTATAACATCTTCCGATAGTGTGATTAATTTGGCACCACCCTGTATTTATTTCTGTATATGAAAGAGTGAGCCTTTTATCGGTTTCACATGCTGTATAATATTGTAAAGTTCTAGTGATTCGCTCTCGCTTTGTTCGAGGACTTTCTACCGTTGCTTAGTGTTGATGGACTTGCTCGTTTGTTACAAAAAAAAACAGATAATATTCATAAATTGTAATATATATAATCGTGTCAGAAACAACAGGGTCAGATCCTGTCTGCCCAGAAGTGGGCGACGTCGATGGCGCTACTCCCGGCCATCATCAAGTCTTCCTGGGTGCAGCTACTCGGACGCAGCGCACACTCCAGAAGGTGTGACAGGGTCTGCTCCACGCCGCAGTCAAATTCAGTCGGTCCGCTACAAAACTGCCAGGCTTTCATTTGTGTCCTCGTCTTGCATACTCCGGTCCGAAGTCTGTTAAGGGACCTCCATATATTCCACCCCTGGTCGTGTCCAGGGGCTAGGTCCTTTTTCAGGACAATCCAAGTAATCGCCTCAGTTGCGCTTCTCCACATGTTCAGCCTCGAGTACGCCATCTAACGTTTTTTTTCAACTAGTGCTTATTTCGTGAATGGTAACACTTAGCTCATGTCTGATTTGACAGATAATTAGTTTTATCCTTCTGCTGAACGAATATGGTTGTGTATACGCTTGAACAACGCTGGTAAATATTGCGACATTACTTTGAAAATCATGGTAATGTTGCAGAATGTGTGCGAAAATTGCGTACGGATTTTGGAAGAAGAGAATCACCGTCAGCTCCATATGTTCGTTACCTTGTGAAAAAAGTGAAAGAAACTGGCATCCTCATCGATAAGCCAAAGCGTGAAAAGCCAAAAACAGTGCGTACACCCGAGAATATTGCTGCTGTGGCAGAAAGTGTACGTGAAGCGCCATCAATGGCGCTTCCATGCGGCGCGGCCATGTTGAACGAATTTTTGTTCACAAAAATTGAAGAGGAGGATATTGGCAACATTTGGTTTCAACAGGACGGCGCTACGTGCCACACAGCCGAAGCTACACTCGATGTTTTGCGCCCTGTTTTAAAAAAAAAAAGTTATTTGGCGGACCCTTTATCACCAGTTCCTTTGTCGACTGTAGGAAACTTCTTCTTGATTTGAGCCGTGTGGTTATCTTTTGATACCCAAACATAGGGTGGAGTGTGTGGTTGGTTGCTTTGGAGAGTTCCTTCTTGGAGGTGACTTCTCGCCGTTTGTTTGGTGGGGCGACGCTTGAGAGTTCATATAGCTTTGATATTGATATATCAAAGCATTTATTAATTTAATATGTAGAAAAACAATGAATTTGTGTGCTCTTTACGAACGTTTGAATAACCTACTGTAAATTAGCCAGCATCTCAAAAAAAATAGTCTGACAACATCAAAATACAAGTGGGAGTAGCCTGGATTCGGAAGGCGGAGGATCAAAAAGGATAGAGACTCATACGAGAGTCCAGAGTTGTCTCTTGATTGAAGAAGGCTAGGAGTTAGTCGAAACTGTAGTCTCCAAAACAGAGGCCATACTCAACGTGATCCATGTACAAGCAAGGTAAATAAATACATATTTATTATTTATAACGGATCTCAAAGTAAGCGCTGTAAAAATTAAAAAATTGAGTCAATACTATTCGTATGTTCACATTCAATTTGCCGGCGGGTATAGCTCAATGGTCAAAGCGTTTGATTTGCAAGCCAAACGTCTTGGGTAAGATTTCCGACGGAGATTATAAAAATAAAAAAAATATTAGCTCTTAAATACCCACGGTTGATGTGAATTTGATCCCCGTAAAATACCAGTCAAAGCCTATTAATCAAAATCGGTGGTAGACGAAAGTCGTCCCGTGAAGAATAAAATAAAATATTAAAAAGTAAATTCGTCACAGATTATTTTTAATTTCTGTTGTTTGATTTTTAAATTCCGCAACTGTTTAAAAACATTCCACACTATTGCTTTTTAAGTGTTTACTTTGATGAATAATTTATTTGTTAGTTGCTTGCGTATCTTCAGACACGAAACAATGAATGAACACTGTCTAACTCTGTATCAAGCTGTCTGCAAAAGCAATGGGTTTGAATAACAATTGATCAGTATGAATATTTCCACCAATGACACTTTTTTTTTTGGGACTGTCATAATGAAATATATTATACGCTGGTGTACTACAAAACACACGACGTATGTCGCATAAGTAAAATTTTCAGTATACAGATAGAAAAATTTGAAACAACTGTTTAATGTTTAAAAACGCGACTTTTAATACAACACTACTAAATACTATTAAACTTAAACTAACATAACTGATCATTGTAATCAAGTGGATACTGCCCTGAATGATGCATGCAGAGTCGTCACAGGCTGCCTTAAGCCAACACCCATTTCAAAACTATACCCCTTGGCTGGTATCGCACCACCAAACATAAGCAAAGTCATATGCGCCGAAGAAATGCGTAAGGCAATCAACCAACCGTCCCACTGCTTGTACAATCAGATACCCCCAACACCCAGACTGAAGTCGCGAAGCAGCTTTTTGAGATCCACACAACCGGCCCTGAAAATGAGAATCTCCAGCTCTGGCAACAAGTCGCATCAGAGGATTTCATTACTCCAAAGGAAGGCCTCCCAACTGGCAAGAACTGGCGGCCCTGGAAATCCCTGAATACATTAAGAAGATAACAGATAAAATCAAAAAATTGCCTTGAGCCGTTGAAGTTAAAATCAAAGGATGCAAGCCTCAGAAACGTAATGCAAATCATAGCAATTCCTTTTTTAAAAATCTGACTAAGCATGTGTGGTGACCATATGACCCTTAGTTCACTAAATTTACGTAGTTTTAAAATATGCAATTACTTCCTTAAAAATCATGGAAATAATACGCTAAAAAATCGTCGAACTGGTGTACACAAGCGTGTACGTTGGGCTGTAATGGGTTAAGAAACGTCTTTCTACTTGTATTTCTAATATCTACCTATACAGGTGATGTCGATTTGCTGCAAACAGTTTACTTTATTAAGTAGCGCACTCATATTTACGTGAGGGTCACGCTTCCCATTGACCTACGCCGCTCAAGAACTAAGTGTGAATACGACCGCATGCAATCACTATAATTAGCCGCAGGTAATCGGTGAAATTTACTATTTGATTATTTGTAATTGTTATTGCCGGGATTTTTCTCTCCCCGATACCAAGGAAGTATGTGTATATATATATATATGAATTAGCGCTGTATGTGGTGTGTTTATCCGTCAACGTCATAGACTACAGCCCGACATTCACGCACCGTCCTTATTATTACAAGAAACTACTATGAACGGGTGGTCTACGGTTTCGTCTACCGTGAATTTCGATTAATAAACTATGACTGGCATTTTACATATCTCACTTTTGACCAAATATTTACGATAGGGTCGTGCTTAAAAATGATCCAATTCCACCGTGTATGTATGTTGCTTCATTGAGTGCGAAACATCAGTCTTCCAGCAAGTGATCAAACACTGCTCATTGTGTTTCATGTTAACACAAGGTACGAAATATCAATCTATTTATTGAATAAAATATTATTATTTTAAATTATAATATACGAAAACACTTGTTTTTTTTTTCATATAATTTGACTGGGCTAGTACAAAATATTCTTGCTACGCCCGTGCACGCGCGCTCGCGGCCAGTCACTTTGATACTGCGCCGAGCAAACAATTAACGTCGCATTCTATCAAATTAAAGCGTCTTTGTTGTTTGATTTGATGGGTGATTTAGTGGACGGGGATCCATCGGGAGCACGGATGCCTCACGCTCCTCACAATCATCGTCATTACAGTGGGTTCGCTGGACCTTTATTGGGTACGAGGAATCCATTGATTCGACCGATGAGAATGATGCTTACTATACGAATAAGCGAAATCGAGTTTCGGCGCTCCGAATTTGGTCAAACGAAATTCTTTACTAATACACAAAAATGTAGGAATGCTCTGAACCAGTGATGCTCAAATGCACGACGGCTAGTCGTCGTTTATCAAAGTTTGTCAATGTGTTTATTTTATTATCGCAGTCATTCGATTTAAAAAGTTATTTACATCGAATATATAATTACATTAATTTTATTCATAATCATCAGCATAATCATATTTGCTCTCCTGACTGGAGCTTATGGCATTCACGAACTGCTACCAGAAAGCTCTGTCAGCCGCCATAGTCTTCGCCTCATTCCATGTCAGTTCTGCCTCCCATATTATATACTCCATAAAATATGGCATTATCCTTCTAACTATCTACTTAAATAATTGATATTAATAAAAATTTGTAAAGATCTACATGTTTGCCCCAAATAACTAATATGTAACTACAAAACATTAAGCGATTTTAGGTATTTAAAATTTTATGTAAATCCAAATTCTAGTCAATATTATATATTTATTTAATCTGATTAGCTTTATTTTATTTCTACTTCTCGGCCTTAATTTGTAATTGCTGCAGGAGGATACAAGAATATCGGATAGGCCTTATTTTGGGATTGCTACAAGAGGATACGTGAATACATATTTGGCCTTACTATAAGATAGCTACAAGGTGATACATTAATACATAATTGTACTTTCTTTGGGATTTCTGCAAGAGGATACGTGAATACACATTTTGCTTTACTTTGGGATTGCTGCAAGAGGATAAGTGCACAGCTAATTGGCCTTACTTTGGGATTGTTGCACGATTATATGTGAATAGATATTTGAGTTTATGTTTGGGAATTTAACACATTTTCAATTTTGTTTATTTTGCCTTTCAGAAACATTACAAATTATGTTAACTCAATTCATTTCTGAAGTACAATAAAAATACAAATAAAAAATACAATACATATATACAAAAATAGGTACTTATGATTAAGTACTACGAACAAAGCAATTAAGAAAAGCAACAGAAGGTCCCTATGTTTATCAGACAGACGAAGCCAACCAATTATCCCTCCAAAGAAACTCTTGGAGTTCTTGTCTGAATTGGGCCTCTCTTACGTGAAATATATCAACATCCGAGGCGATTTGGTTAAACAGTCTGATCCCTCTCCCAAGAGGCATAGTCTCTGGCAGGTTAGTGTTACTCTTAGGGAGAGCGAACAATCTATGCTTCCTTATTCTCAGATATCTATCATGGATATTTGAATAGGCGATTGAACTTACTTTGGGATTGTTGCAAGAGGATATGTGAATAAATGTTTGACATAACGTTTAGGAGATGTTCCACGACTATATAAGAGTAGATGTTTAGCCTACTTTTGGGATTGCTGCACAAGGATACGTGTATAGATGTTTTGCCTTACCTTTGGGAATGTTGAGGCGCACCTGCTCCTTCTCCCAAGAAGCGAAGGAGGCCTTCAGGGCCTCCGTCATCTTCTTGTTGGTGCCGGGCGTGAGCGGCGGCACTTGGGCCGGGATGTCTGCAAAACAAAACAAAACATCAATAAATATCCATTATATAAATCCCATATTCAATACATAGTAAGGACCTAACACATTGTGAGCACTAGTTAGATCACCGAAGATAACCAACATTAAACACGGACTAAAACTTGAACTGAATGATCCATAATACAATTATATAAAATACATATATTTATTTTAAATATTATTAAACATATCATAAATAGGTCATCTTGATATATACAGCAATGTATGCAGATGCTTGATTAAAAAAAAACATTTTATTTATTTTACTTTTCGATCGACATATGCGCACCATTTTGCATTCGCCGATCGCGAAATAGATGCACCTGATTAGATGCGTCCATAAACCGCCCCACATGCATGCGTACAGCGCGCATTCCAAGCAGGGTTGCCAACTGGAACATAGCGACCATCCAAAATACCTCGGAGTCACTCTAGATCGCACTCTCAAGTTGCGACAAACGAGATGTCCCATTACTACAAAAACAATCATCCCAAACCCAACCCATCAAAGACACAAAGTCTGCTGTTTCCATCTTAAAACACAGGGAAGCTAACAGAAAGCTTCGTGTCACGTGGGAAGGTAGAGTACTGGAACATACCGACCATCCAAAATACCTCGGAGTCACTCTAGATCGCACCCTCACCTTCAGACGTCATTAAAGCAACATCAAACAGAAAGTTGCAACAAGAAACAACCTCATCCGCAAACTGACCAATACACACTGGGGAGCCCAACCACCCCTTCTTCGTATCTCAGCTTTACCACTTTGTTACTCAGTCGGAGAATATGCGACACCAGTATGAGTTCAATCAGTCCATTGTAATTAAGTGGATACTGCCCTGAATGATGCATGCTAAATCGTCACAGGCTGCCTCAAACCAACACCCATTTCAAAACTATACCCCTTGGCTGGTATCGCACCACCAAACATAAGACGCAGTCATATGCGCCGCACATAGTTGAAGTCCTATTTTCATTAGAGACGTAAATTATTTATATCAATATCATTTTAAAACAAGGCCACCTTTTACGTAAAAAAAAACCTTCTAAAATATGAAATGTCAACTTCTCAAACAAATGAATTTTGAAAAATTTGTCCAGAAATTGTTTTAAAATATTTTGTCAACCCTAGTACAAGTCAACGGAATGGGGTACGATGCTCAGCAACAGGCGGGCTATAGCAGGTGGCAGCTGCTATAGCAGGGACAGACTGCGCATGTCGGCATAAATTACCCAGCCTGTCGGACCGACAAACGTATAAGGATTCATCGGTGGTTCGACAATAAGCTATCCATTACTTTTTTGCATTTTTTTTAGAATTTATTTTAAAAATACAACATAGCTCAGCATTTACATCACTTTTTATATGCCACGTCTTCTAACCACATCCGTATCATATATGGAACATATGGTAATCACAAATCACCACCACTTAGTTCTGTTAGCTGCCACTGTCCGTCTATATATATATATATAGAGATTCTCTTGCAGCAGAGGAGTTTATAACATTTGAGAAGTTAAAACATTACTTTAATTGACAGTAGCGTCGTCGTTAGAGCAGTGAATTTTTGCGAACTGTAGCAAATCATTCACTTGTAGAAGAAAAAGAGTGGGCGACAGCACAGAGCCTTGTGGAACTCCCGAGGTGATCTTACGGCAGTTGTTAAACATAATCTATATCTTTATCAAAAAATCATAAATTAATTGACAGGTACAAGCAAATCTCACTAAGTATCTTCACGTAAATAATGTATTTTTATGAAGAAATAAATTGTATTTTTACTGTTTGAAAATATCGAAAGAAATCCTGACATTGCTTTACGATACTTGTTAGCTCTTCTGACAGCTATGGCGTCGAATATAAACCACAAAGCAATTGAACAAAGTCCAGATTGACGCAATATTAAATCATTTAATGTAAATAAGTGATTGGTTTACATTCAAAATGCTAATATTAGAATTAGAACTTACACCCATTGCATTAATACGAATAGATATGATTTTTTGTTGCTGTTGTAATAGATCGACGCAAAAAATATGCAAATCGACACTACTAGCATATCCAAATGGAAGTGTATTAATTTATACGTAAGTGAATATCGCATTAGCGAAAAAAAAACGATTGATACTATTTATGTTCTCTGTTTGGTGATAAAAGAATGTGTGGGCGAATAGATTAGCAAAACAAGATTTTTTTCTCGTAGTCCAATTTCTATGAGAAAATATATTGCCTATTTCCTACGTGTATTATTACTTATAAGGCTGTCAATCTTGATGTTTGAAACTAAAACGTACAGGCAACACTCCTATAAGACACTTTTTACAATTAGTAAGTAATTTTTTTCATTTACTGTTTGCAGCGTTTTTTTCATAAAACGGTTCCTTCTGTGTTGTTATTATGGGTTGAATTAAATTCTCCAGGCTTTGGAAGCATCGGGCTAATCATCCGATTTTATAAAATCGTTAAAGAAGGGTTGACTGTACAAGATAAAGCTTTATATATGTATCTCTTAAAGAAACATAAATATACACTAGCAATCTCCTCAACTCATACATAAACACAACATACGTTTTTTTAATACAACGTCCAGCTGTACTGGTTGAAAGTCATAGATTACACTGGTCTCGACCTATTATGCTTTCCTGAAGCGATTGCATAAAAAAATATTTAAATGACTTGGCACCAGACAAAGATCATAGCAGATGATAACTATATGGCAGCAATTAGTAGCAGATACTAAATAATATATAGGACAATCACAACATCCAGCCTGTAGGCCTGGTCTCCATGATCCTCCGCCTTCCGCATCCAGGTCACTCCCGCTATTCTTCTTATATAGGACAATGGTATGTATTAAATAATAAAATAGTCTAAGAAGATTCGTTCTATATAAATAATAATATTATGTATATTCAAATTATTCATTTTCTAGTCTTCTTCTCTTCTTCGTGTCAGCGACGTCAAATTATTTTTTCCCAATATATGGCAACATCGATAGCTCGTGTGTTGCCCAGCATTAGGTCCTGAGATGTGCAACTTGTTGGGCACATGGAGCAGCATCGTAGGTGTGAGGCGGTCTGCAGGTCTCCACAGTCGCACAATAGTGTCTCTCCCTGCCGAAGCATTCCCCACCGCTCGAGGTTGTCCTTTGTTCTACCAACTCCGGTTCTTAATCTGTTTAGGGATTTCCAGGTCGGCCAGTCAAGGCTCTTGCCAGTTGGGAGTAATGAAATCCTCTGGTGCGATTTGTTGCCAGAGTTGGAGTCTCAGCTGCTTCGAGACTTCAATCTTGGTGTTGGGGGTATCTGATTATACAAGCAGTGGGACGGTTGGTTGATTGCCTTACGCATTTCTTCGGCGCATATGACTTTGCGTCTTATGTTCGGTGGTGCGATACCAGCCAAGGGGTATAGTTTAGAAATGGGTGTTGGTTTGAGGCAGCCTGTGACGACTCTGCATGCATCATTCAGGGCAGTATCCACTTGATTACAGTGGGCTGATCGACCCCACACTGGTGCCGCATATTCTCCGGCTGAGAAACAAAGTGCTAAAGCTGAGGTACGAAGAAGGGGTGGTTGGGCTCCCCAGTGAGTGTTGGTCAGTTTGCGGATGAGGTTGTTCCTTGTTGCAACTTTCTGTTTGGTGTTGCTGCAATGACGCCTGAAGGTGAGGGTGCGATCTAGAGTTATTCCGAGGTATTTTGGATGGTCGCTATGTTCCAGTACTCTACCTTCCCACGTTTTCTAGTCATATAGCTCAAGAATGTAAAAAAAACAAAATATTAATAATAAATTACAGGTATCTGCAAGTATGCAATAAAAATAATAAATAAATTAGCATTTCAAAAAATATTGACAGTCCAATTTGATACAAAGCTCCACCTGTCAATGAAATATTTTCGATATTCCAAAGAACACAATAAAACAACAAGGTGAACATTGTCACGTGGCTAAAATATGAACATTCAAATATTTGAATCGTCAAATTACTAAATTCCAAAAAAAATAATGTGAAATAAAATATGTGTTATAAACGAAAATCGCAAAGTTGAAATTGATGCACAAAACTCAATTTAAAATGATAATTTGAGATTAAGAGATTTTTCATGTTAACGAAATGGGATTACCCAAAAATAATAACTAGTTTATTTAATTTAATACCTGTGAATTTAGAGACGCAGCTGCCAGGTCAAAAATCCTACAAGTTAAAATATAAACTAGTTTTTTTCTCTCTAAAGAACTGTGTCCACTCTATAACATTCAGTATTACTTTGTAAGTGTATGTTTTATTACAATTTGTATGTACTGCATAATTATTTTTGATACTAAAATATTTATATAAAAATCCGTCCTGTTACTATTCAAAGTGATTGTTCTTGCGATGCAAATGGTAAGATATCACTCCAACTTTTACGTGTATATAACGAACATACTCGACGTACTCGATGCCTGGACTATTTTTTCTAAGGGGCGGCGCAACCTAAGACATGCGTTAATGCGAAAATATTTTTTAAAGAAGACTAAAAAGTGGATTCGTCGCTTAAGAGTTAAGTCATGGGAGAGTGGTGTAGTGTTGTTCCACACCTGTCTGTGGCTCGCGTCATCCACCTGCGTTCCCATCCCCTCGTTCAGGCCCGTCTCATATCGCGACCGTTACCAACTAAACAACAGGTAACATCTCAACACAGAAAACACACCTTGGTCCGCGTATCAAACGAGAAATATCGATCGGTACTATGGATAACCGAAGTTAAAAACTGTTATTCTGTCACTGTAAATTGTTTATATTGCATATCATCAATATGGCGTTGTGTTCAAATATTCGTTGCATATATTTACAGGCGGGTATGGCTTAGTAGTGAAAGCATTTGCTTACAAAACAGAATATTGTAGGTTTGATCCCCGACGAAGATTAACAAGAAAAAAAAAGATTTTAGCACGGATCACGTTGCGTGTGACCTCTGTATAGGAGACTGCAGTTTCAACTAACTCGTAGCCTTCTTCAATCCGTCCCAGACAAGAGGTTACTCTTCCCATATCCGTACTCTGTCTCGGATATGGGAAGAGTTTTCTGTTGTTTTTTTTTAAAACAAAGCAATAAAGACAAGCAACAGAAAGTCCCAATGCTCATTAAACAGACGACTCCAACAAATTATTCTTCTAAGCAAATTAGTGGAGTTCGTGTCTGAACTGGGCCTCCCTTGCGTGAAATATATCAACAGTTACGTAGTGATGTTTCGTCGTTTTTCAGCTTCTATATTGAAGAGCTTAATGATACGCTCCCAATGTTATTACCAGCCGGTACCCACTGGTAAACTAGTTTCATGTAATTTCGTAGCATTGATTTTAAAGATCAACTTTTGATTACGTACTGCGGGTACTTGAATCGGGTGATTTCAAAGATTATGATTGGTACTTATTTCTCATTTCCTATTATTATGATTCGTAACAAAAAAAAACTGGAACATTTTATTTTTTATTATTTTACAAAGAGCAACTCGCGGAGCACAAAAATATGATTAAATATATATTTTTAAAATTGGTGAATTAATTAAGGTATTTAGTTGGTTATTAATTATATCTTCTTTCTTATTAATGGCTTTATAAATTTCTAAGTATTCTAAATTATTTAATTTAACGGTTTTATTTTCTACATGTAATATGTTTAATACTTTTTCTAAGTTGTACGAATGATTATTTTCTTTGCCTAAAAAGCACTAATTTTTCTGAATTCGCAAACCACCTTATAGAAAATAATCATTCGTACCGTTAAATTAAATAATTTTACGATTCTAACAATATACCTTAATTATTCATCTCCGTTAAATAAATAAATAAGTATAAAAATTTAATATGTATTTCTTCTTCCCATATCTTTTTTTTATGTAAATACATACAGGAGAATACCGACCGATGGTGATTGTGATTTTGAAGTTTTATCTGTGGATTCTATGACGCTTACGATTCTACATATGGCTAAGCTTGGCAAGCGTTGAAAAAGCCACATATGACGATATTGTTTTATATAAAATTATTCACCTATAGTGAGACATAAATAACTTCACGGCCAGATTTGATATTGTGGCTTTTGGGCTTAGCCGTGTGTGGCGAACTTCCTTCAACCAATATTTCGACCGCAATTGCAGGGGTCTACTTCAGGATTGATGATTTATTTAGTTTTGAGTTGGTTTATTCAGATTTCTTTTTACATCTGAAATTATATAATCTGAATAAACCAACTCAAAACTAAATAAATCATCAATCCTGAAATAGACCCCTGCAATGGCGGTCGAAATATTAGTTGAAGGAAGTTCGCCACACACGGCTAAACCCAAAAGCCACATATAGTGAGACATATATTTGATGATGTAGGCAGGCACTTGGTCCATGTTGAGCACTTGGCTATGAAGTGGTCTACGTCTGGAGCTGGGCTCGACCCACTGGGAGTCGTTTGTTGTCAACGTGATGACTGAATGTAGCGTAATTGATCTTTATTGCTGCACGGGCGTGATGGAATTCGATCTGGACCCCTCTTCGCAAGAAGCCAGAGACGACCAGTACGGTCTGTGTATTGCAGAATAACAAAAAAAAAAGTTCTTGTACAAGTTCATCTTGTATAAAAAAAATATTGCATCTTACGCAAAGATTTTTTTTTGTGTAAGATGCACAGCTTAACCATATGTAACAAGTACTAAGAACAAAGCAATAAAGACAAGCAACAAAAGGGCCGAATGCTCGTCAAACAGACGACTCCAAAAATCATTCCTCCAAAGAAACTCGAGGAGTTCATGCCTGAATTGGGCCTCCCTTACGTGAAATATATCAAAAATCCGAGACGATTTATTTTAACAGTCTGATCACTATGTAAAGTGGCACTGTCTCTGGCAGGTTAGCGTTACTCTTTGGGAGATCGAACAATCTGTGCCTCCTTATTCTCAGATCTAGTACAACGTAGTAAGAATAACAAAGCAAAATTTATTTAATATAATTTTAGTTATTTTTGATTAACAAATGTAAACATTACACATATTGTATTGTAAATAAAACAGTATGAAGAGTTGATAAATAATAATCGAGAATTTAAAATGAAATCGAACGAAAAGACTAAAAACAGACACGAAACACACGGTTCCAGTCTGATTCGCACGTGTAAGTACGGTAATTATTTTGGCGTAGATACACCTGATGAATATACAGGTATGTTTGTGTAACAGCAATCGACGCAATATTGTGCAATAAAAACAAATAATTGTGCTAAGGACGCTTCTTCAGTTTCATAACAAAAAACTTATTTTTTTAAATTGTGTAATATTAACATAAATATCTGAGATATATTTATATGGGTCAAGTAATCTAAACTTCTTCTTCTTCGTGTCAGCGACTTCAAATTATTTTTGCCCAGTATCTGGCAACACCTGATAGCCCGTGTGTTGCCCAGCGTTAGGTCTTGAGATGTGCAGCTTGTTGGGCACATGGAGCAGGATCTTAGGTGTGAGGCGGTCTGCAGATCTCCACAGTCGCACGATAGTGCCTCTCCCTGCCGAAGTATTGCCGAGCGCTCGAAGATTGTCCTTTGTTCTACCAACTCCGGTTCTTAACCTGTTCAGGGATTTCCAGGTCCGCCAGTCAAGGTTCTTGCCAGTTGGGAGGCCTTCCTTTGGAGTAATGAAATCCTCTGATGCGACTTGTTGCCAGAGCTATAGTCTCTCATTTTCATTGCCGGATGAGAGTAATCTAACTAGGACGAAATAACTTATTGAAAGAAATCGACAGGCGTATACAACTGAGATGAGTAGCATTAAGAAAACCTTAGTCACTTAAATCCACAATGTATTGTTAAAAGTTGCAATTTTCTAACATCTTATACAAACGCATTCTTCCCATAACCGTTCCATATGTGTAACATATTATAATCACCACAATTTGCCGCCACTTATTTTTTTCAGCTGCAATTGTCCATTACTAGTTCTATGACATTTATTCACCTGAAGGTCAACTTGCAAAGATAATATTTAATATATATAGTTTCCGACAGTCTCCAGAGCAGTCATGGGAGAATATTCTTAATATAACCCTTCTTCAAGTCCTAAAACATTCAAGGGAGGGTATCTCTAGGGTCTGAGGTATTTTTTGGTGATTTTTCAAGGAAATCGGCGGATCACTTCAATGCTTCCGATGCCTGTAACATATGGTCCTAAAGATCGGCTCAATCCGACCAGCGACACACGGTTAGCAACAGGCGGTGACCCATCCACGTTTTAGTCTATTTCCAATGCTGCATAACGTCGGTGATCTAACGCGAAGCACGTTAACGATATTCAATAGCCGTCTAACTGATGATTACAGTGTTTTTTTATAAAGCTCATCCCTTTAACAACATTCGAAGTGAGTCATTCCTTAAATGAGAGATGCGTGAACACACAAACACATATTTTTCGCAAACAGCATCTTTCTGCGTCTTTCGGCTCAGCGTCATAGAGTCTGGTTTCAAACGGTTGTGCTCTCTTACATCCGCTTACAAATCAACTAAAAAATGACGATAATAATCCTTAGTACCGATAGCCATATGAAACGATTTCGGTTGAGTTATTGCGTGTGTTGAATTAAATTTATTTTTTATGTATAGAAACTAAGAGTTATCCACTTGTATAATATCGCGATTGGTATTCATCGTGGACACAACGGTCGTCATAGATCGGTTTAGACCCGCTGACTAACACACCCGTATAACAATAACACTGAATAGATGTTTTTATTGGGACCTCGTTCTCTCCATTCATGACATCCATTGATGAATTATGAATTAAGCACCAAAAGCCACGGCCATAGATAAAACGATCACGAATCACATTGATACTATGACGAATACATCTTTATAATCCAGTGCCGGTTTTAAAGGGGTGGCGAAGTGGGTCTGTGCCCCAGGGCGTCGAATAAGCTAGGGGCGCCGAGTGCAACCAATCTTGCCTAGATTTTTTTTAATGTAAGCAATATGGGACGCCAGAAAAAAATGCCCTAGGGCGCCACAGGGTCTAAAGTCGGTACTGTTATAATCGTAAATATTATGGTGGACTACGACCTACAAATTTACTTTACAAAATTCTATCGTTTTTTATGTTTCATTCGTTATACCCTTACCTATATCGTTTCTGTTGTCTTTGTAAGGTTAGACCTTACAAAGACAACAGAAACGAATCGATATCAATAATTGATACGTACATCAAAAACACTACCAATATCATCTTATGTTATATTATTGTCATCATTAAATTGTAGAAAAATAAACGGCAGACGCTGGGATTCGAACCATGAACGTTTTTTAATACAGGTATCTTTAATGATATTTAATATTAAAGTATATAAATATATTCTAAAAATTCAGCAAAAACAATTTAAATGTGCATCAGTCTTTTTGTAATGTAAACACATACAGGAGAATGCCGACAGATGGTAATAGTAATTCTGAAGTCTCATCTGTGGAATTCTATGACGCTTACCATGGTGCATATGACTAAGAGCTGCATGTGGAGTGTTGATCCGCCAACGTCATAGCCCGAGATTCACGCATCATCCTTTATTATTACAGGAATTTACTTTGAATGGGTGGTCTTCACGGGACGACTTTCGTCTACCAACAATTTAAATTAATAGACTATGACTGGCATTTTACGGGTGAGGGATCAAATTCACACCAACCGGGGTAATTTTAGAGCTCAGAAATCGAGTAAAAATCATTTCATTTTTAATATCCATCTTGGATCGAATCCGCGACCTTTGACATGCAAATCAAACGCTTTGACCATTGAATTTTACCCGCCGGTAAAAATCCAAGAAGTTTTTCGTTTGCTGTTCTGCAGAACATTATCTACAGGTTACAAGCAAACTGTAATTAAATTAACTCAAGTAGAGAAATGCTCTTCAGCGCAATCCAACAGAGGCCTGGACCGGATGGATACGTCGACCTCATCGCGACCTTCGTCAGTGGTTCAAAGTATCTAACGGTAGGTGGTGTTCAGTGCTTAGTTCAGACATATCGTGCTAATACATATTTATAAGTCTGTTCTAGTAGAGTTACGTCTGTTTAATTATCAGCGCGGTGCATACACAACGAGGTGTGCTGGCAATCTAAGCCAAGCGCGTGTGAGAAAAGACGTAACGATCATCGCTCCCGGTTTCAATGTCGGCTCCACAATGCGTTACGGCACGTGGAAAGGAAAAACGGTGTTGTTGGTACGAAAGTGAAAAACTAGGCGAAAGCAAACTACAATAATGTAGAACTTGAATTGTTTACAATGCCGTGGGAAATGAGAACTATACAGACGAGAAATTGAAAAGTATGAGATCTAACAACCTTCAAAAATTAGCACATGTTTTTAACCCTTTCATTACGACACGATGGAATACAAATTATACTGTCAATTATGTAACTAGTATTTGAAGCTTATGAACTTATCTGGTCTATTTTCATATTGTTCTTGTATACTTTAGGTATCAGATGATGCATAAAAAAATATTATATTTCACAAACTGCTACTAAACTATTAGAATAATCTGCAGCTTCTGCATATTCGGTTTGTTTGACCCTGACAATTATTTAAGGATAAGGAGGCACAGATTGTTTGTTCTTCTTAGAGGTGATACTACCCTCACAGTGACTATGCCTCTTGGGAGAGTGATCAGACTGTTCAACCATATCGCCTCGAATACTGATATATTCCACTTGAGAGAAGCCAAGTTTCGACATGAGCTCCACGAATTTATTTATCAAAGTAATTTCGTGGAGTCTTCTGTTTAGCGAGTTTGAGGACTTTTTAATAATTGTTGTTAATAATCATAAATACCTATATTTATAATTTATTATTATGTATTATATCTTATTTCAGGATGGTATTAAATAAAATTTGTTATGTTTCTGAAAGAAATAAAATAAATAAAATTTAAAAATTTAAAAATTTAGTTGAAAAACAATAATTCTTAAGCACCTACACACAGGTGTTAGAATGTTTTTCTTGCGTTTGTCTTTGAAGGATTCAATGAGGACTAAAAACCCTCATAGCTGTGTGATCGTCTTAAACCAGTGGTTAAGCTCTGCTCCCCTAACCCAGTGTGCTACAACTCTAATGTTAGCGTGTGTTGTTCTTGCACTGGTAACCGCGAAAGCGAGTGTTCTAGGCGATGCGATCACACCGCGTGAAGATGTGTTCGCCTATCCTACATTCATTCTTCAACAATTACCTGACTCACGTGAAACTATTGCGTGAAGTTGCGCAATACATGTACTAAATAGCCGCCAGCTAAAACATGGCATCGCTTTTTTGCACTCACAACACTCGGGTCGGCTCGCCTTGTGCACATTCGCCATTTCTGTCTGTCCTGCGTTGCATTCTCGGTCAAACCCAGAGTTTTCAGATTCTTGTTTAAAGTTGCAGTCCAGGTTGCCTGTGGTCTTCCAGGTCTTCTTCTCAGCGTGGGTATGTAGAGGGCTTTTTCACCATGTGGTCCTCATCTCTCCGTGTCACATGCCCATACCATCTTAGGCGGTTTTCCCTTATCTTTTTAGGTATTGGGGCCACCCGAAATGAAACCCGAATATGCTCATTTCGAACTCTGTCCACTCTTCTCACACCGCCCGCCCAACTCAGCATCTTTATCTCTGCCACATTAGTGAAGTTAGAGAAGCTTGAGGGCTCTCTTCACCATGTGGTCCTCATCTCTTCGTGTCACATGTTCATACCATCTTAGGCGGTGTCATTATTATCACAGAAGATAAAGTAGAAATTTATAAAGTAATCGTAACGTTAATGATACACTTATTTATATTATGATTAGTTAGTAATTAAGAAGTCTAATCAGAGTCGCCTCTGAACAATTGTGGCTAAAGCCAGTGGGACCAGGTCAATGACGTGGCACCTGAAAATAAGCCAGGTTAAAAAAGTATGATTTTATTTGACTAAATTTCACATACTAATTTTTATTGGCGTAAATTAGAATTTAACTAGGATATAATATATGTATATATTACAGTTAATCGGGATATAATATTATATCTGTGAGGCGACTATAAAATTTAAACGACAGATCGAAGAAAATTATTAATCAGTGAGCAGTTTATGTGGGATTATTTAACATTGTTTCCTATGGGTGTTTTCTGGGACCATAAAAGAATAACAAATTATGTGGAAAAACAAAAAAAAACGAGAACGAAAGAAAGGGGTTCCCTATATTATAATTATATCCATCTTGTTGTCACTGGGTTAAGAACCGCACTTGGTAGAACAAAGGACAGGGATAGTCACTGTTGTGTGACTGTGGAGACCTGCAGACCGCCTCACACCAAGTTCCTGCCCCATGTCCCGAAAAGGGTGCACATCCCAAGACCTAATGCTGCATAACACACGGGCTATCGATTTTGCCAGATATTGGACAGAAATAATTTGACGTAGCTGACACGAAGAAGAAGAGATTATTATATTACTATTTATTAAGAGCTTATTCTTGACCGAAAGGTTATTACAAAAGCGCTTTTTTGCTTCTCTGTGTAAAAATGTGTTTCTTAAGTCTACCTGCTGAAGGATGCCTCCGTTTTCAGCTCTCTTATACTCTCCCGCAACGAGTTTCAAGCCGTTGGTACCGCGAAGCTTAAAGCACGATTGCCAAAGACGTGCTAGGACTTACTCTCGTCAACTAAAGGTGCTTTTTCTTGCACTGTATTATTATTATTATGTAAGTATATGTATAGCGCTTTTTTATGACCGAATGGTTATTCCAAAAGCGCTTATTTGCCTCTCTGAGTAAAAAGGTGGGTCTTGAGTCTGCTTCTGAAGGATGCCTCCGCTTTAAGCTCTCTTATGCTTTCCGGTAGCGAGGTCCAGGCCATTGACTGTACTAGGACTACCTCCCGTCAGATGTATGTTTTTGCAGAAAACATCGCGATACACGCACTGTGTTTTTTTCGTAGCAGTTCCGTTTACGTTTACGTTTGTGATGAGCACCGCGTGAAAACGGACGAATGCCGTGGAAAAGTAAAATCGCGGTCGTGTGGCGTAACAATCGGAATAATCAGAAACGCAATATGTAGCATTGTAATACTTTTGCCAGTCATTAACACCGGTAATAAAAAAAATCTAGAATATGAATCGCCCAACTGGCGAAGTGTTGAGACACACTTAACAATACAACTGCATCTTAACGGATATGTATGAAATTATTAGCGTAATTTTGTTATAATTTAATGTTAAATTTTGTCATATCTTGTGTTCCGGTTGCATCACCCCGATTAGTTTTCAACGTTTCACGTAAATTTGTACATCTTCGCATATCTGAAACAAACTGTCACCACAAATTTCTGCCAATCATTGTTATCACGTGGCACCAATAAAATCCAGCTAAAAACAAATATTATTCTTAAAAACTTCCTGGACAGGGCCCGGAGGGTATTTTTGAGGGTTTTGTAAACTGGAATCGTTAAGGAGTTCGGATTATTAGCCCGACGTGTCCCGGATTATTTGGTCCTTGCGGTACTCCAACCAAGCTTTGATCCGTGTCCAATGTTTCTTATCTTGAGATCTAACGAGAACTGAGCATTTTACGGGTGAGGCATCAAATTCACACCAACCGGGGGTATTTTAGGGTTAAGAAATCGATTAAAAAAGCGTTTTTCATTAATTTTCGTTGGGGATCGAACCCACGACCTTAGGCTTGCAAAGCAAACGCTTTGACAATTGAGCTATACTCACCGGCATGTGCACTGTGCTAAGCATTTAAGTGGAGTTTTTTATAAAAAAAATAAGCACAAAAATGAAATGAAATATTTTATGTTATCGACATAACATACGAGTACTTTTAATGTGTCTTTGAGGTAAGTTAATATAACATAACAAACATGATCTTATCTTTAAAACAATGCAGGATAAGACACATTCAAGATAAGCTATTAAGTCATCAATGATCAAACAATAACAAGGTTAAAAAGTATATACAAAAAATAATCGAGTTAATCCATACTAACTAACTCAGAAATTAAAAGAAGAAAAACTCTATAATTTTAACGTGTTTTGTTTTAATATTATTCATTTAAGACTATCAAAAACTTGCAGTATGAGCAGTTTTCATTCATCAATGAATGCATTATCAGGTCACGAGCTAAATAATTCAGTGAATCAATGAGGCTTCAGGATATACGTACCAAATTTGGAGTAGTCCAACAACGTAAGCGTAATGTTGTCTGTTTGACATTGTCTAGTGACTAATTCAAGTACTAAAGGACATGCTGTTGCACTCAGCAGAAAATCTAAGCGAGTAATCTGGTGTCAGGCCAAATTCTACAAGGTTCAACTCAAAGATTAAAGAATTACGTGATAATTGGAGAGGAGTTCGATTTTCCTCTCTCTCTACCAGTCAGCCCAGCGGTGGTGAACTCATTTGCTTGTATCGTCTGTGTCAATCAAGGATTTACCTTTCGGCCTGGTGAAAGCTTTCATGATGGCTTTAATTCCCATCCCTGCTGGCGAGACTGCAGCCTGCACGCACTGGCGCGCTCCTGCACAGCCTCCACCCCTCGCTCCGCCCCCGGAGTAAAGCTCAGCCACCCTCACAGTAGAAAGCTTCACCCCTAAGTACGAGCGAAAGCTCAAGTCCAAAACCACAACAAAAAGCTTCGAAATATGCTTGAATTTTTATTTCAAATACAAATATAAATCACTCAAATAAATTATTAAATAATGTATTATTTTTAGTTTAATTCACTGTTTTTTTGCACTCTTCACTGTTTTTCATTGTTATATATTTCTTTTAGTTAAAAATGATCATTATTTAAGTCTTTTTTTATTACATTTTGGCGACATTTTAAGTGTTTTTATTTTTTTCAGACAATCTTCACTGTTCTTCATTATTAAAACTAATTAAAAATACATAATTATTATTTGTACATCAACATATACGAGTACATATATATATACAACTACGACTGATTTCGATATTACCTCTACATATAAATAATGTATAATGTATAATTACATAGTGCATATCGTAAGTAATTCATAATTGAGATATATTTGCACATCATAATAAACAAATACGTACTATGTTAACAAATACGTTAAGGTTATCCACTGACACTTGGTGGAACTGAATAATTATAATTTTATATTATAAAAGCTTAATCAAGGAAGATAGGCACCTAGTAAGAACCATCTCAGAGAGGCGAGCCTGATGGATCGGTCATATCATGCGCCACGATGGTCTTCTTCACGACATTGTAGGAAGGGATGGTTGAGGGTAGAAACTACAGAGGGCGCCCTAGACGGGAATATTTGCAGCAAGTGTTCGAGGACATGAGTTGTAGCTCTTATGCAGATCTAAAGAACGAAGAAGATTAATTTCAATTAAAAAATTAAAAATATTTAGTTTTGATTTCGCATTTACTTTTAAGTGATTACACGTTTCGAACTCCCTGTAACGTGTAATCACTCAATAATGGTTTACGTACTATGTATGAAATAAAAAATTAATAATTTTAAGCTTAATAAGTTTTAACATTAATAATAAAAAAACTAAAAAAAAATAAAGCGATTTTTATCAATCAAGTTAAGCCCACATTCTGGTTTCTAGAGAATTCGATCTCCAAGACACAAAAAATTAGGTGAACTTCACTGCCACACAAAAAAATGGTTCAAGGGTGCCTTTGGGAAGCCACCAAGTCTGTCCGTGAATCCTCCACAGGCTTCTGTGAACAAGGCACAAGTTCCCACGAGCACTTCACTCGACATCCGGTATCCCGAGGCATTACACCAGTTCCGGCCAAAAACGGCCTACCTCACACTTTTTGTTAACATTTTTTTTTTCAAATTTCTAGACGCATGCGGGACTTTTTTCATCAGTTTTGGAAGTGAATCGTCGTGGCATGTAAAAGGACGTCGCAATACAACATAAAGTTAAAGCAAAATAGTTCAAAAGTTTTAAAAATACTGAGTATCTTCACAAATCTGTGATGTAGGATAACTACAATATAAAGATAGCTATTTTTTGGCAAGTTACCATAATTGATGCTATAATTTTACAATTCAATGGATGAACAATAAACACTTATTTATAAGTCAATCATTTATAAAGAGCTACGACGAGTGCCGCTTTTAGCTAGTGGCGAAGTGGGTCGGTTCCCCAGGGCGTTGAATAAGCTAGGGGCCCCGAGTTCAACCAATCTTTCCTAGATTTTTTAAAATAATAACAATATGTGGCGCTAGAAAACCATTGCCCTAGGGCGCCGCAGGGTCTAAAACCAGTACTGGCTACGCAAAATAAAAATATATAGTTATAGGAACGAATATAGAAGGACGAAGGACCAAAAATGTGAAAAAAAGAAGCTCGGAACTTAAATATTTGACGCGATTAATCAAAGACTAATATTTTAGATTAAAAGATATTTAGAATTGTTTACTTCAAACACTTTCTGTACGTTTACTTTTGTTCCAAACAATAATAATATTACGTCTTTACTTGCACATGGATGATTGGTTTAAGCTATTGCGCATTTTGGAAAATAACTTGATACTGCAATTCGTTAAATTACTAAATACTATCTCCATCAGTGACTGCACGTGTAAGTACATTGTAAGACATGTAAGTGCAATCTGCAACACTGAAAGCATTTTGTCAAGTAAGTATCTTCATCGTAGTATCAATCCGGTGGATTGGTTTGCAGCAACAGAATCTTGCATCTCGATCTCCACTCCCCTCAGTCCTCCGCAACCCTTTTCAGCTCAGCATAAGAGCTACAACTCATGTCCCGAACACTTGCTGCAAATACTTCTACCCTCAACCATCCCCTCCACAATGCTCCTGAAGAAGACCATCGTGGCACATGATGTGACCGATCCATCGGTCTCGCCTCTCTGAGATGGTTCTTACTATATTCCTTGATTATCCTGAGTACCTCATTGTTCGTAACGTGGTCTCTCCAGGAAATTCCGAGAATTCTTCTGTAAGACCACATCTCAAAGGCCTCTAGTCAAAATAAGTATATAAAGACGAAAATAATTATTTCATCCCCAAAATTATTAAATTGTCACAAAAATTGCTTCAAAGCTTGCCTGATAAACGACATAATTAAAGTGAGGCTACTTAGGTGGTAGTTTGCTTTGTGATTCGACGAAATGAAAGAAAAACCGTTTCTTAAGCAGCATTCTCAAAAAGATGCAGAGGACGCCTACGACCAAAATGGTTGAATAGCATAAATAATAAGCTACAGAAGATAATCCTAAATGACTTCAAAGTTAGGATTATAGAATTAAACGTCTTTGTACGAGAAGTCTGATCGCAAACGATGGGACAACGCCAAGTACAAAAAAAAACACAAATAAGAATGAGTACCTTTTCCAGATGTAGGAAAAGAGTTACTGTGTTTTTAAACAAGAGTCGTGGTTTACCGAGGTATTAAGAGGGGTGGCTTATAGAGGGTCCGCGTTCGATACGGGGTCCAATTCTCTGTTAATTATCTACCTGTTACTACCGCAGGCAAATTACATTCAATGTGTATAATACAAGCTTTCCCTATAAAGATATTGTTGTGAAATTTTAGTGAAAGGTTATTTGGAGTAATTGCAATTATTAAAGCAAGTTTGAAATAAATTTATTTAAATACAATACATATTTATAACAGTAATGATAAGTATGTAGCTAAAATAATTATTAATTATTTAATGTAGTTTGAATCACTGCATGATTAATTAATTACCAATAGTAACTTTAATCTAAGACATTTTATAATCATATATGAAACAATGCTATGGAGAGTTCCATGCTCGGAGTGACTCTAAAAAAATATAATCCGAAACGAGGATATCTGTATAAGAACTCAAGTAGTAAAGGCTACCCAACGAATGGGCTCACTCAAGTGGCAATTGGTGGGACATATCTGTCGAAGAGACGACGCGCCCAATAACTGCCAAACGAAGTGTTGACCGAACCTATGCAAGATGGACTGACGACATAAGAAGAATATCGTGTGGCTTGGATGCGGAAGGCAGACGATCGAAGAGGATAGAGACTCGTGCGGGAGGCTTACGTTCAACAGTGGATGGATACAGTAAGATGATGATGTTGATGATATGAAACCAATCGTATATGAGTAAATAAATGATTACATTTAATATAATAATTATGATATTTATTTAAAAAAACATCAATTATGTGTAATCAATGTTAAATATATTACAATGAAACAATTATTTATTCGGTTCACCTAATTATTCTAAGAAATAAATTTGTTGTTTGTGTAAATATTGACATTATTACTATATTAAGGATAATTTAGATAAGCGCCTCTGTCGGCTATTGTTGCAAGTAGCCAGAAAAAAATTAATGACATTTTAATGCATCATTGGAGACCACACATGGAACTCCTCGAATCGAATTATACACGTCATAATTATATTTATTTTTTAAGCTAAGCAGAGTCAAAGAAGAAGGGTCGCTCTTGCTCTGCATCATAATTTGTGGTATCTAAAAAATGATATTAAAAGAATTCTTGTAATTCGTTGTATCGATTATTAATTTTATGTCTTCATCCGCTGTGTATGAAACTAATAGTCGACACAATTTGCCGCTGCACAGTTCTCTAAGCTGCCATGATACTTGGTTTAAATCATATCAACTGATATACAAAATATGTAGTTTCCTACTATATTATACAAATAAAAAAAATCGCTTTCGATCAACGTCCAAAAAAATATATTACGCCATAAGTAATATTGTATTTTTTTTTCATTTAAAGTTCTTTGTGTGAATTCCACAATATTAACGAAATAATATTTGGATTTATTTCACATTTTTTTTGATGTGACATATTTCCGTTGTTATGAATTTGATCCCTCACCCGTAAAATGCAAGTCATAGCCTAATAATTAAAATTGGTGGAAGACGGAAGTCGTCCCGTGAAGACCACCCATTCATAGTAAGCTCCTGTAGTAATAAGGATGATGCATGAATGTCGAGTTTTAGTATAAGACGTTGGTGAATCAACACTCCACATGCACCATGGTAAGCGTCATAGAATTCCACATATATGACTTCAGAATTACTATCACCGTCAGTCGGTATTCTCCTGTATGTTTTTACATTAAAAAAAAAGGCTTCAATGAATATTGTTACATTTTATTGGCAAGTTGTTTTTATTTAATTGATCGTTTAGGGTAAATTACGTGAATTGAATCATCAAGTGTATCATCAACAAGTGTTGTGACAAAAAAGGCAATCCGTTCACTACAGAATTGGGGTTAAGTCAAGCGGTTCGGGTCCATTCGATTTGAGACATTCGAATCAATTAACCCTTGGCTGATGATAATTGATCCAAGAGTCGCGATGTCAAGAGACGTGTTGGGACGTGTTAATGCTGATTGACGAGCGTGAAATCTGTCCGGGGAGCAAAAGGACGGGTCGAGAAGCGCGTGTTAGACATAACAGTGCTGTATTAGACGAGAAGAACAACACGTCATAGCGGTAGACGGTAAAAACTAAAACTATATATGAGAAACGGAACTTATACATTTTTTTTTTATATGCAATGTATATAAACAGATTAATAAGTCGTAAGCTAAGGCACTTAGGCATGACCAGTATCGGCTTTAGACCCTGCGGCTTTTTTTTCTGGCGCCCTTGCTTACATTTAAAAAAATCTAAGCAACATTGGTTGTACTCGGCGCTCCCAGCTTATTTGACGCCCTGGGGCACCGACCCACTTCGCCACCCCCTAAAATCGGCACTGGGCATGACATGAATTAATTTTTTTGTAAGTGGAATAACTTTGAGGCTATCTTACGTCTTGTTAGGATGAGCAGTTCTGAAAAGAAACAACTCAATCTGGACCGCTTTCGAGTGAGGTTACCGAAACGGTGTTTGCATCAAAAACAGAATTGCTGATTATAAAGGGAAAAGCTAAAGGGAAGCGTAGTTTGTTATCCCGACCGTAGCGTTGTTGATTGGATTTTTGAGAGTATTTTAACCGAATCGTGCTTAAATGTACAACACTCCATAAATGTATGCATAGAATGTTGCGGGAAACATTGGTTTGACTTTGTAAGGAATGATAAGGTAAACAAGTGGATCTTTTCATTCAGCAATAAGTCAAGGGACGAAGGTGGACCTACATGTACGAGTACTTCAGACGTCGCTGGAGAGCATAAATGTACCTACTTTTTCAGTTTAGAAGACCTTTGAAAACTATATATAAAACGAATCTACGTCGAATATAACATAACTTTGAAATTTGTGAACATATATTTTCGGCCTGGAGAGCAGAGGTGTATTACGTTTATAATACAACCCATGAATGCGATTCTAATCTCTTTCACGGGCTCTTTCTTTAAGCACTTCTGTGCAGTGGCCACAATTGTTCAGAGGGGACTCCCACTGGACTTATCAGTTGCTAACTGATCATGATCTGAATGAGCGCGACATCAAGGAGACTTAACTGTCCTCCGGTGTGATGCGGGTGTGAGGCGGGTAAAGTCCAGTCCAGTCCAGCGGGATTAGTATGGATGCGGACTCTTGCGTGAGGTCTACGTTCAACAGTGGACCAACAAAGCATGGTGATGATATTTTTGGAATGGGTTAGTTCCCGCACTGGACGTTCCCCGCTCGCAAGTATCCTAAATTGGAATGACCTCCGACACCCGCGCTCCTTTATTGTCCAAGCACCCAATTAAAATGCAATTAAATAAACAAAACGTACGTCGCACTTGCCCCCCTCCACCCACGTCATGCACGACGGCGAGTGCGAGCGAGACAAACGACGCGACTCGAGACCGAGAGGTTGGAGACAACACTCGTATGACATGTTGAGAATATTTCTTTCATTAAAACGCGAGCGAGCGAGACGGCGATGTGTCACGCGAGCGAGACGAGAATAGACACGGCTGTCTGCGCGGTCAGGGATACAAATTTAACGACAATATTTGACTGCCGGTAAATGTAGAAGATGCGAAACGAGGAAATACGCAGGAGAACTCAAGTAGTGGATGCTACCCAACGGATAGGCACACTCAAGTGACAATGGGCAGGACATATATAGGGGAAGAAAAGTATTGGAATGGCGCCCAGGAACTGGCAAACGAAGCATTGGCCGACCCCCTACAAGATGGACTGACGATATAAGAAGAATATCGGGAGTGGCCTTGTTGCGGAAGACAGAGGATCGAGGAGACTTATGCGGGAGGCCTACGTTCAACAGTGGACGGACACAGGCTGATGATGATGATGAAATGTAGAAACTAAATGTGTCGGGTATATCATCAGATTTCTTTTAAAGAAAACTGATTATTAAGCACCCAAATATTTATCTGGTACTACAGCCGCAGTCTATGCAAGTTTTCGGGTTCTTGCCCTGGAGTCTCTCGTGACCCATATATAGTGTTTCCATATGGTTCTGCGGGTATGCAGGTGTTCTGGGACTAGGCATAGATAATCTAAGCTTAAAGAACTGTGAAATTTGCGGTGTCAATATGCTCCAAATATGGAGCGGAATTTTTTTTTATAAAAGTGGTTTTAATGATCAAGAAATTAAAATACACCAATATATAGTCTAGAATTAAAAACATTTTTCTACTTTAAATAACGTTTTTTTAAATCTAGACACAGGTAAACCTTGTTTTCTTAATTTTATGGAACTTTATCTATAATTTGAAAACTATAGTTATATATATTTAAAAAAAAAACTGCTAAGAAATATGCTCGCATGCTTCTATTCTCAACTATTAGTATTGTTATTGACGTCAAGTAGATATGCAAAATTTCAAATAAACAGGACAGGAAGTTTGTTAATTTTCGTTTCAAAGATTTTTCTAACAGTTGCCGGTGAATTGTCATTGCTTGCTGACAAATCGCCGGTAAATTCTACATTTGTCCGTTAAAACGCACGCGGCGAACCGTCACGCTGTCCCTGTCTGCTAAGCATTGTTATTCAGCAAGCGCGAGCGAGAGGCAAACAAGTTGTTATCATGTGTTTTTACAGGAAAATCGGCACAATGTATAAGCATTATGAATAATACGAGTATGTGAATTTATTTAAAAAATTTGATAACACAAATAAATCAAACAATTCAAATAATAATATGAAAAGAGGATTTTTTTCTAAATAACTTTCATTTTAAATAATTATTTCCAATAATTATATTTAGTCATATTTCTCTGCTTGGTGGGCGGGCGGTGTGACTAGAGTGGACAGAGTTCGAAATGAGCATATTCGGGGATCATTTCGGGTGGCCCCTATACCTGAAAAGATAAGGGAAAACCGCCTAAGATGGTATGGGCATGTGTCACGAAGAGATGAAGAGCGCATGGTGAAGAAAGCCCTCAACATACTCACGCTGAGAAGAAGACCTGGAAGACCACAAGCAACCTGGACGGCAACTGTAGACAAGGATCTGAAAACTCTGGGCTTGACCGAAAATGCAACGTAGGAGAGATAGCAATGCCGAAAGTGCACAATGAGAGCCGACCCCAGATGATGGGAAATAGCGAGGCTAAAGAGAAGAGAGTCGTATTTCTCTAGCAGTTATTCTTATAGCAGACTATAAGGATATGAAAGCTAAAATCATTCTTTTATTTACTAACTAAGTTTACTATACATTATTCGACGTTATATTAGATATAGGCATATTATGAACTTGATACCTAAAATTTCATAGCAAACAATATACATATAATATAACATTTATCAATACATCAAAGAAAAATTAACA
This sequence comes from Glossosoma conforme, assembly GCA_022606575.1. Lineage (NCBI taxonomy): Eukaryota > Metazoa > Arthropoda > Insecta > Trichoptera > Glossosomatidae > Glossosoma > Glossosoma conforme. The sequence goes on from JAGTXR010000007.1 coordinate 554,367, forward strand.
GCAGACGCTTAGATTCGAATGACGAACCTTTGAAACCATGCTTTAATTATTTACTCAGCGTTGGGCCATTGCCAATTTCTCTGGCGCTTATTTTTCTCCGATGAATTGATGATATAAATATCATACAAGATGGTATTTGCTGAGAATTTGCATGTAACAATTGTCTTTTAATAGCACATATCATCAATAATCTTCTGTACTAATTACTAAACTATAATATTAGAGAAAAATATATCTGATATAAGTATTATTTAGTAGCAAAAGTGAGTTTTGAAGTTAAGTTAAAGTCTAAATGTCGTTAGACATAGAGGAATCATATGAATGATTACGAAATTTTCAAAACGGAAACAACAAAGTTTTAAAGCACATTTTTAAGTGCTTCTAAACAATATACTGAGCATCATAAATATTAAATCGTTTAATTATACATAATAAGTGTTTATTACATATGTATAATATTTGTTTAATACATAAATAAAATACATTAATATATAGACATAAAATATCAATATTATATAATCGTTTCGTATATTTTCATATAGTTTTTTTATTGAAACTGTACCATAAACCATATACTTTCAAAAATGCTTTAACATTTTCATAAGATCGAATCATTAGCCCGGTGATCTCAAGGCATAGAACATTTAGTCTTATTCAATGTACTTTATTCAACTTTACAATTGGTTATTTCGTCTTTAAAACTGATATCAACTTTATAATAAAACAAAAATGAATAAAAAGTCCCAAAGCTTACTAAACAGAAGGCTCGAAATTTCTTTGATAAATATATTCGTGGAGCTCATGTCAAACTGGGCTTCTCACGTGGAATATATCAATATTCGATGCGACATGGTTGAACATTCTGAGCACTCTCCCAAGACGCTTAGTCTCTGACAGATTAGTATTACTCCTATGAAGAACAAAGAATCTGTGCATCCTTATCCTTAAATAATTGTCAGGAAAAAAAGAAACCGATTTCTAACAAAATATCAGGATTTCTGAACACGCCACGCACAAGCCGAAAGAAATGCATACTCAAGCACATATCTCTTCTAGTCCTCAAATCATTGTATCCTAACATACCCCTATAAAGTAAGATGGGTACAGCCACGCATAATATCAATACATCCTCTTAAGGGACGGTTTAACCTAAAATATCAAAGCGAAGGGATCGTTTTATGAAAGATCGCCGCATACACTGAAAGAAAAATCTTAGTTAAAAATTAAAAAAGCGTGCGTTATAAGAGTGTTGAATGTATTCGTATATACTCGTAGTATATAAGATATGAAATATCAATTCACGTAAGGATACAAAATAACATTTATTTAAAAAATATGTTAAATACAAAATATTCCAGGCTATTTTAAAGTATGACACATAAAAATGTACGTACAAAGGAAATTCAATTGAATTATCGCGAATGTTGATTAGAGGCCTGAAGTAGGCGCAATTTCGGGGAATATTTTATACGGCGTGTATGAATAAAAAACATTGACGTTTACGTTTGTAAATCGTTCGTCCGTGGTCCTAACGTTAAACGTAGCCACATTGAAAACAAAACAATAAAAAATAATCTAGTTACAATGTAACCGTGAAATAGCGCAATATATAGGAGTGTAGGTATTCTATTGTGTCTTTTGATCGAATCATAAATAACATAAGTAATTTGAATGTACAATACAAATTCAATCGAATAATCTATTTATTTTTTATTTTTTATAGATGTTTCCTACAGTTACAACGGAACTGGTGATACCTGAGGCCACCCTGCGGATGAACATAATGAGAAGCGCAACTGAGGGGAATGCATGGATTGTCCCCGAAAGAGGACCTAGCCCCTGGACACGACCAGGGGTGGAATATATGGAGGTCCCTTAAAAGACTTCGGACCGGAGTATGCAAGTCGAGGACACACATCAAAGCCTGGCAATTGTACAGCGGACCGACTGAATGTGACTGAGGCGTGTAGCAGACCCTGTCACACCTTCTGGAGTGTGCGATGTGTCTGAGTAGCTGCACCCAGGAAGACCTGATGATGGCCGGGAGTATCGCCATCGACGTCGCCCACTTATGGGCAGACAGGATCTGATCCTGTTGTTTCCGACACGATTTTATATATAGTGCACACTATATTTCAACAAATTGCTACCACTAAGTTCTTTCAGTGGCCATTGTTCAAGCCTTGTCGTAAGAAATTTCTGCATCCGAAAACCCACCTAAAAACACGTACATTTTCCGACGACTTCTAAAGCAGGAGCTCTGGAAATAGAACTTACAGCTGCTGTGGTATCCGAGGCATATTTTTGAGTGAATTATAAATCGACTCCTTTCAAAGAGATTCGATGATTAGTCCGACGCTTTTAATGCTTGGATAATTAAGTACTAAAAGCTGCTGAACTTTAACAATCGACATCGTAAAATATTGCGATGCGGTAATTTATTCATGTTTTGGTCTTCGTCCAATGATGCTTAACTTGGTGATAAAACGAGAACCGATTTTATTATATGCTATTGTCGTTTTGCTCGCACACTACTATCAACACCAATATAAATATCGTGAATATATATATTTTTAAATATTGCGACACAGGAAAAACAGTTCGTTCTTAAATAAATCGATATATTTATACACCATTAAAACAGTATGAACCTAATAAAATAATTAAAAATATATATTTATCTAACAGTAAGATACGGCTTATTTTATTACTGAATTGAAATGGCGAAGAAATTATATCTCCAACATAAATTTTAATTATTATATCTATGTCTTAATAATAACTGTAGTTTAAATCAAACTTTTAAGGACATAATAACGTTCAAGATGGATATACGCTTGTCAATTATCGATTAAATATATTAACACTTAGGTACTTATTAATTAAATATGCACACTAAATACACAAAGAGATAATATCAAAATCAGTCGTAATCTTAGTATAGATAAATGCATAATATTATTCAACCATTGGTACAAATCCAAAGTTACAGTAAATCACACCAGTGAATATATTAATGAAAGAAATGTAATATAAAATGATGTTTTCTTGAATATTTATGTGTGTATTAATCATCAAATATTGGCATGGATCTAGAATTATTGATTAATATTAGAATATTGAATCAATTTTGAAAAACTAGCAAAAAAAAATTAACTTTGTTTCACAGTATAAATAATTTAAGCTGAAGTCCCAACCTCATATTACATTATTTTTATTCCATAAGGAATGTTTATTTTTAAATATCAAATCTCATTACTAGCACGCACTGTTCACTGATTTACAAAATTCAAAATATTACACAAAAACATTGCAATTAACAAAATAAACACATAAACAAAACATTACATATGAAGTTCGAAACGAAGAACGTTCTCGATTGTTTTTATTTTTCGAATGTTTTGAATTAATTAAAGATGGCGGATCGTTTTTTTTTTTGACGTTTCGAGAATGATGTTAGGTTATGTATATTTTTTTAAAAACGTGACGTTTGTTAGTTTTAGGTTATGTTTTCTGAAAGCTGTGTACGCACACTACCGCACCTGCGCGTCGCACAGCGGGACTGGTGCGCTATACGAGAACTTCCGGCCTTGCGCAGCTCGAATGCGCGCGCACCCCACTTCCTTCACAGCTACAGACTGTGCGCTAATACTGGGAGCGACTGCGCACAAGGATCATCATCATCATCATCACCCAAACACATCCGACACTGAAACTGAGAGATTCGATCTCTGCCAGTAGCAACAAAAGATTTCATTACCCAAAAGGAAAGCCTCCCTACTAGCAAGAACTGATGGACATGAAAAGCCCTGAATAGACTCATAACTGGAGTCGGCAGAACAAAGGACAATCTCGGACGGCGAAAAATGCTTCGGCAGGGAGAGTCACTGCTGTGTGATTGTAGAAACCTGCAGACTGTCTCACACCAAATATCCTGCATTATGTGCCCGACTAGCTGCAGGTTCCAATACCTAATGCTGGACAGCACGCAGGCTATCGATGATGCCAGATAATTAGCCGGTACAATTTGACGTCGCTGACACAAAAAAATAAAGACACCGCATCGTAATTCCTTTTATTTTACAACTGATAGTTCGTCAAAAGTTACTTTTTTAAATCAAAATAAAATTGAAAAACCACGAAAAAAATGTGTAAAAAAAAAGTTTAATTTTTAATTTGGTAGCTATGTTTTAAATAACAGTATAATTACCACGCATATAATTATTTTTTATTACATTTTAAGTCCGTAAAATCAGCTCATAATCAATTAATAACAATAAACGCCTGAAAAATTATGCAATAATATATTTTATTATTCAAATTACATGAAATGAGAAAAACGTTAAATTTTATAGGCTTTAAAATCTCCATATAACATAAAAGTTCACATGCAAATAAAATAAAACATTTAAATTACTCATACGTCATTATTTGTGTTTTTTATAGTTTTATTTTTTATATTTAGCTCGAAAATGTCTTCAAAACTATGTTTATAAAAAAGGCTACGATTTCAATAAAACATGCAGAAAACGGCAATGGAAATCTATGCATAGTTAACTTTATACTGGAGCTTACCCACCTCACACCCGCGTCATACCGGAGGACAGGTAAGTCTCCTTGATGACGCGCTCATTCAGATTATAATCAGTTAGCAACTGACAAGTGCAGTGGGATTCCCCTCTGAATAATTGTGGCCACTGCACAGAAGTGATAAAAGAAACTTATATTGCTAAGTTAACTTTATACTATTATGTATAAAATAATAATATTTTAACTGCGGTGTCTCGGTATATTGTCGGGGTACGATAGTTTGACTTCTCCTCCAGATATATAATCGTGTCGGAAACAACAAGGTCCTGTCTGCCCAGAAGTGGCTGACGTCGATGGCGTTACTCCCGGCCATCATCAGGTCTTCCTGGGTGCAGGGTCTGCTCCAGATAAGAAGCGTATACGGAATGGTGTAATTACGAGTATAAGACATTTGTAATGAGGAAAAAGTTAAATTAGCAGTCAATTAGATTACAATATTTAATAATATACTCGAAAGGATTAGAATAAAAAGCATTCCTTTACATATCTGGAACATATGGTCATCAAGAATTGCCACAACTGAGTTCCTCGTCGCAAGACATCTCTACAGGTGAATTACAACCTGGGAACATATGTTTTCCGACAACCTCCAAGAGACGACACCTGTAGTATCAAAAGCATATTTTTGTGTAATTCGTTAATCTTTTTTTGAAAGCTATCGAATGGTTATCGGAACGCTTTATGATCGCCTAAAAAAATATTTGTATCGATTTCTGAGCTCTAAAACATGAATACCCCCGGTTGGTATGAATTTGATGCATCGCCTGTAAAATGCCAATCATAGCCTATTCCTAAAAATTGATGGTAGGCGAAAGTCGTCCCGTGAGGACCACCCATCCATAGTAAATTCCTGTAATAATACGGATGATGCTTTAATCTTGGGCTGTAGTCTATGACGTTGGCGGATCAACACTCTACATTCGGCGCTTAGCCACATGCACAATGGTAAGCGTCATTGAATTCCACAGATGAGACTTCAGAATTACTGTCACCATCTATCAGTATTCTCTTGTATGTTTTTACATAAAAAAATGTATGGATCATCTTTTTTTCGTGTCAGCGACGTCAAATTATTTTTGAGCAGTATCTGGCAACATCGACAGCTCATGTATTGCCCAGCTTTAGGTCCTGAGTTGTGCAGCTTGTTGGGCGCATGGGCAGGATCTTCGGTGTGAGGCCATCTGTAGGTCTCCACAGTCGCACAATAGTGACACTCCCTGCCGAAACATTTCCCACTGCTCGAGGTTGTTATTTGTTCTACCAACTCCGGTTCTTATGTATGTATCATTTGGTCCTAAGACCACTTATACGCTTTAGCAACATGCGTTGACCCATTCAAATTTCAGTCTGCACCAAAAGTTGCTTAACTTTGATGATCTAATTCGCGCTTTTGTCTCTGGACGAAGAACGCCAGTAATAAAGAAAACTCAACAACGTAAAACTCCACCACTTGACAAAACAAAGAGAACCGAAACACGAGACCCACAGATAGAATAGAGCAAACAATAAGACTGGATGTAGGATTTTATGAATGAACGTTGTTTCGTCTTTTCTCGCTGGTTTAAAGTCTTCGGCGCGAGAGAGGGACAGGGAACTTTTACAACTCGCAACAGGCATGCGCACTACTCATGAATGAAATCTCTTTTCTCTGTCTTTTGAGTTCGGATGCACCGGTCGCACTCACTGCATTTGTGTGCATCGGTGCGGATGCATCCAGGGCGGAATCAAGCAATTACAAGAATATATTTAAATATACTTAAGTATTCACTTTAAGATGTATTTCAAATATTGATTAGACAAATATTTCATGCTTTATTTTATAAATTAATTTTATAAAAAGCAGTAACTTTGTGGTCAGACATGATTAAAATTAAACAATGGATCCTGTATCTTTCAACGGTTGTTCACTTCTAAAAGCAAGCTCCATCAACATCTATGGAGTATCAATCTCGAGTAATATCAAATAATACGAGTCAATTAAGTGTAAAGCCGGTCTCGCTTCCAAATAACCAGGCGTATTATATAGATCACGTCGGTATTTCAACGATAAACAACTTCTTGTTCTACATAAAGGACAAATTCGACCTATCCTTGAATACGGCAGTCACCTTTGGATTGGAGCCCCAAAATACCTTCTAATCTTAATTGACTCAGTCCAAAGAGCGATTCGTTTGATAAACAATGACACTCTTACATCTAACCTGCAATCAATGGAACACAGACGTAGGATTGGTTCACTTAATCTTTTCTACCGTTATTATCACGGTCGCTGCTCTTCGAAACTTAAAGAACTTATTCCTCCTGCACCCACCCACAACCGACAAACTCGTCTTACAATTGCCGAACATCAATACACGGTTAATTTGTGTCGACCAAGAATTGGCAGTTTCCAAAGTTCCTTCTTTAATGCCACTGGTAAGCTTTGGAATGCTCTTCCAGCGTCTGTGTTTCCTCTTTCTTACAATCTAGATCTCTTCAAGAAACAGTTAATGTATACTCGCAATCTCCCCAAACCAAATACAAACACGAACACAACACACGCATCCCGTATGCAGCGTCCAGCCTCCCTGACTGAGCGTCATAGTGTGCACTGGTCTTGGTGAAAAAAAAATCTTCAGAGCTTAAAGAAGTTTTCATAGATAGCGACACTGCAGTCCTCCATCAAGTGAAACAGTGCTCAATGTGATCCATATTGAAACAAGGTATAAAATTCTTATCTGTTTGATGTATACCTCATACGCTCCTGTACTCCCAATACCTGCTGCAGGTGGGGGCACACATCCCATTTCCGACCGGGAAGGTAAAAATCCCACCTACGAGCCAAAGATTTTTTTATCCCGAAGCCGTAGGACCCATGAATGAAGTAAGGCCGACGCTTTTTTTTGTACGCTTACTATGGAAAGAATACTCACCCAAACAAAGATGACGAGTTGCTCGTTTTGGGTTAGAAATCTTATTTTTATAAGTATTATTGCGAAAGTTTTGCTATTCCTTTCGTCTACCACCAATTTTTGATGAATAGGCTGTGACTGGCATTTTATGGGTGAGGGATCAAATGCACACCAATTATTATTATTATTATTATATCAGTATTTGCATAGCGCTTTTTTTATGACCGAATTGTCATTCCAAAAGCGCTTCTTTGCATCTCTGAGTAAAAAGGTGGGTCTTTAGTCTGCTTCTGAAGGATGCCTCCGCTTTAAACTCTCTTATGCTTTCCGGTAGCGAGTTCCAGGCCATTGGTGCCACGTAGCTGAAAGCAAGATTACCAAAGAACGTACTAGGACTACCTCCCGTCAGCTGCAGGGTGCTTCTATTTGCTCTGGCTGATCTGAGTGTCTCTCCACGCGCGCTTATCTTTGAAGACTTGATCAGTTCTGTTAAATATCCCGATGCAGTTAAGAGGCATAGTTTGTACCAACAGTTTGTTTAAAGGAACAAACCTGTGTACAAAAAAATAAAGACAAAACATGCAAAGAAAGAAACGAATACAAAAATATATATAATCGTTTGTAAGCTATCGGTCAAAGTGTTAAGTACGTGATTAAAACGAGATTATTTTACTCAGTACTGTCTTCTTCATACAGTGTTCAGTGAGGTGTGGGTACTTAGTAAAAACTAATTAAGGGGTGAAGTAAACAAGTAATATTGGAAATTAGTATCCACTGTGTATTGTTGAAATTCGACGTAGGCTTACCTACAATTCTTGGAAACCTGTTTGTTTGACACTCGACCAAAGAAACGGAAAGGAAGCAGTTAAAATAATATTGCGAACGAAAGGGGGAATTTTCTTCGATCTTTTCCATACATTGACGCATTTTCTAAGAAATATTCCATACTTTTATAAATAACTAGTAACGTGTTTTAGTAACACATTTGCTGACGTACAAAGAGTGCCTTCATTTATATTATTTTTAAGCGAAACCAGTGATTTTATAACTTTGTTCAGCGGAACACTGAAAATACAAAGAATATATAAAAGTATATATTTAATGCTCCTTTTGCAGCATTTGGAAAACTAAAGTACATTTTTAAAGTGAAAATTCAGCAATGTCTTAAAACTAAGGCGTTTAACCAATGCTCCCTGTATTAACTTATGGCGCAGAGACGTGGAATCTAACAGCAAGTATTACCCATAAAATAAAGGTCACCCAGCGTGCTATGGAGAGATCTATGCACGGAGTTCTATGCACGGATTCTCGCTAAAAGATTTAATCTGAAACTAGGAAATACGCAGAAGAACTCAAGAAGTGCATGCTACCCAACGAATAGGCACAATCAAGTGGTCTTCTTCTTCTTCGTGTCAGCGACGTCAAATTATTTTTTCCCAATATCTGGCAACATCGATAGCTCGTGTGTTGCCCAGCATTAGGTCCTGAGATGTGCAACTTGTTGGGCACATGGAGCAGCATCGTAGGTGTGAGGCGGTCTGCAGGTCTCCACAGTCGCACAATAGTGTCTCTCCCTGCCGAAGCATTCCCCACCGCTCGAGGTTGTCCTTTGTTCTACCAACTCCGGTTCTTAATCTGTTTAGGGATTTCCAGGTCGGCCAGTCAAGGCTCTTGCCAGTTGGGAGGCCTTCCTTTGGAGTAATGATATCCTCTGGTGCGATTTCTTGCCAGAGTTGGAGTCTCTCATTTTCAGGGCCGGATGTGAGAGGTTATGTGGATTTCAGAAAGCTGCTTCGAGACTTCAATCTTGGTGTTGGGGGTATCTGATTATACAAGCAGTGGGACGGTTGGTTGATTGCCTTACGCATTTCTTCGGCGCATATGACTTTGCGTCTTATGTTCGGTGGTGCGATACCAGCCAAGGGGTATAGTTTAGAAATGGGTGTTGGTTTGAGGCAGCCTGTGACGACTCTGCATGCATCATTCAGGGCAGTATCCACTTGATTACAGTGGGCTGATCGACCCCACACTGGTGCCGCATATTCTCCAGCTGAGAAACAAAGTGCTAAAGCTGAGGTACGAAGAAGGGGTGGTTGGGCTCCCCAGTGAGTGTTGGTCAGTTTGCGGATGAGGTTGTTCCTTGTTGCAACTTTCTGTTTGGTGTTTCTGCAATGACGCCTGAAGGTGAGGGTGCGATCTAGAGTGACTCCGAGGTATTTTGGATGGTCGCTGTGTTCCAGTACTCTACCTTCCCACGTGACACGAAGCTTTCTGTTAGCTTCCCTGTTTCTAAGGTGGAAACAGCAGACTTGTGTCTTTGATGGGTTAGGTTTGAGATGGTTGGTTTCGTAGTAGTGGGACATCTCGTTGAGTCCCTGGCTTAGGATGTCCTCAACTTCTTCAAACGTTACTGCTTGTGCTGCCAAACCTAAGTCATCCGCATATATGAAAGATTTTGTGTCTTTAGGGGTGGGTTGGTCGTTTGTATATATATTAAATAGTATAGGAGCAAGTACACTGCCTTGTGGTAAGCCGTTCTTTTGGTCACGCCATCGGCTGGTTTTCCCCTGAAAATCCACAGCGAATCTCCTGTTATGCAGCATAGCCGCGATCATCTGCACTAGCGAGAAGTCACCTGTCATTCTGTACAATTTACTGAGGAGTGTGCTGTGCAACACTGTATCGTATGCAGCAGTTAGGTCGACGAATACCACTCCGGTCACTTTCCTTAGTTCGAACCCGTTTTCGATATGTTGGGTCAGGTTTAGTACTTGCCCAGTGCATGACTTTCCGGGTCGGAAGCCCGCCTGCTGGGGTATCATTTTAGGTTCGATAAAGGGGTGAGTCGGTTGAGTAGTATCCGTTCGAAGATTTTAAATATATGGCATAGTAAAGATATTGGGCGGTAGCTTTTAGCATCATCAGGGTTTTTCCCTGGCTTTAAAATGGCTATGACCTTGGACTTTCTCCATATTTTTGGGATTTGACTGCCGATCATGCAGGCATCAAACATTTCAAGGAGCCATTGTTTAGCCTGGGGGCCAAAGTGTTTTATCTGTTCTACGCATATATCATCCAATCCAGCCGCTTTTTTGTCTTTAGCGGCTTTGATAGCACACTCCAGTTCAGCCATTGAGAAGGGTTTTGACAGATCGCTGTGTTCAATTAGAGGGTCTCTGTCCAATTTTTGCTTTTTCGTTTTATTGTTCAGCTTCCCGTTGAGGAGGAGCTGATGAGCAATTTCATTGGCAGTTGTGGCCGCGTGCTTAACATGAGCTGTTGGATCGTTATCCATTTTTCGCAGGAGTCTCCAGGCCTTGTGGCTATTTGTGGTAAGGTCAAGGCTTTCCACCATCGAGATCCAGCGTTCCCGTCTGCTCTGCTCCACTGCAGCTGACACCTTTTTGCCCAGCTGCATAGTTTCCTCTGCAAATGGACTGGTATCAAAGCAGTCAGTTTATTTAATCAAGTGGTAATGAGCGGACATATCTGTCGAAGAGACGACGGTCGATGGAGAAGAAAAGTATTGGAATGACGCCCAAGAACTGGAAAACGAAGCATTGGCAAGATAGACTGACGACATAAAAAATATATAAAAATAGCCTGAGTGACCTGGATGCGGGAGGCGGAGGATCGAAGAGGGTGGAGACTCATGCGAGAGGCTCACGTTAAATAGTGGACGGATACAGGCTGATGATGATGATGTTACATTAATTATTATATAAGTAGTGTCGAAGATTTCTTTTCATAAGACGAAAAGAAAGTAACACAATTGTTCAAAATCTAATGTTCAGGATATCCTATGTTGACACTAAAAAAAGCAGGTAAAAATCATAACCCACGGTCCTTGTCATCGGTTCAAAGACCGGTTACATAAAATAAATAAAAACAACTTTAATTTATACAATAATAACATTAACGAATATTGTTTATATATAATATTATTCATGGCAATCGGGCCGCAGTATTCTGAATGGGTTTCGCCTAAAACCTGATTTGATGGGAACCGAACGGTGGAAGTAAAATTAGCAAAGTAAAAGAAGAGTGTGTAGCCATTTCATTAATGAAAAACCAATCGGCTGCATAAATTATTCACTAAAAATAATCACAGCTCTTTAAATACAAAAAAAAAACCTGCGGGACGACTAAATAAGAGGAAATGTACAGACCATTGAGAAACGAAACAAGTTTTGCACCAGAGATCTCTATCAGCTTATTAATTATTAACGGTGAATATTATTTCCGGAAGGCAGTTAATTTATTAGCTTATTTATATTATTAGCATTCACTTTGAGATGTGTTTGAATGCTAATTTATTTAAAAAACTAAACAATTATTTAATAAACGACGTCCGGATTGGAAATTTTGACATGTTACCAAAAAACAACGGAAATTCCACTAAAAATAAATTATATAAAAAATATTTTTATTTTTTTATTATTACAAAAATATACAATAAGAAATTATTTTAAGATAAATTTATTTTTAAATATCTACGTTTTATAATACTTATATTAAGGGCGGGTATAGCTCAATGGTCAAAGCGTTTGCTTTGCAAGCCAAAGGTCGTGGGTTCGACACCCTGACGGAGAATAAAAGAAAAGATATTTAATCGATTTCTGAGCTCTAAAATACCCCCGGTTGGTGTGAGTTTGATCCCTCACCCGTAAAATTCCACTCATAGCCCATTAATTAAAATTGGTGATAGACAAAAGTAGTCCCGTGAATAACACCCACTCATAGTAAATTTCTGTAATAATATGGATGATGCGTGAATCTCGGGCTGTAGTCTATGACGTTGGCGGATCAACAATACACATGCAGCGCTTAGCCATTTATATACACCGTGGTTAAGCGTCATGGAATTCCACATATGAGACTTCAGAATTACTATCACCATATGTCGTTATTTTCCTGTATGTGTTTACATTAAAAAAAAAAATAACATGTCATACTCAAGTATACCTAATTCATATTTTAATCGTAAACATTGTTATTATTTGATAAATAAGCGATATATTTATGAACATCATTATTCGAAATGAACATACATAGGAAGACATTTAGCGAATCCTCATTTTCATTTCCGCCTGGGTGGGTGTAGGATGCGTAAAAAAGTACTCTATTACGATAATAATGCGAAGGGCACATATCCACTATTGTACTTGTGCATTTGTTGTAGGGGGGAGACCTTTGGCAAGGGTCTAAAGATGTATCAGGTACCCAACCGCAGCGTAGCAGGTGAAGAGGGAAAGATTGTTCGAAACTTCACAAAAAATAATCTCTATATTATTCCATACTCGTACATTTTTTTGTTCAATGTTGTGACTTGCTTATTTACCTCTCAACATCTCACCAAGAACCAATGCAGCCGTATAATGAGTATCGAAAGAAGATTCCTGTTTAGAATACAGTTTGACTTTGTGAGTAATGACGAGATGAGAGAGCGGACAAGGCAGGTTCTAATACTACAGTCGGTTATCGAGCGAACATATACGTGGTTGGGACATATATAAAGGTGCCGCAAGAGAGCATAAGCTACAGCTGCAATATCTTTAAGCCCAGGGGTTCGCGCCGTCCTGGAAGGCAGTCTATACATATAATGTACTCGGCAGAGCTGCGGAAAGCAGAGCTGACATGGGATGGGACGACGACTATGACGACTGACAGAACTTTGAGTAATGATTATGGTGTTGTTGTTGTTGTTGTTGTCATTAAAAATCATGTTTTCTATGGTATCACGATATATCGTTCACAGACAATTTGTTCTACGACTCATCGGTAACGACGTGTAGCGCACTGGACATCTGGTGCCAGAAGGATTGGTCCAAGGATCGTAGAGTCCAGAGACCCATAAATATCATTAACGAAACAACTTTGGTTAGGTTAGGTTAGCGAGACATGCAGTGCAGACGTCCAGTGCGCCACACGTCGTTACCGATGAGCCGTAGAACGAATTGTGTGAAGACGAAATGCGGCAGAAGCGTTTCTTCATACCGCGAAAAAAAAACAATTACAACAAATAAAAAATATCAGTTTTAAGAAATTAATTAATATATTTGTTTAACAACGAGCTAAAAAGAAATAAAATAACAATATTATAAACATAATAATTCTCGTTTATGTTTATATAATTTATGTAAAAAAAGGCAAAGTATTAAAAAAACATTATATATTGGCAAAAATTAGTTTCGCGTTATCTCGCACAATTAATCCAAACATATTCCCTCGCTATATGGCATATAACGCCGTGTATATATGGCGATATGGTGATATATATGGCATTACGATGCCGTCGCCTGAAATCTGCCATTAAATCCGAATGTATTATAATGGTCAATAAAAAGGCGCAATAAAATGTTCCACAGCTAAATTTACCAATATGTATTTATATTGGCAAGATGTAAAACGTCCGACTTCCACGCTAATGATCGCGGGCTCAAATCCTGGCGAAGCATACGTTAATTGTACTAAAACAAAAAATATATATATATATTTATAAGCCGGAGGGTTTGACTTAGTGGTATAAGATTTTCCTTAACAAACCTAGAGTCGGTTCTAACAACGAAGAAGATAAAAATACTTTACTACTATTCGATTATAAAAGAGTGATTCCTCTCAAATAACAATGATTTGGCGTATCTTCTATGTGAACAAAGCAACTGATTAATCATAAAAATAATCCACTCTTCGCGATGTATGGGTGTAGGCGGGATGAATTTATAATGTTCTGAAGAGCAGAATCGATGTATAAAGTATACTTTAATTGATCTCATCAAATGTCTGAGTGTAAATGTGCTGACACCAATTCGTCGCAATAAAGGGCGACATCATGCACGGATCTTCATCAGATTGCGTGGTGAATGGATGAGGAGCACGTAACAAAAGCAAAGAAACAAATTTTAGGTAAATAAGACTGACAAATTCGGTAGCCGCTGCCCTGGACAGAGCACTTTTCTTATACACCATGGAATTGAGTCACTGCGCCGAACGCACATAGTGGCCATTTGGCGATCTATGGCGCTCCACATAACACAACTTGTCAAAACAAACAAAAATTGACTCGCGCAAAAGCAATATATTATGTTACTTAAACCTAGAACTAACATTATATATACGCAATAGACGAATGATCGTATACGGAGAGGCTTTTCGGGACCAGCCTGTAAGGGCTATATCGTGTTGATATCAGTGCCATAAAAACATCAAATCAGTTTAAGTCGAAAATTATGAAAAAACTGTCCACGTTTCAGAAGCGTTTTTTTTTAGATTTTTTCGTCACCGATCGATGGTTTTTTTCTCTCGTTGTGAATAATAAAGATCTTCGGTATAATAGCGTTCTTAGGGGCGAGAGTCGGCGACCCGCCGGTTCCCACATTAATTAAGAACTAACAAATCGATATAGACATCGGGTTCGTCCCACGCATATCTGCGATAGATAGTTGGGCATAAAAAACATGCATAATTGCGGCCCGTACTGTGCGGAGATCTCAGAGAGATGACATAACGACGGGACAGGTTTTTAGTAAAGTCGTCTGTGGACCACATTCGGTGGAAGCCAACTGCGAGAGTACAAAATATAAAAACATTGTTTTTTTTTTTTATTTATTTTTTCTCCCTGAACAGATTTCATGCTCGTCAATCAGCATTAACACGTCCCGGACGTAACAGACTTTGGACCGGAGTATGCAAGACGAGGACACAAATGGAAGCCTGGCAGTTTTACAGCGGACCGACTGAATGTGACTGCGGCGTGGAGCAGACCCTGTCACACCTTCTGGAGTGTGCGCTGTGCCCGAATAGCTGCACCCAGGAAGACATGATTATGGCCAGAAGTAACGCCATCGACGTCGCCCACTTCTGGGCAGACAGGATCTTACCCTGTTGTTTCCGACACGATTATATATATATAACACGTCCCAACACGTCTCTTGACATCGCGACTCTTGGATCAATTATCATCAGCCAAGGGTTAATTGATTCGAATGTCTCGAATCGAATGGACCCGAACCGCTTGACTTAACCCCAATTCTGTAGTGAACTGATTTTTCTTTTCTTTTTTGATTTGCCTTTTCGTGTCACAACACTTGTGATAATACATTTGATGATTCAATTCACGTAATTTACCCTATAAGATTAATTACATGAAAACAACTTACCAATGAAATTAATGTAACAATATTCATTAAAGCCTTTTTCGTTTTTTTTTATGTAAAAAAATACAGGAGAATACCGACAGATGGTAATAGTAAATCTGAAGTCTCATCTGTGGAATTCTATGACGCTTACCGTGGTGCATATGACTAAGAGCTGCATGTAGAGTGTTGATACGCCAACGTAATAGACTACAGCCCGAGATTCACGCATCATCCTTTATTATTACAGGAAATTACTATGAATGGGTGGTCTTCACGGGACGACTTTCGTCTACCACCGATTTTGATTGATAGACTATGACTGCATTTTACGGGTGAGGGATCAAATTCACACCAAACGGGGGTAATTTAAGACCTCAGAAATCAACACGAAAAGTACTTATGGTGAATTCTTGTAATAAATTTAAAAAAACACTCTAAATGCAGCGTTATAGAATCCACAGATGAAATTTCTGCATACTATCACTATCAATCGGTATTCTGCTGAAAAAACATTTTCAAAAAATATTATTGGAATATTTTATTAAAAAATTGAGGTATTATTTTGCTTTTGGATTCCTAGTCCGTGCGGGACTTATTAAACGATGCCATCATGCAATATTTACAATTTGTGCTTTGTATCCACTGTCAGTTAGTGCATTGTTCGATGATGTTTCCACAAGTGTCTGTTGGGTCCCTTCTCACGTAATTAACATGGAATGATAGTCGTCGGCGAGTGATGAAAGGCCGCTGAATGGTAGCCTTCCCCCGGTCCATTCAAGAATACGAAACGAGCAAAAAATGAATTAATGAATTTCATTCACTTTATCTATGGAGTGACTGTACATGTTATATTTACATGCAAGACATAAGAGATGAATATCAATGATTGAAGTTTGCAATGTATGTATTTTACAAGTACATACGTCGTATAGGATGATTGCAATGAACCAAAATAGTACTTATTCTTCATCGTAGTAGTATTAATCCGGTGGATTTTTTTTGCAGCAACAAAATCGTGCATCTCGATCTCCACTCTTTTCGATCATCTGTAACTCTCATTAGATCAGCATAAGACCTACAACTCATGTCCTCAAAAACTTGCTTATTTATTTATTTTAATTTATTATATAGGCAGGGAAGATAGGCACCTAGTAAGAACCATCTCAGAGAGGCGAGCCTGATCGATAGATCACATCGTGCGCTACGATGGTCTTCTTCACGACATTGTGGAAGGAATGATTGAGGGTAGAAACTACAGAGGGCGCCCTAGATGGAAGTATTTGCACCACCGGGACGTCTACGTTCAACAGTAAACGAACGCAAAATTATCAGATACTGATGATGATGTGCTCCTAATAGTGAGTGGATAGAGAAATACAAAACACAAGAAAACAGCAAAACATTGTACATATATGATGTTAGTTTGTAGCAAATAAATACATACATAATATTGAAGATGGTTGCTGTGAGATGGTGGCGGCATTTTGCAATTAAAGCAGTTTATAATAAATGTCAAAAAAGCGACATTGCAAAATCCCAGACATTATTTACCTGCCTCTAAAAATACTAACAAAATGGCTATTTTAAAAGTCGAAGAAAACTTGTTTTTTTTTGGTTTCTAATTAAGTGACAGAAATTAAGAATTAAACGTTTTCTAGCGATAAAAAATGCATTATAAATTGATATTGATGACTTCCCATTTATTTACTCATTTGTGAAAAGTTTTTTTATAAAAGTTGACCTTTGAAAAAAAAACAAAGCTGTTAAACGATTAACAAAACTAGAAAAAAATATAATTCTCTTTTATTGTAATTTTTATTTTATGGATAAGACCTGCTGTTAGACTCCACGTCTCTCAAGTTAATACTGGGAAGATGCATTGGTTAAACGCCTTAGTTTTAAGTCATTGCAGAATATTGGCTTTAAAAATGTACTCGTGGTGTTATGATACTTATTATCATATAATCCCCACAAATTGCCAATCTTAGTTTTGTCAGTTAACACAATCACTGCCAGTTACGAGATATCTCGTCAAACAGTCCGAGTTCGCTACGCCAGTTACGAGATATCTCGGTTGTACTGATAATGTGGCCAAAAACACATTGAAAATTGATACTGATGTCTAAGAGAATGATCAAAAAAGCATTTTACTATATTAATTATTGATTTTATCATCGAATAAACAATAATTTTGAAAAATTCACAGGGTTATTTTTTCACAAATTGTACGTGGCTTCTTCTTCTTCGCATCAGTGACGACAAATTATAACCGCCAAATATTTGGAAACATCAGGGCATAAGCCTGGCGACATGAACAGACGGCAGCTATAGATTCATTCTTTATACTAACATTCTACTCTCTTTCAAAAGGTTGTTATTCAGTCGCGCGATGGCAGGATTAGGAGCAGATTAATAACACAATCTTTTTCGGAAGCACATTGACATAAACCTATGGCCCGACCTAGTCACTGCATTAGGCCGAGCCACAATACGATATGCTCTCGCCGACGGGCGGCACACGACTGTCACCCCCGCGATGGTCTGTCGCACCGGCGCCACAAGCGACGGTCTATATTACTAGTCCAAAAATGCCAATATGGCGGACACAAGCGAACAGAAATAAGAGACGAAAGATTGTATATCGAGGTTTTCGCTACCAGTCAGCAAGGGCTGTATCGTGCTGATGTCAATACTTATATGAGTAATTGTTTTTTTAGTGGTCAGCCAATATACGAGTACGTACCATACTTTTTTAGTTCACGTATAAGTAATATAGTAAGCAATAGGTCACCGCTTACTTACTTCTATAATATAATAGATTGTCTATGGTGGTAATGGCGTGTGTGCACACACAAGTCCAATTTACGATTTCAACATTTACTTTGCGGTAAATCATGATTATAAACACAAACAATTTGAATACAAATGGTTTCGATCGAACCACCGTATTTGAAATGGCGGTTCTATCGTACCACTTAAATTCAAATTACCCTCCACACTGCGGACACTGTAAACATTATAATAACTTACTATAAATGTATACCTTACAACGGATATGTGTGTTTGAACTAAACATTAATATGTTTCCTAGCAGTATATTTTTGAAAATTTAAATCTACAAAACAAACTGAAATATAATTGATATTATCAGTACCGCATACAATAAGGTTATATGTATTTAACAAATAACAGTGTACGTAAATGTTCTAAAAATATGAATTCAGATTTTTTTGATCGAGGTAGGAAATTGTTTTTTTTTTATTTAATTGAATATATTTCCGCAACTAAAAATAATTGCAGTGTTTAAAAGAAGGTGTAAAAAAGGCAAATATTGAAATTAAATTTCAAATTGATTGAAAAACGTTCTGCTAAATGTATACATCTAAAATTCAATAAAAAAATAGGTAAAACGAATATTGTGATTGTTGCGTTATTATTGTTATTGGTGGTTAAAATAACAATATTAAAAACAGGTTTATATAAAAAACTTAAAAATAAATAAGGAGGTAGAATGAATAGATTAAACGACTTTAAGAATTATTTATAATATTTGTACACTTTACGATTGAATCTGAATACATGAAGAATTGAAAATACTGAATACACACATGAAATGCGTACATTAAAATAATAAGTGTAACGCCTTTTGCATGCACGACGACCTTGATTCAATACAGAAAGCCGACTATTATAATATGATATTAAACAGCAAAATGGTTCCGACGGACCCTTGCTGTTAAACGTCATCAAGGTTATCGTTGGGTTATTGCGCACGGTTAACGAGGCCGCCATGGAATAGACTCCAATATTTATTTATTTTTGTATCTTCGCATCCAGTGGTAAGAGCGTATGCTTGTCATTCAGACGCTGTCGGTTGAAAACCCGACCAAGCTCGATTTATTTTTTAAATATTAATCAAATTTTAGATCTATACATGCCCCCGGTAGCGTTGCGCAACCCCTTAAGAACGAAAAAATGTCCAGGCCTCTGCAGCGTCGAGCTCTTTATCCAATGTCTTTTACGAAAACAATGATTATGGAACATTCAAATATTTATCTGGTACTACAGTCTATGTAAGTTAGTGAGCTCTAGCCCTGTAGGCTTCCGGGAACTTTGTTCACATGTGCACCACCGGGTATACAAGAGTTTTGGGATAAGACATAGACAATCTGAACTTAAGAGCCGTGTAACGGCAATTCGCGGTGTTCATATTCTCCAAATATGGAACGGATATCGTAGGAAAAATATATTTCTGAATGGTATATCGCTAGCGTCGTTTTCGTTCTTCGTTTTGCTTCGGTTTGCGACTCTCGAGTGGTTTGCATACGCAGGGAAACACGGCAAACTGGTTTTTCATCAAGTTCAATAATACAGTCGCCGTCGCCGCTTCGGTTCCCACGGTTATTATGTTAATTCGGCGCTTAATCAATGTGCTCAGGTGCGCGGGGAGGGCGGACGTTCGCTATTAATACAGGTGGAGTACCGGAATACGATTAAAAGGTGGCACCGACTGCCAACATACGGCGACTTACAGCAAAGTAAACGACGGGCGCCTCTAGCGACAGACATGAGAAACAATGCAAATATACATACGAGTGTATGTGTTTTTGGCCAATTATTCTGAGCCTAACATGAAACGCAGCATTTGGAAAATTAAGTACATTTTTAAAGCGAAAATTACGAAATGTTTTAAAACTAAGGCAATTAACCGATGCATCCTCCTAATGGTGCAGAGACGTGGAATCTAACAGCAAGTCTTAACCATAAAATAAAGGTCACCCAACGTGCCACGGAGAGATCAATGATAAGAGTGTCTCTAAAAGATAGAATCCGAAACGAAGATATCCGAAGAAGAACTCAAGTAGTGGAGGCTACACAACGAATAGGCACACTCAAATGGTAATGGACAGGACATATATGTGAAATATGTCATATATATGACAGAAAAATGTTAGAGTGGCGTCGAAGAACTGGCAAGCGGAGCGTTAGCCGATCCTCTGCAATATGGACTGATGATATCAGAAGAATAGCGGGAGTAGCCTGGATGCAGAGGGCGGAGGATCAAAGAGAATGAAGACTCATGCGGGAGGCCTACGTTTAATAGTGGACAGGCTGATGATGATGATATTGTGTAACATAAAAATAAACATCAAATATGACAAAGCATTAACTTAGTGCATTTTACGAATACGTGTTTAGATACTTATTATACTGGCCGTAAACACTGGTCGTGTATGCTAAGCTTTCGTCGCCGTTGGGCAGGAAGTGCTTGATAGAAGGTAGTAGGAAAGTAGATGGTTACACGGCATATAGTACATATATATACTATCTACCTGTCGGTGATCTGAGAAGCCTCTCAAATGTAGAGCACTCGCCGATGACAAAAAACTGAATGGATACTTTCACGGCGTTTTGGTTACAGTGGCGGGCAACTTTGGGAAACTTTAATTTTTAATTAAAAAATATTCCCAATCATATATTTTTAACTTATATTATTCAAACGCATTTCTTCATCCATTCCAACGTATTTTGTGGTTAGCAACGTGTTACCAAAGAAGGCAATTCGAGACACGCTGTAGTATACTAATTTCGCAGCCTTAGATTGAGGTCTATTTGACATTTAAGTGATGCACCTAGAATCATGGGAGGCTTTCAGCCATTAACTACTAGTAGTCACTAAATAACAAACAAGTAGCTTTTTGCGTGCGTCCAGTAACGCGTCCTCATCTAGGTCTCCGAAAACACAACGGAGCAGGGAGGGTTTTCACCAAGCTAATTCTTTTTTTCTGTAAACACATATAGGAGAATACCAACAGATGAAGATAGGGATGTTGAAGTCTCTTCTGTGAATTCTATAGCGCTTACCATAATACATATGGTTAAGCGCTGCATGTGGAGTGTTGATCCGCTAACGTCATAGATTACAGCCCGAGATTCACGCATCATCCTTATTATTAGAGGAATTTACTATGAATGGGTG
Organism: Glossosoma conforme; assembly: GCA_022606575.1. NCBI lineage: Eukaryota > Metazoa > Arthropoda > Insecta > Trichoptera > Glossosomatidae > Glossosoma > Glossosoma conforme. Next base: position 575,966 of record JAGTXR010000007.1, read on the forward strand.
GTCTTCACTATAATAGGCTATGACTGCATTTTACAGAGGGGCAAATTCACCCACACCGGGGTATTTTAGAACTCAGAAATCGATTAAATTTTATTTAGTCTTTAATCTCCGCCGGGGATCGAACCCACGACCTTTGGATTGCAAAGCATACGCTTTGACCGTTGACCTACACCCGCCGGACTGTATATGAAAGAAGAAATCCAGTGCACCAGTTGTCCCGTGCGCCAAACGTCTCGCTACAGACGTCCAGTGCGCCTCACTTCGTTATGGATGAGACGCTGAACGAATTATTTAAATTTTCAATTTTGTTTATTTTGCCTTTCAGAAACATTACAAATTATGTTAACTCAATGCATTTCTGAAGTACAATAAAAATACAAATAAAAAATACAATATATACAAAATTAGGTACTTATGATTAAGTACTATGAACAAAGCAATAAAGACAAGCAACAGAAGGTCCCTATGCTTATCAGACAGACGAAGCCAACCAATTATCCCTCCAAAGAAACTCTTGGAGTTCTTGTCTGAATTGGGCCTCTCTTACGTGAAATATATCAACATCCGAGGCGATTTGGTTAAACAGTCTGATCCCTCTCCCAAGAGGCATAGTCTCTGCCAGGTTAGTGTTACTCTTAGGGAGAGCGAACAATCTATGCTTCCTTATTCTCAGATATCTATCGGGGACACACAAACCGATATTCATCAAAATTTCAGGATTTCCGAACACGCCACGGAACAGTCGGAAGAAATGCATACCTAAGCACATATCCCTTCTTGTCCTCAACTCAATGTACCCCAACATACCTTGTATGAAGTTATCTGTGAACGATAGATCGTGACACCCTTTTTCTACACACAACGTTCAGCTGACTTAGTCGAGTATCGTAGAGTTCGTGAAGGATCAAAACGATCTAATGGTGCTCTCTCTTGTGTTCTTAAATAATTAAAATAGTAAATTATAGATTATTTGATAAAGTTAACTAAGTATATGTTAATTTATGCATTCGTATGAAAAACCAATCGATTAATTATGAAACTTGAGACTCATTGTTCAAAAGAAAGTATTTGTAACTTATTAACATTAGTACCCAGGAAATGACTGCGTTTGTAAGCAAATATATTCAATATTTATTCTCAAAGGGTTCAATTACCATGTTGATCTGACATGAACAGTTTCCTCAGAGAAAAAATAAATAATTATTTATGCAAACAATCATATTAATCGAAAAATAATAATATGCCTTCATACGAAAGCTTTAGATCAAACTGTTTGATTGAATTTGAATAATGAAGTTTGTTTACCAATAATTTATTTTCTATTCGAAACAGGAAACTGAAAATTAAGCTAGAAATGGTTCAAATTACATGTTCATTCATTTATTTTTTATGTAAACACATACAGGAGAATACCATCAAATGTTGATAGTGATGCTGAAGTTTCATCTGTGGATTCTATGACGCTTACCATGTTACATATGGTTAAGCGTTGCATGTGGACTGTTGATCCGCCTATGACTGGCATTTTACGGGTGAGGGATCAAATTCACACCAACCGGGATGTATTTTAGAGATTAAAAAAAAAAAAATTTTTTAATCTCCGTCGGAGAACTCACGACCTTTGGCTTGCCAAGAAAACGCTTTAACCATTGAGCTATACCTTCCGGCATGTTATGTTTTAGAATAAATAAATTGTGTCGAACTGAGAGAGCAGATAGGGCAGCCTTCTATACTTTAGTCGGTCAAGAAGCGAATGTGGAGCTGGTTTCCGGTTTCGACATGTACTAAGGATATCGCAATGAGAGCATAAACTACAGCAGACTTTTCTTTAAGCTCCTGGGTTTACGCCTTCAAGGAAGGCCCTCGAGAATAATTAATAGAATGTACTCGCCGGAGCTGCGGGACGCAGAGTTAACACGGGATGAGGCAATGACAATGACGGCTAAAAATGCTGTGTGGCGGCAGTTCGTGACATCCATTTATTCTAGATAGGTAAGCAGACAAGATGATAATTTTGATGATGATGACACATAATTTTAATACAAAATATTAATATCATATCTTATTAGCTTTATAAGTTATTCAACTTTTAAAAAAAAAGCTGTACCCCGAATTTTGTATAAGATTCCCACCCCTAATTACGCTTTCCAACAACGCAGACTTTCGCGTTATTCGAGGTTTACTATACTTGAGTCTTGAATGCAGAAACAATTAGACTTCTTCCCCATACTAAAAATGACAGAACTCCTAATTTTGTATGAGATTTCCACCCCTAATAACACTTTTTCAACAACGCGGTCCCGACTTTCGTGTCGTTCGAGGGTTTACTGTACCCGAGTCTTGATGCACTTTCTTCATGCCCGCAGTCACCTAAGTGGATTATAACCTTCTAAATCAATTTTAATGCATTTTAATCTAAGACTTCCGCCTAGTAGCGCCCCCCATGTAGGAGTCACCAAACGTCTGGCCATTAAAGACACTGATGAACTAAGATTACTTGTAATACAACTAGGACGACGTAACTTCTCAAAAGAAATCGACAGGCGTATAGAACTGGAATGGGCAGCATTTGGAACTTGAAAACTTAAGAACATTTTTAAAGCGAAAAATCGGCAATGTCTTAAAACTATGGCGTTTAACCGATGCATCCTCCCTGTATTAACTTATGGCGCAGAGACATGGAATCTAACAGCAAGTCTTACCCGTGAAATAAAGGTCACCCAGAGTGCCATGGAGAGATTCTTGCTCGTAGTGTCGCTTAAAGACAGAATCCGAAACGAGGAAATACGCAAAAGAACTCAAGTAGTGGATGCTTCTTCTTTTTCTTCTTCGTGTCAGCGACTTCAAATTATTTTTTCTTAGTATCTGCCAACATCGATGTTTCCCAGTATCTGGCATTGGATGCTACCCAACGAATAGGCACACTCATGTGGCAATGGGCACATTGTATGAAGGACACGATTAAATGGTACAACATAAAACTAATTAACATCCCCGTTACTACAGGAAAACGCCTTCACGTCACCAGGATAGTTATTAGAACGCGTGTTGGAGGTATGAGGAGCAGATGAGCAACGCAAGGACTTTTTTAGAAGCGCATTGACATATATTTAAGATAAATATCGACAAACTTTCGTTCATTTGTCCGACGTGGAGCTTGCTTGCTTCAGGCCCCGGACGGATCACAACTGGCGACTGGCCATCGAGCGCCCGTGGTCGGTGACACCCAGCGCCAAAACTCATCCAGTGGCAATCCAAAGAACTACACCTGTCACACAATCAATATGGAGACAAATGCGTGTCCGACGAGCGAACAAAAAAGAAACGAAATATTGTATATCGAGGCTTTCCGGCACCAGCCTGCAAGGGCTATATCGAGCTGATATCATTTAACGTTGCGTAATCGTTCGTATCATATTTAATTATTGTCGCTGATAGTAAGGACATGTGATGTGAACTGAACATATGATGTCCATGATGTGAACTGGCAGTGAGCATAGGCGTACATCAATCTGATATCTAAGCTATAATCTTCTTCGTGTGAAGGAATCAAGAAACCTGTTTTTGGTTCAATCATGGACAGGGAAATTGATAATTAAGACACATATAACAGTTTACTGAAGATAAAAAAAATGGTAAATTCAATATTTTATATGGATTTTTAAATATTTATAAGAACATTATTTTATTATTTCAATATTCTAATCTACTTTTATAGATCATTGACTATATAACAATATTATAAGTAATTAAAAATACATATACTATACATCAAATTCATTTAAACGCGTCAATTCAAGCAGAAAAATAACGGCAGAAGCGAGATGCGAACCGCGGACCTTGGAAACCAACTATGCTGAGCGGTATAAATACCAAAAAATGTTCTTTAAGTTATTTATATTTTTAACATTCACTTTGAGATAGATTTAAAATACCAAATGTACGGGGAGCGGCAAAAAAACTGACGGTTTGATTAGTAAACTAGTGATCAAACCTTCAGCTTTTATTGCCGCTCCATGTACTTCCTACTCTTTTTTAACATAGATCTCACTAAGCACTATATATTTCATTGCTGGAATACCGCGTTTTTGGTTTCAATGAGAGCTTCTTCAGACGGTATTCCAGCAAGTAAATAAGCAGTGCGTAGAGTGATCCATGATAAAATAAGGATGTATCAGTAATATTTATATATTTAATAGATTTTAGATTATTCTTCAAACTCTACTTCCTCTGCTTTAATGCGTCCTATGCGCTCTGTTATTGTTCACAGCCTGTTCCTGTAACACGGATGTCCAGCTGCCGAGCCATCTTTTATGTGGTCTTGCAGAAGATATGTTTTCCAGTAGTTTATCTCGTCTTTTATACTCACTACTCCTTCAGAACACATGACATTTAAGCATCATCATCACCATCTGTCATTATCCTTACACTAGCGGCCGACAGAGCTTTGTAGCGACTATGCCCTATGCTCCAGTTAGTGGAGCGGAATTACGCTGCTTTTCAGCGCATCTGCGCGAGTCTGCAAGAGTGCAAGTAATGACTCCTAACTGATGTCTGCCATTCTGCAGAATCATTTCAACCTAACCATTTCCTGATCCATTCCCACGTATTTCGTGGTTAGCAACGTGTTACCAAAGAAGACAATTCGAGATTCGCTGTAGTATACTAACTTCGCAGCCTTAGACTGAGGTCTATTTAACATCTAAGTGATGCACCTAGAATCAAGGGAAGGCATTCAGCCACTCTCTTAACAAGTAGCTTTTTGCGTGCGTTCAGTAACGGGTCTCCATCTGGGTTTCCAAAAACAGGACGGGACAGGGAGGGATTTCACCAAGCGGAACAGATATGGTTATAATATAATGATGATGATGATGAGGTCATCAGCTTTGCACCCGTTCCACCTGAGAATACATTTTGTTACAAAGTAATTATATTTTAAAGACTATCACGTATTTAACATACTAATTAACTGAATATATATTTACTGATAAAAGTGTCGAGAATTGAAACGATATGATTGCGACAGATTTATCAGAACTGATCAGTTCTAAGCAGGATGAATAAAACAAGTTGTACCCACCTCTGTCACCTTACATAGGAAATTCTGCAATCGATGCGTTAACACCGTTTCCCGAGTCCATTCTCTAGCATAGATATTCGAGAGAAAAAAAAGAATAATCGCGCGCGCACACGACGACAATTTCTTTCAGTTAAACACGTTTCTCGGCGACAGGATGTGAACCATGTGGCAGCGGAGACTGTAAATTAAAATCCGCAATTTTGCGCTGAAAAAAAAAACGTATCCGCGGCGGCATACTCGACTTAGTAGATTTAACGCGTAATAGACTGACCAAACACAAGATTTCCCATACTTAGTTTCCGCGCAATGCTAGAGAATCCGAGCTACCAGTCTTCTTTGTAGTATCAATCCGGTGGATTGGTTTGCAGCAACAAAATCTTGCATCTCGATCTCTACTCCTCTCGATTCTTTGCAGTCCTCTTCAGCTTAGCATAAGAGCTACAACTCATGTCCTCGAACACTTGCTGCAAATACTCCCGTCTAGGGCGCCCTCTACAGTTTCTACCCTCAACTATCCCTTCTAAAAAAATCTAGTTACGAGTATAGACAAACAATACATTATTGAAAATAAATAAAATGGATGTCAAGTGTTCCATCGTAATGAATAGTTTAAGAAGCCCTTAACTTCACGGAACTGTGCAGGTTAAGAGTATGTAACATATAAGGTTTGATGTATCAGTAAAAAAGTAGGCGGTAATGCTGGCAAAAGGTGTTTTGCTAAATTAGATTCCGACTTCCTGGGCAAGGTGGGTACTTTTAGAGCAGCATCCTGTGTGCGAGATGAACAGTTAAGGTATTGCGGATGATGAAGAAGTTGGACGAAGACATGTAGCAGTTCAAGATTGTTGCAATTAACTTGTTGCGATAAAACAGTACATATTGTACTTGTAGCTTGTAAGACATGAGTACATAGTTTATTATAATAACTCTAGACTAGCGCATTGTACCAGACGTTGCTCAGAACAAGAAAGAAATATATTACTATAAGTCATCAACCCCGAAGCAGACCCCTGCATTGGCGGTCTAAATATTGGAAAAGAGTAACTCGCCACACACGGCTAAACCCAAAAGTCACAATATCAAATCTAACCGTGAAAACCTAAGAAATTATATAAGAAAGATACTGACTTTTAATCATATTTATTTATTATAATTACTATAATCATGCATAATTAATTCCTCAAGCAGCTTATACAACTAGTAAGTCACGGGCTTAGTAATCCCGAGGTACCTGAAGAGATCGCTGCCTAGCATCTCACATTCCCTCCAGGCAGTGTTCTCTCATTCTCAACCTACTTCTCATAAATACTTAGCTTTCTGGCAACACATCCATTATTTTCGCACCTGACCACTCGGTCGGGGTGAGCCGCCCCTTAAGACTGAATAGTTCAGGCCACGAAAACATCGCGCTAATCACTCGACCTCCTTAAATATAAATAGATTACTATAATTCGCGACCAACCTTGGATGATGAAAGGCCGTCGGGAACTATACATAGAATAAACTCGGCGGGGCTGCAGAAGGCAGAGCTCACATGAGATGAGGGAAAGACTATAGCAACTTACAGAGCTTTATGGCCCGCAGTTCGTGAACGACGTATAGATTTTCGACCCTTAGTACTTTTTATTCATGTTAAAATTGAGTTAGACAGAGTTTTAAAATGGTTTTAATAATACATTTCATCATCAGCTTGTGTCCGTCCACTGTTGAACGTAGGCCTCCAGCATGAGTCTCCATCCTCTTCGATGATACATAAACCTTCCCAAATGCGCAATTAACATACATATTTACGAAATTACGTGGTTATTTTATCGAGACCATATGTTAACCATGAAAAACAACGTGCATATATGCGAAGTAGTATGGGAAGAACATGATAACGATGAAAATGAATGAAACAGGTAAAATAGATAACAATTTAATATATATTTTTAATATGGATCACACTGAGCATTGTTTCACTTGATGTAAGACTGCATTTTCGCTATCTATGAAAGCTTTTTCAGTTCCAATGTGCACAAACGTAACGAACGTGAATGAAACATGAATTATTAGATTTTGAATTTACGTTTTTCGCTTACGAATAAACTTAAGTATTTTTGAATTAATTTTGACACAAATCTGACATTGTAATTTAATTGATAAATAGCTTAAATTAATAACACGCGAAAAAAACACTTTGAGAGCTATTTTCAAAAACCCACTAAGTGCTCTCTTTTAAATTGAATAATTGATGGCAGAGTTATTCCCGCGAGCTGAAATTCATTCAGAAACACAGAAATGTAAACGTCAAGCTCTACGAAGACAGATTGTTTAATAACCTAGATCCAGAGGGCGTGTAATAATAATTATTATGTAGAACACAAGCATTATTTTTAGCCAAATGATAAAAAAATATATAACAGAAAGCTGAGGCTGTTGACCGTAACGCAAGTGGTAGCAAGATCAAATCTCCGTGGACTTAATTTTTTTTTTCAATGTTTTCAGGATTCACTTTAAGTGTTCAATTCATTATCACAAAAAGGTAATACTATGTACAAATAATAGTTAAATAAATATAATAAATAATACCTGAGTCATTCTCTTCTTTATCCTTGCAACACCACCTGTCTCCGTCTCTTATTACCTGATAGACACACCCTCTACCCTTTCTCTTACTTAAATGTGTTCGACCACTTAGGAAAGTATTTTGCCGCTCAGTTGTCTCTTTACAGTGATGAAATGAGTTAGGCTACGAGTCAGTCGCAACTGCAGTCTCTTAAATAGACGCCATACCCAACGTGATCCATGTAAAAACAATGTAAATAAATATTGATTCAAATATTTCTTAACAATTCTTCAATGCAAAATTACCTATTTCAAAGCTATACCCCTTAGCTGGTATCGTACCACCAAACATAAGACACAAAGTCATATGCGCCGAAGAAATGCGTAAGGCAATCAACAGACAGACTCACTGCTTGTATAATCAGATACCCCCAGACTTAAGTCGCAAAGCAGCTTTCTGAGATCCACACAACCTCTCGACATCCAGACCTGAAAATGAGAGATACCAGCTCTGGCAACAAATCGCATCAGAAGATTTCATTACTCCAAAGGAAGGCCTCCCAACTGGCAAGAGCTTTGACTGGCGGACCTGTAAATCCCTGAACAGATTAAGAACCGGAGTTGGTAAAACAAAGGACAACCTCGAGCGGTGACGAATACTCTAGCACGGAGAGTCACTGTTGTGCAACAATGGAGACCTGCAGACCGCCTCACACCTAAGATCCTGCCCCATGTGCCCAACAAGCTGCACATCCCAAGCTGGGCAACACACGGGCTATTCATGTTGCCAGATATTGAGCAGAAATAATTTAACGTCGCCGACACGAAGAAAAATGCTAAATTGTAAGTAAGCAAACACTTTACCATTTAATCTTTATAAAAATGGTTTCAGCGATGAATTCCACATATGAGAGTTCTTATTTACAGTCAGAGGGTTTTTTCTTCCATACGATTGCATACAAATAAAAAAAACGTGGGATGTGAAGTGAATACACAGTTAAATACGTATGTTTAGTGTTCGGTTCCGATTCATTCATTCACACTTGTTGAACCATTTAATTTTTATATTCGAATAAACAGGCGAAGGATATAATTAGTGATTTCGGACGTTTTTATCGCCAACCTGCGGAATGACAAAATTATCTTACAAATTTCTTGGCACGCCGGACGACGCGAACAGAGATTCATTCTGTTGATTCCAGCCCAGTTTGTGAATCAAACGGGTTTGATTTATTGCGAAGAAAAACTAATAACTGTCACGCCAAGCGAGAATCTATAAATTTAATTCAAACATTATAATAAACAGTGGATCCTAAACCGTGTGAGAGAGTAGGAGATTGGGGACGCAAAATAATGCTTTCGTATTGATATCCTCCTCTCTTATTTAGGACATTGATTTACTTGATGAAGGATGCAGGATCAGATTCACAATACAAACACTTATTTCTGTTTTACATATTACGTGTTTATTTGTCACGAACGTCGCCCGCCATAGCGAACGCCCAAGGCGCGCGCACTATGACGGCCGCGAGTCAAGCTTCAACTGCCAACTCCCCGCGCGTTTTGACTGACAGCCCGCTCTGAGATCTGGCGGCAGACGTACGAAGTTAATATGACAGTGGCCAACATGAAATGGACCAACTGTCATAACAAACAAGATGGCGCATGCAAACGCCTTGCAACATTATACAATTAATATTAGATGTGCATATCTGGCGAGCGAACAAAAATAAGAAGCAAAAGATCGTTTTTCGAGGCTTTACGGCATCAACCTAAAGGTATATCAAGCTGATATCAGTATATACGGAAAATAAATATTTCAATTGTTATTTGCTTGCGTGTGAAATGTATGAAAAATTTAACACGTTGGAAAATACACCCTTTCCCGTCTGTATACGTGTCTCAAACGCAAGCCCATCACTGGACGATTTAAATCAAGAAGAAGTTTCCTACAGTCGACAACGGAACTGGTGATACCTGAGGCCACCTTGCGGCTGAATATGTGGAGAAGCGCAACTGAGGGGAATACTTTGATTGCCCCGAAAGAGAACCTAGCCCCTGGATACGACCAGGGGTGGAATATATGGAGGTCCCTTAACAGACTTCGGACCGGAGTATGCAAGACGAGGATACAAATGAAAGCCTGGCAGTTTTACAGCGGATCTACTGAATGTGACTGCGGCGTGGAGTAGATCCTGTCACACCTTCTGGAGTGCGCGCTGTGTCCGAGTAGCTGTAACCAGGAAGGCCTGATTATGGCCGGGAGTAACGCCATCGACGTCGCCCACTTCTGGGCAGGCAGGATCTGACCCTGTTGTTTACAACACGATTATATACTGGACGATTATACAAGTTCCTTTTTTAATAAGTAGCTGATGGCCTTCCAATGACTCTACAGCATAGAATACCGTGCAATATAAGACTTCAGTCTAGTAGAGATTAAGTGAATACAGTATATTGATTTAATCAGGTACACCCAACACTTAGACTGAAGTCACAAAGCAGCTTTCTGAGATCAACACAACCTCTCACATACGGTCCTGAAACTGAGAGACTCCTGCTATGGCAACGAATCAATTGCATCAGAAGATTATATTACCTCAAAGGAAAGTCTTCCTAATTGCAAGAACTTGACTGGCGCACCTGAAAATCTACAATGAGCAGACTTTAAGAAACGGAGTTGGTTGAACAAAGGATAACCTCAATCGGTGGGAAATGTTTCGGCAAGGAGAGTCACTGTGATATGTCTTTACAGACCGTCTCACACCTAACATCCTGCCTCATGTGCCTGGCTATCTGCGGCAGCAAACGGCCCATCGATTTTGCCAGGCATTGGGCGGCAACAATTTGACGTCGCTGACACGAAAAAGAAGAAGAGAGGACAAGGCATGAACAATGGTAACTGACAGCACTAAAAAAATTGTAGTGAATATATGTTTTAGATATGGTAAAAAAAAGCAGCAAGTACGAATTTAGGTTAGAACTTAACGAAGTGATTAACTGATTAGTTAGACTCACTATATGGCGAGTATCCGCTTACACGAGGATCGCTTCAGTAATTTTCTTTAAGGATATGACATAATTCGTGTCCTTGATATTAATGCGATCTGAATTGATCCATTGCTCGCCGACAGTCAAGTGCAAAATGCATATGTGCAATATAAAACCTTGCTAATAGTCCCAGCTGGATAATCTATTAAGAACTCTGAAGAGCTAACAACAGAAAATATAAGATAATGGACTTTTTTATGTAAATTACATACAGGAAAATACTGACAGATGTTGATAGTGATTCTGAAGTCTCATCCGTGGAATTCTATGATGCTTAACATAGTGCATATGGCTAAGCGCTGCATGTGAAGTGTTGATCCGCCAGTGTCCTACAGCCTACGAGATTCACGCATCATCCTTATCATTACAGGAATTTACTATGAATGGGTGGTCTTCACGGGACGACTTTCGTCTACCACCAATTTTAATTAATAGGCTACGACTGGCATTTTATGGATGACGGATCAAATTCACACCAACCGGGAGTGTTTTAGAGCTGTCAGGGATCGAACCCACGACCTTTGGCTTGCAAAGCAAACGCTTTTTGACCATTGAGCTATGACCGCCGGTAAAATTTTGCCGGACTTATCTACTTATGATGTTAAAAGATAAATAACGTGTATTTTTAAATGAATGAGTGTCAAAACAACGAATAAGGTGGTCTCAAATAGTCGTTAAGAAAAACATATTTTCAGCGTTTTCGGGCGCCAAAAAAATATGAAGTAATATGCACCTCTTAAAGTTAAATGCCGTGTTAATCAGCGTCGTATGCGACTCGTAATATACGAACGGTGAACCAAATTGACTGCGGTAAGGTGGGGCCAAAATAGATCGCGAGACCGAGACAGGCTGCGGCCAGGGAACGAGGCATCACATCGCTGGCACTAGCGCGGCGCATAGACGCTGAAATCTAGCCAGAGATTCATGGCATATAACGTAATTTTTACGAAATATGTCATACACTAGTATGACAATACTACTGTATTACTTAATTAAAATCCCCACTATCCACCAACATTTTCAAGGACTAACACTGAAATTTTACTGTAACTAAAACACACACTAATCCCCCGACCAGAAGGTTAGGGGAATCAATGTCTCTGCGCAGTTCTCACCCATCAACAGCTCTAATCAATTTTTTTATGACAATATTACTGTATTACTTAGATATTTTTATTTATATCATTAGATTTTGATATGATAAGGTTTGCTGACGACATTGCTCTGATTGCTGAAACTGAAGATGAACTCACGGAAGCGCTGACATCCATGGAAAACATATTTAATTCCAACTACAATATGAAGATAAACAGCACAAAAACCAAAGTCATGAAAGTAAGCCGCAATGAGCAGCAGAAAATTAACATATCAATGCTAGGAGTACCCCTAAAAGATGCAAAAGAATTTGTATACCTTGGAAGTACAATCACTTGGGATGGCAGAACAAAAAGAGAAGTCAACAGTCGAATACATCAAGCAAGGCTAGCTTTCAATAAAAAAGCCAAAATTCTTGAGTCAAAGAATATTTCTTTAGGGCTCCGCAAGCAACTTGCCAAAACACTTGTTTGGAGCATCTTAATGTACGGCTGTGAGACATGGTGCTTATCTGAAAGTGATAAAAAAGACTAGAGGCCTTTGAGATGTGGTCGTACAGAAGAATTCTCGGAATTTCCTGGAGAGACCACGTCACGAACAATGAGGTTCTCAGAATAATCAAGGAAGATAGGCAACTAATAAGAACCATCTCAGAGAGGCGAGCCCGATGGATTGGTCACATCATGCGCCACGATGGTCTCCTTCACGATATTGTGGAGGGGATGGTTGAGGGTAAAAACTGTAGAGGGCGCCCTAGACGGGAGTATTTGCAGCAAGTATTCGAGGACATGAATTGTAGCGCTTATGCTGAGCTGAAAAGGGTTGCGGAGGACCGAGAGGAATGGAGATCGAGATGCAAGATTCTGTTGCTGCAAACCAATCCACCGGATTGATACTACTACTACGAAGAAGATTTTGATGATAAATCACAAAATTCAGCCCTTTTCAGAAGACTTCATTAGAATAAAGGAAAGCCTCACAACTGGCAAGAACCTGGCCGATCTGGAAATCCCTGAAGAGACTAAGGAACCAGAGTGGACGGAACAATTGTCCATTGCTGCTCTCAAACATTAATTCCTTCTTCTCCGCGGTGCAATTCACATCCCTGGGATCCTTGAATGTTTTAACTTCTACGTTCCAAATAAGTACACCCGTGCTCGTAGCCATCCATTGTTTTTGATCCCAGTTGATACTTGTGGAGCTTCGAACACTCAATTTATTACGACGGCAATGGCGCTCCTAAATGGCCTACCAGCACACACTCATCCTTTTCCTCTTTTGTCGATGGTATTGTTCTCCTAGATCTCTGTGACCTTTGACACGTATCATCTTTTTCTTCTTCTATGTGTTTTTTTTGTTTTTTATGTATTGTGCAAACTCTATGTTTCTTATTCTTTATTATTCTACGTACCTTGGAACCTCGGTTCTGTTAAATAAATAAGTAAAGAACAAAATACAGCGTCGAGCGGTGGGGAGTACTTCGATAGGGAGAGTCACTGCTGTGTGACTGTGGAGATCTGCAGACCGCCGCATACCTAAGATCCTGCCACGTTTGCGCAAATAGCTACAAATCGCATGACCTAATGCTGAGCAGCACACTGGCCATTGATGTTGCCAGATATTGTGCCGAAACACTTTACCGCAGCTGACAAAGTTTTTTTTTCACGTTTAGTTATCTCATCATCATCATCATTACCGTGTCCGCTTCCCTAACTGGAGCATATGGCATTCACGAACCGTCACAAATCTGTCATCAACCAAAGTCTTCGCCTCATTCCATGTCAGCTCTGCCTCACACAGTTCCGCCGTATATATTCAATGTATATCCGACAGGTATTCAATACAGCAGGAGCCTGGAGGCTTGAAGAAAACGCTGTTGTTGTTTATGCTCCCATGCGTCATTCTTAATACATGTCCCAACCAGGTCTACTTTCGTCTCTTGATCGTCTGTAGTATGGAAAGATGCTTTGTCCGATCATTCCTCACAAAGTCAATACATCGTACCCCCAGTATTCTACGAAGAGATCTGCTCTCAAAACCCATTTTACGACTTCCATCATTAGATTAGTTGCTTTCACTTTTCCAAATGTTTTACTATCACATTCATATAATATAGTTTATGTACTCGCTTAAAATAAATCCTAAGCCAGTAGGATTTCAATCAGAGATTCGTTCCATAGATCCCCGACACTAATGTCTCGGCTCGCAATCTATCAAACGGCCATCAACAGATCGAGAGGGCAAAGAGAGACGACTACTTACGTGAAGTGAAATTTATTAGAGAGCTCCAATGGTTTAGGTTTGAGTGGTTCCTCATATAAATAGAACCATTTCGAAGCAAGAGCATTTGCTTTAACGTAAATGTGAACTGATATCAGCGTGATATAGCTTTTTCAGGCTGATGCCTAAAAGCCGAAAAAAACGATATTTTGTCTCTTCTTTTTGTACATGCACATCTAATTATGTTAGTTTTAATTATATATAAAAATACACGGCGTTTGCATAAGTTATTTTATTTATTTTGACAGTTTCTCCATTTCATTTTGGTTCAACTGTCAACTTTCGTTTGTGACTTAGCCGCGACAATCTTTGGGGCGCTGCAAGTTTCTGTGCCCGTCTGACACAGCTCGTATCCGGAGTTCCCGTCCGACCGAAGCCCACGATACATCATGTTACGGTCAGGCGGCGAAACCTAAGTTTTATATTGGAAATAAACGCGAAATGCGCTTCTTGACGACAATTTCTTCCAACGATATGCTTCGACTACGAAGCAGATATGACTAATAAATACTTAAGAGGTTTAGCTTTCATTAAACGTCAAATAAATATACTTGCACTAATCACGTAATTAAACATTATAATATTTAGAATACTTGTGTAATTTCAAATAATTCCTCAACATTATTGTACATAACCAATTGCGTGAGATACGCTTATACTCGTATCTAACTTTTCATTTTAGTATATTGTTATATATGATTTATATTTTTGTATTTACTAGTCTCTCGTATACTTTGAACAGAACTAATATATATGGCGTTCAACATCCGTTTCCAAGGCACGTTGTTTGGCGCGGCGTTTACATAAATGCGATATGATCTTTCTCTTTCCTACCGAGACTCCGGCTAGAAAAATGAAATGTCTGAATGGAAGCTGAGTTACATAAACATAGGAGCGAAACTCGGCTATCGGCCTAGACTGGGTCTGATACTCTGATATCAACGATGAACACAGGGCACTGCAGAGCCGGATGAAAAACTAATCACGTGGAACGATTTCGTTTCGTACGAGAATTCCTCTTTGAAGTCAACCGACATACCACGGATGCTTGGCAGATCAGCAGCATGTATCTGTCCGCTGTTGAACGTAGATCGCGATCCTTCGCATCCAGGCTATTCTTCTGACGTCGTCAGTCCATCTTGCAGGGAGTAGGCCATCGCTCTGTTTGCCAGGACAACACTTTTCTACCTCGTCAACTCTCATCTCTTTTACAGATATGTCACATTGCCACTGGAGTGTGCCTATTCTTTGGTAGCCTTCACTACTTGAGTTCTTCTTTGAACATTTTCGTTTCGGATTCTATCTTTTAAAGATACTTCGAGTATAGATCTCATCATGGCATGTCACTATTGTGCGACTGCGGAGACCTGCAGACCGCCTCACACCTAATACCCTGCTACATGTGCCCAACAAGCTGCACACCTCAAGACCTAATGCCAGGCAGCACACGGGCTATCGACGTTGCCAGATACTGGGCAGAAATAATTAGACGTCGCTGACACGAAGAAGACGAAGAAGATGGCATGTTAAGGAACCTTCCTTTTATCGTTAAGGCCTGCTGTGAACGTTGAAACTGATTAAGAACTGTAGTCTTCCAGCAAATGAAACAGTGCACAGTGTGATCCATATTAAAACAAGATATGAAATACTTACTTATTACATATTCAAATTGACCTCAAAGTAAATGTCAAAAATATACGTTTTGAAATACGTCGAATATTTTTTATTTTTTTTATTCTAGTTCGTCTCTGGTTGTGCACTCACGCACACACTCATAAAGCCTCGCATGAAGAGTATGGACCACGGCTCGCCTCGAGTTTATGAATTAACCGATGTTCGCACACACACACAAAACAGCCGTGTACGCACGTGGCCAGCACGCACACACGAGAGGGAGCATCGATTTTATGAATGAACGCGCGAGGACCGGTTGTGGAGCCACGGCCTCCCGCTGGCGTAATCAAGTATAACCTCAAAAGAAACGTGACTACCGACACGGCTTGCAGAAGGAAACGCGATCGACAGTGTGGTGAAGAATGAAACTGGCAAAAAGTATGGCATAACCGTTTTTTTATGGACATCAAACTGGGGCAAAGGGAGACCTCATTTCACATATGCTATATATTCATACCTGCAAGATGGACTGACGACATTAGAAGAATAGCGGGAGTGTCCTGGATGCGGAAAGCGGAGGATCGAAGGGGGTGGACACTAATGCGGGAGGCATACGTTCAACGGTGGACGGATACAGGCTGATGATGATGATATATTCATATTTAGAAGATACAGCCACCACAAATTGCCGCTAGTTAATTATGTGGGCTGCTATGGTCCATTTATTGTTCTACTAGGACATATCTGCGACTAAAAATTTACTTGGAACATATATGATTCCCGACGATCTCCAGAACAGAAGTCCGAGTGCTTGAAAAGGGGGTGACTGTAGTATCCGGGGAATTTTTCTGAGTGATTTGATAATCGGACCTTTTAAGGAAATCGGATGATGTTTCAGATATGGAACAGATATGGGAAGAAAATTTTTTTTTTTTATGTAAACACGTACAGGAGAATACCGACAGATGGTGATAGTAATTTTTTCTTTTTGAAGTCTCATCTGTGGAATTCTATGACGCTTACCATGGTGTATATGGCTAAACGCTGCATGTGGAGTGTTGATCCGCCAACGTCATAGACTACAGCCCGAGATTCACGCATCATCCTTTATTATGACAGGAATCTACTATGAATGGGTGGTCATCACGGGACGACTTTCGTCTACCACCAATTTTAATTGATAGGCTATGATTGACATTTTACGGGTGATGGATCAAATTCACACCAACCGGGGTATTTTAGAGCTCAGAAATCGATTAAAAATCCATTTTTTTTTTTAATCTCCGTCGGGGATCGAACCCACGACCTTTGGGTTGCAAAGCAAACGCTTTACCATTGAGCTATGACCGCCGGCAGTATATATGCTCTCCTGCGGCATTCGGAGTTTCACTTTGTGAGGATTAACGAGATGTGGGATGGAACATTGCACTCTTATATACTGCAATCGGGTAATAGATGAAGATGGACCGATCTGAGACATGTACTTACAGACATGGGGTGAGGCGATTACAATGGCAGCAGATAGAGCTTTAAGGCGGTAGTTCGTAACGATCATATGCTTCAATTAGGATAGGGCATATTAATTTATTGTAATGACAATTTTCACTACAAGTTATTCATTCTTAATACCAAATGGCCGCCAAAACGTGACCACGTAAATATGCCTACACGCAAAAATAGACAGCTTCCGTAGTTATATATACAAAATATATAAATTAGATTACATACACACTTACCTAAGTAAATATTAAATTGAAGGATAATAGAGTTTTTGAGTACCACTGTCGATGAGGAGTCTCAGGATATATCTGCAGATATGACTTACCTGCAAAAAAGAAGAAAAAAACATTACAATTTTTAAAAAAAGTGCACTACAAAACAATTCTAGTACAAAAAAACTCAGACTTTCGGGTACAGATATGTACTAGAACTAGGAATTCACAGTAGCAGCTTACAGAACTAAGTAAATTTGTGTTGAACATATGTTTCAGACATGAAACGGATACGGAAAGAAGAACAGTTATTCAAAGTGATACATGTTCAAACAATTCTTAATTTTGTTATCTATTTATTAAATATTTATCATTTTTATATTTGTAATAGATATTTAATTGAAAACAATCTATATTTCTAATGGCATACCTGAAATTAATACAACTTAATGTGAATCTTACATACATTTACCTGAAATAATTAAATACGTGACCGCATACAATGTTGCAACTATCTACAATATATACACAATATAAAGTTCTGTTAGTTACACCATTTATAACTCAAGAACGGCTGGACCTATTTTTATGTTCTTTAATTTGTTGGATTTGTTTTGAAGTCTAATAGAAAAATAGTTGTTTGCAATATCATTTTGCACACAACGTCACCTCTGTTTGAATATTTTTTTAAGTTTTCATTTGAAGATAAGAAACTGAATTTAATTCAGCTAAAACAACATTGCATTTATTGATTATGGTGCGGTATGAAGTCCGCCAGGTCAGCTAGTGTAATAATATCAGTGGAACAATGCAAGATCGCTCGCATCCTCCGTTTTCTTTCGTCGAAAACACTCGAATTATAGGTGTCGGGCCTTAGATGAAATGAATGATGATGGACTTGTTTCGCAAGCAGCAGCCTCTCGCTTCGATACACGCTGGACCGAGAATGGAAGCGAAGATTCATTCAGTAATGAAACTAACTGTACCCCGGCGTTAGAAACTTTTTTTTCTATCGCATTTACTACACCCAGCCAAACCGCTTCGTATTCGGCTATCTGGAACAGTGTTCAATGTCGTGATCGGCAAGTTAAATGTCTGACCACTGTAGATTAAATAACTTCAAACTCATTAAAAACATTTTTTTTTATCTTGTAACATTCGTCAGTTCATCGCTTGTAGGAATATAAATACAAATGTACACAGTATGTTTATTTAGCACAAATCCCTATCTTTAAAAACGACATTCACACCTTTAAGTTGGAGCGTTTGAGATTCAATTGAACCTTCTAGGTTCAATTGAATCTAATGTAGAAGAGCAATTTGTTTGATAAATACTCGTAATGAGATTCTTACGCCTAACCTGCAATCAATGAAACACACGCGTAAGATTACTCGACTTGGTCTTTTCTACCGTAATTATCACGGTCTTTGCTCTTCGCAACTTGAAGGATGAATTCCTCCTACAGCTAACCATAACCGACAAACTCGTCTTACACTTGCCAAAAATTCATACACGGTTAATGTGTGTCCAAGAACTGGCAGCTTCCAAAGTTTCTTCCTAAATGCCACCGGAAGGTGTTTCCTCTTTCACATAATGTGGATCTCTTCAAAAAACAGATAAATATGTATTTAAAATCTCCATAATCCACACACAAACACAACACACGTTTTCCGCATGCAGTATCCAGCCACCTTGGCTAAGCGTCATATAGTGGATTGGTCTCCACAGGTTGTGCTTTCTTGCATTCGATTACATAAAAAAAAATCAAGCGAAGAACTGGCGAAGCAATCATTAAGTGCGAAACAGCAATCTCCATTTATATCTTCAACTAAATATATAACAATAAATAAAAATATATATAGTCTATCCTCCTGATTCTTTTAATTTTTGAATTCATTTCCCAACCTCACCATTTCCTTATCCATTCCCACGTATTTTGTGGTTAGCAACGTTACCAAAGACGAGACTCGTTGTAGTAAACTAATTTCGCAGCCTTAGACTGAGGTATATTTGACATCTAACTGGTGCACCTAAAATCACGGGAAGGCCTTCAGCCACTCTCTAACAAGTAGCTTTTTGCATGCGTCCAGTAACGGGTCCCCATCTGGGTCTCCAAAAACAGGACGGGACAGGGAGGGTTTTCACCAAGCGAGTCTATACTCCTATGTTCGGTCTGACACTCAAAACAACAATTTACTTCGCATAATACATAATGTATTTGAAAGTACACTTATCAGATGAAAAATAATATGAATACGAGTATTATTGACATTATCTTATATCTAAAACTACCATCAAAGGTACCCGAATATTAATAATCATCTTGCAGGCAATAAAATAGCTTTGGTCTACCGTCTCTAGGATGACCGACACATATTTTAGAATCATACTGCTTGTACAATTTCATGTACATCGGTCACATGTTTTTAACGGATGTATTATATAATATGTACTGATATTAACTCGATAAAGCTCTTTCAGGCTGATGCCGAAAAGCCTCGATATACGATATTTTGTCTCATTTTTGTTCGCTCGCCTGACATGCACATCTAGCAATGTTAGTTTTAATTTTATATATTTATATAATACACGGCGTTTGCATACGCAATTTGATTTGTTTTGACAGCAGCTCTATATCATGTTGGTTCAACTGTCAACTTTACTTTATTATTTAGCCGCGATAATCTTTGGAGCGCTGACTGTTGCTATGCTAGTCAGTCAACCCGTGTCCGCAGAGTCTCCGTCCGACCAATGCCCACTATACAACATGTTACGGTCGGGCGGGGAAACCAAACTCTTTTTTCAACAAGTTCTTTGCTTTGAGACCTGCTCCTACATGCTTCCTCAACGCGTCCCGGTAACGTCCCCACGACCTGTTCTGCCGTTTTAACCACTTCATTGCCACATGTTTCAGTCCATGTTGGTTTGTTAGTATTTTAATATATTCATAGATGTCGTTGTGAGAAAATAGGAATTAATTTTGAAATACATCTTTCGAATATTGCGAAGCGCGCACAGCTGCGCTTATGGCGATCGTCTACGTAGAGCGCGCATGTGCGCTTACGGCGATCGTCGGGTTAAAGATGGGGGATGTCAGTACATAAGAAAAATATTCCATTCATAAATGTTTTAAACTCTTAAGCATCTGATCTGCGATTTCGATTTGAGAAAGTAAAAGATCTCGGATGCAATTACCAATCACGTAATGATAAACCGACGCGAAAGGTCTGTCTATAAATTTGCTACACTACTAAAGGATGTAGTCGTTTAATTGGAAATTAATACTTTAAGAGCAAACCATAATATCAAACGACCTAAACATGCCGTCAATACTTGAGTTCGATTGCAGGTATGTTTGCATCGAGATCGTGAGAAAACTACCAGTGTAGATAATTGTATTGATACTTCATTAACGCTAAGTGTTATATAACTTTAATGGAGCTTATCGACAGGAAAATATCGAAAGGCCAGGTAAATACTCGAAGCATATACTTGATTTTCTGTACGTTAGAACGAGATTGACTTGTTTAAACTAATTGGTTGAAAGAATCTAATAGATTAGTTTAGATTTTAAAATGAACGAATTTTTGCGCCGAAAAAACACTTGATTACGTAATTGGGTTCGATATCCTTTTTTAATATTCAAAAAACTTCTCGTTTATGTGCCATAAATGAAGCATATTATCACCACAAATTGGCATCACACAGTTTTGTCAGCTGCCATTGTCAATGCATTTTCCCGAGACATCTCTCCATAGGTTTACAACAGCCTATATTTTGAGTAATTTTTCAATCGGAATTATCAAGGAGATCGGATGATAAGCTTGACGATACCCATGTTGGACCATTTGGTTCTAAGGGGCAGCCTTATACAATAATAAAATAATAAAATAATAATAAAATACATATGTATTGCAAATATATGTCGATGATGTTTATGTAATTGCAACACTGTTCATGCTGAATAACTGTAAATCACATAAATCACTTTTGTGAAGAGCAGATGATGCGTACAGTGTAAACGAAACCGCGTCTTCATTTATGTTAAAAGTTTCTTAACGTGATTCATTTTAAAAAATCGTTAATTTTATCATCTAATGATTCATGCTAACAAAATTAATAACGATATATCAAATTTTAAAAATCAAAGGCACACTTGTATGATTTAAGTCGTTTCACTAAAAGCAACACGCTACTTAACACAATTCATGTTAAAACAATGTAAAATATGATTATACATTTAACCCTTTCATTACGGCTCAGTTTGAATACAAATTATACTGTCAATTATAAAACTAGTTTTTGAAGCATAAATGTACTTATCTGCTCTATTTTCACATGTCACGTTGGTTCTTGTATCCTTTGGCTATCAGATGATGCATAAAAAACTTTTCAAAAAAAGTATCAAAATGATATATCACATCAACCGATGTCAACGGTCGGGGAATCTTATGACGGCATATGCCGACAACCGATGCGAAAGAGTTAATTATTTATTAAATTATAATAAATAAGTTCAATAAAATAAATCTTGATTATTTGAAAATCAAATAAACCAATAAAAATTTAACATGCATCAATCAACGCGACACAAGGGATTTTATATGTCGTAATAATAGTTGTGAAGTATCACATAATGTCAAGAATGTCATTAAAACATGAGTCACGACAATTAAAACCATTGATAATAGCAAACATAAAGAGTATAAAAAAAGATTTCGATAATAGCTTACATAAAATGCATAACTATTCACGGCGTAATTTTATTTATTGATACTTTTAAACATTATTACACAATTAATAGTTGATATTCGATAGAGTTTATGAAACTAATAAAGTTATCAAAACATCTATCGGTTAAAATATATTCAATATCAATTCCACCTGATATTATATTGATGGTATCTTATTAACATTTAGTATTCAAATACAAATTACATAAAAAAGCAGGTTTTGTTTGGATTCGTATTAACATAACTTTTGACTGTGTGAAAATCGGTAATAAAGCTATTTTTCAAGCATGGAGAGATTTATTTAACGATGCTATCAAATGACAAATTTACATTTAAAGTGTACATTAACGCTCACATATAAAAAAACTGTAAGCAGATACTATTATATCATCATCATCATCAGCTTGTATTCGTACACTGTTGAACGTAGACCTCCTACATGAGTCTCTATCCTCTTCGATACTCCGCCTTCCGCATCCAGCTTTACAAGCTTCTGGCCCGTACCACAGCATTCAGGCCGGGCCACAATACGACCGTTTTTGCGGTCGGTACACGACTTTTTTTTTTTATGTAAACGCACGCAGGAGAGCACAACCGGTCAAGACCAATGCACTTTATGACGCTCAGCCAGGGAGGCTGGACGCTGCATGCGGGAAACGTGTGTTGTGTTCGTGTTTGTGTGTGGGTTGGGGAGATTGCAAGTGTATATTTATCTGTTTCTTGAAGAGATCCAGATTGTAGGAAGGAGGAAACACAGACGCTGGAAGAGCATTCCATAGCTTACCGGTGGCATTAAGGAAGGAACTTTGGAAGCTGCCAGTTCTTGGTCGACATATATTAACCGTGACTGAGCGCGCTCTTGATGGGCTGTCGTCCAGCACCGTCACACCCGTGACCGGACTGCAAAATTCCAATATGGCGACACATACATGTATGACAAGCGAACAGAAATAAGAGACGAAAGATGGAATATCGAGGCTTTCGGTACCAGTCAGCAAGGGCTATATCATGCTGATGTCAATAATATAGATGTGTAAACTTGCAACACATGATATTTTCGACATGGCTCAATTTAGTATACCGGTCTTTAAAAAAACAATAAAAAAGCTCGTCAAGACCGTTAATTACTCGGCATTCATTACATATGAGATAAATTAAATTAAATTAGATTAAATAAAAGTTCAGAGTACGAAAAGCTCCTCGGTTAACGACGGATTCAAGTTCGTTTAGTGGCGGGATGTTTACGACGGACGTTATCGCCGTTAAAAGAGGTAAATTCACATCCAAAAGCTATTCCCGCGTCTTTAGTACACTTTAAAATTAAACAAGAAATAAAATTCGTTTTATACGTTTAATAATATTATCAATGAAATTGTGGCTTTTAGGAATCCGTTATTTAATGTTTGTTATATTTTACAATGCATTCGGTATTCCAAAGCAAACAGAGACGACAGTCGATGGGAAATAAAAGTATCACAGTGGCGCCCAAGAACTGGCATACGAAGCATTGGTCTACCCCTTGCAAGATGGATTGACGACATGAGAAGAATAGCGGGAGTGACCTGGATGCGGAAGGCGCAGTATCGAAGAGGATGCGGGAGGTATGCGGGAGGCTTACGTTCAACAGTGGACGGATACAGGCTGATGATGATATTTTACAAATCATCAATACTGAATTGAGGATGACCACTGTAATGGCGGCCAAAATATCGTAGAAGAGAAGAAATTCCCTGCACACGGCTCAACCCAAAAGCCACACTTCCGAATCAGGCCATGAGAATCTAGTAAGATATTTAAAATTATCAATATTAGATTTTAAATATTTATTTATAAATAAATATTTATAATTTATTATGGATCTCAAAGTAAATGCTCAAAACATTGAAAATAATATTAGATTTGTTTATTTGGATTTTAAAAACAATAAATATCAACTTTTTATAGTAATTCGCAGAAAATATTTAAAGTACTAGCTGAACTCATCTTGCGTTGCAATGTATAATATTTATTTAAGAGCATTTGCATACTTTTCCTTACTGTAGCTTTTAAAAATCGGTCATACGAACTCCTGTAAGTTTCATCGCAATCTGTCGAACGGTATAGGAACGCATACGTGATAGATATACAGTCACAAAAAAAGATTGTTTATATAAACTTGTACATACAGATCAATAGGACATATTCGTTTGTGATATTTGGTCAGTTTTTGTAACCAGATCGACCACAATTGATTTGTTCAACATGTAGAGCATAAAAACGCCGTACAATTATTGTAGTAAAGTGATATGTTAAAGCCTGAAATCCGATCTGCAAGTTAGTCGCTCTACAAAGCAATGAGAAAATCAATGATCCGAAGAGAATCACCTACTTGTTTATTATGTACACGTAAAACGATATGCCAATGTTTTTCCGCATTTTTTCAACATCGTAGAACGTAACACAAAATATTGATATGAATGGGAATCATCAAATTGCGGAGTTCATACTTACTTTTATGTAACAAACGAGTATTGTAGTAGTCTTTAAAATATTGTGGTAGCTTTTGATATCATGAAATAAGCATCTCCTGTTGTAGGACGTAGCAGAACATTGACACGCAAAGTTCAATTGCGACAAAACTAATTGTATGTAAATAATGTAGAATTGAGATCCATTGATATCCTGGATCTTATTGATCAAGCACTCTTAAAAAAATGTTGATTTCTTTATGTTCTCTTTATGTTTTTTTCTTATATTTTGATTTATTCTATTTTTTCAAGCTGCAGAACCGAAGTTTCAAGGTACAAAATAATAAGAAACAGACTATACATAAATATACAATACATACAAAAGATAATAAAAAAATAAAAAATATATAAAGAAAAAGGAGATGATACGTGTCAAAGATCACATAGATCTAGGAGAACAATACCATCGACAAAAGAGGAAAAGGATGTATGAAAAGGATCGGGGTGTGCTGGAAGACCATTTGTGTCGTCATCGCCATTGGTCCGATGTCTGTGAGTGCTCGAAGCTCCATATATTGCACTGGGATAAAAACAATGGATGGCTACGAGCACGGGTGTCCTGGAACATAGAAGTTAAAACATTCAAGATTTTTTTTACTTTCTATTAACTAAAATATTTTTTCAATGGAACATATTCTCTGTGAAATAAATAAATTCATAGCAGCGTATCCCCAGTTGCCATTGGCCGACCCCCTGCAAGATGGACTGATGACATAAGAAGAATAGCGGGATTCCATTGTCGAAGAGGATGGAAACTTTTTCAACAGTATTTAACATCTAATTGATGATCCTGCATTTAATAATGTATTTAAGAATCAATTAAGGTTTGAGTTTTTCAGGGAATCAACTGGCGAGCATTGTCATGATATGGAAATGCATTCTCTATAAGATGTACCACTAGACGATTTTGGTGCGGATGTATGAAAAGATACAATGTTTATTTTGAAATAAAACGACAAAATGCAAGATTTGATATCTTTACTCGTACATCAGCGAAACAATGCATGAAGTAGTCGATATGTATTCTGGACAATCGAGTTCAGTATCCCGTATTGCGCGTGTCCGTTGCAGTCTTACACAATGCGGAGCAACGGAAATAATGCAGTTATTAATTGTACGGAATGCGCACAGAAAAATGCACAAAGGAAATGCGCAAAGGAAATGCGCAAAGGAAATGCGCGCAGACGCAGTTGCGTCCCTTCCGCCTGGACCAGTGAGCGACTGCGCAGGATGTCGTTAGAGCTACCTACCTCACGCTCAAAGAGTTGCCTAAGGGCGCTCTGCACACTGTACGCTCTAAAACGCACTTAAGAGTTGATATTTTACGTGGAATCACCTTGAAAGCAACACCTCATCTTTCATAGACTACATTTTTGTAGGCTCCAGAAGATGAAACTCGATTCTTGAGTTAGAGTTTAACGAAATAATTGATCGAATAAAACAAATAAAACTTTGTATCAAACCACTGAGTTTTAATTAATAATCACTCTAACTGTTTTGGTGCCACAGCACCTTAGGCGCTACTTACTAAAAACTGTCTTTGGTAAGTAGCTCCTGACGAAGGTGCTTTATAGGTAATTTTTATTAAAACTCAGTGGTTTCATACAAAGTTTTACTTGTTTTATTCTTTAAATATGACAAACCACAAAAATACTGCGCATTCTACGAGTATGAAATAATTCATAATGACATCATCCTCTCTAAAAAGGTTGTTATTTAGTCGCGTGGTGGCAGGATGAGGAGCAGATTAACAACAAAAGACTTTTTCTGAAGCACATTGACATCTATATTTCGATAACTTTACAAACTTCCGGCCCTAGCGTAATAACATACTGGGCCGGCCATAATACGACCTTCGCTCGGTCGGCACACAACTCTTACTGGGCACCGCGCCGTGGTCGGTGACACCCACCGCCGCAAGGGGCGATCTCTATAACTAACGTCACTCCCGTGACCGGACTTGTCCAAAATGCCAATATGGCGACACATACATGTACGACAAGCGAACAGAAATAAGAGATGAAAGATTGTATACCTGTATCTCGGTTTTCGGTACCAGTCAGCAAGGGCTATATCATGCTGATGTCAATATTAAATTTGAATGTTTTAAATGTTTGCCCCAAGAAACTAATAACTTATTAAATAGATACTTACAACGACATACATACTACGAGTATGTATGTCTTTTCTCGTGGCTTGAATCCCAGCATTTTTTGTTTATTTTCTCCGATATTTACTTCTGAGAGAAATTTCGTATTAAAAAATACACTTTTCATTGACTTTGTAGACCCGTATTTCAAATAATAACATTTGAATTTATATATTATTCTTTAAAACATTACAGTAAGTATATTCAAATACATGTTCAGAAATGTATGAATATGTATAAACTTGTGGTCAAATTAATATGGAAGCATCTATTACGCAAACTTTTGAGAAGTAACGTGAATTTGATGCAAAAAAATATTGCGAAAAGATCTCTTTAGAAAGCTTATAAGCACTGTATGTGGATACGGAAGACACAGGATGTAAAACAAGTCTCAAAACGACAAATCCAAAATGGGCGACAACGCTCGATAGCTTTGACATCACTCTACCGGATGATATAGATGACTACAAGAACAAACTGTTAATAATGTGGCAGACAGACCATCTTTTTGATTCATGAGAATGCGACTCCATGTATGGGATGCTGCGAGGCGTGGAGTGATTAAAAACTTGGGCATATTTAATAACGAAATAAAGCTATAAGTTACCTCGGCCTTACGCAAGACGAGTTTTTTCTTTGATATCGTGAATATTATAACCACCGAAAACGTGCGAAGAGAATCAATTAAACGTTCAAGTGATTTAACGCTGCTGCGAAAAATGGCTGCAATAAATATGTTTTTTTTGCTCACATCTTTTTTTGTGTCATTTTTTGCTCGCGTATTACACGGCAGGACGGTTGCAAGTAGAACAGGTACTTGTTAAGGCTTCAAAGGTGAGTAACGAGAAGCGTATTTTTGATGTTATTCGCACTGTTGTACACGTAATCAAAATGTACTTAAATATTTGCATGCAGGAATCGTTTGTTAGGGAGATTGCGGGGTATGTTGGGATACAATGAGTTGATGACTAGAAGAGATGTGTGCTTGGGTATGCATTTCTTTCGGCTAGTACGCGGCGTGTTTAGAAATCTTGAAATTTTGACAAAATTCGGTTTGTTTTCTCCTGATAATTTTCTCAGAACAAGAAGGCACAGATTGTTCGTTCTACCTTAGAGTAATACTAGTCTGTCAGAGATTATGCCTCTTGGGAGAGTGGTCAGACTGTTCAACCATATCGTACCGAATATTGATATATTCCACGCGAGAGAAGCCCAGTTCAGACAGGAGCTCCACGATTGTGTTTGTAGAAATAATTTTGTGGAGTTTTCTGTTAAGCGAGCTTTGAGACTTTCTAGTGTGTTTCTGGTATATTATTTATTTCTTCTTATGTTACTATATTTAATAAGAAATAGTATTTTTGTATAAATTAACAGTAATAATTAAAAAAAAACGTATTAACCATATTATAATGTTTTGAAAAGTGCAAAAATAATGAAGAAAAGAATACTATATATTTATGTGTAAGTATCTGAATAGAAACATAGACACTGAAAGGGCATTCTAGAGTTTACCGATGGCAATTAGGAAGAAATTTTGAATGCTGCAAGTTCTTAGTGAACACACACTAAATGTGTAAGGATACTCAGCAAGTGTAAGATGAGTTTGGGGCGAGGCAAGGATCGTGGCAGCTAGAAAAGAGTGTAGCGGCAATATAAGGTGACTAAATGATTCAACAAGAGAGAGAATACAGAGAGAAAAGCCATTCAGTAATATGTATTGTACACAAAAAATGAAGCAAACTCTTACCCAATTCGTTTAAGTCTTCAGCGTGTTCGTATAAAAAATATCAACTATAATAAAAACAAACCGGTCATACTTATTTGTAAGTACACACTGCATTGTACCATTTGCAAGCATTCTTCGATATTGAAGTACACAATACATTTGCGCAGGTATTAAAAAAATACTGAATTTCAGCGTCCACAACGGCGTAAGAGTCACTGAAATGAATACATTTTCAGACCTGCATTCACAGCGAGCCATTCATTCAAAAGACCGAGCTTTGAAAGCTCTGGCCTTTGTATCCGCGGGCCATTTAGTTTTTTTGCCTTTTTATGGCCTTTTTAGAGGTCCGAAAGCTCCGGGCAGACAGCGTGCCGCCGTAGAGGCTTTCATTCAGCGCTCTCTTGAAATATTACAAAATATTTGTTATACAAATACACTGTTTGAGTATCGGATGACCGCCGTCGGGTTCAATTGCTAGTATTGATAGAAAAGCCGTATGGAAAATTTCACCTAAAAAAGTTTAAAATAAACAATATCTAAGCGATCTGTTATTGCGCTTTTTGTATGTTTTGTATGCAAGTATACAATATTATATTTCATTTTAGGCATATACCTGAAGGCACCAATATGTAAGTAATATTCTATTATATTATAATCATCAGGTCTTCCTGGGTGCAGCTACTCGGAAACAGCGCACACTTCCAGAAGGTGTGACAGGGTCTGCTCCGCGCCGCAGTCACATTCAGTCGGCCCACTGTAAAACTGCCAGGCTTTCATTTGTGTCCTCGTGTTGCATACTCATCTCATTGATTAACAATTACTCAACGTGATCCATATTGAAATATGGTCAAGTATTTTTATTCTTTGTAATATTACCATATACAGGGAGCGGCAAAAAAAGCTGACGGTATTCGTGGTTGTTTTTATTTAAAAACAACTATATTTGCTGCTCCCTGAATATGTATCAATTAAATGATATTCTTTCGCTGAAATTGTATATCATTCTAAAAAGAAAGAAAAAATAATTAAATACCTCGATTATGAAGTATTTACAAACTTTAGAAATATGAAAGTAATATTTTTTAAGCTACATGTAAAATATGATAACACAAAAAAAACGTCATCATCAGTATTTCATAAAATGCACTACTTGTATCACACACAGTTTTAAGTATGGGCTTTGTTCTCTCACAGCATTCCATAGTTCCTAGTACGGACTAGCGTAAAAATTGTAGCGAAGAAATTTCATGAATGATCTTGCTGTATGAATGGACGATCGGGTGTCTAATTGGGGGCACCGAGGGGAGCGGAAACCCCAGGAGGGGGGCGCAAGCCTTTGTCAAAGGTTCCCCAATTGTGAGTTACAAGAGGCATTGGCTCTGGGTGTCCCGCAAGGGCGATGGCATTCCTGGAGCATCGAGAACAACGCAGTCAGGTGGGGGACACTTTGGAGCGATTATTCCATATCCAGTTCGCGGGAAACAAGTGTTGCATAGGTGTATAAATGGGTGATGTGGAATTGAAAGATAAAATTACGAAATGTACAGATTCTTATATGTATATAGTAAATGTTTTAATAATAAGAATCACTAAGTAATCTCTCTCCACTTATATGTACATATGTTTGACTTAAATTGACATCATTTATTTCTATCAGCTGTATTTTTTCTTTATCTTGTTCTAAGGCATATCAGCTGCGACCAGTAAATACTTTTTTTCAATGTTTTTAGCATTCACTTTGAGATCCATTAAAAATTATAAATATTTATTTACCTTGTTTTATTATTAGGGGACTGCAGTTTCGACTAACTCGCAGCCTTTCTCAATCCTTCTCTTGTTAGGAGATAACTGAGCTGCGATAGCACTTTGCAAGTAGTCTAATCCATTTTATGTAGGAGAAGGGGTAGAGGTGTGTCTTTCAGAGAATGATAAGAGAGGGAGACGGATAGGATTGCAAGGATGAAGATTTGGGTTTAATTTTTATTGATTTATTATTTTTATTTCTGATTATTTTATTATTTATTTTATTATTATTATTATTTTGATAATAATTATACATATTTGCACAGGTATCCGAAAGAAAGGTTCTAAAGGTGCACCCATGCAATTACGTTTATATACTTATCATCAACGCTTAAATAAATAGGTGTCAATAAATAAGTACATAGAGTGTGTATAAATCTCCGACATGTATTTACAACATATTCACGGTAGAAGGAATTCAATGCGAAGTAAATTTTCTGAACCAACGCCTCGGGAATGGTGTTTATATGGGGCGTAAAATTCTTGCATACAAATAAGAGTTTTGCAGGTGTTTGGCGCTTTTGATGCAACAGCATTCTTACCTGGAGAAACGCAACACCAAGTAACTACAATACACTTTGATCGTGAATTATTCCAGTGTATTTATTGACATCAGCACGATATAGCCCAGGCTGACTGGTGCCGAATATCGCGATATACAATCTTTCGTCTCTTATTTCTGTACTCTTGCCGTACATGTATGTGTCGCCATATTGGCATTTTGGACTAGTTACGTACGAAATAAATATGTCAATGTGCTTCAGAAAAAGTCTGTATGTTATTGATCTACTCTTCATCCAGCCACCACGCAACTATCTTTTAAAGAGACAAGGTTGTTACTATTTACACGATCATAAATATGGGTATTCAAAATATGAGAAACTAACAAAATTCAACAATTGATACGTACATAAAAAATCACAGCGAATATGACTTATGTCATATTATCAGATAAACATATACGTACTGTAGACGCTAGGATTCGAACCACGAACCTTTGCACTTGTGATGATGCTCGCTGTGAATTTAGATGTACTTATTAATTGTTGAACATTGCTATGGATCTTTAATGTATTTGAAATACGAGTATGTTCTAAAAATTATTGGTTGCTAGTGTTCCGAAAAAACATATTAATTTATAAAATTTTAAGCGAAATATAATCCACTGATGAGATTTCTGCACCACCATCTTTTGAAGCGACGCACATCGCAAGATAGTAACAAATTACAAAGAAAGGCAATTCGAGGCACGCACGTAGTATACTAACTTCATCTTTACTAGACTGAGGTCTGTTTTCGCACGGTATTTTGCACTATAGAGTCAAGGGAAAGCCATCAGCCAATTGTTAAAAAAGTAGTTTTTAAGAGCATCCATTGATGGGTCTACGTTTGAGAACTACATATAGGACGGGAAGGGTGGATTTTTCAGCGTGTCGGAATTTTTTTATATGTGACGATGAAAACATTTTGCGTTAATAAAAAGACGACTTGTTAATTCAAATAAACTATTCCAGTTAATAATTGTCAGTAATGGATCCAAAATGAAATATACTCGATATGTTATCGCTATACGAAATAAAAACATTCCAAATTGCACGGCAATCGAAATTTGAAAAAAAAAAACAAATGCGTCCAGATATTAAGATATGCAGATCGTGATTTCATTGGCGGAACACTCGACCGTTCGATAATTCGCGCTGTTTACGCAGATTCGTTTTTAAAATGTCTGCAATTATAGAACGTTTTCGGCGAGGCGAGAAAATTTTCGCCGGTGACTCAGTTTTCGACTGAAGTTTCCCAGAAACGCTGCGACCCGAGGGGGAGCTTTTTCTACACATTCGGGCGTAATGTCTGCCATTACGTATTGCAGCGCAGAAAGCGTTCGATCTAAGGGCGTAGCTTATTAGTTATTACCCAATTTGCATAGGAAATGAACGAACTGCGCAGCGGAAAGATCCCGAGGGCTGAGGATGAATGCGCGTGGAACCGCCAATCAAGTTCAGGGGAATTGGCGGTTCGGAAACCGCGCGTTTTTTCAAGGGGTGTGTGCGCGCGCCGAGCCCGAAAACGAGATAAGTGCAGGTTTTTAAGAGTGTGAGAATTGAACGAAAAAAGAAACGTTTTAACGGATACATTTATTTTTTTATTCGGAAAGATTTCTGGACAGTTTTTTTTTATGTTACGATGTTGGTGCTCGTTATGAAGGTAAAGAATCCTGCTGTAATGACGGGGCAATCACACCTCCAAATACATAATTTGATTTTCAGAACGCTTCATTCATCTCGAGTGTTGTCTCTTTTGAAAAGAAATGAACACCAAAAAAAATGATGATCCACGCGGGCAAATATAAATCCGCCTCCCGAACGACGTAATCACTGAAATAAAAAATATTCAACTTTGTTTAAATATTAGTTTAAATGCAATTCTTCTAGTTTTAATATTTTGAACAATGCTATTGTCCCGTCCTGTTTTTGGAGACCCAGATGAGGACCCGTTCGCACACAAAAAGCTACTTGTTAGAGAGTGGCTGAAGGCCTTCCCGTGATTCTAGGTGCATCAGTTGATGTCAAATTTACATCAGTCTAAAGCTGCGAAGTAAGTATACTACAGCGAGTCTCAAATTGTCTTCTTTGGTAATACGTTGCTAACCACGAAATACGTAGGAATGGAAGGAAATGGTAAGATTGGGAAATGGATTCTACAGAATGGCAGACATCAGTTAGGAGTTATTACAAAGAACAATGCAGGCCATTATCAACATTTCCATGTCCGCTTTTCTAACTGGAGCATATCACGAACTACCGCCATAATGTTCTGCCATCCGCAATGATCCTCGTCTCATCCCATGTTAAATCTGCCTCCCGGAACACAGACGAGTAAATTCTATGTATATATGCTTAAAAAAAATGCAGTTTTAGCTTATGTTCTCTTACAGCATCCAAAGTACAAATCATTTCCAGGTCCACCTTTACATCTTGTTGGTAACAATATATCAGAATTTTCTATTAACCAACCAAATTATTTTTGCTTCATTTTTACCGGCGAGGAACACCGGTAATACAGTACAAACATCGGGAAGAGAAAGACAACAAAGTATGTATGGAAAATGTATTTCTTCAAATGTTTTTTTTTTCAGACATAAATAAAAGAGTATTAAGAATTTATCCCACAATATGTTTGTAGATGACATGTTTCGGCCACGTCGAGTGGCCATTTTCAAGTCAATTACTAGTGAGCGTTGGCTCTATATAAAGCAGAGTGAGTGAGAAGGTGGATATGAATTGTGTGATGGGTATATGTGCTTTGAAAATCAAAATGATGTATAAGGAAATTCATTGATGAAAACAACAAAATAATATGTATTTTTTTCCATTTCGAAGATGATGCCGTGAAGCAACCAGACTCAAAGCCTCTCGTCTTGTTATAATGAACGTAAACACACGTACAAATTATTTGTCTGCAGAATACTTCATTCATCTCAAATCATCCAAAGTGTTCAAACGAATGGAATAAATCGCTAATTCTAGCGGAAACATAAGAAACTAATCAAGCGCCATTTAAACACGCAATATTTATGTAACAATGGACACATTTTTTCGCCGATTCATTAAAATTAAAAAAAAATTATTGCATAACATTGTTTTTTCGATATATTCGTGAAGTGTTTTAAATTGTTTGAATTGCTCTTGGTAAATATAATAATATTTTGCGGAACAACTTTGTATGTAATATTACAAAAGGCGCCGTCTTTGCCGCGTTCAGCAAACACATTACCTTGTACATATATACTCATATCACACTTCTAGTATTGCAAACATTTTCTTAGTAATTACCAAACTAAGAGAATGCATTTAAATTACCATAAAATAACACATAGAAAATATATGTAGAAGTAATAAAAACGAAGAACAAAAACTGAAAGCAAGAAATACGACTCTTTCTTCTTCGTGGTATCAATCCGATGGATTGGTTTGCAGCAACAGAATCTTGCATCTCGATCTCCATTCCCCTCGGTCCTCCGCAACCCTTTTCAGCTCAGCATAAGCGCTACAGTTCATGTCCTCGAATACTTGTTGCAAATACTCCCGTCTAGGGCGCCCTCTACAGTTTCTACCCTCAACCATCCCCTCTACAATATCGTGAAGAAGTCCATCGTCACGAACAATGAGGTTCTCAGAATAATCAAGGAAGATAGGCAACTAATAAGAACCATCTCAGAGAGACGAGCCCGATGGATTGGTCACGACTCTTTATATGACTGAAAAATATGACTATTTACACATACCCGGGTGTACAGGTGTTCTAGGACGAGGCATAGACAATGCGAGCTTACAGAACTGTGAAACGACAATTTGTGGCGTCTATATGCTCTCTACATATGAGGCGGATGTGATAAAAAGAAAGAATATGGCTGAAATCGGAAATGTGTTTTGTGTGCACAATCCATTTCAAGAGTTTTAAATTATGCGAAAGAGGAAACACAGATACTTGAAAAGCATTTTAGAGAGATTAGAAAGGAAGTTTGGAAACTGCCAGTTCTAGATCGACACACATTTACCGCTTACGGATATCAAAAATCATAGACATCCAACTAAGCAATGTCATTGAAAAATGTATGAAAGGATCGAGATGTACTGGAAGCCTATTTAGAAGCGGCATTATTGTTGGATTGAATCGGGTAAAGGAAATTCCATAGATATGAATTAAAATAAAAAATAGAGATTAAGGTAATCAACTGACGATACTTGGTGAAACTGCATAATTATAATTTTAAATTAATTTTTATTACAAAAATAATAAATTAAAAATGACAAACGAAGCATTGGCCGACCCCCTACAAGATGGACTGACGATTTAAGAAGAATAGCGGGAGTGACCTGGATGCGGAAGGCGGAGGATCGAAGAGGATGGAGACTCATGCGGGAGGCTTACGTTCAACAGTGGACGGACACAGGCTGATGATGATGATGATGAAATTAAAAATATTTAGTTTTGATTCACATTTATTTTAAATGATTACATGTTTCGGCCTCCCTGGAGACCATCTTCAATAATGAATAAATGTGAATCAAAAGTAAATATTTTAAATTTTTTATTTTTTTATTATAATTCATTTAAAATTATAAATATATATTTATATAATATAAATATATTTTTTTTTTATTGCCCGTTGTCTAGTCACTATGTAACCTCTGTAAGTATTACTTGGAACTTCATTCCATTAAAAAATAAATAAGTAAAAATCTTAAGGTTATGAATAGCAATACAAATAGCAATACTACTCTTTTATACTTGGACATTTATGAAGAAAGTTTGCTTGTTCTTAGTTTGACTCTCCCGTAATCTCAGGCAGGTATCTCAGGTTATACACGAGGTCTCTATACTCTCGACTGCCGAGCAATTGAAAACGTACAGCGCAACTTTCACATCAGAGTGCAGCTTGTCATGACATGACAGGTAGAACTCACCGTTCCTTGGCATCTACACCTGATGATGAAAACTTAATTCAATGGAGTCGATTTGAAAACAAAATAAAACAAGCTACCGAATATGGTATTCAAACATCGAAAGGCGGTATGATGGAAGACTGCAGTTTCTATTACATTTAATTTTTAAATTGCTCAAATGAATAGTTAAACAAATACGATAGTTATAATTTTAAATGAATTTTAATTTGAAAATTAACAAATTAAAAATATGGAAAAAATTATTGAAGATGGTCTCCAGAGAGGCCGAAACATGTAATCGTTTAAAATAAATGTGAATCAAAAATAAATATTTTTAATTTTTAATTTTTTAATTACAATTAATTTAAAATTATAATTATGCAGTTTCAAGTGTATTGTCAGTTGATAACCTAAATACGAAAGAATCTAAAATACCCGTGCTCGTAGCCATTCATTTTTTTGATCCTAGTTGATACTAGTAGAGCTTCGAGCACTCAATTTAGTACAACGGCAATGGCGCTCCTAAGCGGCCTACCTGCACACTTCGATCCTTTTCTTACATCCTTTTCCTCTTTTGTCGATGGTATGGTTCTCATAGATCTCTGTAATCTTTGATACGTGTCATCTTCTTCTTATTTCATTTTTTTTTCTCTTTTGTATGTATTGTATGTTTATGTATACTCTATGTTTCTTATTCTTTGTACCTTGAATATGCGGTCTGGTTAAAATAAATAAATAAAATATTATTCCATTAAAAACTTTTAACTTGTAATAAATATATCATACAAGAATCAGAGATTACTTTTTAAAGATTAAATTGAAATACTGCCATTAAATAAGTGCTTCTGAATCACATAAAAGTATTCATAATTCTCAAACAAGATCAACTTATTTAAATAGATCGCGTATGTAGTAGATATATTGTATTTGTAATTAGGAATTAATTAAACATTTAGTAATATAATACGACTAAATTTCTAATTCCAAGTCACAGATCTAATCGAGTTCAGTGTTTCCTCTACAGATTGACATCTACAAGTATTCGTTACTAACAAATCACTTTAGGTACGTATTGAACATGTGTGATATGAAATACTTAATCTTGATTAGAGGCCGACATATTCTGTGCTATCTTTTTAAAGCAAGTAAGTATTTATTTTAATAAATATACAGGTAAGTTATTGCCACGTTTTAACGTTGTAACGTAGAGTAAAGTGTAACACGTGGAGCTTTTTAGGTATCGAACGTCGTACAAATAAAAAAAACTCTATTTTAAGGTTGTAAATGAATAAGGATAGAGAAATGGGTAATACAGTCAATAATGTGGACAACAATAAAATACGAAAAAGCGGTCCTAGAAAGGAGCCTTGAGTGACTCCTGAATAGACTTATTAGACATTAGACATATATCGTACTTGACGGCTATTTGATCCAGCTATGAAGCGATATGGAAAAATAATAATATTGTACGAAATGTTTTAAACAGAAGCAGATAACAGAGCCTGCGTAGAGTACTTCGGGTACGATGATTTGACTTCGTGAGGAATGACGAAGTGAGAGAGTGGACAATGAAGCTTTTCATTCTACAGTCGATCAAGAGGCGATAGTGGACTTGTTTGGGACATGTACTAATGATGCCGCAGGAGAGTACAAACTACAGCTGCGTTTTCTTCAAGCCCACGGGCTCGCGCCTACCTTTGAGGCCGCCAGGAACTATACGTAAAATGTACGGAGTTGCAGGAAACAGAGCTGATATGGGACGAAGCGATGACTATAGTATTTATAACACTAGAAGTACCCTGCATCTGACGAGAAATGGTCCTAACACGGTCATTGACAATCACGTTTTCAGTTTCGCGGCACCAACGGACTGGAACACGCTTCCGGAAAGTTCAAGTAAAAGAGCGCCGAAAACGGAGGCATCGTTCAGCAGGCAGACTCAAGACCCATCTTTTTACCTAGAGAGGCTAAGAAACGCTTTTGGAATGACCTTTCAGTCATAAAAAATGCTATATAAATGCTGATATAAAAATAAGAATACTGAATCTTGAAGTGAATCCTACTTGCTACATACCTGAAGTTACTTAAATCAAATAGGAGATGCTATAAGTAGAACTTTACAAATAAAACGAAGACTTTATGGGCAGGTGTGAAGATTCTCGATGTTCTAGTACTTGCTTCAATAATTCAACATGATCACTTGAACACTATGAACGTCTTGCAGGCTCTTCTACGGATACTTTAATAACAGCATTGCAGCAACATAGTATGCGGTTGTGCAATAAATTATTTTAAAGGTCATTTTATGTAAGATCCGCAATGAATTGTAATGTTTTCAGGCATGCAATTAGAAATTTAGATAATTTTATTAATAAGGCACCTGTCACAGAAAGAGAAAAACATATTAAATGTGTATAAAATAGTTTTTCTTGTTTTAACAGGGATCACGTTGAAAACTTGTTTCTTCATCCCATATCCGTTCCACATCTAAAACATATGTTATCTATATTTCACTAATAACTCAAAAACTGAATCCCAAATTCAAAAAAGCATCAGAGGAAGTGACTTGCGACTACATTACTGCATAAGTCCAAAGCTCCCCGAGTACATAATGCTTTTATAGTGCCATAAAATGGTTTTTATTTGATGATCAACAAAGTGAAGTGGCACTACGAGTCCCACCAAATAAAACAAGATCAACAAGTGGGCTTACATTGTTTGTAAAGTCGCTTATAGTAACATCCTCTTGGGGCGAAACCTCACCCAGAGATA
This sequence comes from Glossosoma conforme, assembly GCA_022606575.1. NCBI lineage: Eukaryota > Metazoa > Arthropoda > Insecta > Trichoptera > Glossosomatidae > Glossosoma > Glossosoma conforme. The sequence goes on from JAGTXR010000007.1 coordinate 614,483, forward strand.
TCATTACTACGGGGATCGCATATTAATGATACGGTATTTAAGCTACCTGAATTCGTCGGGATGTGAGTGTATCATAAGCAGGGTTGCCAGGTAATAATTTGTCTGACTGTTCTTGAATACAATTGATGAATCCCAAGTCCCGGGTTCAACAGAAAAATTCCATGTCAAGAGTCATCATCAACCTGTGTCCGTTCACTGTTAAACGTAGGCCTCCTGTATAAGTCTCCGTCTTATTCGATCCTCCTCCTTTCGCCTTCCGCATCCAGGCAACTCCCGCTATTCTTATGATGTTGTCAGTCCATCTTGCAAAGAGTCGGTTCCATTTGCCAATTCTTGTACGCCACTCTGACACTTTTCTTCCACATCGACCGTTATCCCTTTGACAGATATGTCCTGCCTATTGCTACTCGAGTGTGCCTATTCGTTGGATAGTCTCTACTTAAATACTTTAGTTCTTCTTCAGATAACCTAGTTTCAGATTCTATCTTTTAGAGACTTCGAGCATGGATCTCTCAATGGCACATTGCGTGACCTTTATTTTATAGGTAAGAATTACTGTAGATTCCACGTTTCTATGCCATAAGTTAACACTGGAAGGATGCATTGGTTAAACGCCTTAGATTTAAGAAATGTTAGAGTACAACAGACAAAAAAATTAGGCCCTGAGTTCAACAGAAAAATTTCAAGTCTTGACTACAGCAGTTAAATAGCATGTCCTGATATCAACAGATAAAACCCATGTTCTAATTCCACCTGATGAATCCCTAGGCCGAAGCTTAACAGACAAATCTGAAGTCTTGATTTCATCAGAATAATAGTTAAGTATGAAATGAAATTAAATATTTCACAAAGCATTACAATTTACTAAAAGTAAAAATACGATTCGAATAATGAATATGAAAAATTGACTACTTTTGTCAACCTATAAATTTTTTGTAGCGCCATTCGAGAAAGAAATCCAAATAAAGCCGGGTAGCAATACTAAAATTTTATAAAACTTCAATGGTTTATTAAATACTATGAAAATATAAAAAATATTGTAATCTAAAAATTAAATATCATTATTAATATTTTTATTTTATTTTTCTCAATCGAAGTATTTGATGTTTCAATATCCGATTTTGCAATCAAGGGCAGCCCTGATTTGTAAGTGTTTCGATACAAAAAAGCCATCTTGACGGCCCGTGAAAAAATCTCCACAAGAGATGCCGTCGTCGATTAATTTTATTAATTTTCTTCGTCCGGTTTCGCAAAAAGGTTTTCAAAACAAGAGTATGAACGAACTCACACACACACACGTGGGAGTTATTTATTCTCTCTCGGCCTTAGTGTGATCTCTCGCCGATGGACCCGGATTAGAGACATCTCGTAAATTGGATCTGGCGAAGGTCGCGAAAAGGATCCAAACTAGATTTCTGTTAATCGATAAGCCGCGAAATATAATCAATTAGCATACGGGTGATGCTCCTCGATTAGCACGGTACCATGAATACAAAATGAGAACGTTTGTTGTATACAGGTATGATGGACAACCGTGTTGAGTGTTTTTTACGTGCGTCTTTAGATTGACGTTTGAAGTGAATGAATTGACCGGTGATGTGTACGACTCGTCGACTCGTGTAGGCGATACAAATAAAAGATAAAACTTTGATTTTAAAAAATAACGTTTTATAATATTCAAATTATCATGAACATGTTTGATATCTCATTGGTTTAATCCGTGAGACCGTGGGGATGCAAATAACCTATGATAAGCTGAAATATACATTATGTGTTGCATTACATACACATACTTTCTTTATATACTCGTACAATAGCTATACATTGTTTGAGAATAGAAAAATATACGTATTCTCTTTAAGAAGCAATCTATAGAAGTACACATACTAGTAATACGTATTTAACGTGATCTACTTGTATGAATCCAACTTTTTCGTGTCAGCGAAATCAAATTGTTTCCGTCCAATATCTAGCAACATTGATGGTCTCTGTGCTAGCCAGCATTAAGTATTGGGATATTGGGCAGCTTTTCGGCCACATGGATCTGGATCATAGGTGTGAGACGGTCTACAAGTCTCCATAGTCACACAGCAGTGACTCTCCTGCCTAAGCATTCACCACCGCTAAATGTTTTCCTTTGTTCTACCGAATACTGTTCTTAATCTGTTCAGGGATTTCCAGGTCCATCAGTTAAGGTTCTTGCCAGTTGGAAGGCTTTCTTTTGGCGTAAAGAAATAAAAGTATTCACTTTTATACACAATTTTAATAGTAAATACAAAGTGATATTTATATTGTTTTACAAGGTTTACAGAAAAGAGACTTTAGTTTCGTGCACACTGTAGATTTCATCAGACTGATGAAGTGTACAGAGTACAAACAACTGTCTCATTTGTGTGAATATATATACTACAGCTGCATCAAATACAAAGTTTTCATTCTGAAGGCTATCGGAAACAATGAATATCATGTAATCTGTGAAACTCTAAGTGCAGATATGATTTGGGAAGTATGTAGCAAGGATAATGGCAAGTAACTTAATATGTGACGGTGATTTATGACGCACATATGCTTTAACTAAAGAGTAAATGGTGCTTGTGAGAGATACAATCATTAGTCTATACTCGTAGTATAAATATCAGAGTTAAGATATATTACCTTTTTGTTTATCGCGCACATAACGGAAGCCGTTACGTTCATTCATGGCTCGTAATTTAAAACATAAAAAATCATGTATTCAAAAAAAAAACGTTAACATTTCAGCGGTTATGTTTATTGGGCATAAATTTTTGTTGTATCAACAATAAATTGTTCGGATGCCTCCGGTGGGAAAGTTCGGAAGAGGACCAAAAGAGATGTGACGTAACGAAACTAAGTTTTTTTTTTTTATGTAAACACATACAGGAGAATACCGACAGATGGTAATTTTTGAAGTTTCATCTGTGGAATTCTATGACGCTTACCATGGTGTATATGGCTAAACGCTGCATGTGGAGTGTTGATCCGACAACGTCATAGACTACAGCCCGAGATTCACGCATAATCCTTTATTATTACAGAAATCTACTATTTATTTATTTATATACAGAATCGAAATTCCAATTTTTTTTACAAATATTTAGAAACATAGAGTATACATAAATATACAATAAATAGAGAAAATAATAAAAATAACACACAAGAATAAGAAGATGACATGTGTCAAAGATCACAGAGATCATGGTAGAACAATACCATCGACAAAAGAGTGAAACAGTGACAAATGAATGGGTGGTTTTCACGGGACGACTTTCGTCTACCACCAATTTTAATTGATAGGCTAGAACTGGCATTTTACGGGTGATGGATCAAATTCACACCAACCGGAGGTATTTTAGAGCTCATAAATCGATTAAAAATCCTTTTTATTTTAATCACCGTCGGGGATCGAACCAACGACCTTTGATTTGCAAAGCAAACGCAAAAGCAAACATACAATTAAAAAAATATTATAATGCCATAAATTTTCTAACACCTTTCAAATATTAAATGATTTCGATGAGAATTATAAGTGCTTAAAAATTTCAAAGTGCATTAAAATTTATAACAATATCTTCTTTTTTGCGCCTGTCAATCTTAGCATCTCACCAAAAGCCAATGCAGCCGTATAATGTGTTTCGATAACACATGTCTGTGTAGAATAATGGGAGTGCGATGGTTTGACTTTGTGAGGATAACGATGTGAAAGAGCGCCCAAAGCAGCCTTCCAAACTACAGTCTGTCAAGAGACGAAGGTGGATCTGGCTGGGATGTATTAACCCTTTCGCATCGGTTGTCGGCATATGCCGTCATAAGATTCCCCGACCGTTGACATCGTTAGCCGTGATATATCGTTTTGCTACTTTCTTAGAAAAGTTTTTTATGCATCATCTGATAGCTAAAGGATACAAGAACCAATGTGAAATATGAAAATAGACCAGATAAGTACATTTATGCTTCAAATACTAGTTTTATAATTGACAGTATAATTTGTATTCAAACCGAGCCGTAATGAAAGGGTTAAGGATGCTGCAGCATAGCAGAAACTCCTACTTCTATTTATTTTCGGAATATAATACAACGGTTATCTTCATTCCTTGATTGATTATAAAACATAATACGAGTTTTAACGCTGAAATGAATAAATAACTAGCTGACCCGGGAAACTTCATACCACCTCAGAATAAAAAAGACATGGAGTTATACTATTAGCTTAATTAAATTACATCGAATCAGTTAAATACTTCCAGAAATACGAGTATCACTTAAAATGTCGTAATTTATAAAATTTGCATGAAAATTTTAATTCTTTTTTTCACAATCGAGACAAATCCAACAAATCAAAGAGCGTAAAAATAGGTCCATCCGTTCTTGATTTATAAATTGTTTAACACAACTTTTTTTTAAATACATATACGGTTATATTATATATAGTAATTTTCCGCAATACACTTAAAAAAGATGTATTAGTAACCTGATTTTTTTACTACTAATAGGCATTCTGCCGGCGGGTATAGCTCAATGGTCAGAGCGATTGCTTGGCAAGCGAAAGGTCGTGGGTTCGATCCCCAACTGGAACTACAAAAATAAAAAATATCGATTTCTGAGCTCTAAAATAATTCAATTCATACCGGTTGGTATGAATTGGATCCCTCCCCGTAAATTGCAAGTCATAGCCTATTAATCAAAATTGGTGGTAGACGAAAGTCGTAGCGTGAATACCACCCATTCATAGTTAATTCTTGCAATAATAAGGATGATGCGTGAATGTCAGGCTGTAGTATATGACGTTGGCAGATCAACACGTTAGAGTCATAGAATCCACAGATGAGATACTTCAGCATCACTATCACTATCTGCCAGTATTTTCCTGTATGTGTTAACATAAAAAAAAAACTATTTTGCAACAAATGTATATTATCTACAAATACACGTTATGTCAAAAAATACACTGATATCGTTCATTGAAAAATTATAATAAAATCCGTAATTAGATAGGCAGAGAGTACGTCAGTAATTCGAAGCATCATAAAAAAGTAAAAAGGAATTCACAATCCAAAACATTAAAATCTCAGAAGGCTGTAATTATTTCAGATATGTTCGGTATGTGGCAATAAAAAGGTTCCGATACATATAATAATCCGTCTATTACCGGCCGCTACATTTATTTAATTACCCCAAAAAAACCTGTGCATAGCTCCGTAATAAGAATGATAAATGTTCCGTGGCTACTCGAGCCCGAAACGGATACGATATCTCAATCTCGGCTTTGTAAAAAGCTGATCTCGCCGTCTGATACACTTCCATGTGTGTATAATTCAATACGCAGAGTGCAATAACTAAAAAGGCATCAATGGAGTGGAAAAAATGCGGTCCGGAACAGAGGTTTTGAACAAGAGCCGTTCGAAGGGCATTAAACCCTTTTGTTACGGCTCGGTGGAATACAAATTATACTGTCAATACGGCGTGAATTTTTTAAATCTTTTTTTGCTTAAAACTAGTATTTGAAGCATAAATGTACTTACCTGACCTATTTTCATATATCACATTGGTTTTTGTATCCTTTAGCTATCAGATGATGCATAAATAACTATTATATTTAACAAACGTTCATTATGTAAGTCCATAGATGCGGTGGCGTTGACACATGTGGTTTACAAAAAAATCGCTCCTGTGACGAAACCAAACGATATTTATTTACATGCTTTACAGATTACTGTAAAGAATACATGTAGGTTGATAAAGGGATTGACTGCCATGTTCCTACCGTAGATGTCACAATGATCACTGAAAGTAGCAAAACGATATATCACGGCTACCTATGTCAACGGTAAGAGAATCTTAGACGGTGTATATCGACAACCGATGCGAAAGGGTTAAAGAAACTAGATGTTTTACTTTATACTTTCTAAATACACAAATGCATAGCAATCATCAACTTATATGAGATTTCTGTCGTCAATAAATCGGAGAAAAATAAACGACACATGCTAAAATGCGAACCACGTACCTTTGCAACCATGTTCATATCTTCACTAAAAACAAAGTGCCGTCTTTATAGCAGCTACGTCGTCCCCATTCTTCTTTTCGGCTGTGAATCGTGACAAATAACCAAACACCAATGCAGCCGTATAATAGGTCTCGAAAACAATGTCTGCGTTGAATACAGGGGGCACGATGGTTTGACTCTGTGAATAATGACGAGGTGTGACGGCGGACAAGACAGTATTCCACACTACAGTCGGTCACGACGTGGTTGTGAAGAGCATTATCAGGCCCTGGGATCTACCTTTCGTTATAAACTATACACAAAATGCACCTAACGAATCTAAGGCAGGCAAAACTGAGATGGGATGAGGCTAGAATAAAAGCGACTGACAGAACTTTGTGGCCACGGTTTGTGATAACAATATTTTCCAGTTAGGGTAGCGGACATGGAAAAAATGATGATTATGAGAAAAAACGGCATTCGAACCACAAACCTTTGCAAGTCATTGCTCTTATCTTTACTCTGCGCTGCCTGTAGCCATTTGAACCGCCAATCGAATTAAAAAAATTAAAGGCTTCGCACGGAGTATCAAAGGGCTTTACAGGTTGTATGCCCCTGTATCGGTAGGTTTTACCTCGTGTGAGATAACGGTACAGTTCCGACCGGAAGTCGTCGGTGGCTGCAGGCTGCGCGGGAGATACGGCCGCGTCCATCATCGGGGAACTGGTCCGGGAGCGACATCCTGAGCTTGACCGGATGTCACGTGATCGCGAGATTTCGCTAATAAGAATATTGCAGATTGATAAATAACTTTTAAAACATACAAAATAAGCAATATTTCAATCATTTACGCAATATTTCAATCATTTACTCGTTATTTATAAGATTTTACTCTCGAAAAGCGCATTGTACCCAGCGTTGCTCGGGATCTAGTCTAAGAATGGCATTAAAAGAATGATCAAAGAAAGATTTTCATCATATTTATTCAATAAAAATCATAAAAACAAATTAACATCTGACGCAAGGAGGACGTCGTTCCTTACGATTAGACTAAGTATATACATCAGTATGATTCTAGTAATTGCTTCGGTAACTAAGGCAACTAATATCAACAAACAACAAATTTTCCTTTAGTACTAGATTTAGTTTTATCTTAAAATAAAGATCGAGTTTTAAAATGGTTTCAATGATACAGAACCTTCTCTGATGCGCAATTAAGATATTTAGAAAAAAAATCATCGTGATTGGATAAACAATAAAGGCATCTATAAGTACTCGTAATATACAAACATCAATTTGAATGTTTGCAATATAGATTTTTAGAACATTTTTAGGTGGCGAAAAAAAGTTAAAATTAATTGCACTAACGATTTACTAATTATTAATGTTATTTTAATGTATTTTTCGATATAATGAAATCGGCAAAGTAATCAATTTTTCAAACAAGTGCTTTGTACGGCTGAAAAATCGTTCAGCAGAGATTTTCACTCATTCAAAAGTGACCATTCATAAAAACCTTGCAGCATTTGACTTGACTGTTTCACGTGCGGTTCGAAATTTCTTAGGCGCCAGATATGGTCGCAACTCTTCAGAGGCGAGAGGTAAGAGGTGTGAGGAAGGAACTGGAGGAGGTGTAAGAGGAGGTGGAAGAGGTAAAAGAGGCTGTACTACCGCAGTCGGCCGTCCAGCTGCTTTGCTTTCCCACGCCAGAGCCTCGATATGTTGCGAAACCAGCGGCGCTTGAAGACCACTACATCTTCACGAATGCACCTTGCAAAAGGTCTACCAACTAGCATACTTTGATTTGACTGAGACATGTAAATACTTTGCTTATACGCAACACACATCTCAATTCGTTACTTAAGATACTCATTTTACTAATAATCATTAGAAGATGCTGTTTGCAAAGGAAGCTACTAAACTATCTACTTTAAATAAGGCATTTTCGTATTTTGCTTAAACTTAGGAGCAAAACTCTAGCTATTATCTGACATTTGATCTGATACTATGATATCAACAATGAACGCAGGACTCCACATATAGATCGATGACGTTTCTTACAAGCATCCCTCTTTGTAGTCAACCGAAATGACAAAGATGTCTAATTCATCATCAGCCTGTATCCGTCCGCTGTTGAACGTAGACCTCCAGCATTAGTCTCCATCATTCTAGGTTCTCTGCCCTCCACATCTAAGCTAATTATTATTTTGAAATCCTTCTTGCAAGTGATCGGCCAAACCTCCGTTTGCCAGTTCTTGCATGCAACTCCAAAACTTTTCTTCGCTAATAAACCGTCACCTTTTCATAAGTGTACTTTTTCTATCGGTAGCTTCCACAACTTGAGTTTTTCTTCGGATACTATCCTTCATGAATCTATCTTTTAGAGACACTGAGAGCATAGATTTCTACGTGACACGTTGGGAGACCTTTATTTTATGGGTAAAACTTGATAGTAGATTCTACGTCTCTGTGACATAAATTAATTCCTGAAGAATCCATTAATTAATCTTATTAATTTTTAGGATATTGTGTAATTATCGCAATAAAAATGTAATTAAAATTTCCAAATACATCGTTGACTATTGACCATAAAAAATGTACAGTGTTCAGCCCATTTATGTATAAAAAAAATGTGCCATAGAGAGGGGGTCAAAATACACGGCCAAAAGATTGATATGATAAGGTTTGCTGAAGACGAAATCACTGAAGCGCTGATATCCATGGCAAATATATTTAATTCTAACTTTAATATGAAGATCTTCTTCGTAGTATCAATCCGGTGGATTGGTTTTCAGCAACAGAATCCCGCATCTCGATCTCCATTCCTCTCGGTCCTCCGCAACCCTTTTCAGCTCAGCATAAGCGCTACAATTCATGTCCTCGAATACTTGCTGCAAATACTTCCGTCTAGTGGGCCTCTACAGTTTCTTTACTCAACCATCCCCTCCACAATATCGTGAAGAAGACCATCGTGGCGCATGATGTGACCAATCCATCGGGCTCGCCTCTCTGAGATGGTTCTTATTAGGTGCCTATCTTCCTTGATTATTCTGAGAACCTCATTGTTCGTGACGTGGTCTCTCCAGGAAATTCCGAGAATTCTTCTGTACGACCACATCTCAAAGGCCTCTAGTCTTTTTTTATCACTTTCAGATAAGCACCATGTCTCACAGCCGTACATTAAGATGCTCCACACAAGTGTTTTGGTAAGTTGCTTGCGGAGCCCTAAAGAAATATTCTTTGACTCAAGAATTTTGGCTTTTTTATTGAAAGCTAGCCTTGCTTGATGTATTCGACTGTTGACTTCTCTTTTTGTCCTGCCATCCCAGGTGATCGTACTTCCAAGGTATACAAATTATTTTGCATCTTTTAGGGGTACTCCTAGCATTGATATGTTAATTTTCTGCTGCTCATTGCGGCTTACTCTCATGACTTTGGTTTTTGTGCTGTTTATCTTCATATTGTAGTTGGAATTAAATATGTTTTCCATGGATGTCAGCGCTTCCGTGAGTTCATCTTCAGTTTCAGCAATATGAAGATAAACACCACAAAAACCAAAGTCATGAGAATAAGCCTCAATGAGCTGCAGAACATCAATATATAAATGCTAGGAGTACCCCTAAAAGATGCAAAAGAGTTTGTATACCTTGGAAGTACAATCACCTGAGATGGCAGAACAAAAAGATAAGTCAACAGACGCAAGGCTAGCGTTCAATAAAAAAACGAAAATTCCTGTATTATATCCGTTTAAAAAACAATTATTTTGTTGTCTTATTTTTGTGGTAACTTTCACACTCTTTCTCGTATAAAATATTTCAGTTAGCAAAAGTCTACAGTATTTTTTTAATTATTTTTCATATTCTTCTACACTGATTATTTTCAACTAACTAATTCTTAAATAACTCATAAGAACATTTTTTTAAATATTAAAATATACTAAATTAACGTCTTTTTAGTTTGCCAATAAATTATTTTCACATAATGAACATTTCACGTCTGCATTTGCACACCAATTTGTCTTTATTGTAGACAACTCTTATTGCGCAATTCTCCTAATATTGAGCGAAATCCGATACATTAACGAAATGACGACATCCAAAAGGCCATTACATTTGTCGGCGGGTATGGTTCAATGGTAAAAGCGTTTGCTTGGCAAACCAAAGGTCGTGGGCTCGATTCCCGTCGGAGGTACAAAAAAAAAATTTAATCGATTTATTAGCTCTAAAATAAAATAAAACCCCGGTTGGTGTGAATTTGATCCCTTACCCGTAAAATTCCAGTCATATCATATTAATCAAAATTGATGGTAGACGAAGGTCGTACCGTGAAGACCACCCATTCATAGTAAATTCTTGTAATAATAAGGATGGTGTATGAATGTCGAGCTGTAGGCTACGACGTTGGCGGAGCTCTAAAATAAAAAAATGGTATGAATTGCATCCCTCCCCGTAAATTTCCAGTCATAGCCTATTATTCAAAAATGGTTGATCCAACGATTCATAGTAAATTCTCGATATAATAAGGATGACACGTGAATATCAGGCTGTAGTCTATGACGTTGCAGTACCAACAATTCACATGCAGTGTTTAGTCATATGCAGCAAAGTGATCGCCATAGAATTCCACAGATGAGACTTCAGAATCACTATCACCATCTGTCGGTATTCTCCTGTACGTGTTTTCATAAAAAAAATACATTGAAGGATATTATTAATGAAGTATTTTTTTGTGCACAACATTGACATATTGACTGCGTTATTTAACGAAGACACTCACGTAAAAGTATATTATTTTGGCAATTTAATACAAATGGAAGACGTGATTTATAATACGTTTTACGCCCGGGGCACAATTACGACACGTTAAACGGAATTTGAGTTCCATTTATTTTTGAAAAATTCAAACAATCATTATTTATTAATTTAAAATAAAAAATATATACAGTGGAACCTCTTGTAACGAGTAATTCGCATAACGAGCAAAAAAAATGTGAAAAGAGTGCTCCCTTAACGAGCGACATTTCGCATAACGAGTGACGCACTTGTGAGCCGGGACTTCCGCGTCATTGAGTCAGTTTGTGTTTAGCACTCGTAGCGTTAACATGTTAGTGTCGCTTGTTATCACACATTTTTCGAAACTTATGTTCAGACGTTATTTGTTTATATATTTTTTGGACAGTTTGGAGGAAAAGTAGTAGAGCAACAATCTTCTGAAGCAAGATAAATGCTGAAAGCATGGGAAACTCTTTCATCGTACATTGAGAAGCATCATCCTAATAAGGAGGTGGCTATGCGTGCCATAAACTTATTCAATGATAACGCTGTGTCACATTTTCACCAAATTTTAAAGTCACAACAAATGTCTCTAGAGTCTAGACACCTTTCTAGTACAAAATAATTAGTTATTTGTCATAAATTTATAAATAATGGAACGCATTATCGTGTTTTACATTGGTTTATATGGGAAAATTAGTTTCGCTTAACGAGTGTTTCACATTCATTCACTGCAAGATTCTGGAACGAATATGCTCGTTATGAGAGGTTCCACTTTATTGTTATGACGTGGGTTCGAAACTTAGCTTAAAAAATGCAAAGCCGACGGCATAATGATTGTTATACAACAATAGATTTTGACATCCATGATATTTACTATGCACTTAAAGAATATTTTTTTATGTTTTCACAGCCAAGTTTAGAATATTTCGTCTTTCTTTCGTCGTTTTCATAAATCTCGAAAAATAAATTCGATTAAAGAGGATTTTTAGGTCCATTTGCAGGCTCATGCGGATCGATCACCAAAGTGTGCGTGAAAAGCTGCTCCAAAGGTGTAGTCTGGTTTTGATCGGTTGTTTGATCTTGCTCAACCGCCGCATCCAGTCATGAAGAAGCTGAATGAACCAGCTCAGAGGTGCTCCTCCGTGTGTAGATATAGATGGCGAGGGAATCTGTATGGTTGCATCTCTCTCTCTGGTTCATCTCACCTCGCTTGGCGACCTCCACTTGTAACACCTGTCTGACCGCAGATTAAGCTGCTCGGTGACAGGTAGAAGGAAGCGCAGACCCCCTCCGCTTGAGTAAAGAATGTGTAGGAGGAGCTAAGATATCATGCTTTGAACGACGATTTGAAACAAGTCATCAAACATAGATATGTTTTGAACAATGATTTGAATCATGTCATTAAGCTGCTACGTAAGCAATCTAAAGAATTTCTGAGTTCTTCAGCAAAAGAGAACACTTCCCCTGATGTAGTAAAGAAGGTATATAAGGAAGTAATACACTCGTATCGTTCTTTAAACGAAGATTTGAACCATTTACGAACACTCTATCGGAAATCCTGCAATTTTGTTAAAGATCGGTTTGTGTGTCTCCGATAAATATCTGAGAATAAGGAGGCACAGATTGTTCGCTCTCCCAAAGAGTAACACTAACCTGCAAGAGACTATGCGTTTGTGGGAGAGGGATCAGATTTTTTAAACAAATTGCCTCGGATGTTGGTATATTCCACGTAAGGGAGGCCCAATTCAGCCATGAACTCCACAGAGTTTCTTTGGAGGAATAATTTGTGGGCGACGTCTGTTTGATGAGTATCGGGACCTTATGTTGCTTGTTTTTATTACTTTGTTCTTAGTACTTAATCATAAGTACCTATATTTGTATATATTGTATTTTTTTATTTTTGGATCAATTCTTATTGTACTTCAGAAATGAATTGAGTTGTTCAATTAGTAATGTTTGCTGTAAGGGAAAAAAATGCAATAATAAATTTCACATGGATTTAAATATTTATTGGAATATTATTTTATTTTTTCAATATTATAATCTTCTTTTATAGATCATTGCCTGTATTACAATATTATTAGTAATTAAATATACACATACTATACATCAAATTCTAGATTAATAGACATTCGAAAAGTAATCATATTAAAAAGCCTGTGAATAAATGTTGACTGATTCAATAATAAGAAATAATAATATACACACTCTGAATATATACTATAGAGACATCTATCGTTATAGGATGGTAACAATGGTATAAATACAACTTATTCCACGCACCAGTTCGGGCAGGAGATAGTCGAGTGGATTAGGGTAATGAACAAGAGCAACGGGTTGGTTCCGAGGCTCGCAGTTTCGCATCCCGCTTCTGCCGAAATTTTTTCTGAATGAATTGATGCGTATAAAGAATTTGATGTATAGTATGTGTATATTTAATTAATAACTTTCAGATTAATTTATCTTTATATGACTATGTAAGTAAGGAATATAGTAACCAACACCAAACAATGTAGTGCATCACTGTGCAATGCATTCTAATGCACAATCTTCACGTATTTGACAGTCCAGGGCATCTTTATATATCTTGGCTGAGTGCCAGAGGTGCAAAGCCTAGCTCACACGCAGTCAAAGTTCTCAGTCCATCAGGTGATCTGGATACACTCACTAGGACGATACGCAGAACGATCTGTCGGAAGAAAGGGATTTAATCACCTCCTCTAGCAGCATAGCATCCGCTACTCAAATATATGAGTAGAGGAAATCATTACGTGGCGCATTATGAAATATCACTTTCGTACGATTTATGAGCAATTCTGTAAATTGATAGATACTTTCTAAAGCACGAGAATACAACGCTAAATCTTCATACTAAAGCAAGCTCCACTAACATCCTCAGAGTATCATTCTCGGATAAACTCTAATATTATGTGTCATTTTTTCCACTTACAGAACATAACAATTTTAAAAAATCAAATCGTTACTGAAGTACAATCAAGATTCATATACATACCCATAGGTACTTTTGATTCAGGACTAAGAACAAAGCAATAGACAAGCAACAGAAGGTCCCAATGCTCATTAAACAGACGACGCCAACAAAGCATTCTTCCAAAGAAACTCGTGGAGTTCATGCCTGAATTGGGCCTCCCTTACGTGAAATATATCAACATCAACATAATAGGCGATTTGGTATTATATATATCACGTCAGTATTTCAACGACAACTTCTTATTTTAAATAAAACATAAATGCATCCTATTCTTGAATATGACAGTCGCCTTTGGGTTGAAGCCCCAAAATACTTTCTAAATTTAATAGAATCTGTTCAAAGAAGAGCAATTCGTTCGATAAACAACAATACTTTTACCTCTAACCTGTAATCAATGGAACGCAAGCGTAAGATTGGTTAATATAGTAATTTCTACGTCGTTGCTCTTCGGAACTCAGATGATTACTTCCTCCTACACCAATCCACAACCGACAGATTCGTCTTACACTTTCAGAACATCCATACACGATTAATGCGTGTTAAAAAAACTGTCGGTTTCCAAAGTTCCTTCTTAATGCCACCACCGGTAAGCTTTGGAATACTTAGGAATAGTATTTCTTTTATCAGTAAATATTCACTAAGACGTCAGTGCGTTTGTGCACATTCGAATTGAAGAAGCTTTCATAGATCGCGAAACTGCAGTCTTCCATCAAGAGAAACAGTGCTTAATGTAATTCATATCTTCTTCTTCGTGTCAGCGACGTCAAATTGTGCCGCCCAATATTTGTCAACTTCGATGTCACGTGTGCTGTCCAGCATTAGGTCTTGGGCACATGGGGCAGGATTTTAGGTGTTAGTCTCCACAGTCTCACAATAGTCACTCTGTCTGCCTAAGAATTTCCCGCCGTTCGAGGTTGTCCTTTGTTTTACCAACACCGGTTCATATTCTGTTTAAGGATTTCCAGGTCCGCCATTCAAGATTCTTGCCAATTGGGTGGCTTTCCCATACATAGGCTTTTCCGTGATCCGTATTAAAACAAGGTATATAATTGTTATGTATATAATATTTGTAGTACGATTACCTGGGATGGCAGAACAAAAAGATATGTCAACAGTCGCATACATCAAGCAAGGCTAACTTTCAATAAAAAGCAAACATTCTTGAGTCAAAGAATATTACTTTAAGGCTCCGCAAGCAAATTGCCAAAACATTTGTTCGGAGCATCTTGATGTACGGCTGTGAGACATGGTGCTTATCTGAAAGTGATAAAAAAGACTAGAGGCCTTTGAGATGTGGTCGTACAGAAGAATTCTCGGAATTTCCTGGAGAGACCACGTCACGAACAATGAGGTTCTCAGAATAATCAAAGAAGATAGGCAACTAATAAGAACCATCTCAGAGAGGCGAGCCCGATGGATTGGTCACATCATGCGCCACGATGGTCTCCTTCACGATATTGTGGAGGGGATGGTTGAGGGTAGAAACTATAGAGGGCGCCCTAGACGGCAGTATTTGCAGCAAGTATTCGAGGACATGAATTGTAGCGCTTATGCTGAGCTGAAAAGGGTTGCGGAGGACCGAGAGGAATGGAGATCGAGATGCAAGATTCTGTTGCTGCAAACCAATCCACCGGATTGATACTACGAAGAATAATAATATTTGGAATAGTCGTTAAGCCACCCTGGCTGAACTTCACAGAATACACTGTTCTCTACCGGTTGTGCTCTCCTGAATGTTATAGCATTAGTAAATACTGTATTAGAGCTGGACATCTTCTTACCCCAATTGCACGAAAAACTGGTGGCGTGATGTCATTATCTAAATTGTTGATTTCCGCGTGCTGTCGATGGAGTGGAGACGACATGCCACTGCCCAGTACTAATACCAGATAAGTGTGATGCAGGCTAATAACTCATGAGAACCATGGAAATTGGTAGACGGACATATTCATGGTTTAAACTTGTCGGTCAAGACCACGAACTATGATGTACAAACAGCTATATAGCGGGCTGCATCCAATAACTACATAACTTCAACTTAAGCCTTTCCGACCTTTTTGTGGCGTTTTTAGTATCTTTGTGATGAATTGAAAACAAGAAATGTGGTTTTTCTTCTTCTTCTTCTTCATGTCAGCGACCTCAAATAATTTTTGTCCATTAAATGGCAACATCGATAGCCCAACAAGCTGCACACCTGCAGACCTACTGCTAGGCAACACACGGGCCCGTCTGTTGAGTCTCATCGATGTTTCCAGATACTGGGCAGAAATAATTTGACATCGCTGACACGAAGAAGAAGAATGACGTCTCCTGATACCTGGATCTTTTGTTCATAAAGGGAGGCCCAACCCAAACAACGACACGCGATAAACAACATGCGGAAACCCATCCAAGTTTCGATCCACATTCAATGTTACATAACATTTGTGATATAAGGAGAACATCGCTCACAATGTGCCATTTTCGTTGGTTATTTACATTATTTATAACATTAAAATATATATTTTTTAATTTGTATTTTTTTATATTTTATAATAATTAAAATTAATTTAAAATAATATTCATATAAAAGCTAGAATTTTTTAATGATGATGCAGTTAACCAAATCCATTTCTCCATTCCTTTCTCAACATAAAACACTGACTTAATCGCGTAGTTAGGCACAGTAATTATTTACTTAAAAACCAGTGACAACATAATGATTACAATTTATGATTAATTATTTATTACGGAGCGGCAAAGGGTTATAAAATTGAGCGATAAAAAGTCAACGAAACCACACAACAGGTTAAAATTTACATTTTATCTCATTCAAATTGAGATACTACTCGAGATAATACAAGAAATTAAAATAATCTTGTTGCGTTTTTTCACCGATGGCCGCCCGATATGTTGGTTTGGTCATGAGAAATAAGCCAGCCGGACGATCATGTATCAAACTAGATAATGGCATTAACGTATGATTAGAAGTAATTGAAATTTAGAAGCATTTTAAATCAACACGAATGCCTAAGAGCCTATTTTGATAATACGATTATCGTGTGACGAGAAGACGTGTTGCCTCCTTTTTAAATATTTATAATATTTTATTTTTTTCTAATTACACATCTGTTATCTTTAATGGAGCATATGGTCACTATGAATTGCAGCAATTGTCAGATGACAGTAAGAATACGATCAAAAAACGAAAATACGTTGCACACGAACTACGCGTCACACTTTCCCGCGTGAATACCCATACAACGGTCAGAGAATCAGTTATCAGTGTGCTTTCGCTGTCAAAGGATCTTTGCAGTTTAATTCATTTCAATGGAGAAATTCAATTGAGAAACGAATAATTTTAAATACGAGCAAGATTGCGGAACGAATTAAACTCGCATGTCGAGGTACCCACTGTACAAGTATGTACACAATAAAACCGTTATTCTAAAATTTCTTTCCATCCATAACATATGTATCTACTTTAAATGATAAGTAAATAAATAAAAATATGCGTGAACTCCATAAGAATAACATAATTTTAAAAAGACCCTTTGGAAAACAGACGCTTAAAAGCACCGCCCATTCGTAATAATAACAAATGTTTTTTATGTAATACAGTAATGTCATAACTGGTATAACAGACACCATTTACGTTTTTATTCAGTCGTCGGCCATTTTGCATATTGTGAACGAAAACTAGTTAGTTCTGACACCACGCCCAGAAAGGACTGCTTGGGTAGACGAGATCAAATTATATGGACTTCGGGGAGACAAATCAGAAGGGGTGATAAGCGGACAATGCGACAAAAAGATGTCCCCTTTATATATAGTGTAATAATGACATAAACTTGTTTCATATAATGCTAGGTTGCAAGTCGTGCTTATGAGAGGTTCCCAAACAGGAGATAAATTTAATTCATTTAAAAAAAAATACGAAAAATTTTCAACACCTATTCCAAATATCGCTGCCCACATCCCTTCCAGGCAGTGTTCTCCCATCCTCGACCTACTTTCCATACATAATCCTTTCATTTCTAACAACTCAAACTTCATTCCATCAGCTAACGCACACAGGAATAAATGGCCTCGGAAGCATCGAGTTAATCACTCGATCTCTTTAAACCATCCGATTACAATAATTCACAACTTTCAACCGTCGGTAACTATACATAGAATGCACTCGGCGGAGCTGAAGTGGGATGAGGCAAAGGCTGTGGCGGCTGACAAAGCTTTGTGGCGGCTAGACGGGAGCCTACTGGTAGCATTTAAAAAATAAATTTGAAAACTTTCAGTTAAATATCATAAACGTGAATTATATTGTAGTATAATAACGTAAATATAAGGAAACATACAACAAAGAATTTCGTTATATATAAATAATAAGAAACAGAGTATACATAAATATACAATAAATACAAAAGATAATGAAAAATAAATATAGCATAAAAGAAGAACAAGATGTCACGTGTCAAAGATCACAGAAATCTAGGAAAACAATACCATCGACAAAAGAGGAAAATGATCGAGGTGTGCTGGTAGGCCATTTAGGAGCGCCATTGCCGCTGTACTAAATTGAGTATCAACTTAGTAGCTCCACAGCTTAAAGCTCCACAAGTATCAACTGGAATCAAAAACAATGGATGGCTATGAGCACGGGTGTACTTATCTGGAACATAGAGTTAAAACATTTAAGGATCCCAGGGTTGTATAAATATGCCATAAACGAAGTTTTAGAAGCTCGCAAAGTTCAAAACTATGGGCGGGGCGTTCAAAAAGTGGAAACATCTGCAGACTTTTTTGCGAAGTCGTTCTTTTTATTCTTTCCCCCAGTAATTTTTAAGCATTTCAAAGCCATAGATGTACAGGAATTGGTGCAATTCGGGAGTATCAGGTTTTGGTGCCCCGACTACTTGCCGACACATGATATGCTGAATGGGACACAAAGAAGGTACCAATAATTGAAGGGACACTAAAAGGTATTAAAAGTCTCGACAAAGAAATTTCAGAACAACTTTTTTTCGGCATTCGTTTATCAAACTTCCATTTTGTAAAATTGTTGTGGACAACTTTTACGAGCGTAAAACTAAAATGCTGAAAAATTAGCTAATATTTTTATTATTAAATATATATATAATCGTGTCGAAAACAACAGGGTTAGATCTTGTCTGCCCAGAAGAGGGCGACGTCGATGGCGTTACTTCTGGCCATCATCAGGTCTTCCTGGGTGCAGCTATTTGGGAACAGCGCACACTCCAGAAGGTGTGACAGGGTCTGCTCCACGCCGCAGTCACATTCAGTCGGTCCGCTGTAAAACTGCCAGTCTTTCATTTGTGTCCTTGTCTTGCATACTCCGGTCTGAAGTCTGTTAAGGGACCTCCATATATTCCACCCTTGGTCATGTCCAGGGGCTAGGTCATCTTTCGGGGCAATCCCAGTATTACCCTCAGTTGCGCTTCTCCACATGTTCAGCCGCAGGTTGGCCACAGGTATCACCAGTTCCGTTGTTGACTGTAGGAAACTTCTTCTTGATTTGAGCCGTGTGGTTATCTTTTGATACCCAAACATAGGGTGGAGTGCGTCGTGGGTTGCTTTGGTGAGCTCCTTCTTGGTAGTAACTTCTCGCCGTATGTTTGGTGGGGCGATGCCCGAGAGTTGATATAGCTTTGATATTAACCGTAATACGTAACCACCCGGCAACATTATTAAATAAAAATGTACATGCTCTTCCAGCAGTACACTTGCAATGTACCACGAACACAACACACGCTTCCTGCATGAAGCATCCAGACTCCCTGGCTAAACGTCATAGAGTGCACTGGTGACGACCGGTAGTGCTCTATTGCATGCGATTACATAAATAAAAAATAGTAACAAGTACACTGTATACATAACGTCGGTATTTGACCAACAAAAAACTTATTCTTCTATATAAACGACAAATCCGCCATATCCTTGAATACGGCAGTCACCTTCTATGTACACAAGTCTGCTGTTTCCACCTTAGAAACAGGGAAGCTAACAGAAAGCTTCGTGTCACGTGGGAAGGTAGAGCACTGGAACATAGCGACCATCCAAAATACCTCGGAGTCACTCTAGATCGCACCCTCACCTTCAGGCGTCATTGCAGCAACACCAAACAGAAAGTTGCAACAAGGAACAACCTCATCCGCAAACTGACCAACACTCACTGGGGAGCCCAACCACCCCTTCTTCGTACCTCAGCTTTAGCACTTTGTTTCTCAGCCGGAGAATATGCGGCACCAGTGTGGGGTCGATCAGCCCACTGTAATCAAGTGGATACTGCCCTGAATGATGCATGCAGAGTCGTCACAGGCTGCCTCAAACCAACACCCATTTCTAAACTATACCCCTTGGCTGGTATCGCACCACCGAACATAAGACGCAAAGTCATATGCGCCGAAGAAATGCGTAAGGCAATCAACCAACCGTCCCACTGCTTGTATAATCAGATACCCCCAACACCAAGATTGAAGTCTCGAAGCAGCTTTCTGAAATCCACACAACCTCTCACATCCGGCCCTGAAAATGAGAGACTCCAACTCTGGCAACAAATCGCACCAGAGGATTTCATTACTCCAAAGGAAGGCCTCCCAGCTGGCAAGAGCCTTGACTGGCCGACCTGGAAATCCCTAAACAGATTAAGAACCGGAGTTGGTAGAACAAAGGACAACCTCGAGCGGTGGGGAATGCTTCGGCAGGGAGAGACACTATTGTGCGACTGTGGAGACCTGCAGACCGCCTCACACCTACGATGCTGCTCCATGTGCCCAACAAGTTGCACATCTCAGGACCTAATGCTGGGCAACACACGAGCTATCGATGTTGCCAGATATTGGGAAAAAATAATTTGACGTCGCTGACACGAAGAAGACCTTCTATGTATAGTTTTTACGGTGGCATTCCAGTACAACGCTAGCCCGGAGGCTTAAATAAAATGCAGCTGAAGTTTATGCTCTCGTGCGACATCCTTAGGATATGTCCCAACCAGGTTCAAAATCTACTTCTTGTCCGACTGAAAGTCAGCTATCTCACATCACAAGTCAAGATCGTAACTCCAGTTTTCTTCGCAGGCATCTGCTTTCGAAACTCATAATGCGGTTGTATTTGCTTTTGGTGAGATGCCAAAATTTCACGGTCGTAAAGAAGAATGGGGACGATAAAGGCGCTGCATAGACGGCGCTTTGTTTTGATCGAGTGAATCTGCGAGAAAGACGCAGCAGCGTTCCCAAGACAGGAAGAAGCGAACTCCTTTTGCATGATACCGAGATATATGTGAGACTGTGTGAGATTGCTTTATTGATACGCATCATTTATAGGTGGCGCTTGTTGTAAACTGTATATATATTTATACTCAATCAATATGAATATAAAAGTAATGAAGTATATTCTAATAATTCACCAAAAACAATCCAACGTCTGTAAGTTCTAATCGACATATTTATTTCCGCCATATTTGTTAGTAAATTTTACAAAAAGCTTTTACGTTCAAATAAAGGGTAAGATGCTTATTTCAATAGTAAATATTGAAAATGTAATTTTTACATATGTAGTATTAGTATGAGTTTTATTATAATAAGAAGTGTGCTTTTGGTACAGCAGGATTGGGTGGGTTGTGCAATAACCCAATCTGTCATATTTTTCATGTAAGTTCATCTAAGACAGCATATATGATTAAAAATATGAATTAACAAAGCAAGATATTCAGTATCATTTATGGTAGTTAGTAGTAGAGTAATTTAGAAGCTGGAGCTTCAATTAGTACAATCAAAACGTGAGTATGTAAGTACGCTTATATGCAGTTTGTACTACGACTTCCTGTACGGTACTACGGTGATACAGAGAATGATGAAACACGATTAAGTTAGCTACAAACGCGGCAATTTGTTTGTACAAAAGAATATATTTTGATAATGTTACAGTAACCTTGAGAGTAATGTTTATATATTTTTTTACTCTTTAATTCTAACGTTCTGTAGCGTCGTCAGTCGTCTACTTGACGGCAATGTGTGATATGAAAAAAAATATGTAAAATTGTCAATATAGCGTGATATATATATATATGCGTGTCAGAAACAACAGGGTCAGATTCTGTCTGCCCAGAAGTGGGCGACGTCGATGGCGTTACTCCCGGCCGTCATCAGGTCTTCCTGGGTGCAGCTACTTGGACACAGCGCACACTCCAGAAGGTGTGACAGGGTCTGCTCCGCGTCGCAGTTACATTCAGTTGGTCCGCTGTAAAACTGCCAGGCTTTCATTTGTGTCCTCGTCGACCTCCATATATTCCACCCCTGGTCATGTACAGGGGCTAGGTCCTCTTTCGGGGCAATCCAAGTATTCCCCTCAGTGGTGCTTCTATTGTAGTATTAGTATTGTACAATACATACGATATGTCAATTTCAAAAACATTAATCATTTCCATGCCAGCTTAATTAATTGGAGCATATGGTCATCACGAACTGCCGCCATAATGTTTCATCAGTCACTTTAATCCTCGCAGCATCCCATACCACATTGCCTCCCAGAACTGGACGTTAAACATATAGTTCCCAACGGATTTTCGGCTTGAAAAAAAAGGCAGCTGTTAGGTTATGCACTCTTGGGACATCGACATGTACCAGCCAGATCCACTTAAGCCTCTTGACCGACTATAGTATTAAAGGCTGCCTTGTCCTTTAAAGTCAAACCATCTTAACCTAAGTATTATAAATAAGCATATGCTTTAAAAATCCATCGTACAACATTAAGAAGATTTGAATTTGGATGAATATTTACAAAAAACTGTCCTTATGAGACGATTGTATGTATTGTACGAGTACATTGATAGCATGTATCGTAAAGCACGTTCACACTCTCAAGTCTGCATGCGTGGTGAAGAGTAACTAACACACACTCGTACGTGTATACATAACAGTCTAGGATGTGTGCGGCTACGGGGCGCGTCACATCCGGTCGACCTACCGCCGGCTGTGACGTCACATCCGCCGCATCTCCGCTTAATGTCCCGCTGCACAACCATCATTAGTACCTACCTACCTACCTATCTAAATACCTACCCGAGACCGTGCATCTGAACGAATTGTTAACTGTTTGAGCGTTGCGGGTTAGCGAAGCTTTCTATTATTGTACGAAATTGATAAAGATAGGCTTTGGGATTCTAGTGCCTTAATGAAAAGTATTGTTAATTATATTTTAAGCATTACTTTTCTTATCATACAAAGTACTCACCGAGGTTTCGTTTAATGAGCACCGTCTGTGCTCACTGTGTTGACTTCGCAAACACAAAAGTTGTTTTAAATACAAATATACGTACACAGTGCCGGTTTTAGGGAGTAGCGAAGTTGGTCGGTGCCCCAGGGCGTCGAATAAGCTAGGGGCGCTGAAGGCAACCAAACAAGATTAGACATTTTTAAATATAAAAAATATGGTGCGCCAGAAAAAAAAATACCCTTGGGCGCCGCAGAGCTTAAAGCCGGTACTGTACGTGTCAATTTCAAGTAATAGACTATATGCATTATAGGTAAGCGTCATAAGATCTACAGATGAAACACTTCAGAATCACTATACCCAAAACTATACCCCTTGGTTGGTATCGCACCACCAAACATAAGACGCTGGAGAAAGTCATATGCACCGAAGAAATGCGTAAGGCAATCAACCAACCATCCCACTGCTTGTATAATCAGATACCCGCAACACCCAGACTGAAGTCGCGAAGCAGCTTTGTAAGATCCACACAACCTCTCACACCCGGCCCTAAAAATGAGACACTCCAGCTCTGGCAACAAGTCGCATCAGAGAATTTCATTACTCTAAAGAAAGGCCTCCCAACTGGCAAGAACCTTGACTGGCGGACCTGGAAATCCCTGAATAGATTAAGAACCGGAGTTTTTTTTATGTAAACACACCCAGGAGAGCACACCCGATCAAGACCAGTGCACTCTATGACGCTCAGCCAGGGAGGCTCGAAGCTGCATAATTGGGTTTTGGAAATGTTGAAACTGACGAGATTGAGGTCACCACATCGTGAAACCCTTTCATGAGACATTTTCATCTTCTCCACCAGAGATTCTCTAGTAGCTGATAGTTCCGAATGTTTCGGAGGTTTATGGAAGATTATACTCTCATGGACAGTGCTGTCGTCGGCATAACAGTGACTGTTTGCGCATTGAAGCAAATCATTCACATGCAGAAGGAAAAGAGTGGGCGACAGCACAGAGCCCTTGTGGAACTCCCAAGTTGATTTTATGGCAGGAAGAAGAAAAGCCATCTACGACAGCGATAATGCTTCGAATAACGAAAGTTGTAAGTTTGTAGAACAAAGGACAACCTCGAGCGGTGGGAAATACTTCGGCAAGGAGATTCATTTTTGTGCGACTGTGGAGACCTGCAGACCGCTTCACACCTAAGATCCTGCTACATGCGCCCAACAAGCTGCACATCTCAAGACTTAATGCTGGGCAACATACGGGCTATTGATGTTACCAGATACTGGGCAGAAATAATTTGACGTCGCTGACACGAAGAAGAATCAGTATTACCATTTGTCTATATTCTCCTGTACGTCTTTACGTAAAAAAAATACAATCTGTAAATGCAGAAATTTGACGTACTCATATTACGTGAGACAAGCTATATACGTGTATGTTTCTTCATGAGCGGCCGTACGCTGCGGTATGAGTGAAGTTTAAATTTAAAGTGCCAAGACCACTTGTCGTAAAGCAAGCAATTCATACAGGATACAAACACGGCTACCGGGTTACTTGCTGGACCACTCTTAATCACCGACAGCAATTAATGAATACCCAGACATACGACACAAAGAAACAAACTCGTACATTGTTAAGTATCTGAAGATCTGACTTAAAGCTATATATTTATTCATTATGCTACTAAACCCTTTCGTTACAGCTCGGTGGAATACAAATTATACTGTCAATACGGCGTGAATTTGTCAAAACATTTTTGTTGCATAAAACTAGTATTTGAAGCATAATTTTACTTATCTGACTTATTTTCATTTATCGCATTGGTTCTTCTATTATTTAACTATCAGATGATGCATAAAAAACTATTATATTTAACAAACGTTCATTATGTAACTCCACACATGTGGTGGCATTGACACGTGTGGTTTGCAGAAAAATCGCTCCTGCGACGAAACCTAACGATGTTTATTTACATGCTTTACAGATTCCTTTAAATAATACATGTAGGTTGATAAAGGGAATGGCTGCACTTCCAATTTCCTACCGTAGATGTCACAATGAGTACTGAAAGTAGCAAAACGATATATCACGTGAATCGATGTTAACGATCTTCGACGGCATATGCCGACAACCGATGCGAGAGGGTTAAATACATTTTTGTCGTACACTCTGCATTCTTACTAAGCATCGAATGTTCAAAATCATAAGGACACGTTTCAATGGAATTTATCTTTTTTTTATCTAAGCCCGTCATAACTGTGCTCTCTGTACACAA
This sequence comes from Glossosoma conforme, assembly GCA_022606575.1. Taxonomy (NCBI): domain Eukaryota; kingdom Metazoa; phylum Arthropoda; class Insecta; order Trichoptera; family Glossosomatidae; genus Glossosoma; species Glossosoma conforme. Next base: position 639,738 of record JAGTXR010000007.1, read on the forward strand.
AAACACGCCCGATTTCCAGTTTCTCCACTATTTGCATGGCTCAAAAACAATGTGGACGGTTTCTAGGAAAACGCGAACACGCGCATTCCATCCGTCTCCATTAAAGACGCTTAATTCCCCGAGCGATGATGAACTGACGAAGCAGCCGTGAGAGCGGCGATTATTTAATCAGCCGCGTTTTCCGAATATGCGACTAAGCACGTGAAAAGCTAGCGGTCTCTAATTGGACGTAAGTGCTTCCGGGCAAGACGGCATTGCAACTATACGGCAATAGCTGGCATGGTCAATGGTCACATACGTCTCTTTCACAGCTGACATGTGACATTTTCTGTCAGCTTCGGCGAATTACTTCTTCATTTTAAATAACAAGTAAGTAATTTACGAGTCAGTGAGTTAATGCAGTATCGAAAATCAATTCCTTTCATAATGCATATTCGCAATCAATTCCTTGCATTTTCGCTATCACCATCTATGGGCATTCTCCTGTATGTGTTCACATAAAAAAAATGGTAATCGCAAGCCGCCGAGAATAAAACTCAGTAAGCCGCCGTAGTCTTCGCCTATATCAGCTCTGCCTACCGCAGCTCCGCGGAGTACATTATATATATAATTTTCAACGGCCTACAAGGATACCGCGAGTCCTGAAGCTTGAAAAAAGGCAGCTGTAGTTAATACAATCTTGCGGAATCCGTAGTACATGCCCCTACCAGAGCCACCCTCGTCTCTTGACCGACTGCAGTATGAAAGGCTGCCTAGTCCGCTCTCTCACCTGGTCATTCTTCTTACCCAAAGTATTATGCGAATCTGCTCTAAAATCATATTATACGGCTGCATTGCCTCTAAGTGAGATGCCAATATTTACAGCCGATAAACAAGAATAGGGACGATACATGCGATGAAGACTCGGCACTTTGTTTTGACTATGCACTACCTATCATCATCATCAGCCTGTATCCGTCCACTGTTGAACGTAAGCCTCCCGCATGAGTCTCCATCCTCTTCGATCCTCCGCCTTTCGCATCCAGGTCACTCCCGCTATTCTTCTTATGTCGTCAGTCCATCTTTCAGGGGGTCGGCCAATGCATCGTTTGCCAGTTCTTGGGCGCCACTCCAATACTTTTCTTCCCCATCGACCGTCGTCTCTTCGGCAGATATGTCTTGCCCATTGCCACTTGAGTGTGCCTATTCATTGGGTAGCATCCACTAGTTGAGCACTACCTATAAATATGTTAAATTTATCCGCTATGGTTCTCGCCTCATCCTATGTCAGCTCTCGCAATTCCACCGAATACATTCTAATCATAGTTCAATACACAGTACACAAAAAAAAAAAAAAAATTTAAGAGTGTTCTAGATTCTATATGATAGAACTTTCTGAAAGTGTCTTCCAGAACTTTTTTCTTCTCCGCACTACTAGAGCATCAGCTGTTGCGTCCTATGGTAGGTATCCCCCCTCCTCGTTCCTCGTCCAGCTGATGATGAACTGCTTCCGGCGTGACGCACGCGCACCACGCACTCCTGTAAGCTGCGTGACGATCCACCGGATGTCGCGGCCCGATCAAGGTTTGAAGGTTAAAAGGATGTTGTGATCGGACTAAACTGCCAGGTGTGTGATGCAAGGATATTTAAGAAATCTGTTCACAATAAAGCACGCCAAGTCATCTAAGAATTAAAACGCAACTATCCTTATCATATTTTAACATGGATTACACTGAGCACTGTTTATTCACTTGCAGGAATTAATACATGTTCCCAGGTGGACCTTCGGTTGCAGAGATGTATTGCGACAACTGCTGGTCAATGGTGTGACCAACAGTTGTCGACAGGTAGTGACAATATGTTTCATATATTTGCCGGCGGGTATAGCTCAATGGTCAAAGAGTTTACTTTGCAAGCCAAAAGTCGTGGGTTCAATCCCTCACGGAGATTTTTTTTTATCGATTTCTGAGCTCTAAAATAGAATTTGATCCATCGCCCGTTAAATGTCAGTCATAGCCTATTAATTAAAATTGGTGGTGTCGTCCCGTAAAGACCACCCATTCATAGTAAATTCCTGTAATAATAAAGGATGATGCGTGAATCTCGGGCTGCAGCCTATGACGTTGGCGTATCAACGCTCCACATGCATCGCTTAGTCATATGCTACACAGAAAGCGTGATAAAATTCTACAGGTGAGACTTCAGAATTACTGTCACCATCTGTCGGTATTCTCCTGTATGTGTTAACATAAAAAATAAAAATATATCTAACGGATATAAGAAAAACAACATATATTTCATACAATTATATTTGTAATGTAATATGTTATAATATATATCTAAGAAATGATAAAGTGGTGTACGTGCTCATAATCATGTACAAGACTTGTATATTTCTGATCTACTGATTCTTTTGTTAGAGTCTTGCATTCATCGTTGCTTTTTCTTTTATAAATAAATATAATAAATGTCATTCTATCCACTTTCTTCCGTTAGTCTAATGCACCGAATTAGAAAAAGTAAAGAGCTGCATAGTAAAATTTGTAATATATCATGGTATTTATATATATATTTTAAATCTTTCCAAATTCGTTCTTTATCTCTCCATTTTCTCTGTACCTGAAGGTTCACCAAGGAACATAGATAATTCAATCTCAGGACAAAAGGATAATTAGCCCAACATTCTTGATGCATGAATCATTTGATTGTAAGGAACGTGTCAACCCGATTCGCGACACGCGAATATCCATCCATATGTTGGCCCTTATACAATGTTGGCTGAATTCAGTGATATCATCATGTACTATTGCTGCCAAAAGAAATATATAATCAAATTGTAAAAAATGGAGCTTTTTTAAGCTCTCTAGCATGACCGTCTCGAAGCGATAGCTTTCTCGTTGTGCACTCGTCAAAGATGAGCTTTAAGCTCATCGTTTGTTCGTGAAAGTTCGGGTGTTTTCGGCACCGTTCGGGCGATTGGGACAGACGGAAAGAGCGGGACGGCGATAGAGGTGTCGTGTGTCGCTGCATCCGGTCGCCGCGAAACAACGTTAAGTAGGTGAGCTTTTTATACAGAAATACAGTAGCTGAAACAGGTATATATGACGGGCGTTTCTTCGAACACCGTGACGCAATAGGGATGGGAGAAATCAAAGTTATTTATTTATTTAATTCATCATTTTATTAATAGGATAAGATTTCATATATTTATTGTGTTAGCATGGATCACACTGAGCGCTGTTTCACTTGATGGAAGACTGCCGTTTCGCGATCTATGGAAGTTTCATAAGTTTCAATGTGACATCAGCATGATATAGCCCTTGCTGACTGGTACCGTAAACCTTAATATATAATTTTTCGTCTCTTATTTCTGGCATTTTGGACTAGTTACGGAGATGGCACTGTGCGACAGTTGTGTGCTGACGTCGGCGAGAGCATATTGTATTGTGGCCCGGCTTGAATGCTGTGACTAGCTCAGGCCATAAGTTTGTAAAGTTTATCGTAAATATATGTCAAAGTGCTTCAGAAAAAGTCTGTGTGTTATTAATCTGATCCTTATCCTGCCACCACGCGACTGAATAACAACCTTATAAAGAGAAGAGGATGTTAAATGTGTAAAAAAAATGTGTGCTGACGTGTGAATGAATATTTACTAATAAAGTGTTTCACAAGAGATTAGGTAAATGAGTTGAGTGGAGTTTAGTAGTAGGCATTAGGTGAGTATATGATAATTAACTAATATTGACAGAATTTTGGTAGATATTAGGTAGATAATTATTTATTTATTTACGGAACATTGTTTCGAATAAAACATTAGAGAAAGACAAAAAAAAAACAACAAAAACATAAAACGTACACATAGAATGTAACGAAATCGTGTTTTTTTAATCTATACAATATCAGGAGATGCGAATTATTGTACCAAACTGGTTGAGCAAGCTTTGAACATTGTATGAAGATCGCTTTACTTCGCATCCCATACACAGAGCTAAGTAAATGATCCAATTAATAACGCCTCCGTTACATGAGTATCCACACTGATCCAAAGAAGAATGGTTACAAAAAATATTTAACTGAAAAAACTCAGAGAGGATTTACCGACCATAGTGTGGTGCACAACAGTACAAAATACGACAATTTATTCAACTAGGAGACGTTATAAAGGCGATAGTGTGGTGAATTTTTTTTTTAATAATGTCAACAATTAATAGCAACAACATTCGGCTTACATATGATTTTGTTAGGGAACAGGTACGAATATACGAAAATGTCATTAACTGTTTAAAAATATAGTTTTTTCTTCATTTAATTGTTACTAATAATTATTATAATAAATGTGTTTTTTGGATGTTTTGTGGTATATCCTAATGGGAAAAAAATATTGGTCATAAGAACTATGTAAGAAGAAGAAGATTGAATAAGTCGGAGTGGTCTCACGAGCTATAGTGTGGTGTATCTTTATTGGAAAAAAATATTATTTATCAAAACATTTTATTACTCGGAAAGGTATCATACACGATAGTGTGGTGCATTGGATTACTTATTAATATAATGGTCATAAGTAGATTGTATTTCTCAGAGAGGCGAGCCCGATGGATTGGTCACATCATGCGCCACGATGGTCTTTTTCACGATATTGTGGAGGGGATGGTTGAGGGTAGAAACTGTAGAGGGCGCCCTAGACGGGAGTATTTGCAGCAAGTATTCGAGGACATGAGTTGTAGTGCTTTTGCTGAGCTAAAAAAGGGTTGCGAAAGACCGAGAGGAATGGAGATCGAGATGCAAGATTCTGTTGCTGCAAACCAATCCACCGGATTGATACTACGAAGAAGAAGTAGATGTATTATTTGGAGTGGTCTCACGTGCGATAGTATGGTGAATCCTCTTAGCAACAAAAGTACATCGGTCGTAAGAAGATTGGATTAGTCGGAGTGGTCTCACGGGCGATAGTGTGGTGCGGCTCGGAATTGAATTTTAAATGGGCCGCTAATCCCGGCTTAAGACGTCTACGTTTGACGTGACGTGACATTTTAAATTACACTTTGAGAAAAGTCCAAGCGTCTTCTGTTGAGTAACAGAGCATCTCTGTGTGGTCCAGCAGGGAAGTCCAACCTCATCACAACTACCAATGTCTCACCAATGACAATCTTATATATACAGTGGAACCCCGATATTTCGTCCTCACACAAGATGTTAAAATCGATTAATATTTTTGATACTGCTAGCACTCAATTTCAAATTCACTCAAATGCATTTCAATATCAAGTAAAAAATCATAAATTGGCAGGAAATAATCGATGAATGGTAATTAATAATATATAGGTTAGGATAGGTTTTCATTTTATGGGTTAATTATTTATTTATTTTACATTAATTATTACCAATATATTAATGCCATTTTAATTTTATAACTGACCGCATTTATACTGAAAGAGTGGACACTGCTAATTTATTTAGTCTACTGCCTATTAAGTATATTTACAGCCAATTGATTTAACTAACTGACAAAACATTGAATTAGTTACTGAACAAAGAAACACAGGCCATTATTCGAGTATTTTGATATATACATTTACAATTTACAACGTGTTGTTTCTCTGACTACGTATACTTGGAGTGTACTAGGACTTTTAAACAAAAAAAATGGTTTAAACCAGAGGTGGTTTAAACAATTTAAATCCTGCAATTTTTAATATATATTTATTTTTCATATATGACCAATTATATTTATATTTAATAAATGCACCATTTTTTTTTATTAAAAAAACAACATTCTTTTCCGGTACACTTAATATATCAATTCAAATACATTTTAATATTCGATTCGTAACTACGTGAAACTCTCCTCATAGTTAAACTCATCTGACTAAGTGTTAATATTAAGAGAACTGCGGCAGTTTACTCGAAAACAAATACGAAAAAAAACACATCATCTCACGCGATATTCGAAAAATACACAAAAAAAAACAATAAGTAGTCAATCATCTGCGGTGTAATTTATGACTAATGTTCTTTTTATTCAAATGCGTTCGAAAATTGTGAGAATAAATTATAATAGAAGATATACGAAATGTAATCGGACTAATCGCAAAGCAATCACGCTGCGATAAGCTTGTTTTTAACCCTTGCTTTACGATGATATGTATTTATTACAACTCGGCTCTAATAATGAGAATATCCATATAAAATATAATCCTAAGTAATATTATTAACCCTTTCGTTATGGCTCGGTGTAATAAAAATTATACTGTTAATACAGCGTGAATTTTTCAAACCATTTTTTTGCTTAAAACTAGTTTTTGAAGCATAAATGTACTTATCTGACATATTTTCATATATCACATTGGTTCTTGTATCCTTTAGCTATCAGATGATGAATAAAAAACTATTGTATTTAACAAACGTTCATTATGTAACTCCATACGTGTGGTGGCATTGACACATGTGGTATCGCTCCTGTGACGAAACCTAACGATATTTATTTACATGCTTTACAGATTCCTTTAAATAATACCTATAGGTTGATAAAGGGAATGACTGCACTTCCAATTTCCTACCGTTGATATCACAATGAGTACTGAAAGTAGCAAAACGATATATCACGTCAACCGATTTCAACGGTCGGGGAATCTTTGTAAGCATATGCGGACAACCAATGCGAAAGGGTTAAATGGCATTTTTAAATGGTGTAGAAAATTCATACCATCGGAGCTCTCGAATGATTTTTAGCACAGTAAGGGGGGGGTTAAGGCGATTGATTAGTTCGATACAAAAGCAGTTAAAAATTCAATAAACATCACTTTAACAAGGCGATTTATTTATGGTTCGAGTTTGCCGAGTTGTTTAATGGAATTGATTGTTTCAAGTGAGTACTGGAAGCTTTAGTTGAGTGTCCAGAGCTTTAAGCTCGTTCAATAGACGTTCTTCGTGTAACCATTGTAACCCGCATGCTGTTGCATTTATTGGAGCATGCGTGAAGTGTTTGCCCACACAGTTTAGCCTCCCGGGGCGTTATATCGAAGGGAGGCACCGCAATCGTTATTGCGTGGAGTGGCAAGAAGATAATAAAAACATTAAAATTATACGCGAGTACCTCTCAATAGAGATTATTGTGTAATTGTCATAAGTGTACAGTTTGTTTCATAACAAGGCGGTCGGATATCTTATGTGGGTAGAACTTTATATTTTAAACTTGGATGTTTAGCAAAAAATTAATACACGTTACATACAATGTTAGGTGTATTCATACGTGTTAATTTTTACGTCTTTTCCCTGGAGTCCATCTTCAGTATTAAAATAAATGTGAAATCAAAACTATACATTTTAAATTTGTTGTTTTTAAATTTGCCGGCCGGCTCAGTGGTCAAAACGTTTGCTTTGCAAGCCAAAGATCGTGGGATCGATCCCCGACGGAGATTATAAAAAAAAAGGTTTTGTAATCGATTTCTGAGCTCTAAAATATCCCCGGTTGGTGCGAATTTGATCCCTCACCCGTAAAATGCCAGTCATAGCATATCAATAAAAATTGGTGGCAGACAAAAGTTGTCCCGTTAAGATCACCCACTTATAGTAAATCCCTGTAATAATTAAGGATTATGCGTGAATCTCGGGCTGTAGTCTATGACGTTGGTGGATCAACACTCCACATACAGTGCTTAGTCATATGGTAAGCGTCATAGAATTCCACAGATAAGACTTCAGAATTACTATCACCATCTGTCGGTATTATCCTGTATGTGTTTACATAAAAATAAAAAATACTCTAAGCACTGAGCAAAAGATCGTTGCGTAACATACGAGTATCTACCTAGTTTTTATATCGTGTTTGCTACCTACGTATTGCAAATATATGTATTTTTGCACCTGCTGCTGTTAGAAATGTAGCCGAATGTGGGAAAGCTCCCATAAGAAATGTATTACTTGTCCATTAATCAAAAAGCAGCAAGTCGGTGAGCAAAACCCGAGTTTGTTAATGATTAACATAAATTACTATTAAAGGCTGCAGAGAGCCTTATTAATCTCTACCTGCCGAGTGTTGAACGGAAATAACAAGCGCCATAAACAAAGATCGTGCTCGTTCAACTACAGCAATTGTAACATATAAATAAAAAAAATAAGAAATAAACTACTTAAATTTTTTGTACTGTTGAAATATACAGTGAGTAAATACATGTTTGGATGCACATAATTTATTTCAAGCATTTAATCCGCAGAAGACATATTTAAACTGCTATTTGAACAAAATGTGGAATAATTAAGGGTTCCGCCATTTAACATTTTTTTTTTCAACTAGTGCTTATTTCGTGAATGGCTAACACTTAGCTCATGTCTGATTTGACAGATAATTAGTTTTATCTTTCCGCTAAACGAATATGGTTGTGTATACGCTCGAACAACGCTGGGAAATATTGCAACATTACTTTGAAAATCGGGCCATTTTTTCGAAAATGAGCATGAGGAAGGCCGTTACAGTCAATGGCGATAATAGTTTTATCCGGGCCATTCTATGTTCAACTGGGAAAATTGCAACATTACTTTGAAAATCAGATATACAGTCAATGGCATTTGGTTTCAACAGGACGGCGCTACCTGCCACACAGCCGAAGCTACACTCGATGTTTTGCGCCCCATTTTCAAAAAAAAAAAGTTATTTGGCAGACCCTTTATAAATGAAGAGTACATTTCTCACCTCCGATTTGCAGATGACATAGCGCTAATAGCCGAAACACCTGACAAGCTTCAATACATGCTGTACGATCTCAATGAAGCGTCGAACAAATTGGTCTGAAAATGAACATGGATAAAACTAAAGCCATGATTAAATACTCATATTTCCCAGACTTTTGACCCTATTTCCATTGAAGGAACACAAATAGAGATTGTCGAACGACTATACCTATCTGGGACAAGTAATACAACTAGGACGAAGTAACTTCTCAAAAGAAATGTCTTAAAACTAAGGCTTTTATGCGATGCATCCTCCCTGTATAACTTATATTTATTTTATATTATCTACGAATATTCACATATTTAAATGAAATAAATAATTAGCTCTTTTTTTAGTGCTTTACTAAAGAAAAATTTGCACGTTTGAAATTATTCATTGACGAAAATGACCGATAATATTTTTTCTGCCATTTACAAAAAATATTTAAATGTTGTTAGAAAGCGTTATATTTTAAAAATGCAAACATAACCATCATTCGTATCTTAGATACTGTTGAAAACACTGAATAATATTTTATTTTTGTTATTTAATATTCTAGAGTTGTAAGCATCATATGCACCTTTTTACATACAAAAAAAAACGATGCAAATAAATTACCTCAACGCTAACACTTGTGCATATAAATAACTCAATAACATTATGCATTTTATGAAACAGACGTGTCTCTGTATTAACTTTCGAATAAAAATGCAATTATTATTAACACATTGTCGGTCTAGTATGAGAATGCGATGCTAGTCAATCGAGCGCATAACAGAACACGTGGTGTGTTTCGTTATCTTTTGAATTTTCAAAGTCGTACAGGGGTCACCGGAAGTGGGTGAGCCAGCGAGCAAGTGGGGGTGGAAGAAATTAGAGAGGGGGGACATGGCATCAAATAGGGGCGAAATCGACTGTCCCATATTGAAATCACGTATACCATGTAACCATTACAAACAATATCAATTTGACTTTTTCGATCGACAACTCTTAGCGGAATTGCACAATTTCAATGTTGTATAAGAATGATGATTTTTAACACTTTCGTTACGGCTCGGTGGAATACAGATTATACTGTCAATAAGGCGTGAATTTGTCAAACCATTTTTTTGCTTAAAACTAGTATTTGAAGCATAAATGTACAAATTTGGTCTATTTTCATAATTCACATTGGTTCTTCTATCTTTTAGCTATCAGATGATGCATACAAAACTATTTTATTTAACAAACGTTCATTATGTAGCTCCATACATGTGGTGGCATTGACACATGTGGTTTACAGAAAAATCTTGGGTGTAAAAATAATAGATTTATAAACGTTAAAATTTAGATATTTTGACTTCTTCGCAGAAGGTCGCCGCATATAAAGAAAAGGCGCGGTAGTTTCGACTCCGTAAAGATAAGGTCGACGTATCCAACCGGTCCAGACCTCTGTTGTATTACGCTGAAGAGCTTTTCACTACTTGACTTTTCTATTGGGCATTACCACATAACGTGTAGTATTAACCTGTTTAATACTGTTAGTGTGTTTTGAGGTAAGGCAGCTGGAGGTATAGTTTCCACCTGTACGCGTCGGTTCCCACGGTCCCCTCGCCAATTATGGCAGCGGACACGCTTGACGACCCCTGGCTCTAAGGGGCACTGGGTTAATTCGGTTTACATGTGTGACACAACGATACAAGAAAAACTTGCACTGTGGAAGCATTCGCAAATAATTCACGGCTTTTAGCTTAAGACGTATTTAAGGAACCTAATCGAATACGCGATATTCTTTTAATACACGTATACCCATCGTCATCATCATCAGCCTGTATCTGCCCACTGTTAAACGTATGACTCCCGTATTGGTCTCCATCTTTCTCAATATTTTTTTTATCATATATCCGATTATTTGAATGTCACCATCATTATCGTTACCATGTTGACTCCCCTAAATGGCGCATATAGCATTCACGAACTGCCACCACACAGTTCTGTCAGACGCCATATTCTTCGCTTCGTCCCATGTCAGCACTGCCTCCCACAGCTCACCGAGTACATATATGTATACTTCCCGACCGCCTTATAGGACAACGCGAACCTGTCGGTTTGAATATAAGGCAGCTGTAGTTTATGCTCTCCTGCGACATCTTTAATGTGTGTCCCAACTTTTCACTTCTCACCTGTCATACCTCGCAAAGTCAATTATCATCCCCAGTAATTATCGACTTTCTTTACATTCTCAACCATCACTTTTTTCTAAGCTTCCTGTTGCGGCGTCTGCTGATTAGTTTGAGCCATTCCTTAGAACCAAATTCTCTTAAGCATCGGTAGCTCCAGGCTAATCGCCTTAAAAACTAAGATAAATTTATATCACACAAAAATTGATACACGGGTTTTTGCCCATAAGCATTTTTTTATGTAATGGCATGCGGAAAAGCACAGCCAGTCAAGACCAGTGCCCTCTATGACGCTCAGCCAGGGAAGCTGGACACTGCACGCGAGAAACGTGTGTTGTGTTCGTGTTTGTGTGTGGGCTGGGGAGATTGCAAGTGTATTATTATCTGTTTCTTGAAGAGATCCAAATTGTAGAAAGGAGGAAACACACATATACTTCATAGAATAAACAGTAGCAGCTGACATTCACTAAGTGGCGACAATTTGTGGTGATATTCCAAATATGAAATGAATATGGGTTTTTTTTTCATATTTAAAAAAAAAATTAAGCCTCATCAGTAATTGAACCTGCGATCTTTAGCATGAAAGGCTATGACCCAAGTCATACCCTTCGAGTGCAGAGGTGTGCACCATTATGCAATTAGTCACTTGATGCTCCTAACTACATAGGGTGTGTTCTATCTTCGTCAACCATTAGCATCGTAATAGCTTCCCGCGTTACTACATCATCAGTTCTATTTGCTTTACAACGAATTCCGCTTTTATTTTTTGCTTCATTTTTTTTCCAAAGCTTTGTCGATGGAAAGCATTTGCATTCTGCGTGAATCAACAAAAATAGAATTTAATAAAAAATGAAATTAAAAAAAAAAACTTAAGGTGACTAGTAATGATTGAGCATTCGTTATATTGAAGAGAGTTTGACTTAATTATGTAATCGTATGCAAGAGAACACAACCGGTTGTGACTAGCGCACTCTATGACGTTCAGCCAGGGAGGCTGGACGCTGCACGCAGGAAACGTGTGTAGTGTTCGTGTTTGTGCGAGGGTTTGGGAGATTGCAAGTGTATATTTATCTGTTTCTTGAAGAGATCCAGATTGTAGGAAGGATAAAACACAGATACTGAAGATCATTCCAAAGCTTACGTGTGGCATTGATAAATCGTGTATGAATGTTCGGCAATTGTAAGACGAGTTTGTCGGTTGTGGGTGGATGTAGGAGGAATAAGTTCTTTAAGTCCCGAAGAACAGCGATCGTGTTAATAACGGTAGAAAATACTAAGTGAACCAATTATACGCTGTGTTCCATTGATTGCAGGTTAGATGTTAACGAATCTCTCTTCTTTGAAATGAATCAATTAAGTTCAGAAGGTATTTTGGGGCTCCAATCCAAAGGTGACTGCCGTATTCAAGGATAGGTCGGATTTTTCCTTTATATAGAAGAACAGACTAACGAGTCCATTTTTTGGCATTTTTAAAATGCGAGTAATTGATTTAAAAATATTTTCATGCGGTCCATTAACGCTTATATTTGCCACACACAGAAGATTGATGCCACGGCCCCGGGCTGTTGTCGGGCGTCCCGGTAAAATGTTTCGCACTTATTAACGGAATTTATCGGCGATTCCGTGGGGGAAAATCTTAAAATTCTAGTTTATTACTTTTTACTTTGAAGCATACAAAATAAAACGCTAAAGCACCAACTAAATATAACTCTTGAACAGTGGCGTAACTGCACAGAGTCTTTCCTCTTATATTGTGGCTTTTGGGTTGAGCCGTATGTGGCGAACTTCCTTCAATCAATATTTCGACCGCCATTGCAGGGGTCTTCTTCAGGAAATCAAAAGACATCCCATCAACATCAACAGGGATGACGGCTTGATTCTCAAAACAGCATGAGTTTCACCTCTAGCACATAATCTAAAATCTGTACAGACAAGCAAGGACGACCACAGTCCGACATGACGTTCGTGGATGTACAATTCTTAGAACATACCTACCGTATTCTTTGAACATACCTACCGTAGTCTTAAAACATACCTACGATTCTCCGGAATGAAACTTGAGTTGCCATGGAGATATAAATCAATAACGCTCATAAAAAAAATAGATAAAATCTGAATAAACCAACTCAAAACTAAATAAATTATCAATCCTGAAGAAGACCCCTGCAATGGCGGTCGAAATATTGGTTGAAGGAAGTTCGCCACACACGGCTCAACCCAAAATCCACAAAATCAAATCTGGCGTGAAAACCTAAGAAGTTAGTCTTTCTTCTTAATTTTAAATAATTAAACGCCATGTATATCTAGTAGAGGTAAGTATCTCTTTGTTCAGTAACTAATTCAAGGTTTTGGCAGTAAGTTAAATTAATTGGCAGTAAATAAAATGAATCGGCAGTAGACTAAATAAATTTGGCGGTATACACTGCGTCAATATGAATGAGTGTTAAATATAAAATAGCCTATTATTAATTACCATTCATTATTTATTTCCTGGAAATTCATTATTTTTTATTGATATTTTTCTACAGCCAAATGATTATTTTTTACTTACCATTTTAAGTATTTATTACTGACCGTTAGCCTAATAATAACTGCCCATTAATTAAATTAAATACTGCCAAAAAAAAGTTGCCAAGGTTATATACCTCTTATAAAAGAAGGATTTGTGATCAATTTCTTTTCACTGTACTCTACCGGTTTCGGTGACATGTCACCATTGTCGTCAGAGCTGATATGGTATGAGGCGAGGGCTAAGGACCTTATTCCACGGACGTCCAGTTGTGCAGGATCAGTTTTTTTATTGGATACAGCAAAAATCATACCTGTGTTCACACACAGAAGTTTGCATCCTGTTTTTTACGGGATAGCATTGGCAGGCAGAGAAGAAAATTCATACGCAATGGACGTGAATACTCTTCTGATATTATACTGGTACTTTCGCCGGCGAAGGCAATGCAAAAAATAAGATTTTGGGTTCACCCGATCCTAAAACTACGATCGAGATAAGGCACATTTCGTAATGTCATGGGTGATTTGAGAAAGGATAAATCCAAATTTTTTAACACGTTTGACAAGCTTTTAGAAAAATTGAAGGATAATCTAAAAAAACGGGATACAATTATGAGAAAATGAATAATGCCTGAAGAAAAATTAGCAATATGTTTGAGGTAAGAATAAAATACATTTGTATTATTTTTATGTATGCAGGATGTTAGTGGGAACACTTTCATTAAACTATGTACGTAACTAAACTGGATACCGTTTTTTATTGGATCCATTCGTCCAGTTTGTAGTGGCAAAACCGTACAGCACATTCGAACGGATCGATTTTTGCGGTACCCTGCAAACCGAATGCTCATGCGAATGTTATCACAGTAGCACGAATACTACTAAACGTGATCCTGCAAAACTAGACGTCCTTGGGAAAGGGCCCTAAGGCTGCTGACAGAGGTTTGTAGCAATAGCTCATAACAAGCATATGCTCCAGTTAGTGAGGCGGACATGATGAAGATGATTATTTATATATACCGCTTGTTCTAAATGTATTATATTAATTATGAAGAATATGCGGCACCAGTATGGGGTCGATCAGCCCATTGTAATCAAGTGAATACTGCCCTGAATGATGCATGCAGAGTCGTCACAGGCTGCCTCAAACCAACACCCATTTCAAAACTATACCCTTGGCTGGTATCGCACCACCAAACATAACACGCAAAGTCTTATGCGCCGAAGAAATGCGTAAGGCAATCAACCAACCGTCCCACCGCTTGTATAATCAGATACCCCAACATCCAGACTGACGTCGCGATGCAGCTTTGTGAGATCCACACAACCTCTCACATCCGGCCCTGAAAATGAGAGAATCCAACTCTGGCGACAAGTCGCATCAGGATTTTATTACTCCAAAGGAAAGCCTCCCAATTGGCAAGAACCTTGGAAATCCCTGAACAGATTAAGAACCGGAGTTGGTAGAACAAAGGATAACCTCGAACGGTGGGGAATTCTTCGACAAGGAGAGTCACTATTGTGCGACTGTGGAGACCTGCAGACCGCCTCACACCTAAGATCCTGCTCCATGTGCCCAACAAGCTACACACCTCAAGACCTAATGCTGGGAAAAATACGAGCTATCGATGTTGCCAGATACTGAGCAAAAATAATTTAACGTCGCTGACACGAAGAAGAATATTATGATTCATTCTATTGATTTATTCAAAAGCATTATTTTTTAACAAACTTTTAATTAAATTTGAATACGTTTTTTGGTTCCGTCTTTGGTTTAGCTCCCCGGTGTTCTCTTAATTGCTCGTTCCCTACTTTCAGTGAGTGTAAGTGATAGCCACTGAAAGGTGCAAACGCTCTCTTCAGTGATATGTTTACCCGCTGTCTGAGCTGGGGAAGAGACGAGAGGCGATGAGAAACAAGTACGAAAACATTCGCCCTTTAAAAATGACGAAAAAAGCACAAAAATACGCATTTAAAAATGTCCTAAAGCACCCACTCTACTAAGTAAAAAACGCATTCAACAGTCAAGGCATTTCATTTCACACTGTATATTGATGATATATAAACGATTTAAAAAGAAGATAATTCTAAGTGGAAATCCTATATAATTTTTATATTTGTAAGAAAAAATATATATTTGGCGCAAAGACATGGAATCTAACAGATAGTCTTACCGGTTTGGTAAAAACCCTTTCTGTCCCGTCCTGTTTTTGGAGACCCATATGGGGACCCGTTACTGGACGCATGCAAAAACTACTTGTTAGAGAGTGGCTGAAGGCCTTTCCGTGATTCTAAGTGCATCAGTTAGATGTCAAATAGATCTCAGTCTAAGGCTGCGAAGTAAGTATACTACAGGGAGTCTCGAATTGCATTCTTTGGTAACACGATGCTAACCACGAAATACGTGGGAATGGATAAGGAAATGTTGAGGTTGGAAAATGGATTCTGCAAATGGCAGACATCTGTTAGGAGACATAACTTGCGTCTGCACTCTTGCAGACGGACGCGCAGAAGCGCTCAAAAGCAGCGTAATTTCGTTTGTTAGCAACGAAGTCCTCGTATCCGACCGGACCTGATGCCGGCCGGACCACTTCAAAGACTGCAATCCAGCAGGTCTTACCCGCTTGGTGAAAATCCTCCCTGTCCCGTCCTGTTTTTGGAGACCCAGATGGGGACCCGTTACTGAACGCACGCAAAAAGCTACTTGTTAGAGAGTGGCTGAAGGCCTACCCTTGATTATAGGTGCATCAGTTAGATGTCAAAAGGGTCTTACCCATAAAATAAAGGTCACCCAGCGTGCCATAGAGAAATGCATGCTCGGAGTGTCTCTAAATGATAGAATCCGAAACAAGGATATCCGCAAAAGAACTTAAGTAGTAGAGGCTACCCAACGAATAGGCAGACTCAAGTGGCAATGGATAGGACATACCTGTCGAAAAGACGACTATAGATGGGGAATAAAAGTGTTAGAGTGGCGCCCAAGAACTAGCAAACGAAACGTAGGCCGAAACCCTGTAAAATGGGCAAACGACATCATAAAAATGGCGGGAGTACCCTGGATGTGGAAATTGGAGGATCTAAGAGGACGGAAACATATGCGGCAGGCCTACATTCAGCAGTGGACGAACACAGGCTGATGATGAATCCTGTACACTTTTCTCGAATGATTGGGAAAAATCCTGAAATATTATGATACTAAGAATAGGCTCTTCGCGAAGATCTATGAGTTCGTCAGTCAAACTTTGACGGGGAACCACCTTGTTGTTGGATTTTGACCGAGAGTTAATCTGTTTCGTGGCGATCAGAGGAAGTTTGTGTGGACATAGGTTAAACACCGACTTCCGGTCGCACGTCATCCTCTCGTTGATTCGCCTAAAAGCATTAACACGATTTGTACTTAAAAGGCGATAACGGCTCAGTCGTTAAACAAAGAAAAACACTTGAAACGGCCGCATCGGTTTTGTTACATTTGCATAATTTGTTTAAGCAAGTACACATAGACAGTGTTTTTTGGGGGCGACGTATATATGCGATCACACTAGAACATACTTGTTGAAACATGTACAAGCAAGTGTATGCGTCATACAAATTTATATATTCAACCTGATATCAGCTCGATATAGTTTTTGCAGACTGGTACCGAAAAGCATCGATATACGATCTTTCGATACTTATTTTTGTTCGCTCGTCAGAGACGCATTTATATAAATGTTAGTCACATAAAATCAGTCAACAATCAAAGAACTTGTCGAGAAGCATATTGTCGTTTATTTAAAATAATATATTGACAAACTTCGGTATTCTGCCCGGGCCCAAACAATGAATGATCTGTACTTAACGGTGCCCTGGCAGAAAGTGACCCGGATCGCGCAGTAAAAGTAACAGCAAACAAAGACCACATGTCGGCCATTTGACGAACTATCTGCTGTCATATGACAGGAAGCGACTAAGTGATAGGTCAAAACAAACAAAATTGCACCTGCAAGCGCCATCTCTTATGACTCTTTAAATTTAGACTTAGCCTAATATTTATATACATGAATCAGATGAACGGATAGAAATAAGAGACGAAAAATCGTATACTTTTTTTTTTATGTAAGCGCATGCAGGAGAGCACACCCAGTCAAGACCAGTGCACTCTATGACGCTCAGGCAGGGAGGCTGGACGCTGCATGCGGGAAACGTGTGTTGTGTTCGTATTTGTGTGTGGGTTGGGGAGATTGCAAGTGTATATTTATTTTTTTCTTGAAGAGATCCAGATTGTAGGAAGGAGGAAACACAGACGCTGGAAGAGCATTCCATAGCTTACCGGTGGCATTAAGGAAGGAATTTTGGAAGCTGCCAGTTCTTGGTCGACATATATTAACCGTGTATGGATGTTCGGCAAGTGTAAAACGAGTTTGTCGGTTGTGAGTGGGTGCAGGAGGAATTAGTTCTTTAAGTTCCGAAGAGCAGCGACCGTGGTAATAACGGTAGAAAAGACTAAGAGATCCAATCTTTACGTCTGTGTTCCATTGATTGTAGATTAGACGTAAGGGTGTCATTTTTTATCAAACGAATTGCTCTTCTTTGAACTGAGTCAATTAAGTTTAGAAGGTATTTTGGGGCTCCAATCCAAAGGTGACTGCCGTATTCAAGGATAGGTCGGATTTGTCCTTTATATAGAAGAAGAAGTTGTTTATCGTTGAAATACCGACGTGATCTATATAATACACCTAGTTTTTTGGAAGCGAGACTGGCTTTACACTTAATTGACTCGTAATATTTGACATTATTCGATATTTATAATCCAAGCATGTTGATGGAGCTTGCTTTCGGAAGAGTACAACCGTTGAAAGATACAGGATCCATAGCAGTCTTCTTGGTGGAGAAAGTACATGATTGGGTTTCGGATATGTTGAAACTGACGAGGTTGAGGTCGCCCCATCGTGAAACCCTTTCAAGAGACATGTTCATCTTCTCCACCAGAGATTCCCTAGCAGCAGATAGTTCCGAATGATATATGAAATACTGAGGCTTTTCAGCAAATTTTCTTTGTTATCAAAGTATTTCTTGATTATATAATCCGATATTATTTACTACCTTTTTGCACTGTAGTCTCTTGAACCTACCAGAACTGATATTTGATAGAATCAGTGTCGGGTTTAGGGGATGGCGAAGCGGGATGGTGCCCCAGAGTGCCGAATAAGCTAAGGGGCGTCGAAGGCAATCAATCATGCTTAGATTTTTTTAAATACAAACAATTTAGGGCGCCATAAAATAATGTCCTTAGGGCGTCGCAGGGTCTAGAGCCGGTACTGGATAGAATCAAAAATTGAAAGATATTTTGTTCCAAAAACATTTAAAATACCAATTTGCTGTGCATCAGTGATGTTCGGCAGACAAGCATAGTCATGTGGTGTATGTGATTGTTCTTCATGCTGTGGTATTTGGTTTTGATTGTAATGTTGTTTTGCATCCCACCGCGGGAGGGTGCTTGCCGCGCCTGCGCAGCGGACCGGAATTCCGCCTGCGAGACAGACCATTGTTGCCATACCAGGACCAGACTGGACTATACAAGGATAATGGACATCGAAGAATGATCCAGAAGCAAAGAAGAACCAGTCTACTAAAGGATATACATGTGAAAATCGCAGAAACTCTACATCTATCCTGAACATTTTGCTACATTCCAAGTTCTTGAATAGAAGGATGCCTGAGTGCCAGAGACGTGGAATAAAGTATCAGGTCTTTCCTATAAACTGAGGCTCACTCAATGTGCCACGGAAAGATCGATGTTCGCAGTATATCTTAAAATTAAAATCTGAAATGAGGATATTCGAAAAACACTTGAGTAGTGGACGGTAACGAATGAATGCGTTGCAATAGGTATGACATATCTGTTAAAGAGATGGCGGTCGATAGGTGAAAAAAGTGTTGGAGAGGCGCTTAAAGACTAGCCTACCCTTGGAGAAGGCTAGATGTGAAATGTGGAGGATCCATGAAGGTGGAGACTCATTGGAAAGACAAGTGTTTAACAGTGGACCAACACAAGTTGATGAAAATAATGAATCAGTTATTGAACGGTACAGAATAAAAAATAAGACTTTGTTTTCGGTTTCATAAAATAGCATACAAACATTCAATGATAAATTTACAATATTGATTTGTAGAAAATATATAGAATAATACTAAAACCTTTCCTTTAATGTTTTTTTTTTTTAAATCGTCGAATATTGTCGAAATATTGGAAATTAGTAATTAGCCACACACGGCTAAAACCAAAAGCCACAATATCAAATCTGGCCGTGAAAACCTTAGAAGTTAATAAATTCATATACACATTCGAATAGTTTAAATATATTCTCAAAAAATAAAAAGTCTTGGCGAACCAATATGTATTGGGAAGATTAGAATACCCACGATAGTAGAATGCTTTAAATATCTTTCCATATAAAAATTCCATTAATAGTTTTATAATGTTTGAAAAGCATATAACTTACCTAAATCACTACCCGTATATAATTTGCATTGTATGTATATAAATGTGGGATCCAATGGCATGCGAACTTACTATTACATAACGAACTTGATTTGGTGGCAAGTTCGTATTCGGGAAAACCGCTCTTCTCATGGACGCTCATAAATCCGCAGTCATGACTTACCTGGAAAAAAAACCAAACATATTTTTATTGATGACATAATATTATTGTCGACATGAGATATTGTGAATTGATAAAATAAATGACTGTGCGAAATTAAATTTAAAGTCTAAAAAAATAAACTGTTAAATTGTGAGAATCGTTTTAACAATGCATTAATATTAAAATTTAACGGTCGTAATATACAATGGGTTTATCACATTGTTATGCATATATTAAACATTAATAAATAAATTTTATTTGGTTATGATTTTGTTTTTTTTTCTATATACTCGTATGTACGAGTATTTTATTACGTATTTTAATGCAAATATATTTCTGTAGATCCTACGTCTTATCCGGTTCATCAAGTTCGGCTTCACAAAGCTCCTACGAATAGATTCTTTCTTCTTCGTAGTATCGATCCGGTGAATTGGTTTGCAGCAACAAAATATTGCATCTCGATCTTCACTCTTCTTGATCCTCTGCAATCCTATTCAGCTCAGAATAAGAGCTACAACTCATGTCCTCGAAAACTTGCTGCAAATACTCCCGTCTAGGGCGCCCTCTGAAGTTTCATCCCTTCCACAATGTCATGAAGAAGACCATCGTGGCGCATGATGTGACCGATCTTTGAGATTGTTCTTACTAGATGCCTATCTTCATTGATTATGAAGAGAACCTCATTGTTTGTGACGTGGTCTCTCCAGGAAATTCCGATAATTCTTCTGTATGACCAAATCTAAAAGGCTTTTGTGTCTTAGGTGGCGAAAAAATAATTTAATGTTTAGTCCGGCCCTTTCCGTTAGAGGTGAGACAGCAAGGGCATGACCGATGACATGGACAGACATGGTGCACTCGTCACCGCAGTCACAAACTAAACACTACAGTCAAAGATGGGACATAGAATCCACACTCACAAAATCCATATGAAAAGACCTCAAAAAACGTACTATTTAGGCAATCAAAGAAATATTTACTGTGATATCAGCACGATATAGCCCTTGCTGACTGGTACCAAAAACCTCGATATGCAGTGTTTAGTCTCTTATTTCTGTTCGCTTGTCTTATATGTATGTGTCGCCATATTGGCATTTGGACTAGTTACGAAACGACTAGTTAAAATTTTAATCGTTTTAATCGTTCAATTGAATAAAATTAATGGAATATTATGAAATTTATTTTGTTTT
Organism: Glossosoma conforme; assembly: GCA_022606575.1. Classification (NCBI taxonomy): domain Eukaryota; kingdom Metazoa; phylum Arthropoda; class Insecta; order Trichoptera; family Glossosomatidae; genus Glossosoma; species Glossosoma conforme. The sequence goes on from JAGTXR010000007.1 coordinate 660,901, forward strand.
CAATTAAATTCACTGCATTATGGTACATAATGTTCACATTAAAATTAGTTTTCTTTGTACTTGTGTAATTACGTCCGATAGAGTAAAATATAAAAAGCTTTACATTAAATAACATTAAATCGGCATGTTGACGGATGGACGAGTGGATGGCTTCCATGCCATAATAAGGAAGCGTTGCGCTTCTCTGTGGGCGCGCGTTCGCGGCAGTCCCAACGCAATGGTCGCTGTGTGGGCGGATAGGTGGGACTCCCGGTTGGAGAGGGACTGGATGCGCCTTCACATGGCCATCCAGAGGGGATCTAGTGCTCCACTCACTGAGTAGTACAATAATAATAATGTGATGTATGTGTACAAGTCGATTTTTATTTTCTTACTATTCTGTTTGATTTAAATTATGATTTTTGTGTATTTTGATTATGGCACTAGTGGCTGAATTTTATTATCATTATTATTTACAATACGTATTATTTTAAACGTTATTTGATCCCAAATGAATACAGCAACTAATTTAACCAGAAAGCTGTGTCATATAAAATATGTAATTGAATACAATTTTCAGCGTGTTTTAGTATTGCAGAACAAAGGACGAGAAAAAAGAACTGAAATAATTACTATGCGGAAAACCTTTATGACGTTGACTATCATTTAACGCATCAGTGACCCGTGTTTCAAGCTTCCTACAATGCACACACCGTAATAAATGCATCCCAGGTGTTAGAGATGGACTATGCAAAAATAAGATTAGAAAAGGTAAGCCTTGATGATACATTGCAGTTAAATTTTAACCATACCTGCTGAGAAGCGACTAATATGCGAATATAATGTGATTTATATTCATTAACATTAAGATTTATCAACTGACAATACTTGGTGAAACTACATAATTATAATTTTTAATTAATTTTAATTAAAAAATGAACTAATTTAAAAATTTAGTTTTGATTCACATTTATTTTAAACGATTACATGTTTTGGCCTCCCTGGAGACCATCTTCAATAATGATTAAACTAAAAACTGGCAGTGGCTTATATAAGTGTGTATAGGTATTAGTTCCTACGTTAGTACATAGATATTTACGGATTGTATATGTGTGCGGGTAAAACCATTGAAAAAATACATTATAAAATCAAGGGGTATGTGTTATCTTAATGTATTAAGCGTTAAGCCATTATAATTAATTTAAAATTATAATTATGCAGTTTCACCAAGTAATAAATATCTTCACCAGACTATAAAACATAGAAGCACCTCCAGCACATTACATTCTTATTGTATAAAAATAAATAAGTCGCATCATTGTTAACCGTAGTTGTAAACCAAGGAGAGCTAAAAAATTATCCGACAATAAATTGTATTGCAATCTTTAACCGTGAAAGAATCTGCATATATTTCAGACACTTGGAAGAGAAAATCCTTGGTATTTTTTTAATTACAGCAATTGTTAACAGTTCGTACTGAAGATGTTGATGGTCAATGTGCCCAAGAGGAACAAAGACTATGTTCCTGGGTTATAGACACTACATTAGGATCACCTTGTTTACATGTTAACGCAGACATTGATATAAAAACATGCTTCCGTTACATTGCTTGTTTGAAAAATGGAACAATACATCGCAGCTCACTTGTTTTTTTTTTGCATTTGAAAATAACGTATAGGAATATCGAAAATCTTTATTTTATGTTTTAAAAGAAACAATGAGAAATTCGCAAAATTAATTCTAATATCAAAAAATCGATAATGTAATAATATTTTTTAATTTCCTCAAAGGTTTGTAGAGAGTTTTATAAGTTAGTAGTAAGCGCGTTTCTCCACAGACCACCAAAGTTAAGCAATATTAGACACGGATCAAAATGTGTATAGAAAACCGCCTGTTGCTTGACCAAGTGTCGTTGGTTGTGTAGAGCCTTTTCTTACTACGAAATGGTCCAAGCCTTGGGAGCTTCGGGCTAATCATTAGATCTCCTTAAAGAACCGATTAACTTATCACCCAAAATATCCAGTATACTTTGTTACCCCGTCGGGAAGCATACATTTTCCCAGATGGATCTCAAGTACGGAGATGTCTTGCGACAATGTATGGAAAGTGGCATCTAAAAGAATTGACTGGTGTCAATTAGTGGTGACTATTCGGTATATTATATACACACGAAGAAGAAAAATCATCACTTGAAAATGACTAAATTCTTAAGGGCATTTACCTTGTATTTACTCCCATTATTAGCACTTATCACGGCATTGTTTACTAGTACTCTCCCGCTATGTGAATAACGAGATGGTCATTACTTGAAAATGACCTCTTAGAATAATCTTATTTGGTATATTATGTGAAAAAATATGTAATTTTCATTCTCCATTGAAGAAGGCTTTTAAACACTTCTTTATTATAAAAATTTTGAACGACTAGTTGTTTTTTTTTTTCATTTATTGTCGTCATCATCAACATCATCATCATTACCATGTCCACTTTCCTAACTGGAGCATATGGTATTCATTAACTGCCGCCATAAACCTCTGTCAGCCACCATAGTCTTCGCCACATCCCATTGCTTTCCTCATTGTCGTCAAGAAAAGGAAAATAATTACATGTTATGAACATTACGAGTATTATACTATTATTAATTAACCCTTTCATTACGGCTCGATTTTAATACAAATTATACTGTCGATTATAAAACTAGTATTTGAAGCATAAATGTACTTATCTGGTCCATTTTCATATATCACATTGGTTCTTGTATCCTTTAGCTATCAGATGATGCTTAAGAAAATATTCTAGGAAAGTAGCAAAAAGATATATCACATCAACCGATGTCAACGGTCGGAGAATCTCATGACGGCATATGCTGACAACCGATACGAAGGGGTTATTATATAAAGATTTATAGACTTTGTATATTTATCAAGTAAATAAAATTATAGTTAAATGATGCATATATGTAAACTCATTATCACAGATAAGCGTAATAAAACGTGACGTCCCCTTTACTTAAGGAAAGAAAACTTCACGTCGCCGGGATATTTATCGGATCACGTGGTGGCGGAATGAGGAGCAAATGAACAACACACATATTTTTTCAGAATCACATTGACATATATATAAATTACAAGATAAAAATAGACAAACTTTGGTATTCGGTTCAGGTCACGGACATTTAACGATCTACCTCCGTTGAGAGCCGAGCCGAACTGACCCGGAGCGCTTCGAAACACCACATTGCCCTTCTATCACCTGTTGGCCCTTTGACGAATTATCTTCTGTCAAAACAATAAAAATGGCGACACATGCACGTCCGGCGAGCGAACAAAAGTAAGAGACGAAAGATTGTACATCGAGGTTTTCGGCACCAGCCTACAAGGGCTATATCAAGTTGTTATCAAACGTTAAGTACTACGCGTATTGTTATAATATCTACTTATACGAGTATGTTATATCAAATAATAAATGTTTGCCGTCGGGTATAGCTCAATGGTCAAAGCGTTTGCTTTGCAAGCCAAAGGTCGTGGGTTCGATCCCCGACGGAGATTTAAAAAAGATTTCTAATCGATTTTTGAGCTCTAAAAAATACCCCGGTTGGTGAGAATTTGATCCCTCATCCGTAAAATGCTAGTTATAGCTTATTAATAAAAATTGGTGGTAGACGAAAGTCGTCCCGTGAAGACCACCCATTCATAGTAAATTCCTGTAATAATAAGGATGATGCATGAATCTCGGGCTGTAGTCTATGACGTTGGCGTATTAACACTCCACGTGCAGCGCTTGGTCATATGCACCATGGTAAATGTCATAAAATTCCACAGATGAGACGTCAGAATTACTATCACCATTTGTCAGTATTCTCCTGAATGTGTTTATATAAAAAAACAAGACAAAGGTAATTTAGTCTTGCGTGTACTGTGACGACAAAGACAATTTTTTAATTAATTGGATTATTTTTTTGTCACCGAGATAGGTGTCCTTGCAATTTGTAAAATATGTTTCGTCAAAATTGACACTTATTAAATCATCAGGTATTTTACACAATAAACAATGCTATGAGAATTGCTTTTAACCTGCACACAATAAAATGTATACAAAGGTAAGTACTCGTATCTACGACCAACGACAATGGCACATTGTATGAGCTGTTATCGTTAGATCACCGAAGTTAGGTGTTTAAAAGAAGCTTCCTACAGTCGACAACGGAACTGGTGATAACTGAGGCCACCCTGCGGCTGAGTATGTGGAGATGCGCAACTGAGGGGAATACTTGATTGCCCCGAAAGAGGACCTAGCCCCTGGACACGACCAGGGGTAAAATATATGGATGTCCCTTAGCAGACTTCGGACCGGAGTATGCAAGACGAGGACACAAATGAAAGCCTGGCAGTTTTACAGCGGACTGACAGAATGTGACTGCGGCGTGGAGCAGACGCTGTCACACCTTATGGAGACTGCGCTGTGTCCGAGCAGCTGCACCTAGGAGGACCTGATGATGGCCGGGAGTGACGCCATCGACATCGCCTTCTTCTGGACAGACAGGATCTGACCCTGTTGTTTATATTGATATCCTCCTCTTCCATTTAGGACATCGGTTTACTGGATGAAGGATGCAGGATCAGGTTCACATTATAAACAACTTGTTTCTGTTTCACGATACATGTTTATTTGTCAATAACGTCGCCCGTTAAAGGGCCGCCCTTAGGGACGGTCCTACCACGAGGACGTGCGAGTTGCGACTACTTGCCCGCTCTCACATTTCGGCGGTACCACCCGCCAAGAGGACAGTTGTACCAACTGTCAATGGACCAACTGTCATAACAATTATTTTGGCGTATGCAAACACCGCTTAACATTCGATGTAGATGTCACGCAAGCGAACCAAAAGAATAGACAAAAGATCGCTTGTTGAGGCTTTACGGCATCGGCCTTAAGGAGCTATATCAAGCTGATATCAATATATATAACATTATTATTAGTGTTTATAAAGTTAATTAATCATCATTAACATACTTTCATGTACTAATTACCAAATATCACATACTTTTCATATATGTATAGAAGTATTTAAAATACCAATTAAACTACAAAAAGTTAATTGATTCGTTGAGCGAACCGAGCGATACTGAAGCGACAAAAAAATGCCCACACATGTAAAGGAAATAGTAAATATTTTATTGCCCAGAGAGCTTCGATACACAATTCTCACGTTCAAATGGATATTAATTATGTCGAAAAAAAGATATGAAGTAATTGATAGGAGTCGAACACGGAGCGATAAGGTTCGCGTCATTAACGCCACCCCCCCCAAGGGGAAATATTTCCATTTAAGTGCGTTTAAAAAAATAACATCGATGGCAACATTCTGGGCGATTCTCTCACCTGCAAAATAAATATTTAAGGTAGTTATTCAAATACAGTTGATACTGAACATACCTTAATGTATTTTTTATCAGAGGTTGACAACTTATACTGTAAGCTTGATAGGTTTTCAATAAGTCACTATACACTATACTAGAAATAAATGTACTGGGTTACCAGGCGGTGTTAAATCAAATATAAATCGTTGGGTATTTTAAATTAAAAACGAGCACAAAAAAAATAATTACTGAATATTAAGCATGTTTTATGGAAGATAAAATAAATTAATCAAATATTTTTTGTGTTCTGGCATTCTTGGAAGTGTTATAATTCGTTATTTAAACATTACTAGCTGACCAGGCGAACTTCGTATCGCCTCAGAATCAATTAATACTGGGTTTTTTGGAACTCCGAATATGGAACAATTGTGGTGACATCGGTTCGATAGTGCCCTTGCAGGCTGGTGCCGAAAAAGCCTCGATATACGATCACTCGTCTCTAATTTTTGTTCGCTCTTCGGACACACAGTTATATGAAAATGTTAGTAATATAATAAAAGGCATTGTATCCCATTTTGCTTAATGTGATAGAAAATTCGCCAAAGGGCCGACGGGTGATAGGAGGGCGCTGCAGCATTACGGAGCGCTCCGATTCATTTTCGGCTCGGGTTTCGATGGAGGTTGTTCGTGGCCCGAGCCGAATACTGAAGTTGTCAATCTATTATCTTAAATATATTACAATGTGCTTCTAAAAAAATTCTTCTTGTTTGTGACTTGCTCCGCATCCTTCTCCACGCGTCCCGATTATTATGCCGGCGACGTGATACTGTTTCTTATAGTAACAGGGATATCAGTGGAAAGCAAAAGTTTTTAGGGGAACGATTTACGAGGGTTATCCGTAAAATAAGTTTCACAGTGATGAGCATCACTGTCTCCACTTTTGCGATTGTTTCGTCAGAAACAGATGGCCGTCCGGAACGCTCTTCATCATGGACATCAGTACGTCCGTTCTTGAATTTTCTGCACCATTTGCGCACGTTTTTATTTTATTTCACATAGCTGGGAATGGATTTCTACCGGCGCAATGTTTTTTGCAGACAGGAAACGGATCACCGAGCGCAGATCACACCTGGCGGGCGAAGCGATGGTGATATTCATCACGTACGGCTGCCAAGCCAAGACTGAGCTCCGCAAGCAGCTCACTAGAGAAGTGATTTAGAGTTGGAGGAACCAAGGTAAACTACAGAATCGCGGCATCTACCATAACAGTACTTTTCAGGACTGTAGCGCCATGGGAACCTTATTTTACGGATAATCCTCGTATTACCTTGCTCAAGTATTGGGCATTAGAGGTAAAGTAGTTGCCGATCGCTGGTCTTCGTGAAATAATGAATAGTGCGGGTAATTCAAAATACAGGGCGTAAGGGCACAGGTGTTTGGAATAGGGCGTGGGAACCTCGTTCCCGGGTCGAGGCCAGTCCGTTAAAAACGCATTACGATACCCGCCGCCATGACTAGTCCACGATAGACGGTAAATTGCTGCCAGTCTATTTGTTTGAGGGGGCGAACGGTCACAGGACAAGTCCCACATATCAACACAAAACAGAAAATATTGTAATCATCCATCAATTACATGAGAATTTAAAATACTCGTAAATAATAGATTAGGATATAATGGTAGTTTTTTAATCATATAAATATGAAGATATTTGAAGTATTTTTATAAGATTTGCAACTTTATGTGATGTTATAGCTAATGACGTCCCCCGTCATTAAAAAGACGACAAGTCGCGGGTTCGTCACGTGGCCGCGAGGAGAAAGGATGCAGGAGCAGATTAAAAACACAAAACACTTATTTTGAAGCAAAATTTGCATTTTTTTTAAAGACTTGATTTCTTCGTCCGGCCGGAAAACGCCATATCATTCTAATCTCTTTCACGGGTTCTTTATTCTTAGAGCTTCTGTGCAGTGGCCACAATTGTTCAGAAGGGACTCCCACTTAACTTATCAGTTTCTAACTGATCATAATCTGAATCAGCGCATCATCAAGGAGATTTAACTGTCCTCCGATGTGATGCGGGTGTGAGGCGAGTAAAGACCAGTTAATGTGTAAAACATAAAACGAATACATAACCATAGATAATCATTTGTGAAAGGTTGCACTTGTTACAATAAGAGTTGATCTAGAACAAACAATCGTATCACATGCAATAATAAGGCAATTTCTAGATACATATAATAATAACATATGTACGAGTTGTGTTCGTCTCATTTGCGACACTGATTAAATGGGTTTGTGGATCATATAGCAGGAAGCCATCTTCCGCCGAGACCTCGTTTCTAGAGTTTGAAGAATGGTTGTTTTCCTGTAATATTCGGACGTCCATACATCGATGTCAAGAAATACCAAGAAAAAGCAGGTGAACAAGTTTTGCAAAAATAATATTCCACCGAGAAACGTGGAATACTTTCATTTCGATGGTATCATTTAAATTTAATCATTAAAGATATATTAAGAGTGTGCCTAATTAGGCAAAGCCTTAATTTAACAGTGAACAAAGAACTCTATAGAAACTAATACAAATTAACAGCAAATACCACCATGTATAAAATGTATCCCGTCAATAAACTCGTGTCTTCAGTCACATGCCGACGGTTATAGCTCAATGGTCAAAGCGTTTGCTTTGCAAGCTAAACGTCGTAGGTTCGCTTTCATCCCCGACGGAGATTAAAAAAAAAGGATTTCGAATCGTTTTCTGTGCTTTAAAATACCCCCGGTTGGTGTGAATTGATCCCTCACCCGTAAAATGCCAGTCATAACCTATTAATTAAAATTGGTTGTAGACGAAAGTCGTCTATCGAGAAGACCACGCATTCATAGTAAATTCCTGTAATAATTAGGACGACGCGTGAATCTCAGGCTCTAGTCTATGCCGTTGGCGGATCAACACTCCACATGCAGCGCTTAGCCATATGCACCATGGTAAGCGTTAAAGAATTCCACAGATGAGACTTTAGAATTACTATCACCATCTGTCAGTATTCTCCTGTACGTGTTTACATGAAAAAAATGCGCTTAATATGACGAATATTATTGTATACATGCGAGTATATATGTAAGTATATATGTGCAAGTATATACTGTTGAAAAATGACCTCTAGATATCTACATTTCCGTATTATTTTTATACTGTGTGGTATTGTTGTGGTATTGTTCCCCAGGGATGGAAAAAAGCACTTGTTCACCCAGTTCCAAAAAAAGGAGACCGAAGTGAGCCCACAAACTATCGCCCAATAGCCATCACATCACTACTTTCCAAAGTGATGGAACGTTTAATTAACAGCCAACTTCTAAACTACTTAGAGAAGAATGATCTTATGTGCGATCGGCAATATGGCTTCCGCCGTAGTCGATCGTGCGGCGATCTCTTGGCATATGTCACACATGTTTGGGGGAAATCCGTCGAATGCTATGGAGAAACGCAAGCTGTTGCCCTGGATATCTCCAAGGCGTTCGATAGAGTCTGGCATCGCGGTCTGGTGAATAAATTACCGTCTTATGGACTAACTCCCTCCCTGTGCTCCTGGATTGAAAACTTCTTGAGTGATCGAAGCATCATCACTGTCGTAGATGGCTTTTCTTGTTCCTGCTATAAAATCAACTCAGGAGTTCCACAGGGCTCTGTGCTGTCGCCCACTCTTTTCCTTCTGCATGTGAATGATTTGCTTCAATGCGCAAACATTCACTGCTATGCCGACGACAGCACTGTCCATGAGAGTATAACCTTCCATAAACCTCCGAAACATTCGGAACTATCTGCTGCTAGGGAATCTCTGGTGGAGAAGATGAACATGTCTCTTGAAAGGGTTTCACGATGGGGCGACCTCAACCTCGTCAGTTTCAACATTTCAAAAACCCAATCATGTACTTTCTCCACCAAGAAGACTGCTATGGATCCTGTATCTTTCAACGGTTGTTCTCTTCCGAAAGCAAGCTCCATCAACATGCTTGGATTATCAATATCGAATAATGTCAAATATTACGAGTCAATTAATTGTAAAGCCGGTCTCGCTTCCAAAAAACTAGGTGTATTATATAGATCACGTCGGTATTTCAACGATAAACAACTTCTTCTTCTATATAAAGGACAAATCCGACCTATCCTTGAATACGGCAGTCACCTTTGGATTGGAGCCCCAAAATACCTTCTAAACTTAATTGACTCAGTTCAAAGAAGAGCAATTCGTTTGATAAACAATGACACCCTTACGTCTAATCTACAATCAATGGAACACAGACGTAAGGTTGGTTCTCTTAGTCTTTTCTACCGTTATTACCACGGTCGCTGCTCTTCGGAACTTAAAGAACTAATTCCTCCTGCACCCACTCACAGCCGACAAACTCGTCTTACACTTGCCGAACATCCATACACGGTTAATATATGTCGACCAAGAACTGGCAGCTTCCAAAGTTCCTTCCTTAATGCCACCGGTAAGCTATGGAATGCTCTTCCAGCGTCTGTGTTTCCTCCTTCCTACAATCTGGATCTCTTCAAGAAACAGATAAATATACACTTGCAATTTCCCCAACCCACACACAAACACGAACACAACACACGTTTCCCGCATGCAGCGTCCAGCCTCCCTGGCTGAGCGTCATAGAGCGCACTGGTCTTGACCGGTTGTGCTCTCCTGCATGCGTTTACATAAAAAAAAAATACTGATATTCAACAAATGATACATACGTACAAATTCAAACCAAACATTATCTTATAAGACATTTCTCTCGACAGTAAATCTTGTTTTATTATTACGAGTAAATTAATCCACATGGATTTTTTAATCGAGTATAAATTGTAAGTGAATCGGGCTGTGTTTTTCATGAAGCTGTGATCTTTCCCTCTCAAGTGAGACGCTAATTAGGGGTAATGACGGGACCGGCTCAGTGGCTCGAAAGGCCCCCGGGCGGGCAAGGGCCGGACTGCTGACAAAGAGACATTTAATTGCGCCCCCGGGCTACACCCCCACGAGACAAAATCCTTGGGTTCAAACGCCGATTGATTAGCAATTATACAGCGTCTGTTGACTCTCCTCCGTCTCCATCTATCCCAACACCCACTGTCTGGATATCTCCCCAGCAATACTGAGGATAAGCCAAGTGTGTGATGCAGAATCGCGGATTCATACACGAGTGCGACAACACGATCACAACAAAGTTTCGAATATGCAGTGCCCGTATTACCGCAATCCTCACATATAAGGTAATAATTATATTACAACGGGTGCTTAAAATAAGAGTATGTATCTCTTTACTCGTTTTTCGCTCTCTGTCGCTATTCCATAAAAATCGCATGCATGCCGGCGGGTACAGCTCAGTGGTTAGAGCGTTTGATTGGCAAACCTAAAGTCGAGGGTTTGATCCCCGACGGAGATTAAAAAAAAAATTAATCGATTTCTGAGCACTGGGAAGTGATACGTGAATGACGGACTGTAGTCTATGACGTTGGCGGAACAACACTCTACGCGCAGTACTTATCCATATGTAAAATGATAAGCGTCATAGTATCCACAGATGAGACTTCAGCATCACTATCATCATCTGTCAGTATTCTCCTGTATATGTTTACATAAAAATGTATTATTCCCTAGACATACGGGGACTTTACAAACTTCTGGCCCGGATCACAGCATTCAGGCCGGGCCACAATACGACCTTTTTCGCGGTCGGCACAAGACGACTCGGGGACTGGGCGCCGTCGTCAGTCACCCAGCGCCGCAAGCGTCAATCTATTTAACTAATGTCACACCCGTAACCGGACTTGAACTTGTCCATTAATGCGTTTTTTTTAAATTTATACAGAATCGAAACATTTTACAAATATTCAGAAACAATATGCAAAAGAATCAGAAGATGACAGAAATACAGAGATCGAGACGAGGAAAAGGATTGAAAAGGATCGAGGTATGCTGGTAGGCCATTTAGGAGCGACATTGCCGTTGAACCAAATTGAGTGCTTGAAGCTCCACAAGCCTCGACTGGGATCATGCTGATGTCAATAGAAGTTAAAACAGAAGAAGGAATGAATGTTTGAGTGCAGCAATTTTCCTCAGGACTCTAGCGAATATTAGAAGAAAAAGTTGGGTAATACGTTTTAGTCCATAATATTCGGAGAAAGGGAGTTTTAGTCCATAATACTTTGATGTACATATTATATTTGAATTAGTCATTAATAATACACGTAAACAAAGAAACTGTTTATCTAATAGAATTGAAATAGAAAGGGCATTTGCGGTCTTATCAAACAGAAAAAAACCGCCCCTAGCCTTGGGGCATATGATAAAAGCGAAGAGTGTTTAAACGTGATTTTAATTACAAAAAGATCCTGAAGACATTAACAGTCGTTTGAGGGTAAGGCACGTGCCTGGATTGTAATCCAGGGCCAAAAAAGGGACACATCGATCGACTTTAAGGCCGAGCAATAAATTTTAAGGGTTCAGCATTTTGTGAATTCTGTAACACTACAAGGCCATGAAAGAGTTGTTTGTAATATATTGAAATAGAGTTGTTTGAGGACATGCGCTTGGTTTAGATCTTTTGAAATGGATAGGGTTGAAATGGTTTTACAAAGAAAGCATGTTTATATATTTAATTTTTTTTGTGAACAATAATTCTTAGTGAAATAAAATAACGTAAAAATAAAAGATTATTTAGAAATTATCATACATTTTTTTATTATGTTGGACGACATGTTTCGACTACGTCGGATAACCACTGTCGAGTTTGTTTAAATCTTAAAGTGTACTGTGGTTTGTTTGTTAATCTATTAAGATTTGAATTATTGATTAAAATTAAAATTCAACATTGATATGTACATATAAATTCACAGGAAACACAATTTCATATGACGTTTCTGTCATCTATGAATCGAAGAAAAATAGCGGACGCTGGGATTTGAACCACGAAGCTTTGCAATCAATGTTCAATCTGTAGTTAGCGTGTCCCATTGCCACTTGCTCTGCTAAATGTGTCGAGAAATTAACACGTATTGCATTTTATTTTTTGTATGTCTATGTAAGATTCTAATTATAATTATTGATGCCAATTATTTATAGATGAATAGGTGGTATTTACGAGTCCACTTTCGTCTACCATCAATTTTAATTAATAGGCTATGACTGGCATTTTATGGGTGAGGGATTAAATTCACACCAAGCGAGGCTATTTAGAGAACTTAGAAATCGATTAAAAATAATTTTGAATGAAGTCTACCTGTATAACGTTGGCGGATCGACACACACATGCAACACTCAGCCAAGAGTCTAAGAATCCACTGATGAGATATCTGGTTCACCATCTGTCGGTTTTCTCCTGTATGTGTTTACGTAAAAAAATATGCTACGACTGGCATTTTATGGCTTAGAAACCAAATACACACCAAATATCTATAGAGATCATAAATGGATTAAAAAACATTTTTATTCTAAACATATTTAATCTCCGACGGGGATCGAACCCACGGCCATTGGTATGGTAAGCAAACGCTTTACCAATAAGTCATACCCGCCGGCAGTTATATTCATACGGATAAGAGCATAAATATCAACGTTATAAATATGTTAATGAATAAATTGCCCGGTAGCTGCATGCCTCGTATTTCAAAAATCAATATTCCCGATACATATTCGTAAAAAAAGTGTTCGAGATCCACTTTACACGTTTTGAATGATGAGAAAACATTAACATTGCCACGGTCTGTCTCTAGACAATAATTTGTTAAATTAATAACTATAAAATACGACGCCATTAAATAATAAAAATTTACATTATTAGTTGATTACGACATGCCCAAGAGTGTCTATTTATTAGTACATAGACATGTTTATTAGAATAACTATGATATATAAAAAAGAAGTTAATTTTAATATTAAATATCTGCTGAATATAATATACTTATATATAAATAGGTTTTTTATACAATTAAAATTAAAGTAAATTTATTTTTACTGATACTTTTTATCGCTTAGTAAGCTGATGAAAATTTATAGATATATATTCGCTTATTTGGTAATTGAAACACATCAATTCTATAGAAAATACCATCTTATATGATATTTATTTCATCAAACAATCAAAGAAAAGTAAACTGTGAACTTGAGAATCGAACCTCAAACAGTATACGCGTGTCTTGTCAATTTCACTTGATGCTAACTAACCATTGATATATTTTACAACCTTATCGAATCATGAAAACAATATTTATATTATTGTCGTATATATATATTAAAAATGGAACTTATTTTAAATATATGCGTATTTTTTCTCCGATTAGCTATTTTTTTTATGTAAACAGATACAGGAGAATACCGAGAGATAGTAATAGTAATTCTGAAGTCTCATCTGTGGAATTCTATGACGCTTACCATGGTGCATAATGCGAGGTGCTAAGCGCTGCATGTGGAAAGTTGATCCGCCAACGTCATAGACTACAGACCAAGATTCACGCATCATTCTTAATTTTTATAGGAATTTACTATGAATGGGTGGTCGTCACGGGACGACTTTCGTCTACCACCAATTTTTAATTAATAGGCTATGACTGGCATTTTACGGGTGAGGGATCAAATTCACACCAACCGCGGGTATTTTAGAGCTCAAAAATCGTTTTTTTTAATAAGGCTTGCAAAGCAAACGCTTTGACCATTGAGCGCGACTAATTTATACGAATTTCACACTAATTACTAATTACCTAACACGCGAAATATATAGCAGCATCTATAGAACGTAATAAACAAATACAACACACAAACTACACAGAAATTAATAAATAAATAAAAAACGACTACTCCATACAAGAAGAAAAAATATTGATTGATCGTTTGGGGTTCTAGGCGCCCGTAGACAAGGTGAGCACGGATTCAATAGTCGTAAATTAGTAACTCACTTAGAAGGCTCTAATTAAAAATATTTAGAGTAGATTAAACACACCTAGGGGTCGGTTTATTAATCATGTACGAAAATTATGAGTCAAGGAAGAATAACCAAACATTACAGTTTTGATTGTATTTTGTTCAAACAGCGGGCTATCTCGATACGTAGACTTGTTATATTATAAGTAGAATAAACGTGATGCTCTTTCCAAGACCTAATATTGGGCAATATGCGTTTTTGCAAGATATTGCGCGGAATGTAATTAAAAATAAAACACTTATCTATCTGGAAGTACTAGTAGCTGATGAGAGGTAATCCTAGGATGTTCTTTAGCAATCGTGCTTCCAGTTTCGCACCACCAAGAGGCTGGAATTCGCTGCCGGAAAGTATAAGAGAGCTGAAAACCAATGCATACTTCAGGCAGACTTAAAATCCACCTATATACTTGGAGAGGCGAAGAAGCGCTTTTGGAATGATAATTCAGTCATAAAAAGCGACACACAAATGATGACTTTATAATGATAATTAGTTCACAAATGGTTTGGCAGTGCTATAGCCTAAAAATAAATGTATTAAAATAGATTTTTAAATAAAGATTCGCAATTATACAAAAATTTTGGAAATAATTAGGCGCTGTGTAGTCCGTTATTTTACTAAATATACGTTTCATATTACTTTAAACTCTAATATATATTTTTTTGTTTGCTGAGACTATCTAAAATTAATGTTAAATGCGGGAAAATGTATGATAGAAGAACGGTTATTATTCGGAGTTCTACTGTATTAAGCACTTCTATTTAGTAGCTACAGGTGTTCAGAAAAGACTTTTTTTATGTAATCGCATGCAGGAGAGCACACCTGGTCAAGAGGAGTGCACTGTATGACGCTCAGCCAGGGAGGCTGGACGCTGCATGCGGGAAACGTGTGTTGTGTTAGTGATTGCGTGTGGGTTGGGAAAATTGCAAGTGTATATTCAGAGATCCAGATTGTAGGAAGCAGGAAACACAGACGCTGGAAGAGCATTCCAAAGTTTATCGGTGGCATTAAGGATAGAGCTTTGGAAGCTGCCAGTTCTTGGTCGACACACATTGACCGTGTGTGGATGTTCGGCAAGTGTAAGGCGAGTTTGTCGGTTGTGGGTGGGTGCAGGAGGAATTAGTTCTTTAAGTTCCGAAGAGCAGCGACCGTGGCAATAACGGTAGAAAATACTAAGTGAACCAATCATACGCTGTGTTCCATTGATTGCAGGTAAGATGTAAACGAATTGCTCTTCTTTGAAATGAATCAATTAAGTATAGAAGGTATTTTGGAGCTCCAATCCAAAGGTGACTGCCGTATTCAAGGATAGGTCGGATTTTTCCTTTATATAGAAGAGTGGTGAGAAAAGTCTAATACAGCAGGACGATGTCTGCAAATGTCACATCTCTGCTGTTCACAGCTTTGGTGAAGTTATTGTGAAGATCAGCAAACATTCAGTATGTGTTTCCCGGTTTTTTTCGTGCTATTTGATGAGCACCAGTGATGGTGTATTCAATCCAGTTTGTCAAACGCGTGGAAGAAGAATTGAAAGGATTATATACTTTTGAATTGTAATCCGTGTACTTTTCTACAAACAGCGGTCACAATGCGATTTGTTTCAAAATAGAGCCTTCTGATCAGTGGCGTATCAACATTCAATTCAATCAATTCGCGCACATTACCCAATTAGACCTGTTAAGGTATGGAAAGAGGTTATGCCAGAATGTAGTGAAACAAAAGTACAAAGAATTGACGGAATATAGACTTGTACAAACAACGATATTGCTATTTTTAACACGATGATTGAGTACATGTATGATCCCTTTTTTAAGCAATACCATTCGGTCATTTTCGAAGAAATGTTTATTTATTTTTATTTATTTATGTATAAGAACCGCAGTTCCAAGGTACATAGAATAATAAAGAAAAAGAAACGTAGAGTATACATAAACATACAATACATACAAAAAAAACATAAAAGAAGAAGAAGACAACACGTGTCAAAGACCACATAGATCTAGGAGAACAATATCATCGACAAAAGAGGAAAAGGATGTAAGAAAAGGATCGAGGTGTGCTGGTAGGCCATTTAGGAGCGCCATTGCCGTTGTACTGAATTGAGTGCTCAAAGCACCACAAGTATCAACTGGGATCAAAAACAATGGATAGCTACGAGCACAGGCGTACTTATCTGGAACGTAGAAGTTAAGACATTCAAGAATCCCAGGGTTGTGAATTGCACAGCGAAGAAGGAATGAATGTTTGAGAGCAGCAATTTTCCTCCGGGACTCTTAACGAATGGAAAGAAAGCATACCTAGAAGAAAAAGACTTTGGATAGTGATGATCTTATTACCAAATTACTTGTTTTTTCCATTATTTCATTGAGATTATCAACTTTATCGATGCGTCACTGCTTACTTTAACAACTAATGTTTGTTTATTGTAATCAACCACTGCGTAATGGCGCTGTACCGTTACGTGCATTCGTAAGCAAAGAAATCACGGAGCTATCAAATATTGACTTTTTTGCTTCCCGCATCCACGCCGAGACGAAATTATAAACGAACGAAATAATTCGGCCTGAAAAAAAAAATATTACCGACAACGACTCTGTATAATGCCGGCGTAACTCGCTGTTTTTTTGTCGCTTATTAAAGCTGGGCCTCTAAAAAATCACATCTCAATTTTGAAGCGGATTCTCGTACACCATAGTCCATAAGCATCCCATGTTATCTATCACAACACATGTAATTATATAGAATTATTCAAAAATTGAAAGTGCGGGATATGGATGTTGTGCGATACAAATCCATCTCGCGCGATAACTCTATAATCATAATAAATATTTATTTATTCACCTTGTCTTTACATGGATCACTTTAAGTGTGATCTGTTTATGGGACTGCAGTTTCGAGTAGCTCGGAGCCTTCTTTAATCCGTCACTGTCAAGAGACAACTGGGCTGCATGTATATTTCGTAAGTGTTGTACATTTCTATAATCATCATCATCGCCATGTCAGTTTCCCTCACTGGAGCATACGGTCGTCACGAACTGCCACCGCCACAAAGCTTTGTAAGCTGCAATGATCTTAGCCTCATCCCATTCTTTGTCATTCGCAGACGGCTTTCCAGGATAGTTAGTGCAAGACCGGGGGTTTGAATAATATGCATTAATACTTTATGCTCATGTACATACATGGTTAATGTATGTCGACCAAGAACTGGCAGTTTCCAAAGTTCCTTCCTTAATGCCACCGGTAAGCTATGGAATGCTCTTCCAGCGTCTGTGTTTACTCCTTCATACAATCTGGATCTCTTCAAGAAACAGATAAATATACACTTGCAATTTCCCCAACCCACACACAAACACGAACACAACACACGTTTCCCGTATGAAGCGTCCAGCCTCCCTGGCTGAGCGTCATAGAGTGCACTGGTCTTGACCGGGTGTGCTCTCCTGCATGCGTTTACATAAAAAAAGGAGAATACCGAAAGTTGATGATAGTGATTCTGAAGTGTCATCTGTGGAATTCTATAACCCTTATAATATGGCTAAGCGCTGTATGTGGTGTGTTGATCCTCCAACGTCATAGACTACAGTCATTATTACAGAAATTAACAATGAAGGGGTGGTCTTCACAGGACGACTTTCGTCTACCACCAATTTGATTATTAGTCCATGACTGGCATTTTAGAGCTCAGAAGTCGCTTAAAAATATATCATTTTTCTTCTTTATTCTCCGTCGGGGATCGAACCCACGACCTTCGGCTTGCCAAGCAAACGCTTTGGACACTGAGCTATACCCAACGGCATTCAAAGTATACGTCCCAGCCAGGTTCACCGTCGTCTATTTAATTTTCAATTCTTATTTTTTCCCTTACAGAAACATTACAAATTTGAACAACTCAATTCGTTTCTGAAGTACAATAAGAATTAATCATAAAATTTAAAAAAAATACAATATATACAAATATACGTACTTATGATTAAGTACTAAGAAAAAAGCAATAAAGACAAGCAACAGAAGGTCCCAATGCTCATCAAACAGACGACTCCAACAAATTTTTCCTCCAAAGAAACTCGTGGAGTTCATGTCTGAAGTGGGCCTCCCTTACGTGAAATATATCAACATCCGAGGCGATTCGGTTAACCAATGTAGTATGAAATGCTGCCTTGCCCGCTCTCTTACCACAGGAGATAGAGAGAAGATGAGAACTAGATGCAAAATTTTGTTACTGCACATTATTCCAACGATTGATTCTGAGAAAACTGAAAATAAACAACATTGTCAATGTTTCTTGTAAAGGATTGTTCCCTTGCAATAAGGCATTATGCATAATTGGTAATGTGGGAGATTGTTTCATGTATGGAGTAGATATAACATACTCGTAAATTAAAGCAAATCATAGACCATTGACTGTTCAAGCATATACTCTAACAATATACGTGGACTGGGCAAATTGGCTATAACTGAATGGAGCCTATGATAACCAGTTTTTCCCATACGAGAGCTAGTCCAGTTGTATTAGAAATATTGAGTACAATAATATAAAAAAACAATAAAATCAAATTTAAAAAGGATTCATTCAAACTGATTCGTTCGCTTTTTACTAGGCAAATAAGTATATTATTACCTGTTCCCCTTTTTCTAGAGCTTCATATCTAAAAAGTTAAATTTAAATTAAAAAATAAAGTTAAATTCACAATAAGAAAATACATACTACAAATTTTGTAGATAGTATTATTGCCTAAAGCTTGTAAATAATTTTTTTTTGCATTAAATACATAAGAATTGAGTTGATATTGTGGCTTTTGGTTTTAGCCGTGTGTGGCGAATTTCTTTTAACCAATATTTCGACCGCCATTGCAGGGGTCTTCTTCAGGATTGATGATTTAGTTGTGAGTTGGTGTCAGATTATCTTTTATCACGAGCGTTTTTGTTGTCTCCATGGCAACTACGTATTCAAGTTTCATTGGTCTGGAGAATCGTGTACGGTAGGTATGTTCTAAGAATTGTACCTCCACGAACGTCATGTGAGACTGTGGTCGTCCTCGTCAAAACTAAATCATCAATTCTGAAGAAGACCCTGCAATGGCGGTCGAAATATTGGTTAGAAGAAATTCGCCACACACGGCTAAAACCAAAAGCCACAATATCAAATTTGGCCGTGAAAACCTAATAAGTTATTTAAGAATTGAGTTATTTGCTAAATTAGTAGTTCGAAAATTAATAATTTTTTTACCACAATAGTTCTAAAGTGACTGGGCTAAGCGGCAGTTTACTGAACTGCTCAGAAGCAAAATGGACCAAAAAAGAACCAAGAGCGCCCGGGGCGTCCACCTCGAATTTATTACTGGAAACGAACCCAGGAACTTACTGCCCAAGCATAAGTAACGGGGTCTACTACACTCACGGGCGCTTCCTCATCATTTAAGAGTCCAGTAATGATACTTATGAATGATGGTACTACACACATAAAAAATCCAATAACAATATCAGATTTCTTTAAGTTTTTTAGCAAGGCACTATTTCATTTCATCATCATTATCATCACCGTAAGTTCCAGATAAGTACACCCGAACTCGTAGCCATCCATTGTTTTTGATCCTAGTTGATGCCTTCAGAGCACTCAATTTGGTGCTACAACGGCAATTGCGCTTCTTAATGGTCTACCAGCGCACCTCAATTCTTTTCTTACATCCTTTTCCTCTTCTGTCGATGGTATTGTTCTCCTAGATCTCTATGATCTTTGACACGTGTCATCTTCTTCTTCTTTTATGTTATTTTTATATTTTATTATCTTTTTTATATGTTGTATATTTATGTATGCTCTGTTTCTTATCATTTTGTACCTTGGAGCTTCGGTTCTGCGTCTTATCTCAAAAGATAAGTTACATTGGGCGGTGATCGTATGTGGATGGGTGTGCGCCTGGAAGTACAAAATGTCGTCGATAAACGTTCTCGTAGGGAACAAACAGTCCAGGCTTCGGGAGCGTCAGGCTTATAATCCATTCTTCTTTAGCCTAACCATTTCCCATCATCTGGGGTCAGCTCTTCTTGTACACATTCACCATGTCTGTCTGTCCTGCGTTGCATTCTCGGTCAAGCCCAGAGTTTTCAGATCCTTGTCTACAGTTGCAGTCCAGGTTGCCTGTGGTCTTCCAGGTCTTCTTCTCAGCGTGGGTATGTTGAGGGCTTTCTTCACCGTGTGGTCCTCATATCTCATCAGGCTAATGATCCATTCTCGTTCAAAATCATTTCATCTACCGGCGGGTATAGCTCAATGGTCAAAACGTTTGCTACCGGCGAGTATAGCTCAATGGTCAGAGCTTTTGCTTGACAAGCCGAAGGTTGGGGTTCGATCCTCAAAGGAGATAGAAAAAAACGATTTCTGAGCTCAAAAAAACCCCCGGTTGGTGTGCGATACGTCACCCGTAAAATGCCAGTCATAGCCTATTAATTCAATTTGTCCCGTGAAGACCACCCATTCATAGTAAATGCCTGTAATAACAAAGATAATGCGTGAATTTCGTGCTATAGTATATGACGTTGGCGGATCAGCAATCCGCATACAGCGCTTAACCATATGTAGCATGGTAAGCGTCATATAATCCACATCTGAGACATCAGCATCACTATCACCATCTGATATAGCGTTTTTAGGCTGATGCCGAAAAGCCTCGAAAAACGATATTTTGTCTCTTATTTTTATTCGCTCGCCCGACATGCAGATCTAATAATGTTATTAATGTTAAAAGATAGTTTGCATACACCATTTTATTTGTTATGACAGTTGCTCCATTTCATGTTGGTTCAACTGTAATCTGTAATTTGTTTTTTTGCCGTGATTACCTTGGCGGCGCTGCAGTTCACAGTGTTTCAGAGTCGTCAGTTAGTCCTCGTCCGGCCCGGCGTCATGTAAGGTCGGACGAGGAAATCTTTAATAAAAATAAATGAGAATTGTGCTTCAAAAACAAGTTCTTTTGATTTGTGATCTGCTGCTGCATCCTTCCTCCACGCGGCCACGTGACGAACCCGCGACTTGTCGCCTTTTTTTAAAGACGGGGGATGTCGTTGTTTACATAAAAAAAACATGATATGACATTGAAATATTACATTTAAAACATATTTGAACTCAGAACTACTAACAAAACAGTCGGTATTTTTACCACTGCGATGCATTCAAAAAACGATGATCGTTTCGATAGTTTTTTGATGTCGAAACCGATACCTACAGTGAAATAAAGCATTACTCTTTCTTGTATGTTTGCAATATATTTTATGGACTCTACGTAAGAGTTATGGCGATCTTTTATTTGAGGGATATGTTTACGAATATAAAATCTACAGCTGCCTTTTAATTAAAGATCGATTACACGATTAGTAATTAAGAAAAGCACGAAACACATAATAATAAATTTCATGAATTTGATAAATTTAATTTTGTTTAAAATGTAGATTGCGGACTAGATACATCTTAGAATATTCTGAGAATCTATATTCTCAGATAGAATTCTAACGATAATCTCTCATACAACTGGGATGGGCAGCATTTGGAAAACTAAAGTACATTTTTAAAGCGAAAATTCCGCAATGTCTCAAAGCTAAGGCGTTTAACCAATGCATCCTCCCTGTATTAACTTACAGCGCAGAGACGTGGAATCTGACAGCGTCTTATCCATAAAATAAAGGTCGCGCCGCGTGCTATGGAGAGATCCATGCTCGGAGTTTCGCTAAAAGATATAATCCGAAACGAGGAAATACGCAGAAGAACTCAAGTAGTAGATGCTACCCAACGAATAGGTACACTCAAGTGGCAGACATATCTGTCGAAGAGACGACGGTCGATGGGTGAGAAAAGTATTGGAATGGCGCCCAAGAACTGGCAAACGAAGCATTGGCCGACCCCCTGCAAGATGGACTGACGACATAAGAAGAATAGCGGGAGTGACCTGGATGCGGAAGGCGGAGGGTCGAAGAGGATGGAGACTCAAGCGGGAGGCTTACGTTCAACAGGCTGATGACGATGAATTCTCAGGAAAATTCATGATAATTATTTTTCTTCCCATATCCGTTCGATATCTAAAACTTATTGTCACCAAATATAATCAGTATAAATATTCGAGGACATGAATTGTAGCGCTTATGCTGAGCTGAAAAGGGTTGCGGAGGACCGAGAGGAATGGAGATCGAGATGCAAGATTCTGTTGCTGCAAACCAATCCACCGGATTGATACTACGAAGAAGATAATCAGTACTCAGAATTATCAGCTGCAATTGAACATACTTCGTTCTAGAACACATCTGAATCTGAAGGTCCACTTGAAAATATTCTTGGCACATTTGGGATTCTGAGATTTGTGGTTAAACTTATTTTCATATTATAATTAACATTGAATAGATAAGAATTTCATACCTTGTTTTAATATGGATCACATTGAGAACTTTTTAACGTGATGGAAGACTGCAGTTTCGCGATCTATGAAAGCTTCTTTAGTCGCAATGCGCGCAAATGTACTGACGTATAAATGAATATTTACTGCTAAAGAAAACATTTATCAGTAAATATTAATTTACACGCCAGCACGTTTGCGCACATTGGAACTGAAGGAGCTTGTATATATGGCGAAACTGCAGTCTTCCATCATATGAAACAGTGCTCAATGTGATCCATGACGTGTAAATGAATATTAACTGAAAAAGAGAACATTTATAAGTAAGCATTCATTGACACGTCAGCACATTTGTGCACATTGGAACTGAAGAAGCTTTTATAGATCGCGAAACTGCAGTCTTCTATCATGTGAAACATTGATCAATGAGACCCATATTAAAACAAGGTACGAAATTCTTATCTATTTAATATTAAAATGATATATATATATATCTAAAAGTGAATGCTAAAAATATTAATAAAACATAATTATACAGTTTTGCCAAGTATTGTCAGGTGATAAGCCTTCACGTTTTTAAATGTGAAGATGCGTGAAATGTTAGAGATGACTTAAAAAATGATTTCATTTCAAGGCTCTTCGAAAGCTACTTGCTATCATACCGATACAATTCTTGAGGCTTCAACGGTGAGTGTACGGAGGGTGGAGGAAAAGAGGGCAGGGGAGGGGGAACCTGCCCATTGCACCTGCCGACCGGTCGGGTTCCCACGAGTACCTGTGACGTCACTCTCATGTGAGCCTCGACCAAGCCAGTCTAAGACTTCACACATGTATAGATAAGCTCTATTTTCCCTTGAAAGCTGCGTGGCACTTGAAAGCTTTCGGATTTTTACAGAACGATCGGCTGAACTTTGTGATGCGTATGTAGTTTATTGTGCAACAGGGCGAACGATGGAGAAAGAACGAAGCGGTAGGTCTTTTAATTGGAGCGTATGGTCACCACAAATCAAAATCATCAAAAACATGACTCAATAATTAGTAGCGGCATGAAGGAAAAATTGTTTTAATACTTACAATTGCCTCTGTGGTTCATCTTAATACATCAATGCAGCCTTGTAAAAGCTTTTGAAATCAGATGCATATCTGACGTCAATTATTTTGCCTTTTTGGGTAAATCTAAAAACTGCGTGCAGATTGTTGATATACCAACTAAAACCGGGCATTCACGCATTCTTCAATTTTACGTGAACTCACTATGAATGGGTTACGTGACTACTTTCGTACTAATTAATTGTAATTAATAGGCTATGACTGGCATTTTATAAGTAAGGGATCACATTCACAACAACCGAAGATATTGATAGAGCTAGTGTATATATAAATGTAAACTAAATATTTTTGTTTTTTTGTGTTACAGATAAAGGAGAATACAGACAGATAGTGATAGTGATGCTGAAGCCTCATCTATGGATTCTATGACGCTTGTTGCATATGGTTAAGCGCCGCATGTGGAGTGTTGATCCGCCAACGTCATAGACTACAGCCCGAGATTCACGCATCATCCTTATTATTACAGGAATTTACTGCGAATGGGTGGTCTTCACGGGACGACTTTCGTCTACCACCAATTTTAATTAATAGGCTATGACTGGCATTTTACGGGCGAGGGATGAAATTCACACCAACCGGGGGGGTATTATCGAGCTCAGAAATCGATTAAAAATCTTTTTTATTTTTTAATCTCCATCGGAGATCGAAACCACGACCTTTGGCTTGCAAAGCAGACGCTTTGACCATTGAACTATACCCGCCGGCATTATAAAGAGATATAATTGAAAAATAAAATATAATTTACCAAAAATGCAATTAAACCGCGCAATTTATGCAGGCTCATATATAATTTTAGTCTTGAATAAAGTGTTTATTTTTTTATGCACTTTATAGTGTCATAAAACAGGTTCTGACAGTGAGGATATGCCATTTTTGCAAGTGCTATCCATCAATGCATCAACGACGTGCAATATAAATATTTTATGAAGTGCACCCCATCACCTTTTCAAAGAAAATAAACACATTCGGTTTTTCTTCTCAAGTGCCGTAAATTTACATTACACTGTAGCAATTTTAGACATGAAACGTTATTCACAAAATAATATTAAATTCAATGAGTATTCGACGTATACAATTGGAATGAGCAGCATTTTGACAAATATTTTCGAACCGATCGAAAGGGATGGAGACACATGAAGGAGACCTATATTATATTGTTATTATACCCATTGACCTATATTATATCTATATATATATTACAGTGAATGGACAAAGGCCGATGCTATGAAATATTTGGCTATATATGTATTGATATCGAGGCTTTTTGGCACCAGCCGAATACGATCTTTCGTCTCTTATTTTTGTTCACTCGTCGGACACGCATATATAAAAAAGTTATATTTGTGTGTGATTTGTTCCTCATCCCTGCACCACGCATCCCGATCACGATCCCGGCGAAGAGGAGTACCTTTGATATCGGAGATTTCATTTTATATAAGTTTTTAAATTTCATACTTTGTATATTGAATACATCTTTTTTAATCGTATGATATTCAAAAAGTATTTAGTATCAACTCGTCTCCGGTCTTTGGACGTTTCCTTAGCGCTAGAATCCGTTGAACTCCGACGTCACCAGTTAGTTGACGTCGTCATTTCGGGACCGAGACATCGGTTCCGGAACATTGGTGGAATATTCTTTCAGGAATATTCATTTTACAATAATTTTTAGGCAACATACATTTGATCTTAAATAAAAAAGCTTACTCCGCATCCGAGCCATTTAATTTATTATTATTATCATTACTAAGAGTTTATTAAGCTGTTCAGATTGATGACTTTATGGCTGTAAAAAATGATCCACTTTTGCCAACCGCAAAATAATGATGCAGGGCAAAAAACGTAATAAAGTAAATGGTCTACAATGAGAAGAGAAATCATCAAACTCTAATGCCCAGAAGTACTTCATGTATAGAGACTTTTATATAGATGGAGAAATGTTAAGGTAATTAATGATTTCATGGCTTGTTTTTATATATATATATAATTTACCTTTTATATACTTATATCATTGCAATGGCGGCTATAGACGTCATCAGCGCAGAATGGATCAATCGTGTCGCATATTTATGTAAATTTTATGTAATTTTTTTATGTCAACACATACAGGAGAATACCGTCAGATGGTGATAGTGATTCTGAAGTTTCATCTGTGGATTCTATGCCGCTTACCATTGTACACATGTATGAGCGCTGCATGTGAAGTGTTGACCCGCCAACGTCATAGATATTAAAGCCCGACATTCACGCATTATCCTTATTATTACAGGAGTTTACTATGAATGGGTGATCTTCACGGGAAGACTTTCGTCTACCACCAATTTTGATTAATAGGCTATGACTGGCATTTATGGGTGAGGGATCAAATTTACACAAACGTATTAGGGAGCTCAGAAATCGATTTTGTAAATTTCAATTTACATGTAATTATAATCTCCCTCGGTAATCGAATCCACGACCATCGGCTTGCCAAGCAAACGCTTTAAGCACTGAGCTATACCCGCTGGCATAAGTTTGATGCAAAATTTGTTATAGACCGATGACATTTTAATGCGAAATATATTTTATGAGGCATAAATATATGACATGTACTTTGCAAGGAAACCTTCAAACTATTCCCTTACATTGTTTTATTTTTATTTAAAATTTATGGCTGTGTAGAATGTTACTAAATATTATTTTAATACTTTTGCCCTCAGGAACATACAAAGTGATACGCAGTGCCGGTTTTAGGGAATGGCGAAGTGGGTCAGCTGCCCAGGGCGCCATATTAACTAAGGGCGGCCTTACTTCCAACAGGGGGTGTTTTCTGAAGATTTCCCCTCCCATCCAAAAAAAACAAGAGGCGCCAGACTTTTTTTGCCCAGGGCGCCGCAAGGTCTAAAGTCAGCACTGGTGATACGTAATAGACGCATTAAAAATAATATTATACTGCAAACAATGCTTACATAGAAAATGTTGATACTTCAAGATACAGTGAAACTCCGATTGTCCGATCTCTTATAAAAAAATCCCGCATTTACCGTTTATTTTAACCTAGAAAACATATTTTATATTATAAGTATTTCATCACCGAAAACTAGATGCACTTCACGCCCTCAGACTCTTGCTTTGGAGTTCATCAGGAACCATATACAAGTAAGTTCCGAGATAAAACATTAGATGCAGGTCTTGGAACGAGGTATACACAGTGTATACTAAGAAAACGTAGTGGCTGTAATTTGTGGTGGTCATATGCAACCAGACGTGAAACGAACATAGCTCCATAAAGCGATGATCTTTCAGCACAGTGTGAAAAATATTGAATCCATACATTACCAAATACATCGGCTAAAATTTCATGTTTTTCTATAGACTTTTAAACAATGTTACGTAGGTATTTCATTTTATCTTTTAGGCTGTTTAATAATGTTTTTTGCGGTCGTTCAAGGATGCATTGGGACCTATGGCACGTTATAAACAATCAGGGGTCAACAAGAGAGGTTCCGAGAAGGTGCCTCAGTATGCGTTCACTCAAGTGGAAAATTCATACAAGAAAGCCTTAAAAAAGTATGGAGCAGCTTATGATCTCGCATGACTCTGTTATTGAAACCATGGCGATGTCAACGTTCATTACATAATTATCTCTAGTTTAACCTAGAATATCGAAAAAAAAATATGTTAACATTTCACTAGCATTGAAATATTTACTCGACGCACACAAGACTTTGTTTTTAATTGTAGAGGTTTTTCTGAAATGTATTGTAAATAAAAAAGTGTCATTGCCTTCATAATTTTACAGTATAAATGTTTGCTGGGCAAACTAATTATTGATGAAGAGAATTATATGTCTACTTACTAGCTAAGTAGACAGATAATTAGTCTAGTTCTAGTATAACAACGCCTTCCGAATATTTTTAGGTCTGCCGCGATACTGCAGTGCCTCAGGCATGTTGACGGAGGTGCGAGTGGATGGCTTCCATGCCATAATAAGGAATCGTTGCGCTTCTCTTGCTTGGAGTTATTGTATGTAAAATCTTGATTATGGCACTAGTGACTGAATAAATATTTTTTATAATTATTTATTATTATTATCCTTATACTTTTATCGTTGCAGCAATAGCCGCTCTCAAATAAGGCATATTGCTAGCAAATCTATCTCTTACAAGGCATGCACTCGTACTTATTAATTATTTTCTAACACGTCATGTATAATATATTCTAAGGTATAACAATCAGGAGAAGATATTTAGTATAAGTGCATTAATCACTTACCATTATTATTTTGATGCAATAACGTATTAGAGAAAGCCGCTCTTTATCCAGGTACTTAATCAATCAGCAGTTATGACTTACCTAGAAACAATAAGAAAACAACATTATTAGTGAAATATAATCAATAATATTATGAGAAACATGTGTACAAACTTATTGATGAAGTAACTATACATTTATGGATGAATGCAAAAATGCGTGAATATCAGTCTAAGGTCTATGACGTTTGTGGCAAGGGTTCGCGAATTTCGGAATTATAAACATCAAAACGGGTATTTAAAAATACAAAACCGGTATTACAAAAAACAGTGATATGAAATCGTGAAAGTATAATTCTATCTGGCGAACGGTAGATGGATAAATAAGCAAATAATTTTTATAAAAATATGCTAGATTTTTTTTTTATTATTAAAATATGACATTAAGGCAGTTCATTATCACATTTACTGCGTATGACGGCATGGTATTTACAAAGATATTTGTAGGCTAATGTTGCAGCTTTATTCTACTGTTGTAATGTTCCAAATTAACTTACTATATAACTGAATAGGGACCTCGCTTGGTAAAAACCCTCCTTGTCCCGTCCTCTTTTTGGATACCCAGAGGGGGCCCGTTACTAGACGCACGCAAAAAGCTATTTGTTAGCTAAATGCATTCCCGAGATTCTAGGTGCGTCAATTAGATGTCAAATAGACCTCAGTCTTTCTTCGTAGTATCAATCCGGTCGATTGGTTTGCAGCAACAGAATCTTGCATCTCGATCTCCATTCCTCTCGGTCCTCCGCAACCCTTTTCAGCTCAGCATAAGCGCTACAGTTCATGTCCTCGAATACTTGCTGCAAATACTCCCGTCTAGGGCGCCCTATACAGTTTCTACCTTCAACCATCCCCTCCACAATATCGTGAAGAAGACCATCGTGGCGCATGATGTGACCAATCCATCGGGCTCGCCTCTCTGAGATGGTTCTTATTAGTTGCTTATCTTCCTTGATTATTCTGAGAACCTCATTGTTCGTGACGTAGTCTCTCCAGGAAATTCCGAGAATTCTTCTGTACGACCACATCTCAAAGGCCTCTAGTCTTTTTTTATCACTTTTAGATAAGCACCATGTCTCACAGCCGTACATTAAGATGCTTCAAGCAAGTGTTTTGGCAAGTTGCTTGCGGAGCCCTAAAGAAATATTCTTTGACTCAAGAATTTTGGCTTTTTTATTGAAAGCTAGCCTTGCTTGATGTATTCGACTGTTGACTTCTCTTTTTGTTCTGGCATCCCAGGTGATTGTACTTCCAAGGTATACAAATTCTTTTGCATCTTTTAGGGTCACCTCAGTCTAAGGCTGCGAAATTAGTATACTACAGCGAGTCTCGAATTGCCTTCTTTGCTAACCACGAAATACGTGGGAATGGATAAGGAAATTGTAAGGTTGGGAAATGGATTCTGCTGAATGCCACTGAATAACAACATCTGACATATTTGTTTACTAGATATATCATAGTCAATATAATTTGATCAAAAATCTATCAAAAAGGCGTCGCGTTCAGGCGATTAATACAAGAACAACCCAGTCTTGAACGGATCTCCGTGCAAAAGCAGTTCTGCTACAGAAAAGGCCATCTCGGCCTCAATTCGGCAGTTTGTGACGTCCATATGATCCATTCATGTGTGTGGACATGATGTAGTTCCTAATAAATGCATTCGTTGTGATATTTTCTTAAATTATACGACGGCGGGTATAGTTCAATGGTCAAAGCGTTTGCCTTGCAAGCCAAAGGTCGTGGGTCCGATCCCCGATGGCGATTAAAACAATAAAAGATTTTTAATCGATTTCCGAGCTCTAAAAACCTCCGGTCGGTGCTAATTCGATCCCTCACCCATAAAATGCCAGTCATAGCCTATTAATTAAAATTGGAGGTAGACGAAAATCGTCCCGTGAAGACCACCCATTCATAGTAAATTCCTGCAATAAAAAGGACGTAAATCTCGGACTGTAGTCTATAACGTTGGCGAATCAACACTCCACGTGCAGCGCTTAGCCATACGCACCATAATAATGCTGAATAAAATAAAACGTTGGTAAATTCAGAGTGTTAAATCATTTATCCGACAAGTGGTTGATATGGCTTCTCTTTTGTCCGCTCATTGTTGGCTCGGTGGCCCAGTGAATGACTCACGAGTCGTAACAAAGATGGGAACCACCGCACTGTGAAGTCTCTGATGAGGGCGATGCAGCCAGATATCATCAGCTGCAGCAGGCGAGGCATTCAACGTCAAACACAATGACCAACACACGATGTGTTTCGCAAGGAAACGTTCACCAAACAAAATTATATTTATTACAAATTAAGTGGTCAAAAATATCGCTAAATTGCACTGCACACGTCCCTTCCCTTGCTTACTTCCTTACATACCTTCCCAGTTCCGGCTTTAGACCTTGTGACGCCCTGGGCAAAAAAAATCTGGCGCCCCTAGTTTTTTGGGTGGGAAACGAAATCTTTAGAAAAAGCCTCATGTAGGAGTTAAGGCCACCCTCAGCGCCCTTAGTTCATTCGGCGCCCTGGGCAACCGACCCACTTCGCCACCCCCTAAAATCGGCACTGTACCTTCCTTTTGTTACTATATGTCGTATATTATGTATTCTATCTGCTTTCGTAACACATGCGGCTTCATTGGCTTTTAGTGAGATGCCAAGATTCAGAGCCTCGCCATCGTTTTTTTTTTTATGAAATAGCATGCAGGAGAGCACAGCCGGTCAAGACCAGTGCACTTTATGACGCTCAGCCACGGAGGCTGGATGCTGCATGCGGGAAACGTGTGTTGTGTTTGTGTGTGGGTTGGGGAGATTGCAAGTGTATATTTAACTGTTTCGTGAAGAGTTCCAAATTGTAGGAAGGAGAAAATACATACACTGGAAGAGCATTTTACAGCTTACCAGTGGCATTATGGAAGTAGCTTTGGAAACTGCCAGTTCTTGGTCGACAAACATTAACCGTGTATGGATCGGCAAGTGTAAGACGAGTTTGTCGGTTGTGGGTGGGTGCAAGTGGAATAAGTTCTTTAAATTCCGAAGAGCAGCAACCGTGGTAATAACGGTAGAAAAGACTAAGTGAACCAATCTTACGCCTGTGTTCCATTGATTATAGGTTAAACGTAAGAGTGTCATTGTTTATCTAACGAATTGCTCTTCTTTGAACTGAGTCAATAAAGTTGATTCACGATTGAATAATAATTTGATTAATTCCTTGAAAAAAAGTGTTTTTTTGTTGTTGAGAAGACTTAATTTAGTATAACTTAATATCAATTCAGTTAGTTGAGAAGGTGAAGGCAGGAGTCAAATATTTTTTTGTAAGCCGCTCGGTCCGCAAGCCGAAGACCCCATAAATTATCCGGCGGGGAACGGTAGTTGTTATGTGAAAGTATCAAATGAAATCCAAGAGATACTATCGGAGCAACATCGGATCCTAAAACATACCTGACTCATAACAAAGAGGCACCAAATTAGTGTTTTGGATCCAATATATTCAATTAAAGCAGTTCGTCTGGTGGAATATTTTTCTACCCATATCTATTCTATATTTTCCAGACTTCTGAGCCAATTTCCATTGGAAGAAACCAGATCGAGGTCGTAAATGAATATACTTATCTGGGACAAGTAATCCAACTAGGACGAAATAACTTCTAAAAAAAAACGACAACTGAAACGGGTAGAATTTGGAAAAGTTATATAAATTTTTGAAGCGAAAATTCCGCAATATTTAAAAACTAATGCGTTTAACCACTGCATCCTCCCAGTAATAACTTATGGCGCAGAGACGTGGAATCTAACAACAAGTCTTACACATACTATAAAGGTTACTCAACGTGTTATGAAGAGATCCACGAGAGGAGTGTCACTAAATGATAGAATCCGAAACGAGGTTATCAGAAGAAGAATTCAAGTAGTAGAGGCTACCCAACGAATAGGCACACTCAAGTGGCAATGAGCAGGACATATCTGTCGAAGAGACAACGGTCGATGGGGAAGAAAAGAGTGCCGTACAAGAAGCATATGTTCCAGTTAGAGAGCAGACATAATATGATGATGTTAGATGATTCGGAAAACATGTATGTTCCCAGATGGACCTCTCTGTGTGAATAAATATTCTGAGATAAGGTGTAAGGAATGCTAGCTGACAATTATGAGGCGGCAGTTTATTATGACAATGTATTTCAGATATTGAATTAGTTTCCTACAGTCGACAACGGAACTGGTGATACCTGAGGCCACCCTGCGGCTGAACATGTTGAGAAGCGCAACTGAGGAGGACGCAAATGAAAGCCTAGCAGTTTAACAGCGGGCCAACTGAATGTGACTGCGGGGTGGAGTAGACCCTATCACACCTTCTGGATTTTGCGAGTAGCTGCACCCAGGAAGACCTGATGATGGCCGTGAGTAATGCCATCGACGTCGCCAACTTCTGCGACAGGATCTGACCCTGTTGTTTCCAACACGATTATATATATTGAATGATATGCAAAATATAATCCTAAGTGTCCAACTTAAATAATTCAATTATTGCCAGGACTCGACGAAAAGACTATACGCCCAATCACGAATGGTAGTGAAGTACGGTACCAGAGCATTCTTTGTTCGTTCGACTGTATGACAGCAACAATCGTTCCCTGTTACGCAATCACTAGATGTATCATTATTTGTGTCTGTAGCGAGCCAGATAAGATGTGAACCTATAATCTGCTCTCTGGCAGATAACACATCATTCGGACAACTCGATTGAACAACGTAAGCGAATGCTTTCTATTGTAGACAGCATGACGTTTCGTTTTGGAAAGTGACCAACTATATTTTGCATGCATTGCATAAAAGACTAAGCAAGTTAGGCCACCCTCACCGTCCTTACGTCACTCGGCGCCCTAGGCAACCGCTGCACTGCACCAGCCCCTAAAACCGGCACTGTTTATAATGTGGTTTGGCTTAAATACTCCTATATAAATATTTTATGCCTTGTTTTACCATAGATCACACTCATCATCATCATCATCAGCCTGTGTCCGTCCACTGTTAAACGTAGGCCTCCCGCATGAGTCTCCAGGTCACTCCCGCTATTCTTCTTATATCGTCGGTCCATCTTGTAGGGGGTCGGCCAATGCTTCGTTTGCCAGTTCTTGGGCGCCATTCCAATAATTTTCTTCCCCATCGACCGTCGTCTCTTCGACAGATATGTCCTGCCCATTGCCACTTGAGTGTGCCTATTCGTTGGGTAGCATCCACTACTTGAGTTCTTCTGCGTATTTCCTCGTTTCGGATTCTATCTTAGCGACACTCCGAGCATGGATCTCTCCATAGCACGCTGGGTGACTTTTTATTTTATGGGTAAGACTTGCTGTCAGATTCCATGTCTCTGCGCCATAAGTTAATACAGGGAGGATGCATTGGTTAAACGCCTTAGTTTTAAGGCATTGCGGAATTTTCGCTTTAAAAATGTACTTTAGTTTTCCAAATGCTGCCCATCCCAGTTGTATGCGCCTGTCGATTTCTTTTGAGAAGTTATTTCGCCCTAGTTGTATTACTTGTCCCAGATAGGTATAGTCGTTTACAACCTCTATTTCTGTTCCTCCAATGGAAATAGGATCGAAGGTCTGTGAAATATGACTATTAATCATGGCTTTTGTTTTATCCATGTTTATTTTCAGACCAATTTTGTTCGACGCTTCATTGAGGTCGTAGAGCATGTCTTGGAGCTTATCAGGTGATTCGGCTATTAGCACTATGTCATCTGCGAATCGGAGGTGAGAAATGTACTCTCCGTTAATATTTATTCCACATTTTGTCCAGGATAGCAGTTTAAAAATATCTTCTAGGGCGTTTGTGAAGAGTTTTGGAGATATAACATCTCCTTGTCACCCGAGATATTGTCACTTGAGATATAACACCTTTGTTTATAGAAATATTGTTAGTGCTATCATGGAGCTGGACCATCATTGTTGCAGATTTGTATAGAGATTTTATTATCTTCTTCTTCTTCTTCTTCTTCGTGTCAGCGACGTCAAATTATTTTTTTCCCAATATCTGGCAACATCGATAGCTCGTGTGTTGCCCAGCATTAGGTCCTGAGATGTGCAACTTGTTGGGCACATGGAGCAGCATCGTAGGTGTGAGGCGGTCTGCAGGTCTCCACAGTCGCACAATAGTGTCTCTCCCTGCCGAAGCATTCCCCACCGCTCGAGGTTGTCCTTTGTTCTACCAACTCCGGTTCTTAATCTGTTTAGGGATTTCCAGGTCGGCCAGTCAAGGCTCTTGCCAGTTGGGAGGCCTTCCTTTGGAGTAATGAAATCCTCTGGTGCGATTTGTTGCCAGAGTTGGAGTCTCTCATTTTCAGGGCCGGATGTGAGAGGTTGTGTGGATTTCAGAAAGCTGCTTCGAGACTTCAATCTTGGTGTTGGGGGTATCTGATTATACAAGCAGTGGGACGGTTGGTTGATTGCCTTACGCATTTCTTCGGCGCATATGACTTTGCGTCTTATGTTCGGTGGTGCGATACCAGCCAAGGGGTATAGTTTAGAAATGGGTGTTGGTTTGAGGCAGCCTGTGACGACTCTGCATGCATCATTCAGGGCAGTATCCACTTGATTACAGTGGGCTGATCGACCCCACACTGGTGCCGCATATTCTCCGGCTGAGAAACAAAGTGCTAAAGCTGAGGTACGAAGAAGGGGTGGTTGGGCTCCCCAGTGAGTGTTGGTCAGTTTGCGGATGAGGTTGTTCCTTGTTGCAACTTTCTGTTTGGTGTTGCTGCAATGACGCCTGAAGGTGAGGGTGCGATCTAGAGTGACTCCGAGGTATTTTGGATGGTCGCTATGTTCCAGTACTCTACCTTCCCACGTGACACGAAGCTTTCTGTTAGCTTCCCTGTTCCTAAGGTGGAAACAGCAGACTTGTGTCTTTGATGGGTTAGGTTTGAGATGGTTGGTTTCGTAGTAATGGGACATCTCGTTGAGTCCCTGGCTTAGGATGTCCTCAACTTCTTCAAACGTTACTGCTTGTGCTGCCAAACCTAAGTCATCCGCATATATGAAAGATTTTGTGTCTTTGGGGGTGGGTTGGTCGTTTGTATATATATTAAATAGTATAGGAGCAAGTACACTGCCTTGTGGTAAGCCGTTCTTTTGGTTACGCCATCGGCTGGTTTTCCCTGAAAATCCACAGCGAATCTCCTGTTATGCAGCATAGCCGCGATCATCTGCACTAGCGAGAAGTCACCTGTCATTCTGTACAATTTACTGAGGAGTGTGCTGTACGACACTGTATCGTATGCAGCGGTTAGGTCGACGAATACCACTCCGGTCACTTTCCTGAGTTCGAAACCGTTTTACTTGCCCAGTGCATGACTTTCCGGGTCGGAAGCCCGCCTGCTGGGGTATCATTTTAGGATTTAGGATAGCGACATTTTATTATCTCTATATACCGATAGTCTATTTTGCAGCGTTGTAGTGAATCTAGCACTGCCCAAGTCTCGATTGAGTCAAATGCCTTTTCATAGTCTACAAAGGCGAGGCAGAGTGGCTGATTATATTCTTCGGTTTTCTGAATGATTTGTCTTAGCGTGTGGATATGATCAATTGTACTAAAGCCTTTCCTAAACCCAGCTTGCTCTCGAGGTTGGAATTTATCAAATCGACCCGTCAGCCTGTTTGTTAAAATTCTGGAGAATACTTTATACACATGGGAAAGAAGGGAAATGGGTCGGTAGTTTTTGAGCAGTGATTTATCCCCTTTTTTGTGGAACAATATCACAATACTCGTACTCCATGTCGCCGGGGTTTCTCCATGTTCTATTACCTTGTTGAATAGTTTTTTAAGCTCTTTCAACAGAGGGGTTCCTCCTACTTTCAGAAGCTCAGATGTAATTCCGTCAGATCACACTAAGCACTGTTTAATCATTTGTTGCATTACCGCAGATTTGCCCTCAAATGAAGGGTTCATCAGTTCTAACGTGTATAAGCTATGGTTTGACTAGTAAGGAATAATGTGGTGAAAGAGTGCACAAGGCAGCTTTCCATCATATAGTCGGTCAAGACAGTGCCGCTTTTAGGGGGTGGCAAAGTGGTTCGGTGCCCCAGGGCGTCAAATGAGCTAGGGGCGCCGAAGGCAAGCAAACTGATTAGACATTTTTAAAATATAAACAATATGGGGCGCCCGAAAAAAATACCCTAGAGCGCCGCAGAGCTTAAAAAGCCGGTACCGGGTAAAGAGAAAAAGATGGAAATGAAAAACATATTTTTCAGACGATATTTATCAATTGCGAATATTGGCACTTCACCAAAAGCAAATTCAGCCGAGTAATGGGTTTTGAAAGCAAAATCGGAACATTTATTTTGGAAGCCAAATCGTGGGTTCGATCCCCGACGGAGATTGCACTTTTTAATCGATTTCTGAGCTCTAAAATACCCCGGGTGGTGTGAATTTGATCCATCACCCGTAAAATGTCAGTCATAGCCTATCAATTAAAATTGGTGGTAGACGAAAGTCGTCCCGTGAAGACCACCCATTCATAGTAAATTCCTGTAATAATAAAGGATGATGCGTGAATCTCGGGCTGCAGTCTATGACGTTGGCGGATCAACACTCCACATGCAGCGTTTAGCCATATACACCATGGTAAGCGTCATAGAATTCCACAGGTGAGACTTCAGAATTACTATCACCATCTGTCGGTATTCTCCTGTATGTGTTTACATAAAAAAAATTTAAAAACATAAAATACTGAGTACAATGTTTTGACTTGTTGAAAGAATGAATGGCAGTTTTTAATTCGATTAATGGGCAGTAATTATTTAATGATTATTTATATTTATTTATAAACCCTGAAAAGGTAAGTAAAAAATAATCATTTGGTAGTAGAAAAGTATCAATCGGTAGTAGAAAAATAATGAATTGTCAATTAATGAATGGTAATAAATAAAAGGTTAGGTTTCCATTTTATTGGTTTATTATTCATTAATTTTAGATAAAGTTTTACCAATATTGAATATGGCACTGCCACTTTAATCTTATAACTGACCGCAATCGTACTGTCACAGTGGATACTGTCAATTTATTTACTCTACTGCTGATGAATTTTATTCACTGCCAATTGATTTAACTTACTGCCAAAACCTTGAATTAGTTACTCGAATAAAGAACATACAGGACATGAAAATATACGTTATTTTTTTATTTTAAATATATTTGCGCCTACTGGGAACAGAATTATAAAAACATGTCTATCGATGTGCTGGGAATAGCACAGCATAGCACCGCACACCTTGAACGTTATCTTGATCAAGTTAAATTTATTACTTGAGAATCTTTTCTCAGCAAACGACTCTATTAAAAAATATTAAAACGTACGATCTCGGTGTGTGATTTAATATACACCTGCCCGAGTGTGGAATTGTTTATGTTATCATCATTATTTCTGATAAACGTAAGTTATAACAATCGTAAATGGCACAAAATTCCGTGTGACAAATGTGTTTCTTCAATCACGTCTCACGCATAAGAGCGTGAGTTGGTTGCTTGGCGCGAACATCTCACACGCAAATGTGCGTGAATTTTTAAATATATCGTACTTCTCTCTTCGTAGTATCAATCCAGTGGATTGGTTTGCAGCAACAGAATCTTGCACCTCGATCTCCATTCCTCTCGGTCCTCCGCAACCCTCATCAGCTCAGCATAGGAGGTACAATTCATGTTCTCGAACACTTGCTGCAAATACTCCCGTCTACGGGCGCCCTCTAAAGTTTCTACCCTCAACAAAATCTTACATTCAAACATAAATTTAATGTAATATTTAATGGTATTTATTATATGTCATATTAACGTTAGGAACTGATGACGCCGTCATTGAAAGCGAGACTGCGGTCTTCCAGCATGATTAATCAGTGCTCAGTATAAAGCATGTTTAAATAATGTACGAAAGATGTATCAATTTAATACGTGATAGTGATTTTACCTCAACTAAAATAGGAGGTGCATCTGATAAACAATGGTACCTTCACGTCTAATCTACAATCCATTGAACTCAAACGTTCAGGCGGTTTGACCTTTTATGTAACTTATATCAGGACTTTACTAAGCTATCTCAATTGATCCTGCCTGCAACTATTCATCATTTTCACACAAATTGTTATTACTTTAAAAAATTAAGTAATTGCAGCTTTTGGGTTAAGCCGTGTGTGACCAATTTATTCTACTCTCCGATATTTCACAAATCATCAATCCTGAAGATGACCCCTGCAATGGCGGTCGAAATATCGGACAGATTAAGGGATTCGCTACACATAGCTCAACCCAAAAACCACAACTTCAAACCAGGTTTTAAAAAACTATTTTTTTTATATATGACATTTTATGCTTAGAACAAAAATATATAATTCTGTAAATATTATACATTTGGTTTATATTCTGAACAACATATTGTTTGTTATTAGTTAAAAAGTGTTTTGCATTGAATGCTGTAATGGGTAATTAGTAATTGTCCTTTTAAATTTCAATTAACGATGTTTACGATAGATATGAATAAATAATTCGCTATATTTCATGCAAAATTAATTGATTACCTATACACATGGAAATAAATAAAAAATACGTAATGCGCAACAGCTGTTTAATATATTTTTTTGAATTTATTGAAATGTTGTTCTGACGACCGTGCGAGCGAGACGTCGATGTCAACAAGTGTGGCGCAAGCGGAGGAAAACTCGAGACGGGGGAACGAGATGAAAATAGCGACGGAAGATGTCGGAGATACAGTTAGAGCGAGATGTCGCGGCGATGGAGGGTTCCCATTGGCTGGATTTCCGGCCACGCCCCGCGATAACAGTCCAACGGAAAAGACAAGCGTGGGTTCGATACCATACACAAAACCTTCGTTTCTCGATACTCAATTGAGCTGTTCATATGAATTTCGAATTTTCAATTTTTCAATCTTTTTTACTTTTATTCTGAATGCTATAGATAGAGCAATAGACTAGATTGGTCAGTTATGCAGAATTGGTAAGTACGTACACGGGCGGTGTGCCTAGAGTGAACAGAGTTTGAAATGAGCATATTCGGGGTTCGGGGTACAAGGGAAAACCGCCTAAGATGGTATGGGCATGTGACACGGAGAGATGAGGACCACACGGTGAAGAAAGCCCTCAACATACCCACGCTGAGAAGAAGACCTGGAAGACCACAGGCAACCTGAACTGCAACTGTAAACATGGATCTGAAAACCCTGGGTTTGACCGAGAATGCAACGCAGGACAGACAGACATGGCGAATGTGCACAAGGAGATCCGACCCCAGATGATGGGAAATGGCTAGGATAAATAAGGTAAGTAAGTACACCGATACCTTTTTTAGATTACTTTTTTGTATGTAATTTCGTTTTTACGCGATTTTTTTGGATGCCTCCCTTACTTTTTTACGAGATTTAGTTGGTGCATTTTAAACCGATTTTTTATTGTTAGAACCGATTGTAAGAGAGTTCAACCGGTCGAGAGCAGTGCACTCTATGACGTTCAACCAGGGTGGCTGGACGCTGCATGCG
Source organism: Glossosoma conforme (assembly GCA_022606575.1). Taxonomy (NCBI): domain Eukaryota; kingdom Metazoa; phylum Arthropoda; class Insecta; order Trichoptera; family Glossosomatidae; genus Glossosoma; species Glossosoma conforme. Next base: position 700,514 of record JAGTXR010000007.1, read on the forward strand.
GGAAACATTTGTTGTATTAGTGTTTGTGTGTGATTGGAGTGATTGGGGTGATTGCACGTGTGTATTTATCCGTTTCTTGAAGGAGATTCTTATTGTAAGAAGGGGGAAACACAGACGCTGGAAGAGCATTCCAAAGCTTACCGGTAGTATTTAGGAAGTAACTTTAGAAACTTCCAGTTCTTGGTCGACACACATAAATGTGTATGGATGTTCAGAGTATTTATAAATGAAAATTTGGCATCCCTATTTAACTTAAATTAACATTAACAAAAATACTTAAAGTAACATATCTAGTGTTTATACTCAAAATATGTAATACCTTCTATTCCTTAATATTGTCGTGCCTTCAAATACCTAGCTAAAAATAATTTGTATCTACTTATTCGTTAAGGATAAGTTTGGTAGGTATAAACATAATCATAAAAGGAGTGCACACAATCCTAAGAAGCGGTTCAATCCTAAATAACTACAATCAAGGACCGTTTTATGAAAAATCACCGCAAACACTATAGAAAAAAAACCTTTACAAATCAAAAAAACGTGGATTATATGATGTCAAATGTATTTCGTATGCGGTCGATCTATTCTCTTTAAAAACCTGAAACATAGGTATAAAAAATATTTTTAAAAATCATTGTTAACAGGGCTTGCTAATTACTCAACTTGCACAAAAGATTTCCGCCTTTTTTTACTGATAAATCAAAATAAGTTTCGCCTTCGGATCTAATACCTACCATTGTGGCCAATGAATGAACCAACAATAATGAATGGCCAGCGGATACAGGGTGCTCGTTAATTGCAAAGATTGCGGCGTCCCGAGCATAATCGAACAAACGCATTAAATCAACCTGTTGGTTTACCTACCGGTTGATTTGTGCTCCTAGATCTATGTACCTAGATAGCTACCTACATAGATTATTTTAAACGACTAAAGATAAAGAAAAAAAATGTACTCGATTGGTTTTATTTAAACTGCATTTTCTTATATTGATACATACCTAAGTATGCGAGCTAATGAAGGGATATTTAAATGGTTATATTCATAGAAAAGCAATGATTTAATGATTACATACTTAATACAAAGATCATGCTAAATGTTAACAAGGTGTAATTACATTGCAATGATTTATACTTGTTTAAACAAGTAATTATGTAAATTATATTATTTACAACTGTAAATGCAAATAATAACATAAAATATAGTTCATTTTCTATATAAATCACCAGTACCGGCTTTAGACCCAACGGCGAACTGGGGCATTTTTTTCTTGCGACCTTAAATTGTTCATATTAAAAAAATGTAAGCATGATTGGTTGCCCTCGGCGCCCCTAGCTTATTCGACGCCCTGGGGCGCCGACCCAATTCACCACCCCCTAAAATCGGCACTGTAAATCACTGCAAAAAGAGCATAGGTAATGTGTACCTAGTATTTATAACTTCAGATGTATGATTCATTCATATTATATATTTTAATATAATAGTCTGTAGACATTAAAATATATTTACTTATACTGTTTTAAGTAATAAACTAATAAAGGTTTATAAAAATATTCAACATACTCGTATTTCATAATCATTATTGCAAATACCATCTTAAAGATAATAAAACATTTCTTTCCTTAACTGATCATTTAAAAACATTACAATTGTTTTAATGAAAACATATACATATAAGGACTTATTTAAACAAAAAATAAACCACATTACAAAAAAAAAATAATGATTAAATCAGTTTGACAGCAATGCAAGCAAAAAGCTAAAATATTACGAATCAAAAAAGTAAAGCGCGATGTCGTTCACATAAAAAATATAAAACTCCAGTCTCTTTGAAGGCAGAAATGCTATAAATAAAACATATGAAATTATATTCCTTAATTGGTCTTCATTTACGCGGAATAATTCGATATACGAAGCAAACAAACTGAATTTACTATTCAGTTTTCACCCTCCAGATAGTCATTGTCATAAACAGGTTAGGATGAATTTTATGAAGAATGAATGTTTATTGCTAATATATAATTGTTAAGGACGAACAAGCCGATGTTATATTCATTGCGATGCTTATTGTGGCGCCACTCTATGTCGGACATTACTGTTGATACGTCGAACGTCGTACCGGTCGGTCGTTTTAGTCATGCCCGTCGTTCTTTGAATCGGTCTGGTTGTCGTTTTTTGTCGGACCGGTCGCTGTTTTTGTCCGGCCAGGTCTCTTATGCACTCATTATTGGCTCTGTACCGGTTAATCGGCGCGGGAACAACACATCCGGCCGGGAAAAGCTCTCCGAGTGTGTTAGGTAACGAGTTGCGCAATGTGCTTTCACGAACGCGCGCGCATAAGCCAACACGGGACGACGTTCCAAACGTTTGAATTCAAATTCCGTGTATTTTATTTTCGAACCCTTTTATGTTTTCTCAATAATTTTGTAGCTCGGTTTCAAAGCGTTATTTTGTATTGTAAAACATTTCTAAAATGTACAACACTTGACTTTTGAATAGGTCCACGTACATAGATATAGGTATAACGCAAAAATGACTGATGACATGAGGGTTATCTCAGTTTCAAAGCTTTATTTTTACTGCAAACCCTTTCGAGAATATACAACAATTAGCTATTAAATAGATTTACGTAAATGTATGTAGAGGTAACGCAAAAATGACCAAAGACATCGGGCATATAACGAAGTTGGATGGGAGGCAAATTGGGAACACCTCTTGTTTTTGATTACGAGAATGTTGATCTGCAGCCTAGAATGAAAGTATTCATGCTTTCGGAGCATTGGATTTTGTATCCAATGCTCCGAATCACATATTTAACCTGTTCGCGTCGGTACCCGATATATGCCGTGTAAGATTCCCCTACCGATGACATCGGTAGCCGTGATATATCGTTTTGCTACTTTCTTAGAATAATTTTTTATGCATCATCTAATATCTAAAGGATACAAGAACCAATGTGATATATGAAAATCGACCAGATAAGTACATTTATGCTTCAAATACTAGTCTTATAATTGACAGTATAATTTGTATTTCACCGAGCCGTAATGAAAGGGTTAAATATGCATCGAGAAAAGCATCTAAAAATATTAGATAATGTTCATAATGTTCATAAAAAGACTTTTAAGACCCAATCACTTTTCACAATTCCTTCTCCTCCAAAATAATCACAAAAACAGGTTAAAAAAATAGCCTCTTGAAGTAGTTTCCCTCCTTAAAACATTGTAGATTTTTCGCTTTAAAAATGTACTTTCGAGTAAGATTTCCAAATGCTGCCCATCCCAGTTATATGTTCGGCTAAAAGATTAGTTCATGAACATAAATGTCTCAGAATAAGTTGGTCGGGTAGACATTAAGATGTCGGTGCCTAGTCGAGAGGAAATTGTCTACCCATCTACCGCACGCAAGCCTTGGCTTCGAAGCCCAACTGTCATACGAATGGTCTCGAGCAGAACTTTACGAGCCGAGAAAGACCGTCCTGTCATATATCCTTCTTTATTTAACCGGCCTTTTCTACGATAAAACCCAGCCGCACTTTAGAGGCGTCTTCAAACGAATAATATTCATGCGAATACGATTAAGATCCTCCAATAAGTATTGATATCAGCTTGATATTACTCCTTAAGGCTAATGCCGTAAAGCCTCGAAAAACGATATTTTGTATCTTATTTTGCTCGCTTTACATGCACATATAATGTTTTTAATCGTATAATGTTGCACGGCGCTTGCATGCGCCACTGTCTTATTTAGTGCGTTGGCAGTAGACACGCGCCCGCCATCGTTATAGGAGCGCCTAAGGACGTCCCTATAACGGGCGACGTTATTGACGAATAAACGAGTAATATGTGAAACAGAAACAAGTGTTTGTATTGTGAACCTGATCCTGCATCCTTCATCCAGTTAATCGATGTCAATGGCAAAGGAGGATGTCAGTGTGTACTATAAAGCCTCACACACTGCGTGCAAGTTAGTCGTAGAGTCGTAATTGATTGATATTTGTATGAAGGTTTCGTACTATTTGATTCATTTTTTAAAGCGCTGTCAAGATTCTGTTCTTTTATATATATATTGAGGCTGTGAGACATGGTGCGTATCCAAAAGTGATACAAAAAGACTAGAGGCCTTTGACATGTGGTCATAGAGAAGAATTCTCGGAATTTCCTGGAGAGACCACGTCACGAACAATGAGGTTCTCAGGATAATCAAGGAAGATAGGCATCTAGTAAGAACCATCTCAGAAAGGCGAGCCCGATGGATCAGTCACATCATGCGCCACGATGGTCTTCTTCACGACATTGTGGAGGGGATGGTTGATTGTAAAAACTGTAAAGGGCGCTTTATACGGGAGTATTTGCAGCAAGTGTTCGAGGACATGAGTTGTAGCTCTTATGCTGAGATAAAGAGAGTTGCAGAAGATCGGGAAGAATAGAGATCGAGATACAAGATTTTCTTGCTGCAACCAATCCACCGGATTCATACAAGAAGAATATATTCTGGTTAAATTTATTTTTAACTTTAGTGTGCGCATTCAGAATAATTAATTAAGCTAGGCAATAAAAATAATGAAGGAGTGTTCATAAATCTGTCGGATTTTACATAAAAGTTGAAGATCTTTTATGTGCAGAGGCCGGAGCCGACAGTGGATGTGAAAAAATCAATTATTTTCGGTTCCGAGCCGAATGAGTCGTAAACGAGACATTCGAACAGGCCGCTCCGATTTCAAACGTGATTTAGTTCACATAATATTCCACTGGCGCTAGCAGCGGCGGCGCGAGAGACGGCATCATCACAGATAAATGAGCCGCCCTGTTAGAACCATTCAGAACTCTCATCACCGCGAAGCGAGAGATGGCTATCCAATATCAATCAATACGCGCAGCCAAGAAGCCATAATGCAATGTTGCCAATATTTAAAAAAAAAAAAAAAATATATCGGAATCGATTTGCAAGTACGATAATACAGAAGTTAATAACAAAATAACAGAAAGTGGAAGATAAATATATTACACAAAGAACACACATAACGAGCATTTTATTTATGTAAGCACATACAGGAGAATACCGAGATAGTGATAATAATTCTGAAGTCTCATCTGTGGAATTCTATGACGCTTACCATGGTGTACAGGCCTGTATATGTCTGAACGCTGCATGTGGAGTGTTGATCCGCCCGATATTCACGCATCATCTTTTATTATTACAGGAATTTACTATGGGTGGTCTTCATGGCACACCTTTCTTCTACCACCAATTTTAATTAATAGGCTATGACTGGCATTTTACGGGTGATGGATCAAATTCACACCAACCGGGGGTATTTCAGGACTGGATTAAGAATCCTTTTTTTATTATATTTTAATCTTCGTCGAGGATCGAACCCACGATCTTTGGCTTGCAAAGACAACAACTCTTTATTTAATAACTTATTCGTTGAACCTAAGATATATTTTTAAAGAAAAAAAATAAGAAACGTGTCAAAAATAAACCTTTTGACTTCTAACGTCTCCAAAGTATACAATTTTTCATATTTGTTATCAAATCTTAAGTAGCGAGTCTCCGTAAAAATGAATTATGCGTGAATGTATATGACGTCGGCGGATCAATCAATCAATGGCAAGCTTCATTCATATATGAGAGTTTTTCATCACCACGTGTCAGTAGTCTATTGCACATGCAGACTAGGGCGTATTTTCGCACAAATTGCAGCCACTGTTTGTCAGCTTCAATGCCCATATCCATGAATTAAGTGGCGGTAATTTGTGGTGACCATATATACCCGCTTGGTGAAAACCCTCCCTGTCCCGTCCTGTTTTTGGAGACCCAGATGGGGAACCCGTTACTGGACGAACGCAAAAAGACCATATGTACCAGAAATTGAACATGTGAAGAAAAAAAAAAGAATGGTAGAAGAATGTAATATTATTTTAGATTGTGCACCGCACAATCCGAACAGAATCCGAAACGAGGAAATACGTAAAAGAACTCAAGTAGTGGATGCTACCCAACGAATAGGCACACTCAAGTGGCAATGGGCAGGACATATCTGTCAAAGAGACTAGGGTCGATGGGGAAGAAAAGTATTGGAATGGGACCCAAGAACTGGCAAACGAAGCATTGGCCGACCCCCTACAAGGTGGACTGACGATATAAGAAGAATAGCGGGAGTGACCTGGATGCGGAAGGCGGAGGATCGAAGAGAATGGAGACTCGTGCGGGAGGCCTACGTTCAACAGTGGGCGGACACAGGCTGATGATGATGATGATGATGTTCACCGCAGCTTTGGTACTTATTCGCATTGCTATTATACATGTCTTTAAACTTTGTATTAATTCCATGGAGCCTGCTCAGACAAATCGAATCCTCAAAGCTGGTCTCCGAATAGCACCAATTACCCCCCGGGCGGCCATTTGTAGTCCGACTAAGAACTTGATTAAATCGCACGAAACTCACCGCGGTAAGCAGATCAATCGGCACACCGCTAACTAGTCTATTGCGAATGAACATACTTGTATACGAGTACCTGTCCAGGTGCAAAACTCGAAACTAGGGTTGAAAACTTTTTCTGGGACAATTCTGGGACAAATAATGAAAATGCATAAAAAAAAAAAAATTTTTTTTTACATTTTTTATTGTTTAACAGATCTCTATTTAACGGATTTTGGATACAACGGACAAAAGTTTGGTTAAATGTTATTATTATATTAGTATTTGTATAGCGCTCTTTTATGACCGAATGATTATTCCAAAAGCGCTTCTTTGCCTCTCTTGAGTAAAAAGGTGGGTCTTGAGTCTGCTTCTGAAGGATGCCTCCGCTTTAAGCTCTCTTATGCTTTCCGGTAGCGAGTTCCAGGCTATTGGTGCAGCGTAGCTGAAAGCCCGATTGCCAAAGACCGTGCTAGGACTACCTCCCGTCAGCTGTAGGGTGCTTCTATTTGCTCTAGCCGATCTGAGTGTCTCTCCACGCGCGCTTATCTCTGAAAGCTTGATAAGTTCTGTCAAATAGCCCGGTGCAGTTCCGTTGAGTGCCTTGTAAGCTAAGAGGCATAATTTGTACTGAATTCTAGCCGAAACTCTCAACCAATGCAGTCGTGCAATGCAAATGTTGACATCAGCTTGATTGACCGGTACCGAAAACCTCGATATACAATCTTTCGTCTCTTATTTTCGTTCGCTCATCGGACACGCATGTGTTGTCATTTTGTAATGCCGTTAGGAGGACTAGTTTTATAGATCGCCACTTGCGGCGCTGGGTGTCACCGACCACGGCGCCCGGTGCTCAGTCAGAAGTGTGCCGACCGCGACGAGGTCATATTATGGCAGACCCGGCATGTTATACCGCTACGGCCGGAAGTTTGTAAAGTTTATCGTAAAAATATTTATGTTTCTGGAAAAGTCTGTCTTGTTCTTCTGCTCCTCATCCTGCCACCACGTTATTCAAAAACTAACATAGGAGGATTTTAATGTTAAAAACGGCCTGTAAATATTATACGTGTTCAGATTTAAGTGACGCTTAAAATAATCTTTTTTTTCTGCAATCAGCAATTCTATCGCAAACGAGTCTAAATTTATAAAAATTGCACATAATTCACGTGATTCAATGTGAAGTCGCATATTTTTGCGATTCCGCCTTTAATAAGATGGATATCCATCGATCTAATGCAGAAGGAAAGTTTCAAGAAAAATGGAATAGTATTTCAAAAATTCCGGACAATTTAGCATTCATCCGTGATACGGAATAGTGATTCAATTCCGGGACAATCCCAGACAATCCGGGACAGTTGGCAACCCTATTCGTAACTTGTTGCTGCATGCAAAAAAACCACACATAATTTATTTAATTTTTTATTCGCGATGATTTCAGTAGATTGACATCCATATGCAGAGTCATTCCTTGGCTTAAGGTAACCAACTTAAGAACAGTTTACAGAGACATTTCTTAAGTTAAAGCAAACTACAATAGCTTTTTTTATGTAAACACATCCAGGAGGATACAGACAGATGGTGATAATAGTTCTGAAGTCTCATCTGTGGAATTCTTTGACGCTTACCATAGTGCAAATGGCTAAGCGCTGCATGTGGAGTGATGATCCACCAACATCATAGACTACAGCCCGAGATTCACGCATCATCCTTATTATTACAGGAATTTACAATGAATGGGTGATCCCCGACGGAGATTAAAAAAAAAGGATTTTGAATCAATATCTGAGCTCTAATACCCCCGGTTGACGTGAATTTGATGCCTCACCCGTAAAATGCCAGTCATAGCCTATTATTAAAAATTGGTGGCAGACGAAAGTCGTCCCGTGAACCACCCATTGATTGTAAATTCCTATAATAATAAAAGATGATGCGTGAATCTCGGGCTGTAGTCTATGACGTTGGCGGATCAACACATAAGCGTCGTAGAATTCCAGATGAGTTCAAAATTACTATCACCATCTCTTGGTATTGTCCTGTATGTGTTTATATAAAGAAAAAATACTCCGGTTAGCGGACGTGACATTCAGGCACCAAATGCCCCGTGCATCAGACATCCAGTGCACCCGATGAGTCGTTAAACGAAATGTCTGGGAACGAAATGCGGCGGAAACATTAGAGATAGATCAAATTTGAACGTTAAAACTGAACATGGCATACACAACGGCGAACTGTAAAATTTAGCATCGAGTCATCTCTGGCGTGGCTAATACATGTTTTCCATTATTGGTAGTTAGGATGTCATAAATGATTAAGTGCTCCGCTCCTAATGATACTTATTATCGGCTGTACTCCGTGCCCGTGCCCATGTACAATGATCATGTACTACAAGCATCTGCAACACAGCTTCTCAAAGTAATGTCTACAATTCATTGTCGTCGTTTCAAAGAAAGCATACTTCTACATTAAAAAAAGCTCGAGAGCTACTGCCGCTAGTCGAGTGGCCCACTCCCACTCTCTTCCCTCTTCCTTCACAGTGAAGTATGAAAGAGTGAGATGTGAATATAGTGACGCGCTTCCTGCACATCGTCGAGACCCACTCATAGCGCGAATTTGTTTCCTATGTTCACAAAATTCCTCCCATAAGCCCGATAAAATCTGATTATTATTAATATTATTTTTAAAGCCTTTCGCATCGGTTGTTGGCATATGACGTCAAATATGCCCCAACCGTTGACATCGGTTAACGTGATATATCGTTTTGCTACTTTCAGTACACATTGTGACATCTACGGTAGGAAATTGGAAGTGAATTCCATTTATCAACCTACATGTATTATTTACAGGAATCTGTAAAGCGTGTAAATAAATATCGTTAGGTTTCGTCACGGGAGCGATTTTTCTGTAAACCACATGTGTCAATTCCGCCACATGTGTGGAGTTAAATAATGAACGTTTGTTAAATATAATAGTTTTTTATGCATCATCTGATAGCTAAAAGATACAAGAACCAATGAGATATATGAACATAGATCAGATAAGTAAATTTATGCTTCAAATATGTACAAGTTTTAAGCAAAAAAATATATTTAAAAAATTGACGCCGTATTGACAGTATAATTTGTATTCCACCGAGCCGTAACGAAAGGGTTTAAAGTTGTTTTTTTTCTTTCTTATTTTGATTTCGAGCTCATTGGATACTAGCCTATTTTTGAGGCAATGAACACCATATATGTTCAGACATCTCTTGGTCTCTAGTTCTTTGGGAAACAATGTCCCCCGCCATGTCTACACTAGTACAGGCTACCCATGCAATAAAGCTACTAATTGTGTTGTAATAATTGCCATGCGAGTATAATTTCATGTTACGTAATTTCTTCGTGCGTACCCCCTCCCCTCGCCGCTCGTGGCTACCTCTCTCCTCCCACAAGATTAAGCCTAATTCATCTATCATAGGATAAAACACGGTATATATTATGTAACATAAATATTAAACGTTTGATATATATTGATATCAGCTTGATGTAGCTCTTTTAGGCTGATGCCGTAAAAACTCGAAAAAGATTCAGTGCTAGTGTTGATGAAGGCGAAATGTCGGAAGTTTGATTTTGTGACAATAATTCCGTGTTATTTGTGGGTCAACCATGATTTACTTATGACAGGGTTTTTGTTGTTACAAGTCAACTATTTGCATTGAGTCTCCTAACGCTTGCTCTGGGTGTGAGGTCATTGACACCAAATGTGTCAATACATTTACAGGGCCACACTTATATGTAAATCCTTCAATAATTAATTAAAATGTAAAATATTTGTAATGTTATTGAAGGAAATAAATAATTGAAATGGAAAATATTATGAAAAACGATAATTTGGCTCTTATTTTTGTTCGATCGCCTGACATGCACATCGAATAATGTTAGTTTTAATTAAATAATATTACACGGCGTTTGCATACGCCGCTTTATTTGTTATGAAAGTTGCTCCATTTTATGTTGGTGCAAGTGTCATCTTTAATTTGCTTTTTTGGCGCGGATTGTCTTGGTGGCGCTGGATGACCTGAACCGGTCCATTCTAAGCAATGGCTTAACTCTAAACGTACTGTCAATTATATAGTTAAATGACGTACATGTATTGACTATAAGATTATCCTTTAAACGCCCAGTGTACCCATACGGGACCGCAAATTTGCGTCGTTCGATGCCCTAGCAGGCCAATGTTTGCAATGTTTCGTCGCACAATAGATTCTTCCATGAACTTACTTTAATACAATTATTACAAATTAATGTAATCCGATTGTGAAATGAACCATAAGCACTTTCTGTATGTGACCATAGGGCATTGAACGAGGCAAATCTACGGTCCCTTAAGGAAGCGACTGGGCGTTTATTATTAATACACACATATTCAAATAATTTATTTGAGTAGTCAATATAGTTGAATACAAATAAATATCACAGAAAAATAAATGTGAAATAAATCCTTAATTAAAAGATTATTATATTGAAATCAATTCGTCCTTCACTGAGCTTGTGTAACACACTAAATCCAGTTTCATTCTATTGCGTTTTATATTTGAAAATTCGCTGAGAGAAAGTGACGCGGTTATAAAATGTCAAAAAATCGTGAGCAGTGTTTCAGATTAGAGCCGAAGAACGCTTGTTCGCTTTATGAATGAGTTGACGGCAGGAAGTGATCAGTTGATGTTGCATCTGTGTGCGTGAGAACACGTGTACGTGTGCTTTGTGAACACAACAGTTTGCAACAGTGTTGGTGCAACGTGTGAGCATAAGATATGCATAGTGTTTCAATTCAATGAAAGAATATCATCATTAGCAACAGCCTGTGTCCGTCCACTGTTGAACGTAGGCCTCCTGCATGAGTCTCCATCCTCTTAGATCTTCCGCATCAGGGAGTCGGCCAAAGCTCCGTTTGCCAGTTCTTGGACGCCACTCTAGCACTTTTCTTACCCATCGACCATCATATCAATTGCTACTTGAGTGGGCTTATTCGTTGGATAGCCTCCACTATTTGAGTTCTTCTTTGTATTTGTTCATTTCGGATTCTATCCTTTGGAGACACTGCGATCATAGATCTCTTCATGGCACGTTGATTGACCTTTATTTCATGGGCAAGGCTTGCTGTTAGATTCCACGTCTCTTCTTTATAAGCTGATACTGGGCAGATTTCTCGTTCGCCATGTGTGAGCTGGCGGGCGAAGCGAGGGGAAGATCCATCACGTACGGCTGGCAAGTCAAGACTGAGCTCCGCAGGCAGCTCGCTAGGGAAAATATTTGGAGTGGGGGAACCAAGGTACACTACAAAATCACGGGATTCACCATAACAGCGCTTTTCAGGACTGTGGCGCCATGGGAATCTTATATTAACTACTATTAGCCACACCGTCTCTCTTTCACAAATGTGTTCGACGACTTACTAAATAAACAGCTCAGTTGACTATTGACAGTGACAGATTGAAGAAGGCTAGTGGTTGAAACTGCAGTCTCATAAACATAGGTCATACTCAACGTGATAGATGTAAAAAACAATGTAAATGAATACTTATTTACCAGAGGTGTCTGTTTTTAATATCTTCGGTAGTATTGTGAGCACCCTGTGTTGCCAACGTGTGCATGATACAAATTGATATGCCCACTTGTGTGTCACGTGTTTGTCCGTGTGCGTGACAGTGTGCACGTGTGTTGGTGCACGCATGAATGGGACGCGGCGAAGAAAATGTTTATTTTGGTGCCCTATGTGTGAAAACCGGGCGGGAAAACCTTAGGTTAAATGACTGCTCTATAAATATTGTTAATGTGGCGTTGATTGCGTTGTTGTCTTAGCACGCACGAAGGAGAATACCACACCAGAAGAAAGATGGACGCATAATAAACTACACGCATGTAGCAAAATATAGACATACACTTCTTCTTCGTAGTATCAAAGCAACCGGTGCATTGGTTTTCAGCAACAAAATCTTGCATCTCGATCTCCACTCTTCTTCTCGATCCTCTGCAATCCTCTTTAGCTCAGCATAAGTGCTACAACTCATGTCCTCGAACACTTGCTGCAAATACTCCCGTCTAGGGCGCCCTCCACAGTTGCTACCCTCAACCATCCCCTCCACAACGTTGTGAAGTAGACCATCGTGGCGCATGATGTGACCGATCGCCGCTCTGAAATGGTTCTTATTAGGCGCCTATCTTCCTTGATTATTTTGAGAACTTCATTGTTCGTGACATGGCCTCTCCAGGAAATTCCGAGATTTCTTCTGTATGACCACATCTCAAAGGCCTCTCGTCTTTTTTATCAATTTCAGATAAGCACCATGTCTCACAGCCGTACATCAAGATGCTCCAAACAAATGTTTTAGCAAGTTGCTCGAGGAACCTTAAATTAATATTCATACACACATGTACTACAAAACAATCGAGAAGTGTGTAGTTCTAGAATAACTTCTTCTTCTTCTTCGTTTCAGCGACGTCAAATTATTTTTTGCTCAGTATCTGGCAACATCGATTGCCCGTGTGTTAGGTCCTGAAATGTGCAGCTTGTTGGGCACATGCAGGATATTAGGTGTGAGGCGGTCTGCAGGTCTCCACAGTCGCACAATAGTGGCTCTCCCTAATGCCGAAGCATTCCCCACCGCTCAAGGTTGTCCTTTGTTCTACCAACTCCGGTTCTTAATCTGTTCAGGGATTCTCAGGTCCGCCAGACAAGGTTCTTGCCAGTTGCCATAAAATAAAGGTCACCCAACGTGCCATGGAAAGATCCATGGTCGGAGTGTCTAAAAGAGAGAAGCAAAACGTCCAATATTCGAAAAAAAAATTCAACTAGTAGAGGCTACCAAAAGCATAGGCACACTAAAGTGACAATGGGCAGGACATATCTGTGGTCGATGGGGATGAAAAGTGTTAGAATAATAGTATGCTGACAAACGAAATGTCGGCTAATCCACTGCAAGATGGACTGATATGACGATATTAGAAGAATTGCAGGAGAAGCCTAAATACGGAGTGTGGATGATGTAGAAGGATTGAGGACTCATGCGGGAGGTCTACGTTCAACAGTGGACAAAGAATAGAATTATAAAAACAAAGCAAAAGTAGTACAGAAATCAATGTCCGACCTGGTACCTACTTGTTTACCACTACACCACTGTGCCGGTAACTATTGGTAGATTCGACCTGGTATTGTACCGACGGCCACACCCAGCGACTCCGGTCATAAAATACACTACGCGAGGAAAATTAAAAATTAACTACATTACCGAGCCGATAAATATCTCACAAAGTCGAAAATATCGCACTGTAATTGCAGCTTGTTGCCAATGGCGGGCAGTCGTTGCCAAACAACGTGCATTAAGATGAGTTACTTATGTAACATTGGACGCAGACCTAAACTTGGATGAGACACCGCCTGTTGTTAACCCTTTCATTACGGCTTGGTTAGAATACAAATTATACTGTCAATTATAAAACTAGTATTTGAAGCATAAAAGTACTTATATGGTCTATTTTCATATATCACATTGGTTATTGTATCCTTTAGCTATCAGATGATGAATTAAAAACTATTCTAAGAAAGTAGCAAAACAATATATCACGTCAACCGATGTAAACGGTCGGGAAATCTTATGAGGCATATGCCGACAACCAATGCGAAAGGGTTAATCGCATGTTGCTAGTCGGGCTGCTGATAACTAAATATTCCAAGCCTCGGGACAATCAACCGATCTTCTTAAAAAAAACGATTAACAAACTTTTCGAATATATGTTTCAAATACGGATAGATATCGTCTGAGTTTTAAAGCTTGTCCTAGATGTTAAGTTCCCATTGGTGGACTGTTCAGATACGGGATATATCCTAGAATTAGTTAATAACGAATAATAGAAAATTGACGAGCATCCTTCAAGTTAATATATAAATATCAGTATTATAAATAATAATCAACAGTTTATTTTAAGAAGACTGTCAGACTCAGATCATTCAAAATGCTGTCCATCGGCAGCTGCGACCTTCTCCCATCTTTCAGGTAGCATGCGGATTCCACGCTGGAAAAAGTCTTGGTCTCGTCAGGCAATTCAGTCATTAATCCATTTTTTGGTATCGTCATGAGAAGAAAATCGCTGCTCAGCCAGGCCATGTGTCATCGACCGGAACAAATGGTAATCGGAGGGGGCAATGTCTGGTGAATACGGCGGGTGGGGTAGGACTTTTCATTTGAGGTTCTCCAGGTAGTTTTTTTTACAACATTTGCAACATGGGGTCGTGCGTTGTCATGTTGAAGAATAACCTTGCCATGTCTTTCAGCGTATTGCGGCCTATTAGATAGGCTATATATTTTTTAAATGTCATAGTATTCAAAATTACGAAAATTACGTAATCGCGAATAATTTAAGTGTCAGATGCTGTTCACCGCGACCCATCTGTTGGACTCCTCTTAAGACCTGGTCTTCCACCGGATGTTGGAGTATCAGAAAGTCCACCGAAGGAAGCAGCTTGACTCCATTCACAGGCAGACCGACGACTACCTTCCAACTGATTAGGTTATGTTCACCATTAATGAGCATCTTACGGAGCCTTTTAGAGGTTTCACTTTAATTACCTACTCAGCATATACGAGTATGCCTTCGCCGAAGGAGTTCGCACATGGTAAAAGAACTTGAATGCCGTACGAGCAATCAAGAGTTCGAATCACACTAAGTCTAGGCTTAATTTGTATTAATTAATTAGTTCTGTGAGTCTGCCACATTTCGTACATAGATCTTAAAGAGATATAAATATATTAAAGCTCCAATTCAGTCTGTCTCAATCAGTATTTACGAGTATGTTTTCGAATCTGAACTTATTTAAAAGAAAAATACTTAGGATCAGGACTTCGGACCGGAGTAGGCAAGACGAAGACACAAATGAAAGCTTAGCAGTTTTACAGCGGACCGACTGAATGTGGCTGCGGCGTGCAGCAGACCCTGTCACATCTTCTGGAGTGTGCGCCGTGTCTGAGTAGCTGCACCCAGGAAGAACTGATGATGGCCGAGAGTAACGCCATCGACGTTGCCCACTTCTGGGCAGACAGGATCTGACCCTGTTGTTTCCGAGACGATTATATATATAACGATATCGTCTGAATAACGCGAGCAGTTAACGAGACCGGCGTGCAATACACTCTGATTTAGATATTTTTCAACAAACACAAAGTGATATTGTTGATAATTAAACATGCATGTGGCAAGAATATAAAGACACAAAATGGCAAGACTCCAGCGGCATTCTCCTGTATGTGTTTACATAAAAAAGCAGTCGTTGTGAATGGAGCGTTGCCCATTTCTAAATAATGGCTTTAATTTTTTGCTATGTTGTAAAATTATTACGGATCGAGATCTCTCTCATATAAAAACAAAACGTGATACAAAAAACGCTTCCGTTATTATTTTTAATTTTAAGTATCGCACATATAATTAATTTGAAATGAAAAAATATTATAATACTACCGTTATAGGCTACCAACTCATAAACGTGAAAAAAAATACACGTTGTACAAACTTTATAATTCAATGATTATAATATTTCAAATATCATTTTCTTTATAATCTGTTAGCAACACTAAGTTTACTGATCGACTTCGGAGCTTTCTTAGAAAGGGTCCAAATAACTAAAACATAAATTAAATTAATATTTATTAGATGAACCTTATATAACAATTTTAGGTTAAGCAATATTGGTCGAGAACTTACTTGATTATCGTCCCTCAGAATCAAATGGTTCAGGGCTCTCGAGAATCAAACTAAAAGCCTCGATAGAAAATGCTTGATAAAGTTTACCAAAGCATCTATATAACTACCATTGTCTGCTGCAATACCTACTGAGTATATAGAAAAATTGATAAGTTGTATGCTAGATTAGAAGTGTCGTGTTCGGGAAACCTGAAATTTTTTTGAAGATCGGTTTGTGTGTCTCCGATAAATATCTGAGAATAAGGAAGCACAGATTGTTCGATCTCTCAAAGAGTAACACTAACCTGCCAGAGACTATACCTCTTGGGAGAGGGATCAGAATGTTTAACCAAATCGCCTCGGATGTTGATATATTTCACGTAAGGGAGGCCCAATTCAGACATAAACTCCACGAGTTTCTTTGGAGGAATAATTCGTTGGCGTCGTCTGTTTGATGAGTATTGGGACCTTCTGTTGCTTGTCTTTATTACTTTGTCCTTAGTACTAAATCAAGTACCTATATTTGTATACATTATATATTTTTTAGGATTAATTCTTATTGAACTTCAGAAATGAATTGAGTTGTTATGTTTCTGTACAAAAAAAAAATATTGATGTCGCTATTCTTAGTCAAGTACTCCCAAAATCATAGGAAAAATTTGTTTTCTAAGTGTTAATTTTAATAGTTCATTTGCCATATAAAAAAAATGTCGCTTTTCACTGCGCAAGTATTTCTCAATAAAGCGTATAAAATACATCCATCTTGAATAACAAACAAGCAGCAACTACCTGCAAGAAACATCTGATCGAAATTCATTCACAATTACTAACCATTAGAAAAAGCTTTTGTTCCCCCACCTCAGCTGGTCCATTGTCTAAGCCTCACCATTCAAAACAGTTAATCAATCAATGGCCATTACCGATTGTATCACTTGTCGAGCATCGCCAATGGAAGCCGTCATTGTTTGGGCAAAACTCTGTCCACAGTTTTCCACCCGGACAGGAATTACACTTAAACCAGTACTAATCTTACTATAGTAGCAGTGTTCGAAAGGAGACTTCCTGCTACTGTTTAAATTGCTGAAATAATCGGCGTTTTGCGAAAATCTTTGTCGCAAACTCCACTTCGAAGAACAGTTATGCATCGGTTAGCTAGATACATAGATTCGTAATTAACGCCTTCCTTATATACAAAACTATATATTGAAAGTCTTATTTATTCAACACACCAAAAGACAGTCATATCATTCGTGATGTGTACTTTCAAGTTACTGAAACTAATATTCTCTTGGGGGTCGATCAGCCCATCGTAATCAAGTAGATACTGTCCTGAACGATGCATGCAGAGTCGTCACAGGCTGCCTCAAGCCAACATATATTTTTTTCAAAAATATACCCCTTTGCTGGTATCGCACCACCAAACATAAGATGCAAAGTCATATGCGTCGAAGAAATGCGTAAGGCAATCAACCAACCGTCCCACTACTTGTATAATCAGATACGCCCAACACCCAGACTAAAGTCGCGAAGCAGCTTTCTGAGATCCACACAACCTCTCACATCCGGCCCTGAAAATGAGAGACTACAGCTCTGTCGACAAGTCGCATCAGAGGATTTTATTACCCGAAAGGAAGGCCTCCCAACTGGCAGAACTTTGACTAGCAGACCTGAGTTTGCAAAACAAAGGACAACTTCGAGCAGTGGGGAATGCTTCGGGAGGGAGAGTGACTATTGTGCGACTGTGGAGACCTGCAGACAACCTCCATGTGCCCAACAAGATGCACATCCCAAGACCTAATGCTGAGCAACACACGGGCTATCGATGTTAAGGGCAAAAATAATTTGACGTCGCTGACACGACGAAAAAGAAGACTGGATGACGATCATGTTTAATCAATTATTTTTTAAACAAAATAAAATGCTGCCTTAAACGTGAAAAACTACCTAATGAACTGCTCTCGCATGTATGAATCAACAACCTTTAGTGGCTGTTGTATTATTTAATATTTTCACGCCGAGTTCACGGTCAGACGCGTATTATTTTTACGGCCGCGGGTTCTTCATACGTTTACGTTTACGACTACACATGTCTATTAGGTATCGAAATCGTGACATCCCGTGTGTTATTAAAGGCCTATATCCGCCCGGCCGCGGTACCAACCATTCAATAATTGTTTTAGATTAATTAAAATCAAACCAGCGAGTGTTTTAACCGTGACAGCGATTAAATGGAGTAATCGGAAATTCTACACAGTCAAGATGCCCGACCGCTGTTTCTATAACTCGCCCATCTTGTACATTTAAATCGACTCAATATTATTCATTATTTATCGAGCGATATGCATCTGGAATATGAGTTTATCTCAGGTGCGAACATCTGCATCCTTAAGATATTAATATAAGTAATATAAGAGATTATACAGACTTAAAACAAAGAAGAGAAAATTGATTAAAGTTATTGCATATACTCGTAACTGTACTTCCGTTTGATAGAAAAAATGTTGAGCATACGAATGATTTATTACTATTTTTTATTTATTTTTTCCCTAACAGAAACATTACAAATTTGAACAACTCAATTCATTTCTGAAGTACAATAAGAATTAATCCTAAAATAAAAAAATACGATACATACAAATATAGGTACTTATGATTAAGTACTAAAAACAAAGCAATAAAGACAAGCAACAGAAGGTCCCGATGCTCATCATACAAATGACGCCAAAAAAATATTTCTTCAAAGAAATTCGTGGAGTTCATGTCTGAATTGGGTCTCTCTTACGTGAAATATATCGAACATCCGAGGCGATTTGGTTGAACAGTCTAATCCGTCTCCCAAGAGGCATAGTCTCTGGCAGGTTATTGTTACTGTTTTTGAGAGCGGACAATATGTGCCAGCTTATTCTCAGATATTTATCGGGGAAACACAAACCGATCTTCAACAAAATGTCAGGATTCCCGAACACGCCACGCAACAGCCGGAAGATCCCTTCTTGTCTTCAACTGAATGTACCCCAACATACCCTGTATGAAGTTAGTGATGATGTTATTATATAAATAAGAGTTTTGTAAATAATCTGTTTTCAGTGAAATGCTCCTGAAATCAGATAACAACTGAAAAATAACGGATTGCATGAAACCTTTCTTATACAAATCGAACGAAATATTTAAATTTTCGTCTATTATAAATGTATTCATCATCACCATATATTTTTGCTTGATTCCCTTAGTTTTAACACCATTGTTCTTTAATGATTTTATATTTACTCCTTACTTGAGCACATGGATTCCACTAATAGTAAAAAATAAGTTGATAATCTTTGCACTGTCTTAATTTAACAGCTCGTCATTGCATAGATTGTATTTCCAAACGGCTTTCTATACTCAGAATGTATTATTTTTTTCTGTAATTCCGTGAATTAAAAGATTATGTTTTTGAAGATTTCCAAGAGCAGGTAAGTACTCTTATTACACTTGTGTGGATCATCCCACGGATTGCAGGTTTCCTCTCTCTTGGGTGAGCATTGCCCCCTGTACAGGTGACCACCGGCAGGTGTTCCAGGTTCATAACGAGGACGGGAACTGGTCGCTAGCGCCGGCCTGAGAGCTCTGCATGAGACCTCTAGAGGCGGCGCTAGAGAACAGCATTTTCCATGGCAACTCCAGGGCTGAATCATCCAACAAAACTTATATAATCATATACCTAATCCATACAAACACTAAACTCATCAAGAAACATCCGAGTTACGACAAACGATGCAAAAATTCAAACATTTTAAACGCAAGGAAAAGCGCAGTTTTTTTTTTTTATTTTTCTTCAACAAAAAGTCCCGCGTGGATCCTGTAACATTGTTTTCACATATCCGCTCCGAACAAGGAACATATTGCAATGACCAATTGCCACTACTTAGTTTTGTCAGCTAACATTGTCGTATCAGATAATCTCTGCACCCGAAGAGAACATTTATAGTATAGTCCCCGACAAGGATAGAATTCTGGAGATTATAAGAGGCGGTACTGTAGTATTCTAGTCATATTTTTGAGTGATTTGTTAATCGAATATATCATGTAGATCCGATAATTAGCCAGAAGCTCTTAATACCTGGACCATTCAGTTCTAAGGAGCGGCTCGACCCATCCATGTTTTGGTACGCGCCCAATGTCGCTTAACTTCGGTGATCCAACGATAACCACGCTTACGATGTGCCATTGTTGCTGAACATTTGCACACCTGCAACATTTGTATGATTTTTAACACACAAGAGGTAAATTCTGAGAGTATAGATCTCAGAAAAAGGTAAATACTTCGCTTCAATAAAATGTAAGAAATTTCATTTAGAAAACTGGGCATCATTTTGAAAGCACTTTCGATGGCCTTTACGACTTGAAAGGACGAAATCTTTTAATGTGAGGCTTATTTGAGGGTATTATTAATAAAAATTAATAAAAAATACATTATACCAACAACCATCGACAAGTATTCAGCAAAAATACCACCAAAATTTTCTTTCGTATCTAATGTTGCCTTGCTTCGACGATACAACGAGAACGACTGAAATAATTAATATTTTTAAAGTCATATTTTTCGTAGTGCTTTCATATTCAATGCGGCCCTGAGTGCATGTTAGTCTTGTTATGGTTGCATCTGCTCTTAGATGACGTATTGGATGCGGGTTTACAGCGCAGATCTAGAATTGCTGCGCTCGGATACCTAACCAAACAGTATCCAATGATAAAGTTATGTTGCTACAAACATCCTCCTCTCTTTCAAAAAGGCGTTATTTCGTTGTGTGAGGGCATGATGAGGAGCAGGTCAAGCTGTCAAACTCCTTTCCGCCTCCGCTCTGTACGTGTGTTTCTGATGGAAACACTTCACAGCAAAACAAAGACTTTTTCAGGAAGCACATTGGCATATATTTACGGTAAAACTTTACAAGCTTCTGGCCAGGCAGAATGACATGCCGCCGGCCGTAATACGACCTTATCGGCCGTCAACACACAACTGCCCGCGCTCGTCGGCGCTTAGGCTGTCGCCCAGCGCTCAAGTGGCGGTCTATATAACTAGTCCCAAATGGCGGACACTTAAATGTATGACAAGCGAACAGAGATTAAGAAACGAAAGATTTTATATCGAGGTGTTTTGGTACCAGTCGACAAGGGCTACATCATGCTGATGTCTCTACATTACTAAGGCCTTCGACAACCACTGGACTCCTCTGCATTTCGTAATTTTGGTTAAGTAAAGACCAAAGATCTTAATGGGATCTGCACACCACAGCAGCACATGCTGCGTATTATGCATATGTATGGCATTGTACTGACATCCCCCGTCTAATCAAAGGCGACTCATGATCACCGGGATCGACATCGGAACGCATGGTGGAAGAATGAGGAGAGGTCGCCAAAGCAAAGAACAAGTCAAGAAGCACATTGTCGTTTATTATAAGTAAGTATAAGTATAAGAAGACTGACAAAATTTGGTCCTCACAGCTCCCCGGACGGACTCTGACTGAGACGGCAAGCAGCTGTGACAGTCACTGCATGGTATTGCACATATTAGTGCTGTGGTCTAATTATCCAAAACGAGAATGGGAGAAGTTGCGTTTTATAATGGTATAGCCAACTTATGCAATTCCTTAGATTCTGTAGCGGATTGTTTGTGGAGGATAGTCTCATTCATTCTCAGCATTACTGAGTAACCAAGTGGTCGGCTTCTAGGACAGGATAAGTATGTCCAACAAAAAGCCCTGATCATTGAAAACCCAAATATTTTTCTGGTACTACAACTGCAGTCTATGCAAGTTCGCGGGATCTTGTCCGGCAACCATCTTTGTTCCTATGTTCCGGGTAAACAGGTGTTCTGGGACAAGGTATAAACAATCTAAGCTTACAGAACTGTAAAAACGGCAATTTGCGGTGTCCATATGCTCAAAATATGGAGCGAATATGGTAAAATAAAAAAATTGAAATATAATGTCACTACTAAAGAACTTCACTTCATTCACTTACATTGTAGTGATGTATGAAATTGAAAGTAATATTTAAGTGATTTATATATTTTTTTAAACGTATGTGTTAATAAATTCCAGACTTAAGATAAAACACAACAGACAAAACGTTCCGCTACTATCACACGTAAGATCGGTAAATTGTAGGTGTAGTTTCACTTTATAAAATGCAAATTACAATATCTCATCGATAAAATTACCTGGTGGCTACATTGTAGTAAATTTAATAACATATTTATTTTTTATTTAACCCTTTTGCATCGGTTGTCGGCATATGCCGTCACAGATTCCCCGACCGTTGACATCAGTTGACGCGATATATCGTTTTGCTACTTTCAGTACTCATTGTGACATCTACAAATTAGTAGAAAATTGGAACTGTAGTCATTCTCTTTATCAACCTACATGTATTCTTTACAATAATCTGTACAGCATGTAAATAAATATCGTTAGGTTTCGTCACAGGAGCGATTTTTCTGTAAACCAGATGTGTTAATGCCACCACATGTATGGAGTTACATAAAGAACGATTGTTAAATATAATAGTTTTTTATGCATCATCTGATAGCTAAAGGATAGAATAACCAATGTGATATATGAAAATACGTCAGATAAGTACATTAAAAAAATTGTTTGAAAAATTCACGCCGTATTGACAGTACTATTTGTATTCCACCGAGCCGTAATGAAAGGGTTAAAACATCGAAGAGAATTTTTGAATAATGGAATTATCGAATATTCTCACCGCGGAAAACCATTAATTTTTTTTTCGTTGTCGCGTCGAAATCGAAACACGTTTCGGAGGCGCCATTTTAAAAATAATAATAACGCATTTGCATATTAATCAACAAGTCGTCACCGGGAGTGTTATTATATTAATTAATAGCCATATTGGTTTCGTCACCTCCGGAGCTTTCAGCGACCGCAGTCAGGAGGCGGGAGGGGAAATGTCATGGACGTGAATCAATTAATTTTCGGTGAGAAATTTAATCGATTTTTAAAAATAACGTATTAAATATTAATTGTGTGTTATAATCAATAATGGCATCAATTTGCAGTATGCTGCTGGCGACATTTAAACGATCCAATGCAGATACAGAGTCATTCCTTAGCATATGAGGTAATCTATCACCTTGAGAACCTTATACATAGAGATTTCTTAAGGTAACGAACTATAATGGCTACTTTTCTTTCGAAAATATCACCTAAAATCTTAAGAAACGTCCATGCAAACGGTTCTATGTAAGCCTTAAGTTAAGAAATATATCTGCATACGAATGTACGTCTAAAGATTTTCAACCTACAATCGGTCAAGAAACGAAGATGGATCTGGCTGGAACAAGTACTTCAGATGCCGCACGAGAGCATAAAGTTCAGCTGCCCTTTTTAATCCACCGGACTTGTATAGCAATCGTACAATCGAGAGCATAAACTAAAAATATCCATATCTGTAGTGAAAACGTGTCTTTTATGTTAAGCTATGTGCAGTGAATATTTTTTATCAGGATATTTCATAAAAAATAAAAAGTGAACTTCAACGTACCATTTTCTTACAAAAAAATTTAACGTAGTTATAATTCATAATACTTTTATATGTATGAAAAAAAGTAAAACAAATAATTGTAACATAAATAGAAATTGTAATAATAAATGAAATATATTTAAAAATAATATTAAAACATAATGCATATTATCTTACTACCGCCATCTGTGGCCGGCAGCACGAAGCTCCGCATCGATCGTAGATCTCTTCTTCAATACTAAACTTATTGCAACCGACAGATGGCGCTGGCGTCAGTTTTCAAAACAGTTTACTGAAGAAAAATAAACAACTCTTGCGCAACTCGATCTGTTGACGAACTCTTGAATGAATCCTAGGCATAATGAACTTAACCGATAAATCAATACCGACCCACAGTAGGTGTATATCACTCACCAACGGTCGATAGCGCTATAATTTCTTAGTCATGGTCGCTACCTTAATACTGGGTATCACAATGCCTAATACTGGACATCTTCAAAGATGTTTCTGTATAGATTTATACATTTTTATAACATACTAATGAAAAACTTTTCACATATTTTGAATTGCTATTTGGCATTCCATACATTTAAACGTTGTTTAATTCATTATTATTTTGACACACAGTGTGGCATAATGGTATAAGCGCGTTTGCTTACCAAATCAAAAGTCGTCCCTTCATGGAGATTGAAAAAAAATCGATTTTTATATTCTATAAATACCACCGATTGGTGGGAATTTGACCCATCGCCCATTAAATGCCAGTCATTGTCTACTAATTAAAATTGTTGGTAGAAGAAAGTCGTCCCGCGAAAACTACCATTCATAGTGAAATCCTTAAATAAATGGACGATGCGTGAATATCGGGTTACTGTACTACGATAACAAACAGTATGATAAACATTTTATAATCCATGACAAATATCATCTGATATCATTTCTTTCATCAACTAGCAAAGAAAAATAAACGGCGTATTTTGAAATTCGAACCACACACATTCTATTATGCTATCGTCAAATCAATTCAAATGTTGTTCATAATATTTACCGTAATAAAAAAGATAATATTGTCAGCAATGTATTTTATAATATAAAATATGTATTCTGACCAATGCATTATGGCCATTAAATAACATTACGACCAAAACTAATAATTAAATAATTTCACATTCCGGTAAACAAGTTTCATTAATGTCGACCAAAAACTGTCATTTTCTAAAACTCCCGCCACCAGAAAGCACTGGAATGGTCTTCCAGCATCTGCGTTTCCTCTCTTCAAGTAAACACATCGATATACACTTGCAATCTCCTCAAACCACACGCAAACGCAACATACGTTTCCCACAACAGACGTCCTAGCTGAGCATCACCGACCTGCATACGTATTTAAAAAAAGATCGAGAAAATTCGAGTCATTAGGTAACAGGTCCATAGGTGGTAACAATGTCGTACATATTAAAGCAAATCGTCAGGTAAAACGATACCAAACAGTAACCAATGTGATGTTAGCAGTGGGTGTATCTTACTCAACTAACATCAGATAATAATACATATGACTTATTTATTTTTAAAATATCATTCACGCTGGCTGAAATAGATTCTTGTTTTGTTTATAATGCCATCACATCGCGAAATACGAGTTATTTAGCGTTTTTTCCACCGCACGCCGGTGCATGCAATATTGGCGTCACTCCACATTACTTTTGGCTCGATGATTATGAATTATTTATGTCGTACGTAACGTGTTGGGCGCTCACTAGGACTGGACCTATTCACCTATTCATGTGAATAACTTATTTGGATTTCAGCTAGAACATCGGGTGACAACTGCTCGACAGATTTCTCTTAAAATTTGATCTTGTTCGATTTATACCCTAGTGGAGTATTACTACCTGGCCCCTTCGCTAGGACTTCTCTCTGCGATGGCTATAAAATAATACTATTTTAACTTTAATTCATTATTAGCATGGAATTTATAACTTTTGTAAATAATGACATCAGCATGATAATAGCCCTTGCTGAATGGTACCGAAAACCTCGATATACAATCTTTCATCTCTTATTTCTGTTCGATTGTCGTACATGTATGTGTCGCCATATTGGCGTTTTGGACAAGTCCAGTCACGGTTGTCTTTTTAAAGACGGGGGATGTCAATGTCATTTATAACCGCATTATATATAATCGTGTCGGAAACAACAGGGTCAGATCCTGTCTGCCCAGAAGTGGGCGACGTCGATGGCGTTACTTCTGGCCATCATCAGGTCTTCCTGGGTGCAGCTATTCGGGCACAGCGCACACTCCAGAAGGTGCGACAGGGTCTGCTCCACGCCGCAGTCACATTCAGTCGGTCCGCTGTAAAACTGCCAGGCCCTCATTTGTGTCGTCTTGCATACTCCGGTCCGAAGTCTGTTAAGGGACCTCCATATATTCCACCCTTGGTCATGTCCAGAGGCTAGGTCCTCTTTCGGGGCAATCCAAGTATTCCCCTCAGTTGCGCTTCTCCACATGTTCAGCCGCAGGGTGGCCTCAGGTATCACCAGTTCCGTTGTCGACTGTAGGAAACTTCTTCTTGATTTGAGCCGTGTGGTTATCTTTTGGTACCCAAACATAGGGTGGAGTGCGTCGTGGGCTGCTTTGGTGAGCTCCTTCTTGGTAGTAACTTCTCGCCGTATGTTTGGTGGGGCAATGCCCGAGAGTTGATATAGCTTTGATTAATAAAGGTGATACTGATATAACTGTAGTTTTTGGTTTTTTTTTCATATGTAAAATAAGTAAAGTGATGCATTTTGTTGAATAGATATTATTGAATAATAAATACAGTCTAGTTTACCTCCTACGGACACTTTGTGTGTTTAAATGATAAGATAAGTCGGCGATAGTATGTACTCATATAAATTCCGAGAAATTTTACATTCCTATCAGTCAAATTTGAAGTGCGATAATACACATTACAGATCCTATGCGTAATTGTTTTCTAAATGTACCAAAAATAAAATTTTGTTCTATAATTATTGTATATACTCATTTGTTTGTAAGGTAATATCGTTTAATTTCCCATCAGCTGTCTTAATTATATTTTTTCAGAGCCTACTTCATATAAGCTTAATAATCATTAGAAATTTAATTTGAAATTAAATTACATTTATTATATATTAAAATGATCAAATACGACCGTTAAGCTACAACCAAGTGGCAATGGGGAGGACATATCTGTCGAAGAGACGACGGTCGATGAGAATGAAAAGTGTTGGAGTGGCGTTCAACAACTGGCAAATGGATCGTTGGTTGGCCCCCTGTGTGATAGATAGACAGCATTAGAAGAATAGCGGGAGTAACCTGGATGCGGAGCGCGAAGGATCGAGAGGGTTGGAGACTCATGCGGGAAGCCTACATTCAACAGTGAACAGGTACATGCTTATGTTGACCAGTCATGATTATTTGAAATATCTAAAATATAATCGTTGTTTTTTGTTCTATGTTAAGAACGATATTACATTTTAAACAATCTAATAGATGGATTTTTTAATTTTTATTAGAATATTTTTCAATACTCTGATCTTATTTTATAGTTCATTGACTATATTTCAATATTATTAGTAATTAAATACACACATACAATTATACATCAAATTTTATACGCATCAATTCATTCATAAAAAATATCGGCAGACGCGGAATACGAACCACGAGCCTTGCATTTTGCTCTATTCTACACACTGCGCGGTCCACACGACCATTCTCTGGCTGAGCAGATACGCGAAAGTTGATAATACTTATAGATGTTCACATAACACTTTTACAGATATGGGACATATATTTGTTACCCAATTACATTAAAATTTCTAAATTTAAAATAATCTCTATGTCGGTTTTACGTCCCACGCAAAGTAAAATGATTAGAAGTCATTTGTAATGCGTAGTACAGCGTCGTAGATTAAATCCAGTAATGATATTTTAAAATTTAAACGCTGATGTTCGTGATATTTGAATTTCAAATACGACGACACTCTGATTTCGGAACATGTGCAAATGAGTGAGATCCCAAAAACAAATGAGCGTCGTAATTAAAAACTGTGGAATTAAATTGTACCTACACGTGTTTGAAATTTGAATTTAATTTATTGCGATCAATAAGAGAAATAATTATTTAAATATATATTTTATAATTTCTTGGTGTAAACAATTTAAAAGGTAAAAATGTATTCTAACGTTGCTCTATCTACCTTCTATAGGTTTGACAGTAAGTTTTGCACTAAATGAACATGTGTTCTACTCGTATTACATGTTTGTTTTGTATTTTTTTTCAATTTATAATTTATTTATTTCTTTCAGAAATATATTTTTTTTTATGTAATACGATCCTGAAAGAATGTAATACAAAAATAATCAATATTTAAATATAGATACTTATAATTAATGACATCAGCATGATATAGCCCTTGCTGACTGGTATCGAAAACCTCGATATACAATCTTTCGTCTCTATTTCTGTTCGCTTGTCAAACAGGGATGTGTCCGCCATATTGGCATTAGTCACCGCCGCTCGTGGCGCAGGCGAAAGCCCATACCGAGCGCGGAGATCAGTTGCCTACCGCCCTTCGGGAGAGCATATTGTCTGTGGCTCGGCCTACTGCTAGGTCCGGGCCACAAGCTTGTAAAGTTTTATCTTAAATATACGTCAATGTGCTTCTGAAAAAGTCTTTGTTTTGCAGACCTGCTCCTCATCATGCCCTCACGCGACGGAGTAACACCTTTTTAAAAGAGAGGAGGATGTTATTAAGTACTAAAGAAAAAAAAAAATAAAGACAAGAACCAGTCAGTCCCAAATGATCATTAAACAGACGACTCCAATAAATTACTCCTTTTAACAAATTCTTGGAGCTCCTGTCTGAATTGGGCCTCCCTTGCATGGAATATATGAGTATCAACATCCGAGGTGATGTGGTTGAATAGTCTGATCCCTCTCCCAAGAGGCACAGTCTTTGATAGGTTAGTGTTGCTCTTTGGAAGAACGAACAATCTGTGCCTCCTTATTCTCAGATATTTGTCATACATATAAACCGATTTCCAAAAAAAATGACAGGATTCCTTGCCACGCAACAGAAGTAAAAGTAAATGCACCCCTAAACAAAGAAAGCCATCATTCTCACACATTAAAAGCATCTACCTACATGTTCTATTAATAAGCCTCATTCAAGGATAATATTGGAGTAAATGTTTAGTTCCAGCAGCGGAACACATGGAGCAAAGTATAAGTCTATCAGTGGCCTAGTCGACAGGATATGTACAGCAATGGTTTCCAAGAATCGTATCATCAGATTCCTTAGAAGTGATACTTCTAAGGTTATAGAAACAGTCGATTTCATGCACGATACTAATATTAAATATACATTTTAATGAAAATGACATTCCCGTTCACTGAAGGCGACTCTATTTCGCCGGGATCGTCATCGGAACGCGTGGTGAATGGATAGGTAGCTGGCCACCAAACAAAGAACTTTTCGAGAAGCACATTGTAATATATTTAAAATAAAATATTGACAAACTTCAGTCATCTGCCCGGGACGAAACTTTCTGCGTTCCTTACAGGTCCCGTGCAGACTCCCGACTGACACCACCGGCAGTTGTGATTTAAAAAATTTAAAAAAATGGAGTGAAGGGTAGCGCCCCGTGATATCGTGAGAATTTGATTAAATTATATTAAATAATCCAAATTGTTCAGCTTATGAATAGTGTAATACGCTTAACTAATTGATAGAATATTCCATTCATTGGTTGTATTATTTATTTATTTTACACTTCAGCTAACTCATTGATGTTTATTGACTCAAAATGCATTGTTTGAAAATTACATGTTAGTACTATTGATAACAATTGCTAGCGATAAAATAAACATAATACGAAGCACATAATTGTACAATTTACTTCCAGTTTACACGGTGCATACTTCCATCGTTGGATCGAGCCGCTCCTTAGGACCAAATGCTTCAAGGTTCGGGAGCGTGGGACTAAGCATCCATCTTAAAAATATATCAATAAGTCGTCCAAACGATATCTTGCGATGGGGAATGATCAAGGGCAACAGGCATTAGTAAGTGGCGGTAATCTTTGGTGACCATATCTTGCAGATATGAAGAATATCATACCTTGTTTTAATATGGATCACATTGAGCACTGTTTCCCTTGACGGAAGACGGCAGTTTGTGCAGTACGTTTGTGCACATTGGAACTGAAGAAGCATTCATATATCTCAAAACTGCAGTCTTGCAGCAAGTGAAACAGTGCTTAATGTGACCCATATCAAAACAAGCTATGAAATTCTTATATATTTAATATTAAAATGAATCTCAAAGTGAATGCTAAAAATATAAATAACGTGAACCTGTTTGGAACGTGTTTAAGGATTCCGCAGAAGAGCATAAACTACAGCTGCGATTTCTTCAAACCCCGTGTTAGCGCCGTTCGGAAGGCATTCAGGAACTACACATAGAATGTACACGGTAGAGCTGCGGGAGGTGGAGCGAATATCGTGTGGAAAAAATAACAGCTGTCAACAATAAACAACAAACTTGCATCTGACAATTCTAACAATTGCAACTAGTAAGTATTGTAATGTGATATTTACTGACAGATACGAGTAAATTGCCAAAGCATCCATTACGTGGTCAATTGTGATTGAAGATACATAGCAAACCAATCTAATAGGATGGTGCAAAAGTTTTGACCGTTTTTACATATACAATTAAACATATTTTTTTAGATTTATTTTAACCAATTATGTAATTTCCGTCAGTTCTTATAACCTTCTTCCATCTTTATATCAACTTATCAATGTGTATTAGTGTAAAATTCCGTGGATTTTGATGCGAAAAATGTAGTAAGGGATGTTTTTACCAGCTCTATTTTATCAAAAATTAATCATTATTTTTTATTTGCAGTGATCGGAATAAATGAAAAACGGTCAAAACTTTTGCACCAACCTAATATGTACATAATATTTTAAGCTTACAACGTGTTTGCCAGTGCTGATCGTTAATAATTAAATATCTTACGATATGTATTTTTTTATGTAAACACACGGAGCGAGCCCAAGTGCTTGTTGAAGAAATGGCAGCTCTAATTTATGCTATCCTGCATCATACTAAGTACTTGTCGTCTCTTGGCCGACTGTAGTGTGGAAGGCAATCGTATCCCTCGCCATTCTTCGCAAATTCAAAAACCTAATATGTTAAGCAAATTCAAATCGTTCTTATATTCTACGCAACTATCTGCTTGAAAAACTGATTAAACTATTGAATTGGCATTTGATGCGATGCCAAGATTCGCAGTAAAGAAGAATGTCAACGATACAATCGTCATATAATCGTCAGCACTCTTGTTCAGATCTTTTTTTTATATAAACACATACAGGATAATACCGACAGATGATGATAGTAATTCTGAAGTCTCATCTATGGAATTCTATGACGCTTACCATGGTGTATATGGATAAACGCTGCATGTGGAGTGTTGATCCGCCAACGTCATAGACTACAGCCCGAGATTCACGCACCATTCTTTATTATTACAGGAATTTACTATGAATGGGCGGTCTTGACGGCACGACTTTCGTATACCACCAATTTTAATTAATATGCTGTGACTGACATTTTACGTGTGATGGATCAAATTCACACCAACCTTAGGGGGTATTTTTAGAGCTCAGAAATAGATTAAAAATCCTTTTTTTTAAATCTCCGTCGGGGATCGAACCCACGATTTTTGGCTTGCAAAGCAAACGCTTTGACCATTGAGCTATGAACGCCGTGATCGAATTTACGTAACAATAAATTACATAATTTCTGCGTACGTGGATGCTTCCTGTAGGTTTCTGTCGCCATGAAAAGGTGACCAATCAGTTTATCCGTTTTCCGGGACCAGCAATGTCTTTCGGTCGACTCAACAGATATAACGATCACGCTGACCTTGTTAGTCGTGCCAAGTCTCTCGGACATCATCTCAGGTGAACAGTTCCGATAATTCCACACGGGCAACAACACAATCTCACCTTTGATTCCCTCTTCGTAACGAGAATCGCGTTATTTTTATCTTTTTCGCATTCCAACGCGCACTCGCCATATTTCGCGATTAATAAAATGAACATTAATGCAAGGAAACATCTGGGAACTCTACATATTTGCCGGCGAGTATAGCTCGATTGTCAAAGCGTTTGCTTTGCAAGCCAAAGGTTGTGGGTTCGATCGCCGACGGAGATTAAAAAAAATAAATATAATTTCAATCGATTTCTGAGCTCTAAAATACCCCGGTCGGTGTGAATCTGATCCCTCACCCGTAAAATGCCAGTCATAGCCTATTAATTAAAATTGGTGGTAGACGAAAGTCGTCCGTTGAAGACCACCCATTTATAGTAAATTCAGCACAGTGGTTAAGGCGTTTGCTTTCTAAACCGAAGGTCGTGAGTTCGAACCACGACGGATTAAAAAAATAAACGATTTCTAAGCTCTCTAAAAACCCCGATTAATGTAATTTTGATCCCTCACCCGTAAAATGCCAGTCATAGCCTATTAATAAAAATTGGTTGTAGACGAAAGTCGTCCCGTGAAGACCAAATATTCATGGTGAATTCCTGTGATAATTTGATGATGCACGAATGATATGACGATCTATGACATTAACGAATCAACATAGCTTTATGTAGCATAGTAAGCGTCATAGAATTCCACACATGAGGCTTCAAAATCACTATCACCATCCGTCGATATTATCTTGTGTATGTTTACATAAAAAAATCTTATATTTAAAAAAAATACGCTTTACTAAGATTCGATCCCGGGAACGCTGGCAATGCAGCCGTGCGATTTACCACTAGTACTGGCGAAAATTTTTCCCTGTGTGCTGATGCCTTCGCATCTGCATTCGACGCAGCCGCCGATCACTTCATGCTAATTCATATTTCTCCGCGGAGCTACCGGATTACTCAGCGGAGCTTATTTATAGATCGGCTGGAAATGCCGGCGGGGCGCGGACCCGGCAGCTCTTTGTGTGCCGAGGTGAAGAACGCAGCATTATCGACTCGCTCACATTTTGTAAACAGAAACAATGCAATTGCGATGTTTTGACAAGGCGCCGACAAGTGCGGAGTGGTTACACGTTGATTTCAGTGTTTTCCGACGTGCGTTACTACGCGTCAGATAATACGTATATATTTTTTTATATAAGCACATACAAGAAAATACCGACAGATAGTGATGGTGATTCTGAAGTTTTTTCACCTGTGGATTATATGACGCTTACAATTTTACAAATGGATAAGTCTGAAATTCCCGCATCATCCTTATTATTGCAGGAATTCACTATGAATGGGTGGTCTACACGGGACGACTTTCGTCTACCACCAATTTTGATTATTAGCCTATGAATGGCATTTTACGGGTGAGGGATCAATGGTGAATTTGAACACCAACTCGGGGTATTTTAGAGCTCAGAAATCGATTAAAAATATTTTTTTAAATCTCCGTTTGGGATCGAATCTACGACCTTTGGCTTGCAAAGCAAACGCTTTGACCATTGAACTATACCCGCCGGTTTGTCATAATTATCTCATCAATGATCAAACTCACACTAACCGAGGGTATTATTCAGATATCAAATTCATTATTACTCAGAAATCGATTAAAATATATTTTTTCAATCTCCATCGGGTATTGAACCCAAGGCCTTCGACATGCCATTTAAACGCTTAAGCCACTGAGCTATACCGCCCGGCATAGTTCAATGTTTTTAAAAGGTCGTCGTGAACTACATAGAAAGTACTCTTAGTAATCTTTCTTATTTCTGTTCGCTTGTCATACATGTATGTGTTGCCATATTGACACTTGGGGCGCTCTATGTAACTAGTCAAAAAGCCTCATCGCCGACGAGCGCGACCAGTCGTGTGCCGCCCGTCGGCGAGAGAATATTGTATTGTGGCCCGGCCTGAATGCTGTGACTAGGTCGGGCCATAAGTTTGTAAAGTTTATCGTTAATATATGTCAATGTGCTTCAAAAAAAGTCTGTGTGTTATGAATCTACTCCCCATCCTGCCACCACGCGACTGAATAAAAAACTTTGAATGAGAGGAGGATGTTAGTGTGTATCGCTTGCGTAACTCATACGACTAAAATAAAAAAAACGTCAATTTTTCGACCATCAGAACTGGATTTTTTTTTTCATCTCAAAACAGAGTTAGATAGAGTTGCATAATGGTTTTAATGATACAGAACCTTCCCGGATGCGCAATTAACATATTTGAAAATTTTTAAAATTTACAAAATTTCTTTGTGATTGGATAAGCAGTAAAGGTATCCATAAGTAACAAACATACATATATACATTTTTATTTATATAGATTGTTAACAGTTTCATTATCTTTTATGAACACTTTGATGGATAGACGTTCTTTGATCTTCGAGAAGTTTCGTTTACATTCCATTTGAACTTCACTGCAAAAAAATAACAATCACACACTGCATATTACTAGCACGTATCTTTTGTTTCGTTTGCTTATAAAACGTTGAAATGAAGAGGAGTTAAAGTACAAAAAAAATTACGGTAACGTTTATAGAAGGTCCTGGAAAAACGTTTACGTCGAACATTATTTTAACGATCTTTGTGCAATTTATGTTCACGAATGGGTATAAGGTAATGACTTATGGTAGCAAAAAGGATTAAAAGAAACTGGATACATTCGCTACGCAACCAAGCGAAGTTGAAATAGTTGACGATGCATAGAGCCATACCTGAAGAACAATAAACATGACGATATATTGGAGTTGAGTTATTTTTTAATTTTATTAAGTTTTATTTTGATAAATTCAATCAACACATCAATATGTGTGTAAAACGCGCCCAAATTCTGTCACATTACTCCGATAGTACACCGACTGCATTGGTTGAGAGTTCCGGCTACAATCCAGTACAAAATATGCCTCTTAGCTTATAAGGCACTCAACGGAACTGCAGTGGGCTATTTGACAGAACTGATTAAGCCTTCGGAGATAAGCGCGCGTGGAGATACCCTCAGATCAGCCAGAGCAAATAGAAGCACCTTGCAGGTGACGGGAGGTAGTCTTAGCACGGTCTTTGGCAATCGTGCTTTTAGCTACGCGGCACCAATGGCCTGGAACTCGCTGCCGGAAGCATAAGATAACTTAAAGCTGAAGCATCCTTAAGAAGCAGACTCAAGATCCACCATTTTATTCAGAGAGACAAAAAGCGCTTTTGGAATGACCATTCGGTCACAAAAAAGAGCATACAAATACTGATATAATAATAATAATAATATACCTCTATAAAAATAACTAAAAAAGTGATAATACACAATACTTCAATAACAAAACGTCTATGTTACCGTATGGTCACTTTCATTTTTACAGGATCGCATACGGTAAAATTTATGAAGAAAAAGTCAATTTTCATGAAAATAATTAAACCAAAAATGAAATTAATCGCGAAAGTATTTGCTCCTTATTCTTCTTTACAACTGTGAATCTTAGCATCTCACCTAAAGCCAAGGCATCCGTATAATAGGTTTCGAAAACAGTCTGCGTTGTATATTGGGAATACGATGGTTTGACTCCGTAAGTAATGACGAGGCAAGAGATTGGACGAGGCATCCTTCCACATTACAGTCGATCGATCAAGAGACAAATGTGGACCTGGCTAGGACATAAATTGCGAATGCCGCAGGTGACTATTAACGACAGCTGCCTTTTTAAAGCCACCGGGATCTCGTCGTCCCGAAAAGCCGTCGGGAAGTATACATAGAATGAACTCGGCAAAGATGCGGGAGGAAGAGCTGACATGCGATATACTCCAGTTAAGGGACCGGACAACGGAATCAAATGTTCGGCATTCCGTTTCCAAGTACCTGGACCATTTTTTGACTAAAGTGGTTAGCGAAAACATTACTGTAATTTTAATTTATTAGGTGCGCTACTGGCAAGTGCGTTTTACAGTGTTACGATGTAACAACTCGTTCCTCCGGATGTCCATCGATCGGAAGAGACGAGAGACGGATCCAGGGACATGATTACAGAACAATTATGGATCCTTAGTAGCGTATGAAGGACCTGTCCAAGAACCTGTTCAGCATCAGCTCTTGCGTAGATGGCAGAGAATGCGTATTGTGCCAATAAAGGAGCACCACCATGCACGTATACTTGGCTATTCGCACAAAGAAGATGACCATCTCAACCTGTTACCGCCCAACGTACTCGCTTGTGTGCACCAGTTCGAAGAATTATTTGATGTATCATTTCTATGATTACTATAAAAGTAATTAAATATTTTGAAACTATATTAATGTAGTGAACTAGGAAAAAATTAAATTTGTCAATAATGTGTGAATAGGTGTCATTTTTTAAACTTTTAAATATCGATTTTAAGCACGGTTAGATATTTTATTTTTAAAAATAATGAAATATTTAATTATTTTTGTTATTATGGTTTTTTCTACAATATCCGCTCCATATTCGGAGCATATGGACACTGCAAATTGCCCTTTCACAGCTGTAAACTCAGATCGTCTATGCCTTGTCACAAAAAACCTGTATTGCAGTTTTAGTAGAGAAATATTTGGGTGTTCAATAATCAGGGTTTTTCATTCGATCATCTGTTTTTTTCTACCATTTCCATGACCGTTGGGAAAGCTGGTTTTTTTTTTGCATAGCATATATAGTACTCGGTAACTAGCAGAACTGTGTGGAAATAATTTGTTGTGACCATTTCATATATTTAAATTTATTATGGAAGAGAAAAAATCATTTTAATAATTTACGTATCTTATTCAAAAATTGTTATTTAAGCTGTTTGTCAAAAACAGTAAATTATGTACTATGTTTTGTCAAGATAATCAAATGTAGATTAAAAGCAATTTGTGCTAATTTCACTCTATCCATTGAATCTAAACTTGTGATAAATAATATAATACAATAAATCGATAAGTAAGATCCATGATAATGTGACATTTGTTTTCTAACGTTAGATAATAATAGAAAAACTTAAAAAGTCTTTTTACTTATTTGATTAGATAATACTGATCCGATGGCAATCAGTTTTCTTCCATATATATATATATATATATATTGATTTAGTAGTAAGGGACGACGCAATGATTTTAACACATTCATCGCCAACACCGCTTTTTGTAAAATGGCGGAATATGTTTTTGTAGTACTAGGTGTTAGGGCCGCGTCGGACATTCTGAATGGCAGTTTGTATGGAGCAGGTGGCTGACAGCGCAAGACGAAAAGTCAAATTTATGTATGTCGTGTCGGCCAACGGTGGCCGACGCGGCGTGATTGTAATGAATCAGTGTCGGCCACCGGTGGCTGACATGGCGATGAACGTGTCAAAACCCATTTCTCTCAATTCAAAATACCACGCTTGCAAACAATGAAATGACATTAATAAAATAATAAAGTTAAGCTTAAATAAGCTTATCTTACAGTAAATACTGTAAATTCATGGTGCGACTACACTGTTATGTATATTTGTATTTTAATTTAGAAATATTACGTTTTGATTCATATTTATTTAATGACTAAACGCATTGCATATATTGTACATAAGTGATATTGTTAACATTATTCAATGACACATTTTCTAAAATGCTAGATAAATTTTACATTACAGTATAAATTTTTAATTTAATTTGTATTACAATTAGTATAGTTTATACGCCACATACAATAAAATCCTTTTTAATTGGCAATGATAGCGAAAAAAAATATATACCTGCCGGCAGGTATAGCTCAATGGTCAAAGCGTTTGCTTGGCAAGCCAAAGGTCGAGGATTCGATCCCCGACGGAGATTAAAAAAACGATTTCTGAGGTCTCAAATACTCCCGGTTGGTGTGAATTTGATCGCTCACAAGTAAAATACCAGTCATAGCCTATTAATCAAAATTGGCGGTAGACGAAAGTCATCCCGTAAAGACCACACATTCATAGTAAATTCCATTAATAATAAGGATGATACGTGAATCTCGGGTTGTAATCTATGACGTTGGCGGATCAACACTCCACATGCAGCCTCTAACCATATGTAACATGGTAAGCATCATAGAATCCACAGATGAGACTTCAACATCACTATCACCATCTGTTGGTATTCTCTTGTACGTGTTTACATAAAAAAACTGCAAATATTTAACCGTATGTACAATAATTATACACCTGTCAATAATAATAATAATAGAATACTGCTAAATAATATGTAATTATATCGAAACAAACAATTTAATATTTTAGAATACTATTTAAAATAAGAACAAAATTCGCGCAAATAGAGATGTAAATGGTCGCAAATCTTTCAACGTTGGGTATTGTTTTTGTTCGTTGTTAGGTACGTGGATAAACTCGATTATTCTCAAAACAGGAAGCGACCGGTGCGACAGGTAGAGTTTTTAGATTTTATATCCCGACTCCCGACTACATACATTATGTTCCAAGTGCTTTATCAGAATTTAAAACAGATGATTCGTTAGAATACCCGCCGGCGGCCATGTTTGATTTTGAACGTGTGTTTTATTTGAAATTTTCGTATTCAAATTCGAATAGTGTTTTGTTCGAACCTTTAAGAAACGGATATTTATCATAATACAGCGGCACCTCTAGATACGAGTTTAATTCGTTCAGTAACCTTGTTCCTGTGTCAATTTGCTTGTATCTCAAAGCAATATTTTCCGATTATTATTTTTAGAACATATTTCGATATTGAAATACCTTATAGATAATTGTGATATTTATTTATTTATTTACAGAATCGAAATTCCAATTTTTTATTTACAAATATTCAGAAAAATAAGTATACATAACTATACAATAAAATAGAGAGAAAAATAAAAAATAAAAATTACACAAAAGAATAAGAATATGACCCGTGTCAAAGATCACAGAGATCAAGGAGAACAATACCATCGACAAAAGAGGAAAAGGATGTAAGAAAAGGATCGAGGCATGCTGGTAGGCCATTTGTATAAGCTTGATATAGCTCTTTTAGGCTAATGCCGTAAAGCCTCGAAAAACGATCTTTTGTCTCTTATTTTTGTTCGCTCGCCTGACATGCACATCTAATAATGTAAGTTCTAATTATATAATATTACACGGCGTTTGCATACGCCATTTTATTTGTTATGACAGTTGCTCCATTTCATGTTGGTGCAACTGTCATCTTTAATTTGCTTTTTTCCAGCGATTGTCTTGGCGGCTCTGGATGTCACAGGTTCCTGCAGTTGTCATTTTACTTTTCGTCCGGCCGGCGAACGTCATACCGGTCGGACGAAAAATCAAGTATTTAATAAAAATAAACACGAATTGTGCTTCAAAAAGCAAGTTCTTTTGTTTTTAATCTACTCCTGCATCCTTCCTCCACGCGGCCACATGACGAACCCGCGACTTGTCGTCTTTTTTAAAAACGGGGATGTCAATTGATATACACAAATATTTAAAAATCATACACTCATACAAATTTACATCAAACATCGTATTTTATAACATTTCTCTCGTCAATATTGGAGAAAAAGAAACGGCAGACGCTGGGTTTCGAACCGCGATCTATGAACCTCAGATCTATTCTATGCACAGCATGTTCAACCAAGACCAATTCATTCACCTAATGAGTTGAGAAATTTTGACGTATATATTAACATCCTCCTCTCTCAAAACAACAAGGAGAGAGAGGCGTTATTACGTCGCGCGGGGCAGGATGGGGAGCAGGGCAGCAGACAAAGACTTTCTTGTAGAAGCGCACTGATTTTATTGACTTAAAAACATTACAAGGTTAGGGCCGAGCGGTAACATACCGCCGGCCGCAACAATGACATTGTCTCGCTTATCGTTCGGGACTCACTGACACCAGCCGCTCTGGGGCGGCTCGAGGCCGTCAGCGCTGCCGGTGGCGAAACTACGTACTAGTGCAATGTGACCATCTACGTAAAAGTGTGGCGAGCTATAAAAATATAAGACGAAAGATTGTTTGTCGAGGTTTTCGGTAACGGTAATCAAGGACTACATCATGCTGATGTCAATATATTACTACATTCGTATTGTAAGATATAGATTTTTATTGAGGTGCAGTAAGCTGAGTGGTCGTAAGCATCAGGTCGTTCCTCGTATTTAAAATTTTGTTCTTATTTTAAATCAAAACTTGGTTTCAGATATAAAATAAAATATTCTTTAGAATTTATTCCACATATATTATTTTATATCTGATATTATGGAATTCCACCAAGAAATATCGATCGAAAAAATCGAAAAAAAAACTTAGTTAGCTTAATATCTCAAATTTTAATGCACTCGTTTCTCTAGGTGCTATTGTACACTAATATACGCAGTTGTGAGGCGTTTCTATATAAAAAAGTAAAGCCTCCGTCCTAAAGCAATATAAATTGAAATTCTAATGAAAACATAAGAAAAATCGTCATTAGTATTCTAGTGTCGTCCTTACGCACGATTCGTGGTGAAGGACACGAGGTATTTACCAGTCGGTAAAAAATAAAGTTAAATTTAAAGAAGCTTGAAGGAAAGGCTGCTGCAGTTTATGCTCTCCTGCAGCATCCAAAGCGTTCGTCTCACCAGGTCCACCTTCGCCTCTTAACCGAATGAAGTAATTTATTGACCACTTTGTCCTTTTACCTCCCCATTCCGTATTCTACGCAAGCATCTGCTTTCGAACCCCAGTAAGCGGCTGATTTTTCACTATCACCATCATTAGCATATGTTCGTCTACTGTTAAATGTAGGCCCCACTACCGCTATTTTTCTTATGTCCTCAATCCATCTTACAAGGAGTTGGCCTTCGCTTCGTTTGCAAGTTCTTGAGTGCCAATCCAACACTTTTCTTCTCCATCGACCGTCGTCTCTACGAGAGATATGTCCTTGCCCATTGCCACTTGAGTGTGCCTATTCGTTGGGTAGCCTCCACTACTTGGGTTGTTTTTCGGTTAAATTCGTTTCAGATCTTTTACAGACACTACGAACATAGATCTCCCCATTGACAAGCTGGATGACTTTAATTTTATGGGTAAGACTTGCTGTTAGATTCCACGTCTCTGCGCCATCACGTAATACAGTGAGGATGCATTGGTCAAACGCCTTAATGTGCACTTAAGTGTTCCAAATGCTGCCCATTCCAGTTGTATACACCTTTTTCACAATACCACAAAGAATTGTTACTACTGATGAAGACATTACAATTAGTGCGAATTTCCAACTAAACTGCTAGCGATGGAATTTAAAAATGATGTATTTGTTGATCTTTTGTCGTGATGTATTGACCTCCCATATCTTTCAAGGACATGCCGAGATGAATGGGCTTTGTGAAATTATTCCTATTTATATTGCCAGTTTGTTACCAAGCTATTGCTGAGGGGGAGAAGATAAGAGAACAGTGGAGGGGGAATTCATTCATCGACTAGGTACGCGAGTAACAACGGGCATCAGGGTTGCCAGATGATGATAATTGAAAATTTACTACTATTCAAATATGTACTGACATATACACACATATATATGACATATACTGACATCCCCGTTATTTGTTATTTCGCAGCAATAAATCTTACATCGCGATCTCAACTCCTCTCGATCCTCTGCAACCCTCTTTACCTCAGCATATGAGCTTCAACTCATATCCTCTAACACTTGCTGGAAATACTCCCGTCTATGGCGCCCTCTACAGTTTCTACCCTCAACCATCCCTTCCACAATGTCGTGAAGAAGACCATCGTGGCGCATGATGTGACCGATCTATGGGCTCGCCTCTCTGAGATGGTTCTTAGGTAAAATATACCAAAAATATTGCATTTTACTTTTCATGCCCGAAATGGTACCAACCAAAAAAAAAATGCCTAGAATCAATCGAACTTTTTTAAAACCAAGACTAACTATATCAGCAGTAAAAATATTTTTAGATTTTAATCATCATCATGTCGGCTCCCCTTACTGGAGCATATGGTCATCACGAGCTGCCGCCACAAAACTCTTTATCAATACAGTCAATCTCTCTTTATTTTTTTTAAGAACGGATGATTAACCCGATGGCTATCGAATCCTGGACTATTTAAGGCTAAGAGTCAGATCAATTCAAAATAACAACATATAAGCCATTTTTGTATGAAAAATAGCTGCAAACACTATAGGAAAAATCTCGGTAGCAAATAAAAAAAGCTTGCGTTATAGGAGGGATAAGTATAATGATTATTCGGCTTTAATGTATTTTACTGTGAAGAAATACAATAATAGATGTTGGAAAAATTAAACGAAATTCCGAATAAAAAAATAAATTTATAAAATCTAAATTTATTGTATATTTTAGGTGGTGTCCCTGTATTGACACGGTGTAGTGAACCTCAGCGAAACGCATAATAGAAGGCATTATGCGGTTAACAGACGCGATTGCTCAATGGGATAATACGGCCAGCGATACACACGAGTCCTGTGATAAGCAGCGTTCAGATCAAGCGAACGAATGCCAAATATATACCCTTTTTCGTATAATGTTCAACGAGCGAGTTCGGTTGGATCTATGAGTGAGAGAGAGTAAAATGTAGGACCCATATTGGCCGAAAGCGCAGCGTCTGTCTCTGTCGCTCCTACTGCACTACTCCTACAAGCAACGCGCTTTCATTGGCTGCAACGTTTTCCCGCACTTTTCCGACGTGCGAGACTCATTGAAAGTTCCCTTACCGATAAGTTTGTTTCTTTCGTATTATAATATTAGCCTGTTACGTGCATAATATATCATATATCATTAAGTAATTACATTAGTCATGATATGTTAAGGCAAGAACATCACTAGTTTACAACGTCACATTAAATGATCGATAATGTGTTCCAATAGTGAAGTATGATGATCACCGGATGATTGGTTTAACGCCTGGTTTGCATAATATACCGTGACAGGCAATTTTACGGGTTACGCCATTAGTCGCACGCCAAATGAGTACTTTTATAGAACATTATGATGTAATTTTGATTTACATATAAAACACGCATAGACAATTGTACAGTGTTTATATTTTAATGGAGTATAATATAACTTGCATATTCTTATTACTCTATTATCTTTGCCTCATAACAAGTCATCTACGCCCGAAGCTCCGACAAATACATTCTATTTAGTGTTTCCGTCGACTTTCAAGACTAGAAACTGATATCAGCTTGATATAGCTCTTTAAGGCCGATGCCGTAAAGCCTCAACCTTTTGTCTATTATTTTGGTTCGCTTGCGTGACATCTACATCGAATGTTAAGCGGTGTTTGCATACGCCAAAATAATTGTTATGACAGTTGGCCTATTGCTGGTTGGTAGGACTGTCGTATTGGCAGTTGGTACCGCGGAGATGTGAGATCGCGCCGTGGGCCGGCAGTTGAA
Source organism: Glossosoma conforme (assembly GCA_022606575.1). Lineage (NCBI taxonomy): Eukaryota > Metazoa > Arthropoda > Insecta > Trichoptera > Glossosomatidae > Glossosoma > Glossosoma conforme. The sequence goes on from JAGTXR010000007.1 coordinate 743,592, forward strand.
GTTTGACTCGCGCCCGTTACAGTGCGCGCATCCTGTGCGTTCCTGTAGCGGGCGACGTTTGTGACAATAAACATGTATCGTGAAACAGAAACAAGTTGTTTATAATGTGAACCTGATCCTGCGTCCTTCACCCAGTAAACCGATGTCCATAAATGGAAGAGGAGGATATCAAAACCAATATCCGCTAGGCTTAGTTAGATAGTTTGTTAGTCATCATCTATAAGGAGATCGGATTATTAACCCGACGCTCCCGAAGTTTGGACCGTTTGGTCCCACGGGAGACTCAATCCAACGACACGCGGTGTCCGAATAAGATGTTTCTTAGCTTGGTAGTATCAACACGGCATAATGGTTGATCACAAATCATTGGCTTGAAAAAAGGCAGCCATAGTGTATGCTCTCCTGCGACATACTTAATACGTGACCCAACCAGGTCAACCTTCGCCTCTTGACCGACTGTAGTATGAAGGCTGCCTCTCTCTCCCCTCATCATTCCTCACAAAGTCAAACACTACCATACCCGCAATATTCTACGTAGGCATCTGTTCTCTAACTCCATTATATGGCTGCATTAGCTCTTGGTGAGATGCCAAGATTCACAGCCGTATAGAAGAATAGACAGCAATTGCACTTACGATTTATTTATTTTTTGGTTAAATTACTTTTTCACTTGTTTTTCATCAACGAATCTATAAGGACGAACGTATGTGGTACATAAAATGGTCGTAAGTAGCATTCATGCCTCTTAGCTTATAAGGCACTCAACGGCACTGCACCGGGTTACTTTGACAGAACTGATCAAGCCTTCGGAGATAGGTGCGCATGGAGAGACACTCAGATCAGCCAGAGCAAATAGAAGCACCCTGCAGCTGACGGGAGGTAGTCTTAGCACGGTCTTTGGCAATCGTGCTTTCAGATACGCGGCACCAATAACCTGGAACTCGCTGCCGGAAAGCATAAGAGTAATTAAAGCGGAGGCATCCTTCAGAAGCAGACTCAAGACCCACCTTTTAACTCAGAGAAACACACAAACGCTTTTGGGATGAGACACCATTCGGTCTTATAAAAGCGCTATACAAAATACTGATATTATATCTATATACAGACATTCCGGTGGCACCCACGCCCTGCAAGGTCTCATGTGGATCCAGTCTGTTCGAGTCGAGTATCTAAGAGCCGGAATGTTTGCCTTGTTGGCGCGACACAATTAGGAAATCAACGTCGAAATATACACGTTTTAAATTAATTTTGGCAGTATTCTCATGCATATGTTTACACAAATTAAAAATGCATTTTTACACTTCGACCACATAAGAGTATGTAGTATGTAGAGTGCAAATATGCAAAAAAAAACAATCATATAATTCATTGATATAAATGAGTTTTCGATATAATGTATAAACCTGGATGTAGTTTATCCATTACTTTGACGGACTTTACCCGCCTCACACCCGCATCACACCGGAGGACAGTCAAGTCTCCTCGATGATGCGCTAATTCAGATTATGATCAGTTATCAACTAAAAGTCCAGTGGGAGTCCCCTCTGAACAATTGTGGCCACTGCACATAAGTGCTAAAAGAAAGAACCCGTGAAAGAGCAGTTGTAAAGAGATGGACATGTAAGATAGATTATCTCACCGAAAAACTCCATTACTTGGCTATCAATGCTTAATCTTGAATTGAAGTATTGAAAAAAATAAGATAAGATAAAATAAATGATAATTTTAAATTTGGAATAGGTGTGATATAAGCAAAAAATAATGTTTGTATTAAATAAAATTACAGGTGGCGCAAAATTAATCATCCAACGGTAAGCATCCATGCGAATGTCGCGATGATGCTCTGTTGGCACTTTGTACGGAAACATGTGTAAGTCTTTCACTAAAATTCGCTGTAGGCTCCGTCTGGTGCAGTCTCAGTGACATGGGCAGCCACAGCCGCGAAATTCTCGACCGAGCGACCAATCCGGAGGCGGCCACGCCCTGCAAGGCCTCCTGTGGATTCAGTCTGTTCGAGTCGAGTAGCTAGGCGGCGGATTGTTTGCCCAGTTGGCACGACACGATTAGAAAATCAACGTCGAAATACACGGTGCGCTAACACCACCGAAAGATTATTGTTCAAAAAAAATCGATACAATTATTCGCCACGCGCTTGTAAAATGCATTGACGTACGACGCCATTTGCAAAAATTATAATATCTTCTGATAGGGTGACCCTGTACATTGATAAGAAATCAGACTTGAGAAATTACTAAAATCACTAAAAATATGCACGAATTTTTCTATGATGTCATGATAGTACACGCCCAAGTCAATATTCTAAGCAACCATGCTAGCAACTGTTCTGTTTAAGTCTACAGTGAATCAAAAATATAAGCTTTACACGTGTTATTTGATGAATTTCAATTTGATTATAGGTGGCACTATTCTAAGCAGTATGCAGATTTTTTAAAAGTTCAAATCAATCGAGTCCGAAAATTATTTTGTAAATTTTTTCATGCCAACTATTGATTGCTCTGCACGTCATTTATTTCTTAAGCAAAGTTAGTATTGACATCCCCCGTCTTTAAAAAGACGACAAGACGCGGGTTTGTCACGTGGCCGCGTACAGGAAGGACGCAGGAGCAGATTAACAACACAAAGAACTTGTTTTTGAAGCACAGTTCGCGTTTATTTAAAAGACTTAATTTTCACGTCCGACCGGTATGGCGTTCGCCGGCCGGACGAAAAGTCAAATGACAACTGCCGGAACCTGTAACATCCACCGCCGCCAAGACAATCGCGGCAAAAAAGCAAATTAAAGATGACAGTTGCACCAACATGAAATGGAGCAATTGTCATAACAAATAAAACAGCGTATGCAAACGCCGTGTAATATTATATAATTAAAACTAACATTATTAGATGTGCATGTCAGGCGAGTGAACAAAAATAAGAGAAAAAAGATTGTTTTTCGAGACTTTACGGAATTATCCTAAATCAAGCTGATATCAGTATCAATAGTGTCGAGTGTCTATAATAATCGTGAACGCTGTCTGTTCTTAAGAGATAAAAGCAATATTATGACGTGTCTATAAATATTATGAGCGACGAAGTGTCTGATTATAAGCAACGAGACAATAAAGGAAAATTAATCGCCAAACCATAATAATTGCCACTTGGAAATAATTCAGGAAGCCAGCCAAATGTTCTAAACAAACTAGACATGTATATTAATTATATGGGTGCATTTAATTAGTAGTAGTGTTTATGATGTATTCAATAAAATCACATAATAAGTGTCATAACTTGTTATATTTTACGAGCCAATCCAAACGGTTATATTGTCAGTCTTTATTTACTGATTATTAGCATATTATATACTGATATTTTTATCTACTGTAGCACATAAGTAGTTACGGCAAATATGAACGTAATTTGAATGTTCAAAAGTATTCGTAAATGAATGTACATACATACACGACAAAAAATCGTAATAATATTGTAAGTTTATTTTTTAATTAATCTTCCATATTCGTTCTATGGAGAGATGCATTCTCGGAGTGTGACTAAAAGATAGAATCCGAAACGAGGATATCCGCAGAAGAACTCAAGTAGTGGAGGATAAACAACGAATAGGCACACTCAAGTGGCAATGGGCAGGGCATATCTGTGGAAGAGACGACGGTCGACGGGGAAGAGTATTGAAGTGGCGCCCAAGAACTGGCAAACGAAGCATTGGCCGACCACCTGCAAGATGGACTGACGACATAAGAAGAATAGCGGGAGTGGCCTAGATGCGGAAAGCAGAAGATCGAAGAGGATGGAGACTCATGCGAAAGGCTTGCATTCAAGAGTGGACGGATACAGGCTGATGATGATTCGTTCTATATATGACGCTATGATCACCATTTTCTATGATCACCACTGTCTCGATAGTATGATGCCGACCTCGCTCGAAGCTGGTCGAGGTTCGAATCGGTCCCACTAAGGACATATCTTTCTGACCGCAGCTTAGCCTCCAAAGTTTCAGCATTAACGCATGTTGTAGTTTTAAGTTAAACCCATCGTTATGTAAGGGTTACGTTTGACAGCGGTAGCGACTGTGTAATATACTACTTTGTAAAGAGGACGGGAGGAGGCAGTTTAACGACTTTTGAGGAGGGGCGAGGTGCTACTGTACTCCGCACGCAGTTACGGCCTTCTGGACATGCGCTCACGTCATCACGAGTGTATTACCAAGTAAGATGTAATGGAATTGTATAACAATCGAACAAAAACAACTGGTTTTGTATGCGTTCGTTGCCACCTAAAGGAAGTAAACACCAGAACCAGACAAACTAGATACATAAATATTTTGGCGACTATTTATGTTAATTTTTTTTAATTAAGCTTACGAGTAAATACATCATCGTTATGTGCTACTTGATAATATAGAAAGTAGTCTCTTCATATCCCTGGGCTAAGGGCAATTCGAGACTCGCTGTAGTATACTAATTTCGCAGCCTTAGACTGAAGTCTATTTGACATCTAACTGATGCACCTAGAATCACGCCTTCAGCCACTCTCTAACAAGTAGCTTTTTGCGTGCGTCCAGTAACGGGTCCCCATCTGGGTCTCCAAAAACAGGACGGGACAGGAAGGGTTTTCACCAAGCGAGATATCCCTGGGCTCCTACACAGAAAGTCGTCGGGAGCTAATGTTCTCTGGTGGATCTTCAGATGCAGAGATGTACATAGAAACTAATAGAACAGATATGGAGAGATTTTTTTTTTTAAATCTTATTCCCATATGGTCCAGATACGGATCAGAACTACAAATTGCCGCCACTTACTTCTGTCAGTTACATTGTCCATTCTTCGTTCTAGGACAAATCTGCATCTGAAGGTCCACTTGGGAACATACCTGTATATGGTTGCCGACAGCCTTTAGAGATGCAGTCACTACTTGAAGAGGGCGTAACTGTGATATTCGAGTCATATTTTTGAGTGACTTGTACTCAGTTTTTTAAGGATAACGGATGGTTAGTACGACGACCATTTCGCTCTAAGGGGCGGTACATAAACGTCATAAATCTCCTTCGTAGTATCAATCCGGTGGATTGGTTTGCAGCAACATAATCTTGCATCTCGATCTCCACTTCTCTCGTTCCTCCGCAACCGTCTTCACCTCAGCATAAGAGCTACAACTCATGTCCTCGAACACTTGCTGCAAATACTCCCGTCTAGGGCACGCTCTACAGTTTCTACCCTTAACAATTCCCTCCACAATGTCGTGAAGAAGACCATTGTGGCGCATGATGTGACCGATCGCCTCTCTGAGATGGTTCTTACTAGGTGCCTATCTTTCTTGATTATCCTGAGAACCTCATTGTTGAACCTCACGTCGCAAATAACCAGTTAAAAAAAAATATATTCATTCCCTACACAATTTTAAATTTGTGTAAAATTCTTCTACCGAAAAAATCGTAAAAGGTTCGCTCCTTTCGCGCGTGTAGCTTTTAGTTCTTAATGCGACAAGTATTTAAAAACAAACGTCGAAAGGGTATGCTAATAATATTATGAATGATCCTTTTAAAAATCTCTTTTCTGGAGGAGTGTTGTGTGATGCGGACTTATTAATGCAGTGGGTCCAGGATTTATCGGAGTGCTGCAGTGAATGGAATGAGAAATGACCTTTCAGCAGCTCTGAGCATCCGCAACTGATGAATGTGCATCTTAAGCATGCCAGATAAACTCCACCACCAGCGAGAAACACAATACGAGCGCAGACGTCCAGCAATGCATTCATTATGCACACCCACACCTTTTTAAAACACAGTCATTCAAAAGTAACGCAATGCAAGTAGACACAACATAATTAATTTAAAAAATTGATACGCAAATATCAATTTACATCAAATATCATATTCTCATCAATATCAGAGAAAAAGAAACGAAAGACGCTAGGATTCGCACAGCGAATTTAGGCAACTTAGTTCTATTTTATACACAGCGCTGTTTACTATGACCATTTCTTCCGCCTACAGACTTGGGAATTTTAAAACATAATTATAATTTTTATTTAAAAAATATATTGATATCTTGATTGACCCTTGCAGGCTGGTGCCGAAAACTTCGATATGCGATCTTTCGTGTCTTTTTGTTCGCTCGTCGGACATGTATGTATCGCCATATTGGTTGTATGTCACGAGTGTATAATTAGTATTATATAATTGTACGTGGCTGTCTGTCATTGGTGCGCGATTACTTTCTGTAGATCGCCACTTGCGGCGCTGGGCTGTCACCAACTACGAGCGCTCAGTGGCGAGCTCGGTTGTGCGTGGACCGCGACGAGTAGCGAGTGTGATCGGTCTGGGGCCTGAAGCAAGCAAGTTCCGCCCCGGGCCGAAAGTTTGTCAAGTTTACACAACGCGTTTCTGACAACTCTAGTAAGGGGATGGTAGTATATAATGTCTAAAAACCAAAATTGAAAAAGATAAATATTTCATACACTGTTTTGAAATGGATCTCAAAGTGAATATTAAAAATTTAAATAAAAAAAATCAATTCAGTCAACTATTTTCATAATTTCACTCTCTTTCTTCTAGAGATGCTTTCTTTCCATTCATTCCGTAAGAAAATATCTGCCCTAAAAGACGTTATTATTTTTCTGCGTGTTATATTCAGAGCATTTGAACAAGCGTATTTGAAGAGCGTGTTGCTGTTATATACGAGGCATATTTTTATATGATTTGTCAAACGGATTTTTTAGGGAAGTAGGATGATTAACCAGAGGCCTGGACTACTTTGACTTACCAAACAATTAAAGCGATTAAAGTCATTACAAAACGCTGCGGCACGACTAGTGTACAACGGGCCCAAATTCTGTCACATTACTGATACTACACCGACTGCTGCGGTTGAGAGTTCCGACTAGAATCCAGTACAAACTATGCCTTTTAGCTTATAAAGCACTCAATGGAACTGCACCGGGTGAACTGACCTTTGACAGAACTGATCAAGCCTTCGAAGAAAAGCGCGCTTGGAGAGACACTCAGATAAGCCAGGGCAAATAGAAGCACCCTGCAGTTGACGGGAGGTAGTCCTAGCACGGTCTTTGGCAATCGTGCTTTCAGCTACGTGGCACCAATGGCCTGGAAGTCGCTGTCAGAAAGCATAAGAGAACTTAAAGCGAAGGCATCCTTCAGAAGCAGACTCAAGACCCACCTTTTGACTCATAGAGGCAAAGAAGCGCTTTTGAAATGACTATTCGGTCGTAAAAAAACGCTATACAAATACTGATATAATAATAATAAGGGGCGGTTCGAATCGAAATATAAATCGCTGATTACAAAAATTCTAACGAAGGTTGGTGAATTTAATTTTTTTGCGATTGTAGGTAGGTTTTCGACACTTTCAAAATTATGACGATTATTTAACCAACATAAAAAAATAGTTTGCTTTTGTGTATAATGTAAACAAATAAATGAAATAAATTTTAAGTAACCAGTACTATTAAAAGGTTGCCAATTTCTGCTCAAGAACATCTTTAGTTCCAGGAATATAAAAAGCGAACACAAAACGTTCGAATGCATCATAAAAGCTAACGCTGTGCTTTTATACTTGTGTATTAAACTTGAAGATATTACAGTTCAGTTTAATTGGTTCGGACTTAAATTAGCCATAACACTTTTAATTATTATTATCATTGCTACTTAAACTACTTAAAGCGAACCCTTATTACCCCGCACTTGGAAGGAATATTTCATACATGATAGTTTGCACTAGCTCTTGCTTCAAGTACCAAGCTTGTACTAGCTGTACATGGTTCCGCCGCATTTTATTCCCAGACAATTCATTCAACGACTCATCGGCAACGACGTGGGGCGCACTGGACGTCTGGTGCGCGGGACATTTGGTGCACGGGACAACTTATGCACTGGATGTCTCACTTACTTAACCTAACCTAAGGATTTGTCCAGTGATTGTAGATTCTACAGATCAATAAATCTCTTTAACGAAATAACTTAGGTTAGGTTAGCGAGACATCCAGTGCACCAGTTATGCTGTGCATCAAATGTCCCATGTACCAGACATCCAGTGCGCCCTACGTGCCGATGAGTCGTTGAACGAATTGTCTGGGAATGATAGGTCGTGACACCCTCCAAAAATATGTACATTAAACGATTCGCTATATATTATATCTAGCTTTTAATATGAGAAATATTTCATTTTATAATATCTATATATTTACCGGCGGGTATAGCTCAATGGTCAAAGCGTTTGCTTTGCAAGCCAAAAGTCGTGGGTTCGATCCCCGATGGAGATTTAAAAAAAAAACGATTTCTGAGCTCTAAAAGAAGACCACCCATTCATAGTAAATTCCTATAATAATGAGGATGATGCGTGAATCTCGGACTGTAGTCTATGACGTTATATGCAGCGGCATAGAATTCTACAGATGAGACTTCAGAATTACTATCGCCATCTGACGGTATTCTCCTGTATGTGTTTACAAAAAATATTAAACATTACATGATATTATCGAGCAGCGTGTTCAAATAAAATAAAATGACAAGTACGTTTTAAATGGCCGTGGCATTGTGTAAATAGTTCATCGTACTTTAAGAATCTCCAGAACAACTCGCAAGCAGTATTGCTGCATCTGGACTTGACATAGTAAGAGTAAGAATCAAGTGCAAGATGCAATTGCATGATTCACCATGTTTGGAAGACCAGTCTGCTGAAAGCATCGGCGTAACTTCAACGAGGAAAGATGGAAACATGCAAAACTATTTTAAATATAAACTATTTTTGTATTACTCTCTATTAAACTATCTATAATGTGAACCTAAGTTTAAGGAAAAAAAGTCATGTTGTAATTAAAAAAAAAAAACAATGAAAAAAAGTGTTAAGAAACGTTTATTATTTATCTATACATACATTCTACACAAAAATACCTCCAAGGACTTAATCACTTTTCATCATTTTTTCTCCTCCAAACATTTTTTTTTTAAATCAGCCTCCTAAAGTGATTTCCCCCCTTAAGCTTACCAACTTAACACCTATGGAGAGACATTCATTATAATCTACACAGCTTTATAATGAGAAAAGTGAAAAAGAGAGTTATATAGATAGAGTTAAGCAGGGAAAGGCTCTTTAGCGTAATCCAACAGAGGCCTGGACCGGATGGATACGTCGGCCTCATCGTTACGGAGTCAAACTACCATGCCTTTTCTGCATACACTGCGACCTTTAGCAAAGAAGTGAAAAAGTAAAAAAAAATAACGTCTGAACTATAACTTTTACACCCACGTGTGGTGATGCTCACCAAAGCCCGTTACTTGTATAAAGAGACAGTGGGTAAGTCCTCCCAAGGAGCGCAGGTATAAGGCGACCGTTCCGAGGGGCATTAGGCAAAAAAAAATTAAACAAGTGAGGAAACCTCGGTCCTCGACTCAAATCTTAAAAACGTCTCTGAATACAGGTAAAAGACTTATTGATACTCAGTTAAATGTCATTTTTTCTTAGAACCGTTAGTCGTCATCCAACAACAGGACGCCTATGCTTGGTCACCTTAAGTTCTTCTAAAGAGGTCGACCGCTGTTCAGCGTGGTCAGGTGAAGACTTGTGACTCCCGGAGACGCGTCTCTCAACAACTGGTCACTGCCCTCGATGACCAGCTACCGGACTTGAATGATAAACCCTAACGTACAGACCTAGAAAAACTCATATTCTTTATATTTACATCTCAAAAGCTACATAATTTACAACTAGCGAATATGTAAGAATTAAGTTATGAAGAAATTGCGCACTGAAAAATTGTTTCGAGCTAGGAACGGTAGACAGGAGAACGTCGTCCACTAAGTGCAGGTAATCATTTTAAAAGTGGGGTGTTTCCGAGTAAATAGCCTTGCCGTTTAGTGAATCGATGCCAAAAGGGTGAAAATGCACGTTTCCCTATAGCTGGTGCAGACTGCAGCATCACAGTCATGTCAGACGTAGTCGCAGACACTATTGACACATTAAACCATGGAAGAGTTCCATCAAAGCTTCCCAAAGCACCGAAAAATACGACCAATGAGACGTTTGAAAAATATCTTCAGAATCAAATTTCTAACCCTATTTCCAAAATTTTAAAATACCTTAACCCTCTCCTTACTGTGCTAAAAACATCCGTGAGCTTCAATGATATGTATTTTCATAAAATCCTCCATATAAGATCTTTGGTCTTTTATTTGGTTTGCTCGTCGGACACGTATATATTAAAATCAGTACCGGTTTTAGACCTGGCAGCGCCCTGGGGATTTTTTTTTCTATTGTTCCATATTGTTTATATTTGAAAAAATATAAGAACGATTGGTTTACCCTCGGCGCCCCTAGCTTATTCGACACCCTGGGGCACCGACCAACTTCGCCACCCCCTAAAACCGGCACTGATTAAAATGTTAGTAACATAAGAAGTAGCGCTTGCGGCACCATTTTGTTTATTTCACAAGTCGCGTCATGCGAAGCGCCATATTGCCACATGCGCGCAGTGACTCCCTACCACGAGTTTTCTGTCCCGGGCAGCGGCTACCGAATTTCGTCTTTTTTTATTAAAAATAAGTTACAATTTGCTTCTTGAAAAGTTCTTTGTTTTGAAGACCTGCTTCTCATCTTTCCATCACACGTCCTGATGGCGATCCCAGCGACGCGGAGTCGATTTACTGAAACGCGGGATTGTTAGATAATTCATCATGTAATAGCCCATAAACCCAAAATGGAGGTATTGTTGGACTTGTTTGCACGGTTTGAGTGGCTCTGGTTAGGGGGCCCGGGCGAGGGGAGGGGTCCACTCGCAATTTAAATTGAATAATTCGCCGCTTCCTCGTTACGCCTCCCCTTGCGCCCCCCTGGTCCGTGAGGCTTATTAGTGTATTGCGGAACTTTTAGCGAATTCGTCTGAAAGGTTCTCGCGCGCCCCCACTCAGGCTGCCCGCCAACCCAATTATCGGACGTTTTACAGCGACATCTGCGGCGAAAGACTGGAGACTCTTTGTGTGACGGAGAGACAGAAGCTGTACCACTAAAACAAGAAATATATAAACAGGGTTTGTCCGGAAAGTTCTAGGACTGATTTTTTTCCCCCGCGACTGTACTTCGGAGTGCGCGCGCACCGACTAGATTCGGTAGAGCGGGTTCCTAGCTTACCAACGAGCGGCTGGTTAGTTGTCTCCGAGCGCTCGGAGAGTCAGGAGAGGCTTTTTCGCACGAAGTGTCTCTGTGAGTGGTGCAAGCCGAAAATGCAGCGTTCGTTAGAGCAGAGGTATGCGATTAAATTCTGTGTGAAACTCGGTAAATCTGCGACAGAGACGTTTGATATGATCATATATATGGCATATAGATATGTCAATAATTATTTTTTCACAAATTGATATTATTATTTTTATATCAGTATTTGTAAAGCGCTTTTTTATGACCGAATGAATGGTCATTCCAAAACCGCTTCTTTGCCTCTCTGAGTAAAAAGGTGGGTCTTGAGTCTGCTTCTGAAGGATGCCTCCGCTTAAAGTTCTCTTATGATTTCCGGCAGCCAGTTCCAGGCCATTGGTGCCACGTAGCTGAAAGCACGATTGTCAAAGACCATGCTAGGACTACCTCCCGTCAGCTGCAGGTGCTTCTAATTGCTCTGGCTGATCTGAGTGTTTGAGTGATACACACAGATATAGAAATAAATAGCAAATATCATCTCTAATGAAAATCGACGCTGGAATTCAAACCGAGAACTTTGAACTTTTGTTCTATTCTATACACAGCGCTGGACAATTTAACAATTGCTTTCACCTACCGACTTGATTATTTAGACGTATTATCAGTAAGTATTACTGCCAAACTGTCACCAAACGTGCCATGGAATGATGCATGCTCGGAGAGTCTCTAAAAGATAGAATCCGAAACGAGGATATCCGAAGAAAAACTATAGTAGTGGAGGCTACCCAATATATAAGTACACTCGAATGGCAATGGGTAGAACATATCTGTCGAAGATATACCGGTGAATGGGGAAGAAAAGTATTAAAGTGGCGCCCAAGAACTGGAAAACGGAGCGTTAGCCGACCGGAAGGCATAGAATCGAAGAGATATATAGATAATTCTATCTTATTTTCAGAGGGAAACTTTTATATTTTATGTTTTATGTTCCCGGTGTAATATAATAGGTCCTCACTTTTCGATCGGGTAATGGGAGAGTTTAGTCGATTGTATTTAAATACTTTTTTGTGACTAATTTTAGAGGTATTTTATTTCAAAGGAAAATTAATGTTTTATGTTATGATCCCGGTGCTTTGGAATAGGTCCTCCCTCCTCGATCAGGCAGTGTACTACGGAGACATTTTCTACAGCACTCTAACATAAACAAGGTTAAACAATCTCGCCCAAAGGACTGATATTGCCCAACAAACAACGCTAAACAATGTCTCGAAATATAATCATTTCTGTTTACAATTTCCAAAAGCAATATTACGTATATTACATACTAGTATATGTATCATTTCGATAACCCATTAAAAAACAGTTGCGTATCATTGTACGATCCAAATTAAGATTTTAAATTTAAAATCTGCCTAAATCTCTGTACAATCCATACTTTTTCACATAATAAATAAATAATCCATATTTCCAAAAGGAAACAGTAAAAAAATTCATAAAAACTCGTAAATAATAAAAGGACTCACCCAAAGATGCTTCTGGATCCGAAAGATCGGACAGCGAAGGCACCTTCTGCATACCACGAGGAGTTCCATCTTCAGCTTCTTCAGGCTCCAACTTGATCATAAGCCCACCATCGCTCCACTGAAAGGAAATAATCATTTTAATAACCATGTACAAGTACGTGGTAACATCTATAATAAAATATGAATCTATATTAATAAATTTCTGTTAGTCACACCATTTATGGAACTGCAACTGTAAACAAGGATCTGAAAACTCTGGGTTTGACCGAGAATGCAACGCAGGACAGACAGATATGGCGAATGTGCACAAGGAGAGCCGACCCCAGATGATGAGAAATGGCTAGGGTAAAGAAGAAGTCACACCATTTATAACTCAAGAACGGCTGAACCGATTTTCATGATTTTCAATTTGTTGGATTCGTCATGATCCCGAATAAAAAAGTAGATATTAAAAGTACGGAAAAAAAATCACGAGAATTTTTATTGACGACACTATTTTTTTCAATCATTTTTTATGGAACGGCCATTTAAATTTGTGCTGATTCCATTAGATGGCGTTGTATGTTGACACTAGTTACAATTTAATTGTTTGTTATCATAACGAGTTTCCTTTAAAAAAATCCGAGATCACAACATCGTGATGGGTCAGCTAGTATACAGGTATATATCCGTTGCCTTGCTTCGTCTCAAGATATATCTCTGCGCACAAATGTCCCACATGAGAACATATATGATTCCCGTCAGCGTCTAAGGCAGAAGCCCGAAGACTGGAAGTAACAGCAGCTGTAGTATTCGAGGCATATTTGATCGTTACATAATCATCAGCCTGTCCGTCTACTGTTGACCGTAGGCCTCCCGCATTAGTCTCCATCCTCTTCGAACCTCCGCCTTCCGCATCCAGGCCACTCCTGATATCCTTCTGATGTCGTGACTCCATCTTACAGAGGGTCGGCCAACGCTTCATTTTCCAGTATTTGGGCGCCACTCCAACACATTTCTTCCTGATCGACCGTCGTCTCTTATATGTCCTGCCCATTGCCACTTGAGTGTCCCTATTTGTTGGGTAACCTCCACTACTTGAGTTCTTCTTCGGATATTCTCGTTTCGGATTCTATCTTTTAAAGTCACTCCGAGCATGGATCCCTGGGTGACCTTTTTTTTATGGGTAAGACTTGCTGTTAGATTTCACGTCTCTGCGCCATAAGTTAATACAGGGAGGATGCATTACTTAAACGCCTTAGTTTTAAGACATTACGGAAATTTCGCTTTAAAAATGTTCTTAAGTTTTACAATGCTGCCCATGCGAATTGTATACGCCTGTCGATTTATTTTGCATCGTTTACACCGGTTTACTTAAAAAAGATCACAGTAAATCTACTGGGTTGTAATTTTTTAATTCGATACACTTTTTCAATCTTGTTTGTATGTAATTGTTATTTTTTATTGTTTTATTTTTATACGTTTTCCTGTAAAAAAAATACACCATATTCCTGTGTCATTTGCTTCGTTAATAAACATATAAAAGAAAACTATCATGAATACGTCACAACGATTACTTGGTAGAAAAAATAATACCTGAAAATCGGATCATACCAAACAATCTTATCAGTGGGTTTTCCATATCCAACTCACCTACTAACAAAAATTCCTACACATCGACTTGAACACATTGACAAGTATACAAAATTTAACTAATTCAATTTTCGTCTTTATTTATCAAAGTGATTCGATTCCTTACGATTGAATTATTAACATTACTATGCGATGCTATCGCGAATTTACCTTTTACTTTGATTAGCTGAAGATACAAATGTTTTTTTTTTCACTCGCGATAACAATCACATAGAAGCAGTCACACTAAAGAACATAATTCAATTCGAAACATAAATACTTCAATATTGGGGTGAGATTGTATTGTTAGGGGAAGACGAAAAAAATGTACGTGATTTTTTTTACTTGTACATACTAGTACAGTGAATAAAGTGATAGAAAATATTTTTATACAACTAGTTTAACTGATTAATGAATTGTTATTTGAAAAGCTGAACCAAGTAATGTTACTGAAATTATTTACAACAAATAATCAACTTTTTAGATTTTCACGGCCAGATTTGATATTGTGGCTTTTGGGTTTAGCCGTGTGTGGCGAATTTCTTTTGACCAATATTTCATTACGATACAATTAAATCATCAGTCCTGAAGAAGACCCCTGCAATGACGGTCGAAATATTGGTCAAAAGAAATTCGCCACACACGGCTAAGCCCAAAAGCCACAATAACAAATAATCAATTTTCAACATTTGATCAAAGCAAACATCATCTTAAAGGTATATGACATTTCTCTCGTCAATAAATCAAAGAAAAATGTGTCATGTAAGATGATGAATTTGGACATTCAATATTGTATTGTATAAATATAAGAGTATTGAAATTCTAAAAATTGTAAAAATTATTCTAAGAATCAATCCAAAACAATTTAAATAATTAACATCAGCATGATATAGCCCTTGCTGGCTGGTACCGAAAACCTCGATATGTAATCTTTTGTCTCTTATTTTTGTTCGCTTGCCTGACATGCACATCTAATAATGTTAGTTTTAATTATATAATAATACGCGGTGTTTGCATACGCCATTTTATTTGTTATGTCAGTTGCTCCATTTCATGTTGGTGCAACTGTCATCTTTGATTTGCTTTTTTGCCGCGATTGTCTTGGCGGCTCTGCTTGTCACAGGGTTCCAGGCAGTCGTCATTCAAGCCCCGTTCGATCGAGACGGAATTAACATCATGTTACGATCGAACGGGGATGTCAAGTCTTTATCGGAAATAAATACGAATTGTCCTTAAAAAACAAGTTCATTGCGTTGTTAATCTGCTCCTGCATCCTTCCTCCTCGCAGCCACGTGACGATCCCGCGAATTGTCTACCTTTTAAAGACGGGGGATGTCAAAATATTGTATTTAAAAAACATACTGCAAGCCTAACGTTTATGTCTGTTGCAAATTTAGTACTAGAAGTGTGCTGAACCCAATCAAAAACGGTGTTTAAAGCGGTCACCAATCCAAGCCCATTCAAGCCTAATGTTACTTAACTTCAGTGATTGGATGAGACTTTGCGAGAGTATTTGGTTGTTGTATACTGCATCCTTATGCAAAATGTATCCAGTATATTTTTTCATAAATTACCGTGGGTTGCGGGGGTGTTGCACTCTGCATTTCTTCAAATATTACAAATGGAGAATGAGGTATATTATTAGAAATGCTGAAGTGTTAGAATGTCGCGAGAATATTCGCCGAAAACGACCAGATGCGCGACTTTGTGCACCATCGAACAAAGTCATAATTCTGAAATATTTTCAAGTCATAAGCTCGACGAATGTCTTTTTTTTAAAAAGCACCAAAGAACAGCAACAAAACGAATAAAATGGCGAATTATCCAAAATAATTTAATTTTAGACGACTTCATAGACATTGATTTATGAAGAATAAAAAGATTTTTTCTTCTAGCATACGGTTGCCGTAAATTGACGCAATACAGTACTTTCAGCTGCCATGATTCCTATTATTTCATATTAGTTGTCTAACTTGAATTTATAGTAGTCATAAAACATTGCCATAATGTTTAGCCAGCTGCCATGATCTTTGAAACAAGAATCATTCGAAGCTCCGCTGAGTACATTGGATGTAAAGCTCCTGACGAACTTCCAAGATAAGAACTCGTACATATAAAGAAAAACAACTTTAGTATCCGAGACATATTTGGTCAATTTTTAATCGGTTTCTTCAAAGAGATCAGACTATTAGAACGACGCTTGGAAGGCCAAACCATTTGGTCCTTAAGGGCAGCTCAACCTAAAGACGAAATCTAGTCTTTTAAAATATGAACAGTTAATAAATTGAATTTTCATTGCATTTTCTTGTGAATGATTGTCTTCTATTATAAAATAATTAAATTAATATACATCCTTTTATTACAAGAAATTGTTTGATATTTATAATGACCTTATTTGATAATTCGCGTACAGAAGTCGTAGGTTCTTCAATGAATAAATATAAACATTGTTTCGTAATCTAAAAAAATACAATTGAATAAAAATGGTCGCTGAGATTGTGAAGGGGAATCAAATGCATTTGATCGATTTATTTATAAGGTTATTGTGACAGTGGGTAAATGGAGCGCGTGCCCCCATGCCAGGAGTCAATCGATGGGGTTAAACTTCAAGGGGGGACTAGGGGGAAAAGGCAGGAACCCCATGGACAAATCACTGCCCCTGACAAGCCCGGGACACCAGCTGACAGCCGGAACATCATCGAATTACCTCGGTAGGGGTAATGCGCCCTATGGGGTAAATAGAGGGGAAGTCTTAAATGTGATTACTTAGTCATAAAGTCAAGTATCGCGACAGTCCATCAAAATATTTTGATAATATCTGTGTCGAGAGTTGGGGCTATTTTATTCGTGTAAATAAATTAACTTTCAGTTTGTTTTTTATCACTAGAACATGAGGTTATGATGGTTAATATAAAAGTAAGAAATCAATGTTTTTTATGCAATTACTTTTGATTTTAGAGCGTATAAATTCGTATATTAATAGGATATGACTGGAATTTTACGGGTGTATGATCAAATCCACACCAACCGGAGGTATTTGTAGAGCTAATAAATCGATTAAAAAAATTTTTTTTTTCATCTCCGTCGGGGTTCAAGCCCACGGCCTTCGGTTTAGCAAACAAACGCTTTTAAGCACTCTTAAGTTATGCCCGCCGGAAAATATTTAAGAATCTCTAAGCTACATTAGATGCTCGGTTCCCCTAGCTTATTCGACGCCTTGGGGCACCAACCCACTTCGCCACCCCCTAAAAGCGGCACTGGGTATCCTAGGAGCCATCTCGACACACGTGTATGTCGTTAAACACGATCGCAGGACCTAAATGTCATACGCAAGAAGCGAAATGTCCACGATATCGCTTTTGAAGTAGTCATTATCGAGCCGTTGAAAAACGTCATTGCTTCTTCGTGTTTCCGGAAGAATTGTATATATTTTTTAAAACAAAACCTGTGGAATTATGGAGGTATGTGTAACTGGTTTAAGAATAGGAGACGCCCTCTGACATCCGGAGAAATACGAACGTATTTATATTGTAGTTATTTATGTTCTAAAGATGCATTGCATCCTTTTGTTTTGAGTTATTCCACAAGCTGATATATCGAATTTTTGTTCTTTGTAATTTTACTGGCGGGTGGTCTAGGGGTGCATTTACTATTTAAAACTGAAATGTTTTTTTATTCCTTTTATTTATCTACTCTTATAATACCAGTAGGTATAATAGGTAGCTATGATCGGTTGATATGATAGGAAGTTCATCAAGCACTCGGATTTCTGCTCTGGAGGCAAACATACATATAACAAGAACACTAGATATAATATTTATTTACTGGTAATCGTTTTGCCTTATCTATTGCGCTAGTATACTCGTATGTTCAATACCTTCATAATAAATTTGCAATTAAGGTATATATTGGCTATACATATTTGCCGTTTATATCAAGCAAAGAAGAAGGAGTGTGAATAGAATGTGCAAATGCTCGTTTGGTCTAAATGTGGTCTTAAACGAATATTCGAAAAATTTAAGAAGTAAGCTTATGTATCGTATCTGCATCACCCCATTATTCTTTAAGGCTTTGAATCCTCGCATCTCACGAACAGCCAATGCAGCCGTATAATAGGTTTCGAAAACATATGTCTGCGTAGAATACTGAGAGTAAGATGGTTCGACTTTGTGAGGAATAACGAGGTAAGAGAGCAAAGAGGTAAGGTAACCTTCCATACTACAGTCGGTCAAATGTGGACCTGGTTGGGACATGAATTAAGAATGCCGCATGAGAGCATACACTACAGCTGCTTTTTCTTCAAGCCCCCGGCATCGCACCGCTCTGAAAGGGTGTTGGAAACTATATACAAAATGTACTCGGCAGAGCTGCGAGAGGCGTAATTGACATGGGATGAGGCGAAGACTATCACGGATGACAGAGCTTTGTGACGACGATTCGTGAATGACATATACTCCAGTTAGAAGAGCAGATATGGTGATACTGATGATGATGTATAATGTATGAACACACTTTGGAAATACCATCCATGTCTCGTCCTGTACTTGAAGTACCACAAAAGAGAGCTATCTCGAAAAAAGCTACTTATTTGAGAGTGGTTAGAGGCCTTCCCATTTTTCTAAGTGCAGCGTATAGCCGTGAAGAAACCCTAGTCTTTTAGTAACGAAGGTAGTATACTACAGCGTGTCTCCAGTCGCCTTCTCTGGTGACTTGTTTTTAGTCAACCAAATACCTACGAATGATGAGAAATTGGTTCTAAAAATGAAGTAAGCATTAACAGTGAGGTTTGACAAAACGTTCAGCGTCTCAAACACGTCCCGCAGCGAAAGGGTTAACGTTTCAGTGTTAAAATTAGATTTCAGGGCCGTGAAAGGGCACGTCGCGGCCACGTGCGGGACCAGGTTCAATGTTGTATTCATGAATTCAAAGAAGTTCTACCAACATCCGAAAGAAATGGCCAAACATCAGGTCTGGCGAAAATATTATAACATGATATATTGTTAGAATGTACGTAATATAATTGTATATACCTGTATATAATACACTTTGAAACTATGTAATCGTATAGAAACTTAAGTACATAATTTATGTTGTTTTTAATTTCAATCATTAAATTTTGACTCAGACTAAACATGGGACTGCTCAAGACATTCAAGGCATATGATACAAAATATTTTTAATTTTATTTGCATATACATTTAGAATATACTTAAGAAGCGGTAAAACACTTGCTTACTATGTCTGAGGTCGCCGGTTCGATCGTCGACTGTTTGTATTTTTTTTCTAATTAATTCATAATCTTTATAAATACCTCAAATTGATGTGAAATTGATCTTTCCCACTCATAAATGACAGTAATATGATTGACATATACTCGTATTGGAGTATATGTCGTAGTATTGGAGTAACGCCCAAGAACTGGCAAACGAAGCATTGACCGACCCCCTGCAAGATGGACTACGATATAAGGAAAAAAGCGGGAGTGACCTGGATGCGAAAGGCAGAATCGAAGAGGATGGAGACTCATGCGGATGGAGACAGGCTGATAATAGTGAATAATAAATAGTCGTATATATACGACTATGCCAGGTTCACAACAGTTCGGTATTTTTAAGCAAGTGATTATTTTTGAAAATTGATGTTAACCATATTATTGGAAAATGTATAAAACCTGACCCTTGTAATTCTGCTATGGGAGCTATTTCTTGAACTCGAAGAAATCTTCCGAGACACAAATTTTCAAAGTGATGATAATATTAAGTACTTAAACAATTAAATTTGCATTTTCGAATAAAAAGAAAACTCTACAAAAGACATTAAAAAATATTCAGTCATTCGATTGTTAATAGATGAAAACATGCTCTTACTTTTGAATATGGCCGAGCGAAACGCAACAAATGATATTCGAATATTTCAAATAATTCCATTGCTTTTTTTAAATTGATCTTGGTACCTATTATAGCCCACGAGATTTTTAGCATAACTAATTTTGCGTTAAAATCGTTAGTTATAAACTGTAGGCAGTTGACAGCTTAAATTTTTTTTTTTAATTTTCCGGATACATTGCCAACGATAACATCGAAAGAAAACTATCGAATTGCAAAGAAAAATGACGTAAATAAACAACGACGTAAATGCGATTTTTTAAGCAATGCTTCTAGGAACATTAACCAATATTTCGACATCATGTCTGTGCAAAATTTCAACTCCATTTGGAAGATCTATTCCAATTCAATCAATCAATCCATTTATTTTTTTAAATGTATTTATCCGATGACAACAGCACATTTTAAGCGCGATTCTCGTTTGATCAAAACTTGAATGGGTTACCACGTTTCATTGGATGGATTGAGTCTCCCCTCAAGACCAAAGGGTTCTTCAGGCATGAGGAGCGTCGCGCTAATCGTGCTATCTATCCAAAATTACGATAAACAAAACAACTATACTTTGAAGGTTGTCAATAAACATATGTGTTCCCAGGTGGAATTAATGTAGACGTCTTAGGACTTGGCAACTGACAGAAATGAGTAGCGGCAATTCGTGGAACAGATATGTTCCAAATGTGAATCGTATATATAAATAAAAATATCTCGTTGCCTCTCCTTATATTTTAACCTCAAGTCAATATTCAAGACGTTATCTTTTCCCCGAATTGAGGAAGTTATGATTTGTTGTGGCGGCATAACATAATATATTCTTATATACGAGTACATAAGAAGCGACCAAATTTAAGTACGAACGTTAGTGCGTTCTTTATGAAACGAATATGATGTATTATTGGAATAGATCATCACATGTTTACGATCAGTTTTAAATTCATCGATACCTCGAGATACGAGATTGATTCGTTCATTAAACTTACTCGTATTTCAAAGCATTTTTTCGCATTGAAATGCCATTAATCTGTTCTAGCCTCAAAATGAAGGCACAGTTGTTCTTGCTACGTGTTTTAAAAAAAAAAGATTTTATAAATGACAAATAATGTAAAAAATTAGTTCCGTAATTAGGCACTATGTTAATTTCGGCGTTAGGCTTCACTATCGTTAGCGAAGTCACATTCTGCCCGGGTGCGGGGTGACACACACGCTTGTTTGTTTCTCGGGCAGAGAAGACCGAAGTTTGTCAGTTCTTTTACCGAAATATATTACAATGTGCTTCTGAAAAGTTCTTCATTTCGTGACCTGCTCCCCAAACATTCACCACGCGTTCCAATGACGATCCCAGCGAAATTAAGTCGCTCTTTGATTAAAGGGGGACGTCTTGATTATGATAATTAAATATGATACTGATATCAGCTTGATAATAGCTCCTTTAGGCTGATGCTGTAAAGCCTCGAAATACGATATTTTTTCTCTTATTTTTGTTCGCTCGCCTGACATCCACATCTAATGTTAGTTTTAATTGTATAATGTTAAACGGTGTTTGCATACGCCAAAATATTCATTATGACAGTTGGCCCATTTCCTGCTGGTACCACTGTCATCTTGAATTCGCTTTTTCTGCAGCGACGGTTGGCGGCGCCGAGATGTCAGAACGCGCCGTCAGTTGACAGTTAGAGCTCGATACCGTTAGGGGGTGCGCCTAACAGCGCGCGCCACAACGGTCTTTTTGTTGCTCAAGCGTTTGACAAATAAACCGTGATAATATGTAAAACGAAAACAGTTTCTTTGTATTGTGAACCTGATTCTGCATCCTTCGTCCAGTAAATCGATATCTAATAAGAGAGGCGGATATCAGTATATTAGGGCACTCGTATCTCGAGGTACGCTGTATTATTTTTATCACCGCATATTGAAGGTCCAGAAAAGTCACAGCCGGTTGACATTTATGACTCAGTCCACTGTATGTGCGGTGGCAGTCAATTAATACACACTTGTGCTTTGTTTTTTTTTCTAATTATAAATATTTAATTTTTTGTTAGGGACAATTCATCACGTTCAAAATTGCAAATACGTACTCAATACCAGACGTAATGAAAGCGTTATAAAGTATACGCATAACCGATGAGAATGAGAAAAAAATATTAAATACTCGTATGTTTGGTATAATTTCAGTTTTACTTTTATGCGACTTATTTCGACTTCATCGTGAAGCCATTTTCAAGTAAAATCTTTAAAGTGAAGTCTTGAAAATGGTTTCGCAACCATGCTGAAGCATGTCGTTTAAATATAAACTTGTATAATATATACATATATATAATCGTGTCGGAAACAACAAGGTCAGATCCTGTCTGTCTGCCCAGAAGTCGGCGATGGCGTTACTCTGGTGGTCTTCCTGGCTGCAGCTACTCGGACACAGCGCACACTCCAGAAGGTGCGACAGGGTCTGCTCCACGCCGCAGTCACATTCAGTCGGTCCGCTGTAAAACTGTCAGGCTTTCATTTGTGTCATCGTCTTGCATACTCCTGTTAAGGGACTTCCATATATTCCACCCTTGGTCGTGTCCAGGGGCTAGGTCCTCTTTCGGGGCAATCCAAGTATGACTTATAATTTATGAGACATTATCTGATGGAGTGCATCATCCATGACAACAGAGGCGAGTTCTGTGTTTTTATTTATTAAGATCGGACAATACTGGAATGCTGCTTAGTTCTACTATTAGTAGTAATAATTGCGTCCTTCTACAGTTGGACGAAATGCTCAATGAAAAATTACCACCGTAGGTAATTATATTGTGTCAAACTATCCCTTGATAAGACAATAAAAATGTTGAAAGTAAAAATAACGCATGGGCGGATGACGAGACAATTAAGTTCGTTCCGCATCCGAGGGCTGAAACGAACCAAGAACCGTGTCCGTACCAAGCTTACAAACATCCGCTAAGCTAATGATATTTTCTACCCTTTTGATAATAATAAAAAATCGTATTTTTTGTTCGTAATGGTGTGGTGGACACTATGTAAAAAATGGACACACTTAAGTGAAAAGCATCGAGATGAACATCAGAAGAATATTGAAATGGAGACTCATTCGGGAGGACTTCGTTGAGCAGTGGAAAGACGCAAACTCATGATGTCAATAAAATCATAACGTGACATCCGTGGCAGAAGCCCGTGACCTACTGTCACCGAGACATATTTTTAATAATTTATTGAACAATTTTTAAGGTTATTAGTTAGTTAGCCCGACGCTCCCGAAGATGTGCCGTCCTTATGCGAGATCGCATTGTTAAGTCCCGATCGATCGCGGCGAAAGTAACGCCATATTACGATCGATCGGGGGAACCAAGTTTTATCGTAAATATAGGGTCCGCCATCTAACGTTTTTTTTTTCAACTAGTGCTTATTTCGTGAATGGTAACACATGTCTGATTTGACAGATAATTAGTTTTATCCTTCCGCTAAACGAATATGGTTGTGTATATGCTTGAACAACGCTGGAAAATATTGCGACATTGCTTTGAAAATCATGGTAATGTTGCAGAATGTGTGCGAAAAAAAGAAACTGGCATCCTCATCGATAAACCAAAGCGTGAAAAGCCAAAAACAGTGCGTACACCCGAGAATATTGCTGCTGTGGCAGAAAGTGTGCGTGAAGCGCCATCAATGGCGCTTCCATGCGGCGCGGCCATGTTGAACGAATTTTTGTTCACAAAAATTGAAGAGGAGGATATTGGCAACATTTGGTTTCAACAGGACGGCGCTACGTGCCACACGGCCGAAGCTACACTCGATGTTTTGCGCCCTGTTTTAAAAAAAAAAAGTTATTTGGCGGACCCTTTATATGTCAATGTGCTTCAGCAAAAGTCTTTGTTTTGCTAACCTGCTCCTCATCATACCCGCACGCGACTAAATAACAACATTTTGAAAAAGAGGAGGATGTTAACATATATCTTATTTGTTTCGTCTACGAGTATAGCAGCCCTCAGATCTATAATTTTCTATCATAATGTCATAATTCACCCAGGGTGCCACTGAATGACTAAACAACGCGCTTGGCGACCCTTCATGAAGTATTCCAAATAGACATTTAGATAAAAAAATATTTAGTTGTCATAATGGATATTAATGGGATAGATGGTAATTGATAAAGCCCTCAAGCTTAAGTTCCACTTATAACTACACCCTTACCACTTCCGAAATGTGATCCAAGTGGCTAATAATAATCATATCTTGTGATAGACTAATCATTCATACATTATTCTTAATTGCATTTAAAGACACCCTCATACATACTGACATCTCCCGTCTTTAAAAAGACGGTTAAGTCACGTGGCTGCGTGGAGGGAAGGATGCAGGAGCTGGTTCCCAAGGAAAAGAACTTCTTTTTGGTTTACAATTCGCGTTTATTTTATTAGATACTTGCTTTTTCGTCCAACCGGTATGGCGTTCGCTATACCGGTCGCGTGCGAGTTGGCAACTAACAAAGCACTCTCACATCTAGAGCGCCGCCAAGACAGTCGCGGCAAAAAAGCAAATTAAAGATGACAGTTGCAACAACATGAAATGGAGCAACTGCCATAACAAATAAAATGGCAAACACCGTGTATTATTATATTATTAAAACTAACATTATTAGATGTGCATGTCAGGCGAGCGATCAAAAATAAGAGACAAAAGATTGTATATCGAGGTTTTCAGTTTTTTTTTATATGGCGGGCGAAGCGAGAGGGAGATCCATCACGTACAGCTGCCAAGCCAAGATTGAGCTCCGCAGGCAGCTCGCTAGGTAAGGGATTTGGAGTAGATGTAGATATATATATATATACATATATATATATATATATATATATATATATATATATATATATATAGTGATTTAGATATAGAAGTGATTTAGCGGTGGGTATATAAATTCCCCAAGTAAAAAACATACGTAGGCAGGAGCATACCTAAAATATAATATTTCTTCATAAAGCTTGGAGACCTCTAGGGATAATGCAACTGACGATAACTTCCGTTGCAGGGGAGCTAAACCGCAAAAATGTAAACATCATGGCTTTTGGGTTGGGAAGGTCTTAGGAGCGTTATATAAAATTCACAATCCGTAAGTAAATCTACGAGTACATCAAAAAAAGGTTTATATACGATAAATTTTTAACGCATGCAGCGTCCAGCCTCCCTGGCTGAGCGTCATAGAGTGCACTGGTCTTGGACCAACTGTACTCTCCTGCATGCATTTAATTTTTTTTTATAATATATTTTATATTCCTCTTCATCGTAGTATCAATCCGGTGGATTGGTTTGCAGCAACAGAATCTTGCATCTCGATCTCCATTCCTCTCGGTCCTCCGAAACCCTTTTCAGCTCAGCACAAGCGCTACAATTCATGTCCTCGAATATTTGCTGCAAATACTCCCGTCTAGAGCGCCCTCTACAGTTTCTACCCTCAAACATCCCCTCCACAATATCGTGAAGAAGACCATTGTGGCGCATGATGTGACCAATCCATCGGGCTCGCCTCTCTGAGATGGTTCTTATTAGTTACCTATCTTCCTTGATTATTCTGAGAGCCTCATTGTTCGTGACGTGGTCTCTCCAGGTAATTCCGAGAATTCTTCTGTACGACCACATCTAAAAGGCCTCTAGTCTTTTTTCATCACTTTCAGATAAGCACCATGTCTCAGAGCCGTACATTAAGATGCTCCAAGCAAGTGTTTTGGCAAGTTGCTTGCGGAGCCCTAAAGAAATATTCTTTGACTCAAGAATTTTGGCTTTTTTATTGAAAGCTAGCCTTGCTTGATGTATTCGACTGTTGACTTCTCTTTTTGTTATATTCCTATATCTAGTAAATATATTTCGCCGGCGGGTATGACTTAATGGTGAAATCGTTTGCTTACCAATCCAAAGGTGTTTTTTTTTATGTAAACACATACAGGAGAATACCGACAGATGGTGATAGTAATTCTGAAGTCTCATCTGTGGAATTCTATGACGCTTACCATGGTGTACATGACTAAACGCTGCATGTGGAGTGTTGATCCGCCAACATCATAAACTACAGCCCGAAATTCACGCATCATCCTTTATTATTACAGGAATTTACTATGAATGGGTCGTCTTCACGGGACGACTTTCGTCTACCACCAATTTTAATTAATAGACTATGACATATCAAATTCACACCAACCGGGGTATTTTAGAGCTCAGAAATCGATTAAACATCCTTTTTTTTTTAATCTCCGTCGGGGATCGAACCCACGACCTTTGGCTTGCAAAGCAAACGCTTTACCATTGAGCTATGACCGCCGGATAAATGGTTAGATCCCCAACGAAAAATAAAAAAGATTTATCAACTTCTAAGCTTTATAGATAACCCCAGTTTGAGTAGATTTGATCCCTCACCTGTAAAATGCCATTTAATTAAATAAATCAATCCAGGTACATTTTCAACATTTAGCAAACTATTTAAAAAGTCGATTATATAGGTAAAGGAAGCTCTCGAATGATGGCGGATGAACCGAATTGGCGGTCAACGGCAGCTCTCTGGCTTTCCAAGAATGCTACTGCCTTTGCGTCAGGTGGCAACTGGCAGTAAGAAAAAACAACCAAAAAAAAAATATGATGCACGAGAAGACCTGGAAGAGCACAGGCAACCTGGACTGCAACTGTAGACAAGGATCTGAGAACTCTGGGCTTGACCGAGAATGCAACACAGACAGACAGACATGGTGAATGTTCACAAGGAGAGCCGACCCCAGATGATGGGAAATGGCGAGGCTAAAGAAGAATATAGGTAAAGGAAGGTCTTAGTACAGTCCCAGCCAGGTCCATCTTCGTATCTTGACCGACTGTAGTATAGATGGCCACCTTGTCCGCTTTCTCACCTCGTCATTCCTCACAAAGTCAAGCCATCGCACTTGCAGTATTCTACGCATATGTTTACGAAACACATTATACAGCTGCATTGGCTTTTGATGATATTCAAAGATTCACAACCGTAAACAAGAATAAGGAAGATACTGCATTGGTTGAGAGTTCCGGCTAGATTCCAGTACAAGCTAAGCCTCTTAGATTATAAGGCACTCAACGGCACTGCACCCGGTTATTTGACAGAACTGATCAAGCTTTCGGAGATGAACGCGCATGGAGAGACACTCAGATCAGCCAGAGCAAATAGAAGTACCCTGTAGCCGGTAATCCTAGCACGGTCTTTGGCAATCGTGCTTTCAGCTACGCGGCACCAATGGCCTGAAACTTGCTGCCGGAAAGCATAAGAGAACTTAAAGCGGAGGCATCCTTCAGAAGCAGACTCAAGACCCACCTTTTTACTCAGAGAGGCAAAGAAGCGCTTTTGGAATGATCGTTCGGTCTTAAAAAAGCACTGTACAAATACAGATACTGATAAACGCTGTATAGACGGCACATTTTTTGATCGAGCAAAGCTGCGAGTTCCAGAAATTGCGTTTTTAGTGACAAAGAAGAAATAGTTAAATGTGAGTTCCTCGCTTAGCAACCCCTGAATTGGAGTAGGATGTTCAAGCATCGAACAAGTCTTTGTGCGTGCCTCGTGAAGGGGAATAATTAACCACGTGATTGGGGAGCTATTGAACTGGGAAGGCAAAAAAACTGGTCGCGTAGCCGGCGGGGGCGATGCTCGGGAACCAAGCGGATCACGTGACACTGCTAGTGTCTAAGGTCCGGACTGCACGCTATGACGTCTCGTCATCATCTCATCATCATCATCATCATGGTATTACAAAGATAATTTGCATAACACGGTTATTACGGATGATTTGACGCACGCCAGATCGAAAAACTTTGTTTAAAACTTTGTCTGCATTAGTTTTTTTTCAGCTATATTATGACTTTTGCCGGCAGTTATAGATCAATGTTCAAAGCGTTTGATTTGCAAGTCGTGGGTTCGATCCCCGACGGAGATTTAAAAAAAAAGGATTTTTAATCGATTTCTGAGCTCTAATATAATATTACTTAAATATACATATACTAAACATAAAATTCCTTTTTCAATGCGTCAATCCAAGCACAAAAATAACGGCAGAAGCGGGATGCGAACCGCGGACCTTGGAAACCAACTATGCCCAGGTATTCATACCGCTCGGCGAATCGCGCCATTGCTATGCCCAGACTAACCTGCGATGAAACTAGTATTTATATCATTGTTATTATCGTACGACAGATGTCGCCATAGTATATATTCAAAGTATGTATATTTTTATTATTATTCTATCAGTATTCATTTATTCACAAGCTTAATATTATTACTTTCCGGCAGTCTATTTATTTTAGTAAGTACCACTCGGGTCTCGAACCAAACTATAGACTGAATCTAATATAATACCCCCGGTTAGTGTGAATTTTATCTCTCACTAGTAAAATGCCAGCCATGGCTTATTAATTAAAATTGGTGGGAGACGAAAGTCGTCCATAGTAAATTACTGTAATAATAAGGATGATGCGTGAATCTCGGCTGTAGTTTTATGACGTTGGTGGATCAACACTCCACATGCAGCGCTTAGCCATATGCACCATGGTAGGCGTTATAGAATTCCACAGGTGAGACTTCAGAATTACTATTACTATCACCATCTGTCGGTATACTCCTGTATGGACTGGACTTTACCCGCCTCACACCCGCATCACACCGGAGGGCAGTTAGCCTCCTTGATGACGCGCTCATTCAGATTATGATCAGTTAGCAACTGATAAGTCCAGTGGGAGTCCCCTCTGAACAATTGTGGCCACTACACAGAAGCGCTAAAAGAAAGAACCCGTGAAAGAGATTAGAATCGCATTCATGGGTTGTAAAGATGATGGAGATGGAAGATAGATTCTCTCACCGAAAATACGAGCAAAGATTGTAAATGCGTGGAAATTTTTTTTAGTGGCCACAAAGTCTGCATGCCCGATAGGGCCGAGGCGATTCATCGAAAAGGACTCCTTTCTAACGAGAGGAACTGACAGTCCCAGAGAATGTGCTCTGAGGTCTGGACGAATATTAAATGGTATTCTCCTGTATGTGATTATATAATAAATAAAAATTGCAATATCCAGAATGTGTATATATCGACAGGTGGTGATAGTGATTCAAAAATCTCATATTCTGACTGTACGACGCTTAGCACGCTACATGCACCAACGTCATAGACTACAGCCCGGCATTCAAGCATCATCCATCAAGAATTCACTACGAATGGCTGGTATGTTTACGGGACGACTTTTCGTCTACAACCAATTTAAGTATGTGTAGAGAAAATATATTGTGTCGTAGATTTACGTCGATTCCCGGGGTATGTCCTGATCCAGGGTGGGCTTCCAGGAATACAACACCATGCTCGAGAAGAGACGTTTTACGGTCCATCAATATCCACGCTTCCCGCCTATTTCATTATCTTCTAGCTGAATTTACTCCATCCGAGTACGATAGCTATTTTAAAAGTTTTCCCGGTTTATCAACAAAAAGCTAATATATAAGAAAATGCTGTTCGATAAGTGTTTTTGATACATGTTAAAATTTAAAAATTTCAAGTCATTTGAATCATTATTTTGTATATGGCAGTCTTGTAATGTTTTCAGATATTATACTAGGGTTATCCGTAAAATAAGTTTCCCATGGCGCTACAGTCCTGAAAAGCGCTGTTATAGTGGACCCCGCGATTCTTTAGTGTACCTTGGTTCCCCCACTCCAAATCCCTTTCCTAGCGAGCTGCCTGCGGAGCTCAGTCTTGGCTTTGCAGCCATACGTGATGGCTGCGCTAGGCTATCCGTGTCCTGTCTGCAAAAAACATTACGCCGGTAGAAATCCATTCCCAGCTATGCGAAATATATGGAGACAAGTGTATGAGCGTACAACACGTGCGCAAATGGTGCAGAGAGTTCAAGAACGGACGTACTGACGTCCATGATGAGGAGCGTTCCGGACGGACATCTGTTTCTGACGAAACAATAGCAAAAGTGGAGGCAGCGCTGCTCTAAGATCGAAGAGTGACGGTTCGTACGAGTCATGAAGCTTTAGAAGAAAGAGTGTAAAGAAAAAGAAATGATAAGAATAACATGAATTTTCTACTTTGCTATAAATTATTATTATGTGTCATAAGGCTAAAAGATTTTTATCTAAAATTACTCTATGGCAATATGGCTAGAAACTTTTCAATTAAACTTAGTACTTTGAAGGTGTTGATACTCGAATAACGGCACAGTTGATATAAGCTCACGTTGTTTGGATTTACTCCGACAATGCTTCGTTTATATCGAGATGTAAATTATTAAAACGGTGAAAGAAGTATCGATTATTTTTTTCCAGAAAAAGATATCCTGCATTTTTTATCGTTCATTTTATAGTAATCTATTTTGGTAAAACCCACACTTGATACTAGAAATATCAGACAAAAAAAGGTCTACAATATGTAAAGATGAACAAAAATAGTACAGTTTTTTGGTCAAAGATTTGCTAAAAGAATAGGGAGAAGAAGATAAACTTTCAGAGGAATAAGTATTTAATAATAAGTCTTGCTTTCCGTCCATCAATCACTTATTGACGTGGAAAAAGAAGAACTCCGTGGGTTTTCATCTCACACAGGTGTTTACTGAATACGTAATATTCAGATAGTTCCTAAAAAATTTCGGCCATCTTTTTGCGACGCTTATCCATGAGATCTTAGCATAAATGTATCATCGTGTTGTTGCCTGGGAGTCTCTTCGCCATTTCTTGGTAGGACCTTCCTGAACAAATGCTTGGTTCTGACGGTCCCTTGCTGTTAAACTACATCAAGGATATCATGGTGAAAACACCCGCTGTTACCGAGACAGACATAAAATACATTCCCATGTTTCATGTTGTCACCCCCCGTTTATCAATGGCGACCGGATTGTCATTAGAATGTGTGGTGAATGGATGAGGAGCAAGTCACAAATCAAAGAACTTGTCGAGAAGCACATTGGCGTTTATTTTAAATACAAGCTGACAAACTTTGGTATTCTGCCCGGGTCACAAACAACGATACTTGATGATGTCCGGGCAGAAACTGACTCGATGGTAGTGACGGACGTTGCGCCGAACTCCACTAGTGGCCACTTGGCGAACTATGGCGCTCTACATGACAGGACTTGATAAAACAAATAAACAAAACGCCTGTAACGCCGCGTCTTATAGTTAAATCTACAACTTAAGCTAACATTTTTATATAGTAGACGAGCGAACAAAAATAAGTGACAAAAGATTGGATATCAAGGCTTTTCGACACAAGCCTGCAAGGGGCTATATCGAGCTGATATCAGTGTCTTCGCTTGATAGATCAAGGCAGTACCGACATTAAGCCCTGCGGCGCCCTAGGGCATTTATTTTTCTGGCGCCCCAAGTTGCTTATATTTAAAAAAAATTAGCAAGTTCAGTTGCCCTCGGCGCCTCTAGCTTATTCGGCGCCCTGGGGCACCGACCCACTTCGCCACCCCCTAAAACCAGCACTGGATCAAGGTTAGTACCTTGTGTGTAATTTGCAGACTACGCGCAAGCATTTTTTGTTACATTTTTTTATGTCCGACTTACCTGATCGATTGGCAAACAGAAGTTGACAGACTTGCGCGGGGGTGCTGGCCTTTTGGCCGGGGTTTGAGGACCTTCATAGAATGCAGCGTCCTCCAGCCCATAGTCCACATCGGGGAGCTCCATTTTCAGCCTAGAACAAACACACAACATCAGTCACAGATCTTAACATCAAGTTTATCAAGACAAACAAGTTATTCTTATATGTAATTTTATATATAAATAAAACTAACATTATTAGATGTGCTAGAACAAAAATAAGAGACAAAATATCATTTTTCGAGGCTTTTCGGCATCAGCCTAAAAGAACTATATCAAGCTTAGTATATTAGGGTTACCTTAAATTCACTTTTGCGTCATTTGTATTAAATATTGTCTTTGACTTCAGGGAATGGAAAACGGGATAAATATAGTGTGGTAATGTAGTCATATTTCATTCCAATTATGAGGAAAAGAGTAAATTCGCGAAAAAAATAATTTTGACAGATAAAGTATTTTGATAAGAAAATTATATTCGAGTATGGGTGCATAAAAGGTATACGCGAAAAAATATCGATTATTTGTGATGAGTAAGTCCGAGATAAAAATCAATACATTTCTTGGTAAATTGTGGGTTTTATGGTAAACGCATTTACGTACATTACGGGTAACTAATACATAAATATGACGATGATAATTATTGGATTTAGTACAATAATTAATAAATCAAATATTCCTTTTCTAACATGTTTAGTGTATACACTTATCATCATAACCTATTCAATGCATTGTTAGGTCTTTACTTGTGATGTTTGCTAGGGGCAACCAAACATAACGCTATGGGTTTTCTCAGCTGTTGACATACAATAAAAAAATGAGACTAAGCATATTATTTATGTCAATTTTGGTCCGGTCGTTAAGAGGATTTTCAAATACAACATTTGTACATAAATATGATATGATAAATACATGTGTAGAGAATATGGAATATATGTGAAGGGCAAGGACTCATGATAACAATTCTTGGTTATTTTTAATAACATAAAATCACCCCATTAATATATATAATGACATCTTCCTCTCTAAGTTAGTTATTGAATTGCGTGGTGGCGGGATGAGGAGCAGAAGACCAACACACAGACTTTTCCAGAAGCACATATATTTTCATGATAAACTTTACAAACTTTCGGTCCTAGCGGAATAACATGCCGGGCCGGTCATAATAATGACTGGGCACCGGGCGCCGTGATCGGTGACACCCAGCGCCGCGGCGATCTATATAACTAGTCCTCCTAACGGCATTACAAAATGACAACACATGCGTGTCCGATGAGCGAAAGAAAATAAGATACGAAAGCTTGAATATCGAGGTTTTCGGTACCAGTCAGCAAGGGCTGTAAGGCGTAAGGCTAATCGCATTAACTGTAAAAATGACATAATAAACAAAATGCACAGTTGTCAAATAAATGTACAGTACATAAATAGTCCATTATATAAAAAATATGTATTTTTTGGTTTTTTTTGGTTAAACTTTGCAAATTTTGCCCTTTGAACACACTTGCGAACGAACACGAAGACGTGTCTGCCAAGCCTGGAAGGCACCCTTAAAATCGTTCGGCAGGAATGTCTCTCAGTAACGTTGTAACATGCTTGTGGATATTTTGTATGGTCTCCCAAAGCTTTTCTTTCAGCAGTCTTTTCAATTGGGACTGTATGAGGGTTGGAGGACTACTGGGAAGTTGCACCGGGCTAGAAAGGTAACGATGAAGGACTGTATATAGTAATAAGAAAATTTAATAAAAAATACTGACAATTATCGGAGGATAAGGAGGCAGAGATTGTTCGTTTTCCCCAGGAACTTACTTATAGAGACAATGCCTATTGGGAGAGTGAGCAGATTATTCAAGTACATCGCCTCATATTGATACATTCCCTGCGAGAGAATTCCAGTTCAGACATGCTCCACGAATTTGTTAGTAGAAATAATTTCGTGGGATCTTCTGTTTAGCGAGCTTTGAGACTTTCTAGTTTATTTATAAAAATTATTTCTCCTTCTTATTTGAAATGATTATTTTTCATTGTTTTAAAAACGTGATAATCAAATTATAATGTTTTTAAAAGTAAAATAAATGAATTGAATAATAAATACCCCAACAGTAAACGTTGGAGCACAGTCTGGATCTTTCGAACAAACACTGCATCATTTTCGCATGCAGCGTTTCAAGTCGAACGTAATAGAGCCTAACTTGATGTTACGGTGGTTTGACGAGATTTCTTCATCGCGTCAGGCGATATTCTCCGGTCCTTGTTTACATAAAAACTAAAGCTCGCGGTGTATGCCGAGCACGTCCATATGGCGGGCAATATGGCCGATTAGGTCGGGGCTTAGATGCTGCGGCCGTCCTTTTCACACCATTTGATGTCATTATGAGGAAAAAAGAGAGAAACGAGTCTGGTGGGCGGCTTGAAAGGGTGTGATCATCTGGTTTAAACAAGCACCTGTTGATGCTCAAGATTTTTAGGCCAGGGATGCTGTACGCTGTTGGAATCAGCCATGGACAACTGTATATGCGATTTGAAAATATTGGGTAGCGTTCTCTGTACTATGCCGTCAAATAATATAACTCAGTTTTTTTTATTGGTCTACCGAGTTCTTGAACTGAATCAGTTTTAAGTTTGTCCTGACGAAGGAGAGTTGTTTTCAAAACCGGTAGACCAATTATAAAGGTAAGTGGTTGTACAAATTGTATTATTTCATTCTTTATTATGACAAACCAAAAATTTACTACGTTCAACGAATATAATTTTTTTGTTGTAAACTTTAACGTTGTCTAGCACCTAAACCGTTAACGTGACAATAAAATCCACTATGCGTAAATTGTATAACATTGAATACTTTATACTTTTGTTTTTTTTTTTTGCAAATGAAGCAAATTTGCAGTGTTTGTAGTTAACTGAAAACGAGCAAAAAAATACGTTTCATGTATTATAAGATCGTCAGGTAAACTTTGGCGGTAAAGAAAAATAAACTTTTAAATAATGAAAACTTATTTTTCTTGTTCAAAATGTTGTGAATGACTGAACTTGCATATGCCAGACATCAAGAGCCAGGGGTAGCATAAAGTGTAAGAACGTATACCTGCGTTAAATCTGAACACTTTCATGGAATAGAATAATATTAGGTTGATAGGTGGCAAGCAAAGCGAAAGCTCCGCATTGGAAACACCGAAGCACATTTTAATTCCATGCGCAATATCTGGGACTTGCAGAGTTACTCGAACAAAACAAAGTGCCGTATACACAGCGCCTGTATCGTCCCCATTCTTCTTGACGGCTGCGAATCTTGGTATCCCAACAAAGCCAATGCAGCAGTGTAATGCGTTTTGAAAGCAAACGCCTGCTTAGAAAACTAGCGGTAAGATGGTTTGACTTTGTGAGAAATGACGTGGTAGGACGAATCTGGCTGGGAAATATACGAGAAAGGATGCCGCAGGAGAGCATAAACTGCAGCTTCTTTACAAGAGTGCATAATCGATGAGATATCGCTTCCATCTTACAGAATACTGTTCAATTTTGATGAAAGAAAAAATGTTCTAATAATCCAATATCTCATAATATCCAATCTTATTCCAAACTACGTCTACTTTTGTATCACAGTCATCTTTTACTAAGAAACTATTTTACTAACCAAATACATATAGTATAAACAAATAACATTTGCTTGTTTATACTATACTCAAAATGTCGATGGAGTATTTCTATGAAAAAGAAAATACGTCATTGAGTATGGGTTATCCGCATGGTGTTTACAATAAATACGAGTATTTATTGAAACTTAATAAAGACTAAACAATGTTTTCTCAGCGGTACAACTTAGTAAGAAATTAAGAAAATTTAAGCACGTCTTCAAAAAAGTATTTTTCCTAGGAATATATTTTTACGTGTGTAAAATACAACATATAACAATATTAATTAATTTTTTAATTTTTATTAGAATATTATTTTATAATAGAATATTTATATTATAAGCTTGTGAATAAATGAATACTGATAGAATAATAATAAAAATATACATACTTTGAATATATACTATGGCGACATCTGTCGTACGATAATAACAATGATATAAATACTAGTTTCATCGCAAGTTAGTCTGGGCATAGCAATGGCGCGATTCGCCGAGCGGTATGAATACCTGGGCATAGTTGGTTTCCAAGGTCCGCGGTTCGCATCCCGCTTCTGCCGTTATTTTTGTGCTTGGATTGACGCGTTGAAAAAAGAATTTTATGTTTAGTATATGTATATTTAAGTAATATAACAATATTGTTTACAAGTCACATCAAATAATGGTAACATATCCTAAAAGCGGCCTCAAGAGTATTATTTTTAATTTTTCTAGATGTTTCCGTTAAAGCTTTCTAGTTACTGAGCAGTTTATGTAACAACAAACCTTTCTACGCATAAGTTGCAGTAAATTTAGCATGTTTATTTTTGTAATAAAACAATTTTCTCTAAAGATGCATTTTTAACATTCATTTGGAAAAATAAAATTATATAAAGGAATGTTTTGCTCTATTATTTCAAATAAACTGGTATAATAATGCAGAACAAAGTAATACATTGACAAATTTTAATTAAATAGAAGTCGTAAGTGGTTCTAAGTAATTATAAAAATAAATATAAATACAATAATATTTGAACAATTCGAAGAATTCGTTCCGTAATTAATGATGCGTAGTTAATGCCATTTTTCTTACAAATTGATAAGAAATGTATCGTAATGAAAGCAACATATGGAATATAAAATATTAGTTTTTTTAATCATCAGTATGAATGGAACACATTATTTTATTATAATATTTTGGTTAAAATGGCACAAATTAGTAGCCATAAAACGACTCAAATTTGAATTAATTTAATGTTCCAATCCACGTCGATAAACAACCACAGTAGGTATCTAATGTTTATCTATAATCTAGAATACAGCATGTATGGATACTACCAAGTTATAGTAGTACAGAAGTCATTTCGTCTAAACGCAGCGTTCTGTTACAGCGTTTTATTATTGACTGAATGAATACACTAAAATTTATTTCTAGACAATGGGTACAATATTAATGCAACGCCGTTTTAAAGTTACCACTGTTATGCATCTTTAAATTAACGTCAGAAAGGAAAACTTTTTTTACACCGTGTTACGTACGTCTCACGCTGAAAACGACAGCTGTTGATAGTTATGTGTTATTTGTAAATGTGTTATTTGTAATGATATAGGAATTCGATGGTTTATTATACTTTGCATCCCACGAGTATTATCGGGCGGACCTTCAATAAAGAAACAGTCCGTGAGCCCCGACCGATTGTTAGAAAGGGGGCCATAAATATTAAATAAGCCAAAAAGTGTTCCTTTGTTGGCCAGCGTGAGATGCGTCTATTCTCGGGAAAATGTCATAAATATTAAATATTAAATATTCAGAAAGTGTTCCTTTGTTTAGTAAAGCGTGCGAACGAGCCTAGGATACGTTTCAGTTTTAGCCATAAAAACATAAACCGATGTTATGGCTAGGATTACAGATCT
This sequence comes from Glossosoma conforme, assembly GCA_022606575.1. Lineage (NCBI taxonomy): Eukaryota > Metazoa > Arthropoda > Insecta > Trichoptera > Glossosomatidae > Glossosoma > Glossosoma conforme. The sequence goes on from JAGTXR010000007.1 coordinate 780,878, forward strand.
CCAGGAACGTTTCATATAGTAATAAAACCCTAAGAAAGGAATACAGACCCGTGCGACCGAAACTGTTCCCACGGCCGCAAAAGTAGGTACCAGAAAATGAATGTATAAAAGCACCGACTTGAACGTTAAATAAATCAGTTTAGACTTGAATCTCTTGCGTTTCATTTCTACCTCCCACCCTCCTGTAAAGCCGCGCCGGCTGCCTGAAATCTGGAGAAATGAGGCTGTCCGCCCACTTCAGATTGATGGCGTAACTAGTTACCTTACAAGTAACTGGGAGAAGATGGTCTAGTGAAGAGCGGAAAACCGATACACGCCCGTAGAGCGGATCGTCAGCGGAACTGGAAGCTGTCGTCTACAACACCGCGTTATTTTCAAACCGTATTTCATACAACCGTGTAAACAAAGAATACGAGTGAGTTTATTAAAAGTAAAACAACACGTTACGAGATGTTTCATTTCAAAGTCAACTAACCTATCGCAATTAAGCTCGTGTTGGTTTTCCGCTACAAACATCAAAAGAAAGTCGAGTCTGAAACGAAAAATGTCTAAAAAATGGTGTCTCATATTATTTCGGTGTTAACAGTTTCGTTTTTGAGAAATGTGAAAGCTGAAATACGAACGTTTGTAATGCATTTAGAATTTCCATTTAATTTTGCATTTCATTTACAAAGTACTATTTGTAGCTGAAAATCAGATTTTTCATAATTTTGTAAATTGTCAATCGTATATATTTCCTGGAAGGCCCACGTCACGAACAATAAGGTTCTCAGCATAATCAAGGAAGATAGGCACCGTAAGAACCATCTCAGAGAGGTGAGCGCGATGGATCAGTCACATCACGCGCCACGATGGTCTTCTTTGCGACATTGTGGAAGGGATGGTTGAGGGTAGAAACTGTAGAGGGCGCCCTAGACGGAATTACTTGCAGCAAGTGTGATTGAGGACATGAGTTGTAGCTCTTATGCTGAGCTAAAGAGGATTGCAGAGGATCGAGAAGAGTATAGATCGAGATGCAAGATTTTGTTGCTGCAAACCATTCCACCGGATTGATACTACGAAAAATATATATTTTTGTATGAATGCATTTGATAGCAAAAATGTTTTTTTTTTATTATAAATGGAAAACTTATTATTACTTATATATATGTACTAATTTTATAATATTTATTATAATTTCAAAAATACATGAATAAGGATCGGACATTTTGCCAGTTTATTTATGGCCTTTCTCTATGGTCTACATTTTGCAGTGGATGATAAAGGACTGATATGACGATGATGACGACTTGAGGAACATAAACATTGGTTATTTTTTTTATGTAAACGCATACACGAGGGTACCACCAATGTTATTTGACCTCTGGTTTTTACCCATTTTTCTACGATAAAATATTTGGTTTAGTTCACGAAACGAATACGATGATAAGTCATTACAAGAATTAGTATTTTATGCAATTTAAAAAAGGTAAAGTTCATTCAAGAAAATAAGAATTGTATCAAAAATAAAAATAATAACTTTGTTTTCGATTTGTAATATTTTATAGCGAAACAGCAAATTTCTTTTGCCTTTGATATTTTAATAGTTTAAAAACTAAATTAAAGAAAAAAAGCTGTTTAATAGGCAAGAATTTTGTGCATTGTTTTAATATGGATCACATTGAGCATGTTTCACTTGATGGAAGACTGCAGTTTCGCGATCTATGAAAGCATCATTAGTTCGAATGTGCACAAACGTACTGACGTGTAAATGAATATTTACTGATAAAGAAAAAAAGTTTCACTAGAGGGTAATTAAGTGTTGTGTAGAAGTTGGGATAAATCACATTGGAACTTATGAAGCTTTCATAGATCGCGAAACTTCAGTATCCCATCAAGTGAAACAGTGTTTAATGTGATCCATATTAAAACAAGGTATAAAATTCTTATCTATTTAATATCAAAATGGATCACAAAGTGAATGCTAAATATTTAATTAACAGCTGTTTTATTTAAGTGTGTGCGTGTCTTGGATGGTTTAACGAGACTAGTAATACGAATCCAGTCATCTTTGGTCCACGTTTAATGAGTTGATACAAGAATACAAGTTTCGAGCTTAATTATACCGCCTGTGTCTAATAGAGCAGCAGACGATCGTCTGGATGTCTCCTAAAGAGTTCTGGTGACACCAAGCACCTTCACATCAAAGGAACAGATTAATTATGAACATTTAAAAACACAAGTCACAAAGGTATAATTTAGTCATAATTGATTATTGCCATGATTCTTTCATGTAAGATGTTACATGAAAGATACACGCAGCAATAAATCTTCTGTACATTACAAAATAGTCATATTTACACAGCGAAACGATTAAAAGAGGCAAACAGTTTGATATCCCCGTATATATATATATAATCGTGTCGGAAACAACAGGGTCAGATCCTGTCTGCCCAGAGGTGGGCGACGTCGATGGCGTTACTTCTGGCCATCATCAGGTCTTCCTGGGTGCAGCTTTTCGGGCACAGCGCACACTCCAGAAGGTGTGACAGGGTCTGCTCCACGCCGCAGTCACATTCAGTCGGTCCGCTGTAAAACTGCCAGGCCCTCATTTGTGTCCTCATCTTGCATACTCCGGTCCGAAGTCTGTTAAGGGACCTCCATATATTCCACCCTTGGTCATGTCCAGGGGCTAGGTCCTCTTTCGGGGCAATCCAAGTATTCCCCTCAGTTGCGCTTCTCCACATGTTCAGCCGCAGGGTGGCCTCAGGTATCTCCAGTTCCGTTGTCGACTGTAGGAAACTTCTTCTTGATTTGAGCCGTGTTATCTTTTGGTACCCAAACATAGGGTGGAGAGCGTCGTGGGTTGCTTTGGTGAGTTCCTTCTTGGTAGTAACTTCTCGCCGTATGTTTGGTGGGGCAATGCCCGAGAGTTGATGTAGCTTTGATCAAAGATATCCCCATGTACTAAAAGGATTGAAGTCTCGAAGATTAAAGTCTCGAAGCAGCTTTCTGAAATCCACACAACCTCTCACATCCAGCCCTGAAAATGAGAGACTCCAGCTCTGGCAACAAATCGCACCAGACGATTTCATTATCCAAAGGAAGGCCTCCCAACTGGCAAGAGCCTTGACTGGCCGACCTGGAAATCCCTGAACAGATTAAGAACCGAAGTTGGTAGAACAAACGACAACCTCGAGCGGTGGGGAATGCTTCGGCAGGGAGAGACACTATTGTGCGACTGTGGAGACCTGCAGACCACCTCACACCTAAGATGCTGATCCATGTGCCCAACAAGTTGCACATCTCAGGACCTAATGCTGGGCAACACACGAGCTATCGATGTTGCCAGATATTGGGAAAAAATAATTTGACGTCGCTGACACGAAGAAGAAAAAGACAAAAAGGAGGACTCCGTGTCGTCGAGATCGTCATCGGAACGCGTGGTGACGGCATGGAGAGCAAGTCACCAAACAAAGAACTTTTCGAGAAGCACATTTTAATTTATTTTTAAGTTAAAAATTGACACATAACATGTCAGCCATTCGTTGTATACATGAATAAAAGTATACTTTTTAGTGAATTGTCAACCACAAAGCAGGCATTTTTAAGCGCTGAATTATTTAGGTAAGAGTACTTAATAAAATGTTATTTATCTTAAGATTAGCAAAGAATGGTAAAGTTGATGGACGTCTTATACCTGGCTTAAGTCAAGATTAACGATGGAATCCATTGTATTCAAAAAATGGATTCTTAGGTTCCTTGAGTAATTCGGGTTTATAATACGCTAATTAGTTTCTGTAGTAGCTTGTTGAAACATCTATTTTTATCCGATCACCAATGTTAGACAACATCAAGCGGGAATCGTACGTGGATGGGTAACCGTCTGTCTACACCACATCTCGTTTGTTTGATCGATCCGCCTTTTAGGAGCAAATTACGCTAGCCTCAAAAGCATCACGCTAATCATCGGTTTACAAACTCTCAAACTTGACTCCGATACTAGAGCTGCTTTCTCTTCAGATTCTTTCGGGAATGACTCGGGGGATATCTGGTTTCAGAGATGTCTTGGGACGAGGCAAGGATGATGGATCTATGTGGCAAAAATTTGTATCGATATATGTTCGAGCTAGGGCGCGGATAAGGAACAAGAACAAATTTTTTAACCTTGGGAAGGCACTTGAAGGTGCAGCATCCATGTTTTCGCCCACATTGAAAGATGCATCAAATAATTCAGTGACGTGCATATTATTTAATTTTAAAAAATATAAATTTTTAGAGATATATTTTGACTATGTAAACAAATATAAAGTATTTAACATAAGATTAAATGAGTAACTTAAATTTAATGTTTCGTTGAGTTAAAAATTTAGTCCCCAGGGTCCTTCCCTGGAGGCCGTCGGCAACCATATATTTATGTTCCCAGATGAACTTTCAGAGACTTAAGTACTTAAGTACACCCGTGCTCGTAGCCATCCATTGTTTTTGATCCCAGTTGATACTTGTGGAGCTTCGAGCACTCAATTTAGTACAACGGCAAAGGCGCTCCTAAATGGCCTACCAGCACACCTCAATCCTTTTCTTACATCCTTTTCCTCTTTTGTCGATGGTATTGTTCTCTTAGATCTCTATGATCTTTGACACGTGTCATCTTCTTTTTCTTTTATGTTATTTTTCTTTTTTATTATCTTTTGTATGTATTGTAAATTTATGTATACTCTGTTTCTTATTATTTTGTACCTTGGAACTTCGGTTCTGTTAAAAAAAAAATTATGTTAACGCATGCAGGAGAGCATATCCGGTCAAGACCAGTGCACTCTATGACGCTCAGCCAGGGAGGCTGGACGCTGCATGCGGGAAACGTGTGTTGTGTTCGTGTTTGTGTGTGGGTTGGGTAGATTGCATGTACATATATATTTATCTTGAAGAGATCCAGATTGTAGGAAGGAGGAAACACAGACGAAAATATGCGATTATATATATAAATAATACTCTTTTAATTTAAAAAATTCTTCAAATGTTATTTTTTTGTTTACGTTTTAATACCATGGGCATTTGAAAGAGAACCCGCAACAGTAGAAGTTAGACTTATTGATTTTAAAAAAAAAATACAAACATTATCTTAGAAATGCTCTCTAAGCTATTCCACTTATAAGAAGATCTGTACAAGAGAATCACTGTTAATCCCGATTTCAGTCAATGTTCGAGTCACACTGCTTTATATCTAAAGAAGAAAAACGTTCGAGAACAATTGAATACAACTGAAAAAAAAAACAAAGATATTCCAAAAACGAAATTCAAATTTTGTTCCAAATTCAAATCTTTTAATATTACGTCTGGTATCAGTTTATGGCACGTCACTGAAGAGCACCATCAAGCACTTGGAAAAGGATGCTCGTGGGGTTGTACCGTGCTATATGGACAGATGGCGTGCGAGACATGCAGTGTTGCCAATATCTCGTCTCAAACCAGAGATAACAAAATAACATAATATGACAGCGTCTCCCTTTCGTGCCCTTTGCTGGAGATATCGCCGATGCTCCTCTTCTACAATTTTTTCAAAGGTTATTTGGGTCAATGACAAAACAATGATAATCACGTGTTTATTATTACTATGATTTGTAACAGATTTGTAATCGTAATTTTTTATTTCAGTAGTATCGATTTAAAAATTCTTCTAAGATGATAATTGCTGTAGATTTGTATGTGTGTGTAAATTTGTTAAGAATATTGGTAAAGATCAATAATCTATAAAGCATTAAAATATTTTCTAAATAAATATAAAAACAATTTAATTTGAATTGATAACGAAAATAAAGTAATAAGGTTAATCAGAAACATAAGTAAATAACTAAACTTAGGTTTTCACGGCCAGATTTGATATTTTGGGTTTAGCCGTGTGTGGCGAATTACTCCTTTCCAATATTTCGACCGCCATTGCAGGGGTCTTCTTCAGGGTTGATGACTTATAACTTGAAATATTGGAAAAGAGTAATTCGCCACACACGACTAAACCCAAAAGTCACAATATCAAGTAAATGACTGGTTGTGTAATGTCCGTGTAGGATAAACAAAAAATTATTTCCATTCAGTTTATAGTTCAGAAGACACCCAATGGTTAAACTAAATAAATGGATAGTCGGTTAAAAAAATACTTGTAAATAAATGAAAATTGAATGAATCATAGTAATATATATTTATATGCAAAAATCACAGCGCCATGTAAAATACTCTTAATAAGTACATCTTAAATTCTCAATTCAGTGGGTGGAATCAATTGACATGGTGAGTCACGCTGTGTATAGAATAGAACAAAAGTTCGTGGTTCGAATCCCAGCGTCTGCCTTTTTTTTCTCCGATATTGATGAGAGAAGTGTCATTGTATATTTTATTTACTGTGGATTTGTATGTATGTATCAATTTGTTAAAATCAATTTTGTTTTAAGCTGTCCAAAGAATGTCGTTGGAATACGTATTTTCTTTCTGCTAAATTAAAGGAGTTTAAGCATACTATGTGCCAACGCTTGTTTGGTGTAAATGCACATTAAATTCATAATAATCTCGAAGCAAATCATAAGGCAAACCGGTTTTAAAACCAGAATTTCATCTTCTTATTCTTGTTGACGACGTCAAATTATTTCTGCCCGGTATCTGGCAACATCGATAGCCCGTGTGTTGCCTAGCACTAGGTCTTCAGGTGTGCAGCTTGTTGGGCACATGGAGCAGGATCTTAGGTGTGGGGCGGTCTGCAGGTCTCCGCAGTCGCACATTAATGACTATCCCTGTTGAAGCATTCCCTACCGTTCCAGGTTGTTCTTTGTTTTACCAACTCCGGTTATTAATCTGATCAGGGATTTTCAGGTCCGCCAGTCAAGGTTCTTGCCAGTTGGCAGGCCTTCCTTTGGAGTAATGAAATCCTCTGATGGGACTTGTCGCCAGAGCTGGTGTCTCTCATTTTCAGGGCCAGATGTGAGAGGTTGTGTGGATCTCAGAAAGCTGCTTCGCGACTTCAGCTTCAGTTTATTTACTTTAATATGATCGCATTACACACATTAAATATGCGCATTTTTATTCAGTTTTGAAAGATCATGGTCCGCTTATGCCCTCCGTGTAAAGGTTACACAAATTGTTATTTAATCATGTAATACCTAAGCGTTTTATTCAGTCACGGAGGTATAAAAGAAAGAGAGCTTTTTTTATGTAATCACATACAGGAGAATACCGACGGATGGTAACAGTAATTCTGAAGTAACATCTGTGGAACTCTATGACGCTTACCATGGTGCATATGGCTAAACGCTGCACGTGGAGTGTTGATCCGCCAACGTCATAGACTACAGCCCGAGATTCACGCATCATCCTTATTATTACAGGAATTGACTATGAATGGGTGGTCTTCACAGGACGACTTTCGTCTACCACCAATTTTAATTAATAGGCTATGACTGGCATTTACGGGTGATGGATCAAATTCACACCAACCCAGGGTATTTTAGAGCTCATAAGTCGTTTTTTTTTTTTTTTAATCTCCGTCTTGGATCGAACCCACGACCTTAGGCTTGCAAAGCAAACGTTTTGATCATTGAGCTATGACCGCCGGCCATTTATGAGATATAGTTTCAATTTCTGGACTCAAAGCTTAACTCGATCAAAACAAGTGTCGTCTATACAGCGTCTGTATCATCCCAATTCTTCCTCACGTCTGTGAATATTGGCATCTCACTAAGAGCTAATGCAGTCGTATTATGGGTTTCGAGAGCAGATGCCTGAGTAGAATATTGGGTACAGTGTGGTTTGACTTTGTGAGGAATGACGAGGTGAGAGAGCAGACGAAGCAGTCTTCTATAATAACGTCGGACAAAAGGCTAAGTTGGACATGGTTGGGACATGTTCTAAAGATGCCGCAGGAGAGCATATACTACAGCATTTTTTAAATTGATAACTTCAACGTCCGGGAAAGCTTTTTATCATTTTCCTCCATTTCCATGGTAAATTTAATTTTCGGATGAATGCTGTTGAGGTGAGCCAAGAATGCATCAAATGTTGTTATTTTTGTATTGTTTTATTTTAGGATGGTATTAAATAAAATTTGTAATGTTTCTGAAAGAAAACAGAGACGCGAGAGGCAGATCTGACATGTGATAAGGCAAGAACTACGATGGCTGACACAGTTTTGTGGGGGTACTTAGTGACAGCCATATGCTCCAGTTAGGGAAGCAGACCAGGTGATGATGATTATTATTATTATATCAGTATTTGTATAGCGCTTTTTTATGACCGAATGGTCATTCCAAAAGCGCTTCTTTGCCTCTCTGAGTAAAAAGGTGGATCTTGAGCCTGCTTCTGAAGGATGCCCCGCTTTAAGTTCTCTTATGCTTTCCGGCAGCGACTTTCAGGCCATTGGTGCAGCATACGTGAGAGCACGATTTCCAAGGACCGTGCAGGGACTACCTCCCGTCAGCTGCAGGGTGCTTCTATTTATCGACGATGAGTTTAAATTTCAGGTATGGTACATTGACCGGTCGCGTCTTTCAGCCCGCACGATAGGCATAAATTAGCGTCCCGTTCGAAATTGTGCCGCATGCGATATTTAAATTTTTGAATCTATCAACTCAAATCACATCGAGATAAACGCTTCGAGACTACAGCTTCATACATATTTATGAATCTTATCGATGGCCAGTGTAAATATTCAGTTAATGTCGAAGATACCTAACGTGCGAAACTCCAAATTGCCATACAGTTTTTGCGAGCGATAAAAGAACTAAGCAGCTGTTGTTTTTTTTTATGTAAGCACTGACATCAGTCCTTGCTGAATAGTACCGAAAACCTTGCTATACAATATTTCGTCTCTTATTTCTGTTCGCTTGTCGTACATGTATGTGTCGCCATATTGGCATTTTGGACAGGTCCGGTCACGGGTGTGACGTTAGTTATTTTATAGATCGCGACTTGCGGCGCTGGGTGCCACCGACCACGGCACCCGGTCCCCAGTCAGTTGTGTGCCGACGGCGGCGAGATCACATTGTCGTTGGCCCGGCCTGAATGCTTTGAGTAGGTCCTGGCCAGTGGTCTTCACGGGACGACACCAATTTTAATTAATATACTATGACTGGCATTTTACGGGTGATGGATCAAATTCACTCCAACCGGGGGGGTATTTTAGAGCACAGAAATCGATTATAATTTATTTATTTTTTCTCCGTCGGGGATCGAACCCACAAAAATATCTTACTTGTGAACAAATCTTGGAAGAAAAAATATACACATTTCCTGTCAACCAATCAATTTGAAATTTTGAACATCGAACCAGCTTTCAAACGTTCCATTACAGAACACCTTTATTCATATTTCAAATTAAAAGCTTAACAAACGTCATAAAATTGTAATCATATCATATTACCGAGATGCTTTACCAGTAATATTTAAGGAAGTATAAAGCTTTATGGATTTCCCGCACGTGATTTTATTTGAAATGTTCTATTATTTGTATTTATAGTCTCATCCTCTTGGTTGTAAAACTGGTGTTTTGAAAGTCTCTAAAGATCGGCAGCATCATGTGAATATTCCTTTGTTCATAAAAATACGACCCCATAAAAAATATTACAACGTAAACTAAGATGGTGAGGGCCGCAAAAAATGCTAAGAATGCGAACCCAGAGAATGAAAACCTTTTTTGATTTAAAAAAAAACAACAACAACGAAATATGCATTTTAAAATATTTAAGAGAGACTGTAAGCGTGTTGATTATTAGAAAAAAATGATAACGGTTTGAAAATTCAAAATATTGATATTTTTGAATTCGTTCTATTGTCATCGCAGTGTTGCCACTTGCATAATTAAACGGAATTCTTGCATTAGGTGACAATGGCAATTGATTATTTACAAATATGAAATAGCACCAGTTTTTTAAATCAAATTAATTTATAATTAGAATGTTGCGTTTTATAACACATACTTTCACATTCATGCTAACAGAAAAAAAAACGTAAAATACACCTATACCTTGCTATACGGCCGCTCTTTACACGGCATTTAGCTATAATGACCCTCTTAAATTAAGGCACGTTTTCGATTTTCGGCCTTAAATTATGGAAAAATTAGAAAAACTATAGATTTTATGGATTGAGTATAGGGTCCGCCCAATAACTTTTTTTTTTGAAAATGGGGCACAAAACATCGAGTGTAGCTTCGGCTGTGTGGCACGTAGCGCCGTCCTGTTGAAACCAAATGTTGCCAATATCTTCCTCTTCAATTTTTGTGAACAAAAATGGCCCGATAACGATCGCCATTGACTGTAACGGCCACTCCTCGCTCATTTTTGAAGAAAAATGGCCTGGTTTTCAAAGTAATGTCGCAATATTTCCCAGCGTTGTTCAAGCGTATACACAACCATATTCGTTCAGCGGAAAGATAAAACTAATTATCTGTCAAATCAGACATGAGCTAAGTGTTATCATTCACGAAATAAGCACTCGTTAAAAAAAAGTTAGATCGCGGACAATAGCATGATTTTCAAAGTAATGTCGCAATATTTCCCAGCGTTGTCCAAGCGTATACACAGCCATATTCGTTCAGTGGAAAGATAAAACTAATTATCTGTCAAATCAGACATGAGCTAAGTGTTACCATTCACGAAATAAGCACTCGTTAAAAAAAAAAGTTAGATCGCGGACAATAGCATGATTTTCAAAGTAATGTCGCAATATTTCCCAGCGTTGTCCAAGCGTATACACAGCCATATTCGTTCAGTGGAAAGATAAAACTAATTATCTGTCAAATCAGACATGAGCTAAGTGTTACCATTCACGAAATAAACACTAGTTTAAAAAAAAACGTTAGATGGCGGACCCGTTATAATAACAAACGGAGAATGCAAATGAGTCAAATGACTATCCAGAAAAAAAATTGTATGAATTTGTTTTATGATAATTGATTCCTTATACGGCTTTTCGCTTTGCGGCCAAGCTTCGTGGAACGTATCTAGGCCGTAAAGCGAGGAATGGGGATACTTAGTGTAAATTAAAGTTAGCTCAATGTTAGAAGTAAGCATATAGAGGTACAGTTACGCCATCGATGAAGGCTCCATGGCAAAACTGCAGTCTTCCAGCAAATAACTAAGTATTTCTAAGTGTGATCCTCTTTTATATTGAAATTGATGAAAAGTAAACGCAAATAATATAAATTACAATTAATAAATCATGCAAAAATGGAGCTGTCTGCAGGAGAAGAATCTGAATATGTTCAAATATTAAACATTGTTTGGGTTAAGGTTCGAATCGCATTTTTTTTTTTTTGGTTCGCAACCCGATTGTGGTATATGGCTGTAGGGTGTATACCGAAGAGCAACAGTTGGGTAACGGATCTCTGCCTCTCTGGGACCACGTGCAGGTCTACAGAGGGTCTCCGATGCACTTGGGCCCTGAACTAGGGACCGAAATGATGCACTTGCAGTGCCTCGGCCATAAAACTGTTACAACTATAACAGACTATACAAATCTCATAACGAGCGTCTTTCCATGTCATAATTATTATATTACCATAATCTGATGCATTTTAGTGCATCACCACATGCTGCACAATTTGTCACGACAACAATAAACACCGCATAATCTTATACATGAAACTTAAATGGAGTTGTTTGATTGCTTTTTTGTTTGTGTGTAATGTCCGTAGGTATAATAGGTAGTTATAATCAGTAATGATATCCTCCTCTCTGAATTATATATCGAATTACTGGGTGGCAGGATGCAGGAGCAGATTGACAATACTTGTTTTCGAAGCACAATTCGCGTTTATTTTAAAGACTTCATTTCTACGCCCGACCGCTATGGCCGAGCGCCAGTTGATTGACGACTGCGGAACACTGACATCTAGCGCCAAAAGACAGTTGCGCCAGAAAAGTAAATTAAAGATGACAGTTGCACCAACATGAAATGGAGCAACTGTCATAACAAGTAAAATGACGTATGCAAACGCCTGCGTAATATTCTATAATTAAAACTAAAATTATTAGATGTGCATGTCAGGCGAGCGAACAAAAATAAGAGACAAAAGATCATTTTTCTATGCTTTACGGCATCAGTCTAAGCGAGCTATATCAAGCTGATATCAGTAGGTATGATAGGAAGCTCTTCAAGCAGTTAGATTTCTGCTCTTTTTTATGTAAACACTACAGGAGAATACCAACAGATGGTGATAGTGCTGCTGAAGTCTCATCTGCCGATTCTATGACACTTACCAAATTACCATGCTACAATATGGCAAAGCGCTGCATGTGGAGTGTTGATCCGCCAACGTTAAACTTATTACACTACAACCTGTCATTTACGCATCTTCCAACTATAACAGGAATTCACTATGAATGTTTTGTGTACACGGGACGAATTTCGTCTGCCACCAATTTTGATAAATACACTATGACTGACATTTTACGCGTGAGGGATCAAATTCACACCAAACGAGGCCATTTATAGAGCTTAGAAATCAATTAAAAAAGGTTTTTTAATCTTCGTCGGGGATCGAAACCACGACCTTAGGTTTGGTAAGCAAACGCTGTAAACACTAATCTATATCCGACGACTCTGGAGGTTTTCGGCAACCATAGGTAATCCTAAGTGGACCTCTAAGTACAGATATATCCTAGAACGAGGAACGGTCAGTAGCAGATGACAGAACTAAGTTGCGGACATTTGTGGTGACCATAGAATGTTAAGAATCATAGAGTATACATAAATATACAATACATAGAAAAGAGAATAAAAAATAAAAATAACAAAAAAGAAGAAGAATATGACACGTGTCAAAGATCACAGAGATCTAGGAGAACAATACCATCGACAAAAGAGGAAATGGAAGTAAGAAAAGGATCGCGGTGTGCTGGTAGACCATTTAGGAGCGCCATTGCTGTTGTACTAAATTAAGTGCTCGAAGCTCGACAAGTATCAACTGGGATAAAAAACAATGGATAGCTACGAGCACGGGTGTACTTATCTGAAACATAGAAGTTAAAACATTCAAGAATCCCAGGGTTGTGAATTGCACCGCGAAGAAGAAGGAATGAATGTTTGAGAGCAGAAATTTTCCTCTGGGTCTCTATGTTCCAGATATAGGTAGAACGACAAGGATTTTTAAGCTTCGTGCATTTTTCTTACATGATTATTCATAAAAAAATCAATAACCATGTTTGTCTGTAATAAATTGTAAAAAGTCGCGAATATATCTACGTATTTCAGGTGAGTATTGAAATTTTTAAAGCGTATGCACGGTGCGCTGAATCTTGAAAATTAATGCTAAACATTTGAATGTCAACACAATACCAAATAAATTAAACGACATATAAAGACATGAGTAGCATGCGTTTGACATGACCGATGCAATGTTTTCAGAATAATAAAATTCCTCAAACGACCGGTAGGTAAAATATCGCGTCTTTGCATTCCTGAACGTATTTTTTACTAAACATCCAAAGGTAAGGCCATGAATATTGGCGACTTGATTCGCATTAGATCGAGCTTTACCTGATCGCAAATAACGTGAGTGCTAAATTTTATGTTTTGTTACATAAAAAATATTACCTTTTCTCTGTGGTTGTCAGAAATGATATCAGCTTGGTAAAGCCCTTGGCGGCTGGTGCCGGAAAGCCTCGATATGCAAACATTTGTCTATTATTTTTGTTCGCTCGTCTGACGCGCACATATAAAAGACGTAAGGCTAAGTCTAGATTTAAGGAGTGAAAAGATATGGTGCTGTGCCACCATTTTGGTTTAATTGACAGATAGTGTCGTTGGCGGGCTGGTTCTGTAAATGGCCGCAGTACCGGCGGAGTCAGTCTAAGTCTGCCCGGGGTGTGGGCCACATTCTTGTTTGTGGCCCGGGCAGAATAACGGAAGTTTGTCAATCTTTTAATCAGATATATTTCGATGTGCTTCTCAAAAAAAATGTGTTCTCATCTGCTCCTCATCCCTCGACCACGCGTTCTGATAACTTTCCCGGCGAAATTGAGTCGTTTCTTTGAGTAACGGGGATGTCAGAACATAGTATGTAACAATTGATACACAACATACAAAATCACAGCAAATATCTGATTAACTTGGCAGTCAAATAATTTTAATACATATACGAGAATATACGTTATGTAAATTAAAATGCCCTGAATGATGCATGCAGAGTCGTCACAGGCTGCCTCAAACCAACACCCATTTCAAAACTATACCCATTGGCTGGTATCGCACCACCAAAAGACGCAAAGTCATATGCGTCGAAGAAATGCGTAAGGCAATCAACCAACCGTCCCACTGCTTGTATAATCAGATATCCCGAACACCCAGACTGAAGCCGCGAAGCAGCTTTTTGAGATCCACATAACCTTTCACATCCGGCCTTGAAAATGAGAGAGCTAGCTCTGGCAACAAGTCGCATAAGAGGATATCATTGCTCCAAAGGAAGGCCTCCCAACTGGCAAGAACCTTGACTAGCGGACCTGGAAATCCCCGAACAGATTATGAACCGGAGTTGGTAAAACAAAGGACAACCTCGAGCGGTGGGGAATGCTGCGGCAGGGTGTCACTATTGTGCGACTGTGGAGACCTGCAGACCGCCTCACACCTAAGATCTTGCTCCATGTACCCAACAAGCTGCACATCTCAGGACCTAATGCTGGGCAACACACGGGCTATCTATCATGTTGTCAGATACTGGGCATAAATAATTTGACGTCGCTGACACGAAGAAGAAGAAGTTAAAATTACGAGGAAAGTACCTACTGGAAAAATCTACATAAATACCTATCAATCTTCTCAATTTAATTAAGTAATCGATATCCATGTAGCGAAGATTTAAATCTTGTGGCCGAGTGAATAGTTCAGTTTATGAGCGTTGATACACTTGTTAGGCTTCCACGCAAAATGTGGTAAAGGAGGAGCAATCGATACAGTGCTTGGTATTGGAAATATTAAATAATTATTGATCAAATTTTATTATAAAAAGAAAAAACAGGCGTATACCACTGGGATGGGCAGCATTTGGAAAACTGAAGTACATTTTTTAAGCGAAAATTACGCAATGTCTAAAAACTAAGCCTTAAACCAGGCATGGGCAACCTTTACTAGGTCTGGGGCCACATTATCATTCTGTCTCCGTGTCAAGGGCCGGACCAAATTATTAACTATATTAAGGTAATATTAAATTAAATAAAACACATTGCTACTTCTTGCATATTTTATTTATTTATATAATGAACGACATTAATTGCTTATAAAATTTAATGTGACGATTGACTTTGTACTTGAATTACGAGACTATCAATATTGGCGTTGATATTGCTTAATGATAATCTCATCGAATTTTCGAGATTTTCATCTGTTATCCTCGTTCAAATTTTCGATTTGGTGTACTTCATCCTCGAATAAAATTGTTCGCATGTATACGTGCTGCCAAAAAGACAAATGATGTTTCTTGCAAATCTACGTAAGTTTGTATAATTTTCTTCCACCAAATATAATTTATAAAAATCCGTCAACGTAACTTTGTCAAATTGTGATTTTAGCGCTAAATCCCCCTGAAGCTGAATAAGTTCCATCTGTAAATTTGCTGGCACATTATTTACATCAGCATCCATCGGACGAGCAAATATAGCGAATGTTGAGTCTTTGTTTTGGAAGTCGGCAAACCTCGTATCAAATTGCTCTATTAGTGCCTTCAGTTCACCTCCATAAGAATTATATGTGATGTTTGTATGCCTTGATAGATTAGGAAAATGGTAACAATTTTTACCTCTTATCTGATTTTTCAAAAATCTAAGCTTATTACAAAAAACTTTGACATGGCTATGCAGTTCATGAACCAATTGTCCCTGTTTTTGTAGTTTTAAATTAAGATCATTTAGGTATCCTGTGACATCTACAAGGAATGCTAAATCACACACCCATTGATTATCTTTTATTTGGTTGATTGTGTTTCCTTTTATGTCCATAAAATCTGCAATGTCTTGTCTCAAATCATAGAATCGTTCCAACATGTTTCCTTTACTCAACCACCTTACTTCACAGTAATAAGACACATCTTCATAGTCTGAAAATAGGTCTTCCAAAAACACCTTAAACTGGCGGTGATTAAGTGCACGTGACTTAATAAAATTAATGCTTGCTACTACTACATCCATAACATTCTTGAATTTCATCGATTTTGCTGCTGGTGGATAATACAATGAAAATTTGTTAAATTTTCCGGCTGGATCTGTAATTCTATTGCTCTTTCATTAACAACTCCAATAAATCCTTTCCGTAAGCCAACCATTGCAGGGGCACCATCAGTACATATGCCAGATGGTGCACTCCATCTAATCCCAAAGCTTTCGAAGACTATGTTGACTGCTTCAAATATATCTTCACCGGTAGTCGTTCCTTTTAACGGCTGAAGAGCTAATAATTCTTCTGTGATTTTGAAGTCCACGTCAACTCCTCTGATAAATATTGCTAATTGTGCTGTATCAGAGGCATCTGTGCTCTCATCCAAAGCAATTGAAAATGCTTCGAATCCAGTAATCACCTCTTTCAAACTTTTTTGATATCATCAGCCATCATTTCTATACGTCGGACAACAGTACGTCTCGACAAAGATATTCTCTCAAAGTCTTTTTTCTTTTCAGGACAGATTATACTTGAAACGTCGAGCAGACACTCTTTAATAAATTCTCCTTCACCAAATGACTTAGAATGCTTTGCAATTTTTTTCGCTTACAACAAAGCTGGCTTTAACAACGCTATCGTGCTGCGTTATTTGCTTTTTTGAACATTTGTTGCTGGGTATCCAAGTTCTTCTTCAACTTCTGTATCATATCTTTTCGAATTTGTTCATTTATTTGTTGGTGATCCGCATGCCTCGAAGTAAAATGTCTCTTTAAGTTGAATTCTTTGTTGACGGATACGGACTCCTTACACAGCAAACATACGGGCATTCCTTTATTCAGGATAAAGAAATAATCCTCCGTCCACTTGCCTTGAAATTTTCGACACTCTGCATCAACTTTTCTTTTTTTAGACATAACCCCTGACATTGTCACAAATTTAAAAACAATATTCAGAACTGACAAACAAAACTGTCTTCAAAACTGTCTTCAAGTCTGTCAAAACTACGCCAGAACGCACCAGTAAACAGAACAAACCAGACCAGAAGTCGCGTGAACACTAAATAAGGGGAATGCAGCGCGGAGGGGGACGGAATTAGTGTGCTGCACTCGGGATATTTCGTGCCTACGAACTTTGCCGAAACACAAACCATCGGATGCATTGCGATAATAATATATATTATTATATTATGTAGCGCGGTGGGGGTGGGCCCCGCTCGTAATCCTTCGGTGCGTATACGAGCTTCCCCGAATCACTGCAAGCGCCCGTGTCATCTGCATTATTTTAACTAATGTATTTCTCAATTAATTCGCCGAGATGAATCAGGGCCGGACAAAATAGCTCCGCGGGCCGGATCCGGCCCGCGGGCCGGCGGTTGCCCATCTATGCCTTAAACTAATGCATCCTAGTATTGACTGACATCAGCATGATATAGCCCTTACTGACTGGTACCTGGAAAATCTCGATATACAATTTTTCGTCCCTTATTTCTGTTCGCTTGACGTACATGTACGTGTCGCCATATTGGCATTTTAGACAGTCCGGTCAAGGATGTGACGTTAGTTATATAGATTGCCACTTGCGGCGCTGGTGACCGACCACGGCGCCGCATCTCGGCGAGATCATATTGTATTGGGGCCCGGCTTGAATACTGTGACTAGGCCAGGCCATAAGTTTATAAAGTTATCGAAATATATATGTCAATGTGCTTCAGAAAAAGTATGTGTGTTATTATCTGCTCCCCATCCTGCCACCACGCGACTGAATATCAACCTTTATTTAAAGAGAGGAGGATGTTATAACTTATGGCGCAGAGAGGCGGAATCGTACATAACGTGTTACATATAAAATAAATGTCACTCAACGTGACATGGAGAGATCCATTAGAGCAGTGTCTCTAAAAGATAGAATCCGAAATAAAGATATCCGAAAAATAGTAGAGTTAGTAGAGGCTATCAAAAGAATAGGCACACTCAAGTGGCAATGGGCAGCACATATCTGTCGAAAAGATGACGGTCGATGGGGAAGAAATGTGTTGAAGTGGCGTACGAGAACTGGTCAAAGAATAAGCCATAAAAGTATGATTTTCAGTTATAAATCAACAAATTTACTTTAGAGCAATGCTCAACATTGTAACAGTTCCGAAAATGTAGTGTTTTATTGTTGAGATACCTTGTAGCATAAAAATTCTTGAATACTCAAATTTTGTATGTGCTTTGAACAAGCCAGCTTTCGCCAAACAACCTATACCAACACTAAAACAATTATATGAAGCAAATAGGCGTTAACGTGTGTTCCAATTTTGATATAAAACAACCTTTAAATCAAGGCCGATTTACAATAAAGATGCTGCTTTGAATGCTATAAGGAGCATCACGAAGCTGAGTATAATTGAATGTATTGTTTTTGCGTCTTGGTACTTACTGGCAGAATGGTCCTCAGGGCGACATGTGGTCGACGAAAGGGATTCAGTGTGGGAACTGGTCTTGCGGAGAACTGGAGAAGGCCACACAAGAGACGATGCTCCACAGAGACCGCACTTTCCGCCCTTGCCACAAAATGGAACTCACAACTTGAGAACAGCCATCACCCCCTTCAACCGGAGACCTTTAATACTCGTACGTATTATTATAGTATCTGCCTTCAACGACATGTTTATATTTTCATCCTTTATTGAGTTTTAAGTGTAAGCTTTATTTCTATCTCTTCTTCTGCTGCAAGGTATGTTGTGATAGATTACTGCAAGGTGTATATTTGCCAGGATATCGATGAAACAACTTAATATGAATTCTTGATAACTCCACACTACATAGATTATTATGTTGGACTCATGTCTGCATTCTATAAAGTAACATAATAACGTCAGTTTAGACCATAGGTTCCCAAACTTATTTCACTCGTGGACCCCTTGACACGATTTTCGGTTATCCGTGGACCCCCTGATCATCATCATCATCATCATCATCAGCCTGTGTCCATCCACTGTTGAACGTAGGCCTCCCGCATGAGTAGGCCTCCCGCATGAGTTAGGCCTCCCGCATGAGTTAGGCCTCCCCCTGATGATATTGTGGCTTTTCGGTTGAGCCGTGTGTGGTGAACTTCTTTCAACCACCATAACAGGGGTCTTCTTCAGGAATAATAATTTATTTAGTTTTAAGTTGGTTTATTCAGATTATACATTTTTTTTATCTTTAAAAATGTATATAATCTGAATAAACCAACTCAAAACTAAATAAATTTATTAATCCTGAAGAAGACCCCTGCAATGGCGGTCGAAATATTGGTTGAAGGAAGTTCACCACACACGGCTCAACCCAAAAGCCACAATATCACTTCAGGTACATATC
Source organism: Glossosoma conforme (assembly GCA_022606575.1). Lineage (NCBI taxonomy): Eukaryota > Metazoa > Arthropoda > Insecta > Trichoptera > Glossosomatidae > Glossosoma > Glossosoma conforme. The sequence continues at coordinate 800,332 of JAGTXR010000007.1, forward strand.
CTTGTTCTCATTGTTATGTGACGACGTCAGTTCTGTTTGTTAATAGTTTATAGAACTTTTTACCTTTTCGATCACTTTTTTATATCAGTGATCGCTTTAATTCTCCCGAGGCAGACTATTGAAGTTTACTACTCCATTATATTTGTAACAATTTTGTAAATTAAAATTGTAACGAACCCAATCATAATTAAAGATCTGTTACAACTAGGCGAAAAATAAATGCATTTAATGGGAGGGATGAACTTGATGATTTAATAATAGTTTTTCAACATTTGGCATCAATTCCGTGAGATTTAATCTCAAATCTCCTCGTTTGATGATATCCAGTTTGTTTCTTTTTTTGTTATGAGATTGGCAACTGCACTGAAACCCCTTTCCACTAGGTATGAAAATGGAAAAGCAAGTAAAAACTTTCTCGTAATATTCCACAATTCGGGATAAGTGACAGGTATGTCTTTTTGAAGCCAGAATTGCTGATATCCTTTATTAAACTGTGCTTTGAGTTCTTCGTTAGTTGATATTCTGATTATTTCCTCTTGTAATATGACATTTGTTTCTTCAATGTCACCACCATATGGATTTATTATCCACTGTGGTATTACCATAGTCAAAATATCCTCAAACCTTGTTTCAAAGTCTGAATATAGGGCATTTAAATCTTGAACGTAGGTTGAAACATCGTCTTCCTGGCAGCTTATCTGTGACAGATTGGGGAACTGGGAAAATTTGCCCCGTCCAATATTTTGCTTCCTTAGCTTTATTCTGGCAAGAAACGCTGAAATGATGGACTTTGTTTGAATCAAATTAAGACTGTCACCTTGTAATTGCAAGTTAACCGCATTAAATTTAGCAAACAAATCTGTTAAATATGCAATATCCGTTTTCCACATCATTGAGTTTTCTTTTAAAATTCTATCTTTATCATCCAGAAACTCTAAAATAGTGTCAAAGAGAGCAAAAAATCTTGTCAAGCACAATCCTTTCGACAGCCAGCGCACTTTGGTGTGAAGGAGTAAATGATGAAAGTTCTCATCATTTTCGTCACACAACTGCGCAAATAGCCGCGTATGCAACGCATTGATTCGGATCTTGTTTACAGCATCAATGACTAATTGAAGAGACTCATGCAATCTAATATTCAGATTTTTAGCAACTAAATGTTGTCGATGAATGACACAGTGTATTGCTAACACTCCGGGTACATTTTGTTTTAAATAGCTTATAAAGCCACGATAACGCCCAACCATGGCAGGAGCTCCATCTGTAGCAACTGACATAATATATGACAAAGGAATTTCTTTTTCTGTGAAGTAATCCTTCAAAACATGAAATATTGATTCGCCTTTAGTGTCGGTTGGCAAAGTTCTCGCAAATAGCAGTTCTTCGTGGATTTCTTGATCCATAATAAAACGAGTATTTGCCAATAATAATGCTTCATTATCAGGTAAAGTTGTCATCCAGCTGTAGAGAGAAATGAGTCGTTTGCAATTAATTGCACAAGAAACTTTCAATATCAAAACTCATTTTATCAATACGTCTTTGAACTGTGTTGTTGCTTAAAGGAATTTTGTTAATTATATCAGATGCAGGTTGGTGTACAACAGTTTTAAAAACCTCTTCGACTGCTGGCAAAATTAACTTTTCTCCGATAGTATGCGGTTTTCCAGATTTCGCTATAAGTAACGATATATTGTACGACGCCCGCAAACCATCATCGCTTCTTTTTGACGTCGAGCCGAACATTTCGTGTAGCGAAGGTACCATCACTTTATTTTTGAGTGCTTGAAAGTATTCCAAATCTTTATCTGTTTTATCAGGGTGACATCTTTTCAGGTGAATCTCCAGTTTGGATGGTTTCATAGATTCATTGGTTAAAACTTTGTTGCATAAAAGGCACAAAGGCAATTGTTTGTTCGATTGTGATGCAATGAAGCCAAACTTCAAATAATCGACATTGTACTGTCTACATTTCTTTTTAGATTCTGCCATGTTTAGTATCAGTTATCTGTTGACAAAATAATTATATATACAAATTAGACATAGCAATAATAAAATCATTTTAAATATACGGAAATATTATAATATCGATTGTTTAAAAGTTAACTATTGAGGAGTGTGTGTATATTTGAATATTAAACTTACATTACGAGAGTTGATGGAAGACTGGGGGCGGGGCGGGGACGGCTGCTCACGTCTTATAACCCAAAGTACAATGGAAAAGCTTTGTGGCTTAGTATCGCAAAATATAAGTATACTTATATTAATCAACTTGTAAAGAACAGAATAACAAGAGCGAGTTATAGGTCAATACAGTAGGTATCAAAGATAGATTCTGTGTCCCAATTGTAAACTACCCTTAATTATATACCCATGGACCAAATAACGTCAGTCTCGCCTTTCTTGATTTTGGCGACAGGCACATTTTTACTGTTTCCTGTCCTAAATAGAATTTCAGAAAAAGGGCAACTTTTATTTATTTATTGTTTTACAATAGCCAAGCTTTCTCGTAAAAACATACGTGATAATTGTGTGAAGACATAGTGCAGTGTGGTAATTAGAGATACTCATAATACTTTATTGCATTTTTATGAGGGTGTTATTTAAAAAGAGAGATGTACCCTATTGTATTAGTTCTCCTCTAAGGCTCAGAAGAAATCGCACTTCAAGTTTGTGTCAGAACATTAAAGCTGCGGATTATAATTTGATAGTATTTGAAAAAAAAATGCACTTTACTTATATTTAATTGCTCAATAACATTTAACTTTTCTCTGGAAGCGAAAACTATAAAGCAATAATAATTAAGTAATTTGTGTTCTTCGGTGTCGGCGAGTAACGAGATCCTGGCCAGATAACAAAATTAGACGGAACCGGCGGTGAGATGCGATTCGCTTTTGTAGACCTCCATTTAAATAAGGGTTGGACTCCAACCCGTATTTTAATCTATTTTGTCTCAGGCTAAGAAATTAATTGTATGCACTTTAAAATATTTACATCACACATCTCATTTATATATTGCTATTTATTGTAACTTCCAAATTAATACTGATGTGTCAAAATTTCTAATAATTTTATATTGAACCCTCCGTGGACCCCCTAACGATGTTCATGGACCCCCAAATCAATTTTAATTTTCCATGGACCCCCTGGATGATCCCATGGACCCCTGGGGGTCCATGTGGACCACTTTGGGAACCACTGGTTTAGACTAAACGAACGAATGCACATTATATGGCGACGGGTAAAGCTCAGTGTTATAGTTTTCCTTACCAAGCTGTAAGGTCGTAAGTATGATCCCGGAGGAAGATTAAGAATATATTTTTTAATCGATTTCTAAGCTTTCTGAATACCCCCGTTTTGTGTAAGTTTGATATCTCACGCGTAAAATTCCAGTCAAAGCCTTTTATTTAAAATTGGTGGTAGATAAAAGTCGTCCCGTAAACACCACCCATTGATAGTGAATTTATTTAATAAAAGGAGGATACGTGAATGTTAGGCTGTAGTCTATGACGCTGGAAGATCAACACTCCACATTCAGCGTTTAGCCGTAAGTAAAATTCTAGTTCATAAAATCTACAGACGAGATTTCTGCAACACAGTCATCATCTCTCAGTATTCTCCTGTATGTGTTTACGAAAAAAAAAACTCCATCACTTCTTATTCGACGTACCGAGCGAATTCAAATGATGTTTGAATGATCCGAAATTCAGACAAAGAGCTTAAAACAAAAAGCTTTATTAAACCAAAATACCGTAAGTAATATAATGATATTGTCCAATGTTTATTGACAATCAATTACAATATATGTATTGTGCAATAGAGGCCGTTTTCGGCAATGTTTGATATGCATCATATAAAATGAAAATATTTTTAAAATTGCCTATTATGTGACGCAAATCATGTGATATTACACAAACATACTAGTACATTAATATATTAAGATATATTATTTTAATTCGATACTTTCAAAACAATAATCACATAAAAAGTGATGGATTCAAAAACTGTTATTGTGTTATATTTGTTTCCAAAACACACAAAGTTTGCATTCATATCCAAACACACATTGTCTTACAATATAACAACAGTATCGATCGCATATCAAGCATACTATCACTTAAATTATCCTGAAATAATATAACAAAAGATTACTTATTATCTTAGTGTATTATCTGTCTGACATCATCCCAGCGAGTACCGAGTAAATCATATTTAGATAACAAAACACTTAGCGAATCTACACTCAAACAAACACAATTTTTCATAATTTTATTCCTTAACCTGAAAAAGAACATTTCAAATCGCTTCGTAATCTTGAAAAAGAACATTTCAAAATCGCTTCGTAAATCAAATCACATTCGACTTATCGCCCGGACAGCGGTTCGTATACGAAAACATAATTCTCAGTGTTGGTGTTGCGTGGGTGAGGAGCAACGAAAATAAACAAAACTGGATGAGTATTATTTCTTAGAAGCGTCCGCAATCAGAGGAATAGCTTACATTTTGGAGTGTCCGCGGTGATCCGAGTGTAGAGAGTCACTGTAGGTCCTCTTTTTGAACTTTTAAACAAACTTTTTGACACTTTACGAAGCACTAAACTCGCCCCACGCGATAGACTTGCACCGCACACGCGCGCCGGTTGACAATAAGTGCTCGGCACAACACTTGCGGGGAGGGGATGGACTTATGAATGAATTCACTCACGCACTAACACTCGCCCAACTGTCAGCAGACAGCGCCTCTAGCGGCCGCTGCTACAAGCGACACATTACTAACCTCACACTTGTTGCTATTCTTATTACACTAGCAATAATGTAAGCATAATATATGCACATAAGAGTACCTACTGATTGCTTATGCAAGTGTGTTTAGTGAATCATAGCCATATGTATGTATGTATTACTTTTGGACAGCAGTCAAGCACTGTTATATATGTTGTTTTTTTTTCAAACATATAACGTTATGAAGGAGATTTAAGATTGTCGCTTTTGGGTCTAGCTGTTTGTAGCGAATTATTATACCAAATCTGACCCTGAAAACCTAAGAAGTTATTTGAGATTTGAGATATTAATGAATAAGTTGAGTGTCGACATAAGATCTTTTTTAAATCTTTTATAATTTTTTACAATCTATTTTGTAATAGGCTTAGAGACTCAACCGTCCAATAAGGATGATGCGTGAATCTTGGTCTGTAGTCTATGACGTTGGCGGATCTACACTCCACATGCAGCGCTTAGCATTATGCACTATGGTAAGCGTCATAGAATTCCACAGATGAAACTTCAGAATTACTATCACTATAATATATATATGTCGGTATTCTCCTGTATATTTTTAGATAAAAAAAATCCCATGCTTTTTTTGTAACGACGTTTTTTCCATAGTATTTGCGGTTATTTTTCATAAAACGGTTAGATCTACAATTTTTTGTCAGGTTGGCAAACATTTACTCTCCTGAAGTAGATTTTCTGTTATTATTGAGTGACTTGAGTGACAACATAACTTCATCCTTTGTTCTAATCCATTTTGTAATAGGTCTATATAATCAATCTAATGACATTTGCTTTTTTGTAACTTAAAACTTTTTTTACAGTATTTGAGATAATCTTTCATATAAAGGTCCTGTCTTTCTTGTTATTTTGAGTTGAACCTTGATAATTTCTTTTTAGGAGTCTTACAGTGATGTTTAATGGATTTAGTGAATTCAATAAAATAAGAACTTATTTTCTCAAATTTCCTTGCTGCAAAAAGAAACTATTTCATATAAAATAATTAACCCTTTCGCATCTTTGTGGGCATATGCTGTCATAAGATTCCCGGACCGTTGACATCGGTTGACGTGATATATCGTTTTGCTACTTTCTTAGAATAGTTTTTTATGCATTATCTGATAGCTAAAGGAAGCAAGAACCAATGTGATATATGAAAATAGACCACATAAGTACATTTATGCTTCAAATACTAGTTTTATAATTGACAGTATAATTTTTATTAAAACTAAGCTGTAATGAAAGGGTTAAGACCCTTACATAAATTATGTTTTTGTATAAAACCTCTCATACATGAACAGATATTTCACATTTAAATAGTTTTAACATATATAAGTAGGTTGTATTCGTTTATAATACAACTCATGACTAAAATAAAAATAAATAAAAAAATATCTTTATTGTTGGCAAATTATTATTTATTTGTATAACAACTAATTACATATTATTTTTCATATATATTATCAATATAATTAAAGCTTTCTATGTTGTAAGACCTTTAAGAAGTACAGCTAACTTCTGCGATTTGTAATCGGAGCGTAGCTGGACAAAGTTGAGCAGAATGGAACGATCCAACTCGGCCTGGAAATATACAAAAATATTTATTAATTTTATAATATGTCATAAATGAAGATACACCCTTCCAGAATAATATACGAAATAAATATTGATATCAGCTTGATATAGCTCTTTTAGGCTGATGCCGTAAAGCCTCAAAAAACGATATTTTGTCTCTTATTTCTGTTCGCTCGCCTGACATGCACATTTAATAATATTAGTTTTAATTATATAATATTACACGGCGTTTGCATACGCCATTTCATTTTTTATGACAGTTGCTCCATTTCATGTTGGTGCAACTGCCATCTTTAATCGTCATTTTGCCGCGATTGTCTTGGCGGCGCTGGACGTCACAGGTTCTGGCAGTTGTCAGTTAACTTTTCGTCCGGCCGGCGAACGCTATACCGGTCGGACGAGAAATCAAGTCTTTAATAAAAATAAACGCGAATTGTGCTTCAAAAACAAGTTCTTTATGTTGTTAATCTACTCCTGCATCTTTTCTCTTTTTAAAGTCATGGGATGACAATATATTTTAAATGAGTAGACATAGACATTAACTTACTAGAGTCTCTCCTTCGCATACTTGCTGCAAATTTTCTGGTTTGACTAATAACAGATTGCACAAAGCGTGCAGGGTGTTGAACAGTTCTCCAATAAGCGGTGGAGCATTGGCTCCGGACATCAGTTTACGGTATTCGTTAACATCACAAATTGCACACATTGCCCCTTAAAAGAATCACGATTATTAGAAAACAGCAGATATGTTAAGCTACATTAAAAATATTAATGTAAAATATGCAAATCAATTATTATAGACAAACAGTTGGCCAACCTGCAGAATTAAATTGGAATGTCATCAGATGCTCGTAGACAACTCTGTGCAGTCTTGTGCCGAGTTCTTGGGTTACAGCTTTGATGTTCTCTCCGTCTAAACAGTCTTTTATGCGTGTCAGTGTTGTGTTCAAGAAACTGACTACTGTCGAACAAGCCTAAAATAATGAAATGATCACTGATTTTGAACAAAACCCTGTTTTATTATCAGTATTTACAATGTTCTGTCAATGAGTTTTAGTTTTGTTAGGTTGGTAAACTTATACAGCCCCTAAAATAGATTTGAGTGTTTGTATTTATAGTGAATGACATATTATGTTCAACCATGGTCTTATTCTATTGTTTAATAGGTCCATTAATACATTTTATATTTTCGTCAAATCGCAATAAAAATTACTATAAATACACTCAACCTTGTTTTACTGTGGATTACACTAGGCACTGTTTATTCACTCGCTGCAATACAGCGGTTTTGCTACAATGAAAGCTACATCAGTTCCCAACATCTATAAACATACTGTGAATACCTAAGTCTTATCTTTTATATGAAATACAAATGAATAAACAGTACTCAGTGTCAACCACGTTAAAACAAGGTAGAATGTATTTATATTTAAAATGGAACTCAAAGTGAATGTTAAAAATATAAATAAGATTGAATAGTAAATCTTCGTGTCAGCAGCGTCAAATTGTTTCCGCCCAATATCAGGGAACATCGAAGGCCTGTATGCTACCTAGCATTAGGTCTTGGAATATGCATCTACTAAGATACATGAGGCAGAATTGTAGGTTTAAGACGGTCTGCAGGTCTCCACAGTCGCACAGCAGTGACTCTTTTTGCCGAAGCATTCCCCACCGCTCGAGGTTGTCTTTTGTTCTACCAACTCTGGTTTTTAATATATTCATAGATTTCTAGGTCCGTCAGTTAAGGTTCTTGTCAATTGGATGGCTTTCCTTTTGGGGGATGAAATATACTATTGCTATTTCTAGCCAGCAACATAGTAAATTAATGTACATCATTGAAATCGTAGAATCACGCCAAGAATTATTGATCGAAAGAATTTAGTGCAAAATATAAGAGAAACGTTATTAACTGATGAAGCCAGCGTATCCACATCGCCTTCTGGTTTGAAGTCAGTTTTCTTCTGCTCGGTTTGAAGGTACAGTTTTACCCAACCAATAATGGCGGATAGCGACCTCTCCAGTCCAGTATCCAATTTTGATTCCAATTGTTCTAGAACAACGTTTTTCTTTTGCATGCAATCGGCCTGCTTCGAAGTCGAACTGCAAACAAAACATCAAATTTCAATGAGGAAACTTGATAAACAATTTGAGATGGAGAGATTATCAAATTCGAAAAAGTTATCTTACCTCACACAAGGCAGAATGTATTCTTGGAAGTGCTTATCAAACATATGAATGATGGTGTTGCATTGCTTGACTACATCAAAGAAATGAATCTGAAAAATAAATGAACAAAATTTGACTGTATATATTGATATTAGCTTGATATAGCTCTTTTAGGATGATGCCGAAAAGCCTCGATGAACGATCTTTTGTCTCTTATTTTTGTTCCCTCACCTGACATGCACATCTAATAATGTTAGTCTTAATTCTATATATAATAACATTAAGGTTATCAACTGACAATACATGGTGAAACTGCATAATTATAATTTTAGAATTAATTTGAATTAAAAAATTAAAAATATTTAGTTTTGATTCACAATTTATTTATATGCAATAAATTGTGAATCAAAACTAAATATTTTAAATTTATTAATTTTTTAATTAAAATTAATTCTAAAATTATAACTATATATAATTCACAGCGTTTGCATATTTTTATTTGTTTTGACAGTGTCTCCATTTCATGTTGGTTCAACTGTCAACTTTAGTTTCTGACTTAGCCGCGATTATCTTTGGGGATGTCAATAATAATACCCTTGTATAAAGCATATTATATTTTTTCCAAGTAATATTTTTCAATATTAGATACAGATACAAATTCTCAGCATACTATATGATATTGTTAAAAGGATTTATATTGAAAAATATATTTTTGTGGATTAATTTTTATTATTTCTTACCTTAGGGGGAGACTTATTTTCAGCGATCGGTACACTTTGTAGTCCAAGATCGACAGCGTAGTCACAATGCTCCACCAGCAAATGCTGAACCACAGCTTCTGTCAGCTGTGTAGCATTAGAAGCCAAGTCATTTGGAGAAGATAACTAGAAAAAAAAACAATTAATTAAATTATCACACTTAAAAACAATACTTTAAGCACAGTTACTTTTATTTCAAATTTTTTATGAATACTGGACGCCTATCATCTTGAGTTAGAGTCAATTGTGTTTCAATAACACCTACTTGTATATCCAGGTGGTGAAATGACACAATGGTATTTACAGATATTGATACCAGACATCATGTGTGTGAAGTTAGCAAAGAGACATTCATTCTACCTTTCTATTAAAATTCAAATTTGGAACAAATTATTTTTTTCGTTTTTCGAATATCGTTGTTTTTTTTCAGTTGAGTTTAATAGTTTTCTAACGTTTGTGAGTGTGTGATACTAACCTCTCTCAACAGTTACTTTCTTAATTGTGTACGAACCTTAAAGGCAATATCAATAATTTATTTCGTAGCTTAAATATAATTATTGTATATTGGTATCAATGTATTAATCAAAAAGGATATTTGTAAAATAATCTTACTCTAATTTAAATACATTTATATAGCTTTTGAATCCTTCAACAATTGTCTAGTTATAATAAATAATGTGAAACGAAACAACACAAGTATTATTTTTTTACTTATATTAAATTAATTACTACTATAATTATGCAGTTTCGAACAAAAATATGAAAAGAATAATGTTACATATTGAATGTTAACGACTAATCAACCATTGATATTCCTTACCACTTTGCACCTTATGAAGGAAGTTTTCGCCTCTTGGAGCATTTGAGTCGCCAATTCTTCAGACAAAAATGTCTCACCGCCGTAGTTCTCTATTTGTGCAATGTTGATGTTTGCCCTGGTGCCGATAACAGCTTGCAAATCTCGTCGCAACTCCTGAAACCTAAAAATAATAATATTTGTGAGAATGGTCGCTCTCTCCCATGAAGATACAAACATTGAAAGAAATTGGCTACTTTTTGATGATATGCTGAGTCTCAACGAAAATTCATTCTTGCTAATACAAAAAAAAATACAAATAATGTAACTAAACTTTGTAAAAGATAAACAGTATAAAAACCGGCAAGATCAAGTCCACCATTGCCTTTTGGTATTTATGGTAAGCTACCATAATGTTCAGTCTACAGCAGGCTAGGGGATGATTTGCTTTTACACATATCATAGATTCACGTCAGGGATTGCTCAAAGTGTAAAAAAATATTAATACAAATATTTACGTACTTTTAAAGATACAGTTGTATCCCCACAAACCCCCTCAGGCCACCAAAAATCAATTTGAAACATTATAAATTTCTTACAAAATTTACATTCGTCAACTTATCTCGATATTGTTCAGTGAACGCGTAGCAGATGGCGCACGAACAAAAATGGACTGCCTCAAGGAAACATGTTAGCGTCCTTACTCTTCAATGTCTACACAAACGACCAGCCAATACTGAACAATACCAGGTCCTTCATCTACGCAGATGACTTGGCGCTCACAGCACAAGGGGTCTCTTTCGAGGAAGTAGAAACCCAGCTTACTAAAGCACTCACCACCCTCTCTTCGTACTACCACCAAAACCGACTACAGCCAAACCCAAGCAAGACCCAAGTCTGTACCTTTCATCTCAATAACAGACTTGCCAAGAGAAAGCTGCACATTACCTGGAACGACTTGGTGTTAGAGCACTGCGACACACCTAAATACCTAGGGGTCAAGCTGGATAGGACCCTCACTTATCAGAAACACTGTCAGTCTGTTAAGCAAAAGGTGTCCACCAGAAACAACCTACTCCGAAAAGTGGCAGGTACGAAGTGGGGAGCCCAACCAAACCTGATCCGCACAAGTGCTCTAGCTCTCTGTTTCTCTGCTGGCGAGTATGCTGCGCCAGTATGGGCGAGGTCTGCCCATACCAAGAAAGTGGATATTGCTCTGAATGAAACGTGCCGGGTGGTTACGGGGTGCCTAAAACCTACCCCAATATCAAAGCTATATGAACTCTCGGGCATTGCCCCACCAAACATACGGCGAGAAGTTACTACCAAGAAGGAGCTCACCAAAGCAACCCACGACGCACTCCACCCTATGTTTGGGTACCAAAAGATAACCACACGGCTCAAATCAAGAAGAAGTTTCCTACAGTCGCCAACGGAACTGGTGATACCTGAGGCCACCCTGCGGCTGAACATGTGGAGAAGCGCAACTGAGAGGAATACTTGGATTGCCCCGAAAGAGGACCTAGCCCCTGGACATGACCAAGGGTGGAATATATGGAGGTCCCTTAACAGACTTCAGACCGGAGTATGCAAGACGAGGACACAAATGAGGGCCTGGCAGTTTTACAGCGGACCGACTGAATGTGACTGCGGCGTGGAGCAGACCCTGTCACACCTTCTGGAGTGTGCGCTGTGCCCGAATAGCTGCACCAGGAAGACCTGATGATGGCCAGAAGTAACGCCATCGACGTCGCCCACTTCTGGGCAGACAGGATCTGACCCTGTTGTTTCCGACACGATTATATATATATATCTCGATATCTCTTACTTATATTAATGTTTAATTAATCAAATTATTCAATCATTAGATGTCGGTAGTTGGACACTATTGACAATTAACTTGTTTGATATCATGACTTGAATTTCTTTTTTCTGAGATCGCAGCAACACAATACGTCAGCTAGTTAAAAAAAAAAAAAAATATGCAAACATACCCTCCCGTTTGAATCTGCTTCCTGGTGTGTTGCCGGGAGGCGTAATAGCGCTGCAGGGCCGTGGCGAAGGTGCTCCGCAGACGCTGCTGCTCTAGAGGGAAGTAGGACTCCAGCGGGCGCCCCACAGCGCCACCCACGGCTCCCACTCGGCTCAGCAAACCTCCAGCCGCCACATCACCTAGCGATGAAAGCTCCCCGCACACCTTCTGGGTACTGTTTAAATAAAATAATTAAATTTTATTATTCAAGTGAAACGTCTTTTGACTAAAATATTAAACACCGCTCTACGAAATTATTCAGTTGTAAATGATATATCAGCTTTATTTTCATTATTTTCACTCACTTTGTATACATCTCGTAAAGATTTTTCAAATATTTATCGAGGTCACTTTTGTCGGACAATTTGGTTTGTATGTACTTTTGAAGCTTCAGGTGAAAAATGTTTAAAATGAATTTGCTCATCACTTGGTCTGGGTTAGAGAAAACATTCTTTATAATGTCGTAGTTGCTCTCGCACATGGGCAGGATCCCTGCAAACACATCTCTGCCACTGAAGGAGTTCTGAAAAACAATCAACCTTTATAATGCAAATCAAATAACAATCAATGTACCAACACCAATATAACTTTGTAGGTTTAATGCGGCCAGATTTGGTTTTGTGGCTTTTAGGTTTAGCCGTGTGTGGCAAATATTCTAGCACTAATATTTCGACCGCCATCGCAGGGTACTAACACCGATGACCATGCCATGTTAAATCAAGCGATTTCAACCGATACTCTACACTAAACAACATTAGTAGAGTCCCGTATTTTTAGCATTTTGAAATAGAAGCGAAATAGATACTAAATTTCGGAATAGATGCTAATAAATGCGAATTTTATAAAATATGCAAATAAATGCTAAAATCATTATTATTTGTGAAATTTTATGTTTTTTAAATATTGTTTTATAAAGGTTAATTAAGTTGACTGATTATTATTAATAAACAGTCAACTTAATAAAACTCGATTATCGCTGGGTAGATTTTCCTCAATTTTTCTGTAAATGAACTTTGTGGCTGTAAAGACGATTCCTGAATCATTCAATTTATGTTTTTATAATTGCCCTATTTTAAGATTATTTTGTTTAATATGTTAATTATGTATATTTGTAAGCATTATAAATAATTAAATTGTTAAAATGTATTGAAATAATTATTTGTATCTTATAAAAATATATGCTAAAAACAACTTTAAATGCTCCAAAACGCTAAAATCCAAACATTAAAATGGTCTAAAATGTTAAAAATTAAAAAATAGATGCTAAAATTCGGGTCTCTAAACATTAGGCCTTTTTCTACACAAAAGATTAAACATCTTAAATAAGACTTCATCACACATGATGTTTATATATATTATTATCATGAACTTTCCACAGTTATTGCAGGTTCATTTTACACACATATTATTCTGTATATATATTCTATTGGATTCCAGTTGAAGAAAAAAAAGGTGACAATATACATATTTCTTTGTTTACTTAAAAATAATTTAAAATATTACATATATTACAATATATTTATAAATCTACAATCTTCGATAGTTTTTTTTTTACCATTTGACTTGTTTCGATGAATGCATCAATACACTGGGAATATCCTTTGAAATGTGTCAAGATTGTTGCGATTTCCTTCATCCTGACTATATTCCCGGCTATTTGGGCTTTCACAAACTCTTCAATGAGACTGCGTTCTATCTCATCGTACTTTGCTTCAATTTTCTTCTTCGCTGCGTCAATCTTTTCCGGCGGCAGCTCTTGAGCAATCATGTAAAGCTTCTGAATCATGTCAGCGGCTTCGTCAATCTTAAACATCAAAAATAATTTATTCATATTTGAAATAAAAATTAAATTAAACTATGGAATTGAATAATAATTTTGTATAAAATATTGGATATATAAAATACTATGCAGGTATTGAGTATAAAATGATTGGCTCTGTTTGGCGTAGTGGGTGATTCCAATAAAGGTGTAGTAGACTGTGAATTAGATATATTTCCTGGTTACTTAATATACCGAAATTATTCTAGTAAAATATTGACAGTGATAATGTAATCATGTTGTAAATGAAAAGGATAAAGTTGAGGTAATCTATTTCTACATGAGGGCCTCTTAAACCATTCCATAGTTAATAAAATACAATAAATTTGCCTCTTATCACAGATTTATTCTACTGTTGAAATATTCAAAATAACATACTATATAACTGAACGTCCAGTAAAAAACTATATGCAAAATCTGATATATTTGTCTAAAATCGATTAAGACACCAAAAAGGCACCATGTTCAAAACATCATTAATAGATGCACCAATGAAAAAATAATCCATAGAATTGGGGTATACCTTAGTGGGGTCATTGAATATCTCACTGTGTACAGGTCCCGGAGAAAGAAAGTCGGCGAGAAGTGTGAGAAGCGCAAGAGCAGCCGCGCGCACGCGGTTGCTGCGCTGCCCCAGCTGCTCACCCACCTGCAGGGCGCGGCCTCCAGCCCAATTAATCCGTTCATCCAACTCAGAAAACACACCTACTGAATGCTGAAAAGTAAATAAATTACAATTTCATTTAAAATATTTATGCAACATATATCAGAAGCACACGTTGATCAACGCCATTTTGTTGCGTCGATCGGCATCGCACTTCAGTAGCGCCACTAATTATCAGTGGCAGACAAAAGAAACATTGCCCCCCGGTAGCGCCAACAGCAGAGACAGCAGTAAAGCAAGGGACCACTCTCCACGCAGCAGTCAGTCTACCGCCTACTATGCTTGCGAGCGGGTCAAGGTTGGGTCATTTCTGCTTCTGAATCGTTCACCTAGCCGTAGACTCAATGCATCAGTATTAATGCGTGCCATAGTTTTAATTTTAATTCTGTATTTTAAATTTCATTTTTTAAATAAATAAGAGTACACCAAAGTCGTGGTTTTAGTCGATTTACCCTTTAATTACAGGTAATTTTTGTAATACACATGGATGTTAACTAAATGATTGATCTGAAAATCTAACCCCACGTGTCCGTTTTGCTATTCATCTCTAAAATGTATGCTGGACAAAAAAACGGCCATCTATGTTTTTAGATCATCATCATATCTACGCCCTACCTACAGCGTATGGTCTTCACTTCATCCCATGTCTTATGAGCTCCATTGAGTACATTCTATGTACTCGTATACTTACCGACGGTCTTTCATATTTTATTACACATTCTTACATATAATGGTAATCCGGAAATGGGTATTGATCTTTTACATAAAAATAATAAAAGTATGACAATTTAGAATCAAAACATGCTACAGCTAATGGAAAAAGTGTGTGATTACCTTATGAAGTTCTTGCAATTGAACTAGTTTGATTGCGTGTGTTTCTTCCTCTTCCTTCACGGCCTGTTCAAATTTCAAACATTTCCTTTCTTGTCTCTCTTGCAGAACCTGAAATTATTATCTAATTTAATATTATCGCCATTGAATTGCTTTTGGAAAAACATCATGCCGTAAACATAACCTATTCACAGTGCTGCTCTCGTATTGAAAGAGAAATTAAGTCACTTTTTGTGATGAGTTAATTCATTGTTTGTGGGTATTGTTTTATGTTGATTGCAGACTGGCATAACCGATTTTCGGCTTTTTTAAACATTTTTTTCAAAAACTAAAACATTTGAAATACTTTTAAATTGATAATAATATTCTTCTATGGCACCATATCGAGATGTTTCATAATACAATATGTTTTGGCAAAATTCTTACATATTGTCACTTAACCCATTAGAAAAAAGTAATGTTATATTACCTTTAAAAATATTATAACATTACTAAAGTGACAAACAACATAAGAGGTTTTATTTGAAAAATAAAACAATTATCTTTTTTGCTTATGTACATGTACATAAAACATTGGCTATGTTTTTATGTGTTTAGTGCCTCTTTTTATTTTACAAAATATGATCAATTTAATGTTCCATTTCATTTAAAATATTGTTTCGTATGTATACCTTTAAATCTTTAATGGCCTGTGTAAATGTTTCGTGGATGAGATCAGGATTAAATGGATTTCCTTCTCCGCCCTCTTTTATGGTCCTCCAGGCTAACCGCTCAACAAACTCGTCTGCATCAAATGGATCCTAATAAAAAATATTTATATTATAATAAGTCATATGAATCAATGATGTGATTTAGTATTTATGTTTTTATGTACATTTAATTTGACTTAAAGAATAAATACAATAAGGACAATTCAAATTACTTCACCTGTTCAAGTTCCTTTATATATTGGTTCATCATCTTGGAAAAGTATTTGTTTGGTGTCTTTTGCAAGTAAGTTAACAAATTCAATCAATTCATACTTAAAATAAATGTTCGTGATTTATATCACTTGTATTATTTGTAATACAAAAAATAATACAAACTCAGTACGTCAAAAGTGACATTTTGATTAATATTGTTACTTGGCTACTCGAACAGTTATGTTATGCCTAAACGTCATAAGTTTTATACCTACCGATTTTAGTTCGTTTAATTGTTTTTTCCGGCTCATTAAAGCAAATTAACCATTTAAATTATATTTTAAAATTTTAGCTTATATATTTATTTTAAATACAACATAATTTAAATACTATCAGTGAAACGTTGGAAATGTATAAGATTTATCCGACCAACTTTGCTTTGACTTTTTGTGAGTCAAAAATGTATTTTGATATTTTTGTTCCTTCTTACTTCACTTCTCACTCCCCTTAATACATCAGCCCGTTTATGTTCCTTTATAAAGTTTTAATTCGACAATGATATTGAAAATAACGTCACGAAAAGAAATCATACCATCTTCTCGTGTTACTAGTCCAGTATTGTACTTGTACAACTATCGGATTACAGTAGATTCTATTACTTCAATCAATACTACATCATGCGCGTGCATATTTAGAACCGTGCGTAATCATTGCAATCTAGAAACAGGTTGCGTTGGCGAAATACGCATACCTAACATCCACAATAAAAAATTATTTTATAATCTTTTAAAAAATAAAATACACACCCTCAGTATATTAAAATTTTAATAATGATTAAAGCAATATACAATGCATGAAAATATATTTATTTAACTTGTAGCATGAACATAAGTTCAAAGAAGCACTTGCAGAGTAATATATCTGTAATTGAAGTGTTGTTCTTAAGATGGAAATATGATATATTTAGTAAACTATATTGAATATTGCTTGCATTTTATTAATATTAACTGTATCGAATATTATAATGAACGGATAGTATTAAAAGCATGCATTATTATCTGATATCTCATATATAGTATGTATAATATGTATGTATATAAAAAAATGTAATACTTTTTATAAAAGCATTATTTGAATAATTTAAATAAACAAAAAAACTTAAGCTACAGCCTATTATTAAAAAAAACATTTATAATTACTGGCAAAACGAGATAAAAATGATATTGGATTATTTTTGTATAAAAAGCGTTTTTAGTATTTGTTAGCACCAAGTGAGCATACATGAACACTATTTCCATATCATGTATGAACACGCTCACCGGAAATTATATGAACAGGACATAGGCAGGCATCCATCTTTCTTACTTGAGCCAACATGGTGAGTAGACGCGTGTTAAACATTTTTGTGGTTAACTAGTACAATAACGTGACGACTACTTAATTTTTGATATCAAGTTAACATTTTGCAAAAGTGAATTGATTAAATCAGTGTAAATAGTTGGTTGTTTGTTTTTTCCGCTTTGACGTGAAAGTTCTCTGCGGGCACATGTCGAACCTACAAGTATCCCGGCGTGTATCGTTAATTGACGTTTATTTATTTTCCAGCCGCCCAAGAAAGACTCAAAGTCTTCTGCGAAGCAACCGCAGAAGACCCCCAAGAAGAAAGATGGACTCGGAGGAGGAAAGGCTAAGAAGAAGGTTAGTTCACTACCAATAAATAATACGTACCGCCATACTATCTGACAGAAATGTGACTGAAGCGACCAGTTTTATATTATGTTCCTGAATTAAGTTATTGTATAAATTAATCTGTACATGTCTATGGATATTTATAAACTAAATTTATATAAACTTGTTTCTTCGTCACTTTAATAAGTAATATACTGGATGATTAAAACTTTTTTCCTTACAATCTGTGAAGGTATAAATCTGATATATTGAGACTGACAGTATTTTAGGTAATTCTTTAATATAGTGTAATTTTTAATAATTCATTATAAAATCAATATGATGTTACTATGAATAACATAGTATTGAGTTTATAAATGTTTAATACGCTATAGGGAAGAGTTAACCATATTTTTATGCATTAAAAAGATTATTTATAATATTGTATTTGGATACTTTCTGAATCTGTGTTTTTGTGAACTTGCAGAAGTGGTCAAAGGGAAAAGTCCGTGACAAGTTGAACAACCAGGTCTTGTTTGACAAGCCCACATACGAGAAGCTTCTGAAGGAAGTTCCCTCCTACAAGCTGATCACCCCCGCCGTAGTCTCTGAGAGGTTGAAGATCCGCGGCTCCCTCGCCAGGAGGGCTCTGGTCGAGCTCCGAGACAAAGGTTTGTAATCCGTCTCTTTTGTCCAATGGATTATTCCATAGACAAATCATTAATTACCGATTCAAGAATTTCAATTCAGAACCAGTGTTTTTATTTAGGGAGTGTCCTGCTTTAGAAGTTTGCTGAAATCTCGTGTTTATTGGTTGTAGTCAATAAATAAACTAGCCAATTATAATGTTACTAAAGCCTGCATGTAACCATTTCTGAATATACAAAGCCAAGCACGTGTGGTCGACACATATTTTCTTATATGTAATAATTTTGAAATTTTTGTTTTCTCTAGTTACATTTTTTTAATAAATACGCCGGTATAAGAACAAAAATCTATTAATTCTAAACAAAGTTTTATTTCTTCACTACTAAATTATCTTTTGAGATTGTATTGTCATTTAAAAAAAAAAAATATTTATAAAAACACCAAATAATTGATTATTTAAGAAATTAATGTGTTTTGATGTATTTAGACCTCAAACAATAAGCATTAGATGTTAATGCTTTAGTAAGTAATTTTTATTTGAGTCATCAGATGTAATGACTACATGCAAGTGTTTTTTTTAATTTTTTATGTAGCAGGTGGTATAATTTGACAAATAGTTTATACAAATTATTGATTTTCTATAATTTGTAATTCTGTTATAAGGTGTCCTTATAACAGTTATGGGATTTATATTAATTTATCACCTTATACTTAGTAAGTAAGTGGTTTAAAAAAAAATCCTTGGTATTTGAATCACTAGTTATAAGTGGTGCTCATTAAATAATATAATTCATTATTGAAGTCCAACCAACATTACTGAACATCTTCAAGTGATTAAAACTTTATTCCTTGAAATATCTATGAGAGTATAATTCTGATATATTGAGGCTGATGTTTGATGTTCAATTGCAAAATTATGAAATTAATTCAATAGAATCCAGTAACTTTCTTAAAGATTGTTTATTTTCCACAGGATTGATAAAGCAAGTCGTCCAACACCACGGGCAGGTCATCTACACACGCACCACGAAGGGTGATGATCCGGTGGCTTAATTAGTTTCATATATAAATAATAAGAAAATGTTTGGTAAAAAAATAAAAAAAAATACCATACAGAATCACTTTTGTTTTATTCAATTTCTAATGATCACACAACCTACTATTTAAAAATGTCGATTGTTTGGTTTACATTATTGAAAAAAAGTGTTTCACGTTCCTGAAGGTCCAGCTTCCTGGTTATCACAGTCTGATATTTGTGATTTTCCTGGTTTCCGGGAAGGGGAAGTAGGGCGGGCGAGTGGCATTGAATTTCCTAAAACTCGCAAATTTCTTAAGTTGGACGACTTGGTCCATTCTTGATTCAACACTTGGTTCAAGTTATATCTCAGCATGATGTCCGGCTCCAGCATGTGGCGTAAGAGAGACTTGACTGGTGATGTTATGGTCTCGTTGATGGAAGCATTGAACACCCAACATTTCGACAGTTGACTCTTCAGAAGTTTTTTTAAATTCGACTCTGGAAATGGCATCTTAGCATTCAACATTATGAATAAGACTACTCCTGCCGACCAAACGTCAGCTAGCTTGGGGTTATATGGAGTGCCGCTGGCGACCTCTGGAGCCGCGTATGCAGCGGAACCACAATATGTGTGACTGAGAACTCTTCTGTTCTTGGAATCATTACAGTATCGAGCGAATCCAAAATCTGCCAACTTGATGTGCAAATTTTTGTTAATGAGAATATTTTCACATTTTAAGTCTCTGTGAGCTATGTTGTTTTCATGTAAATAATATAAACCTTTTATAATTTGCTGAAACCATATTTTGGCTTGACTTTCTGGCAGTGCTCCGTTTTTAATAATGTAGTCCAGAAGATCTCCCTTATCAGCGTAGGTCATAAAAATAAAAACTCTTTCATCTCGCTCGAGAATGTTGTGGATCCGAATGATGTTAGGATGTTCAATTTTCAGTAGGATTTCAATTTCTCTGGGGAAGAACTTCATCAGGAAATCTTTAGGTGCTCTTTCTTTATCAAATATCTTACACGCCAGAGCTTGTCTTGTGGACCCCGCATTTCCATAGCTTGCTTGATAAACCTTGGCATATGATCCTTTACCAATTTCTTTTCCCAAGAAATATCCTACCTGTTTTAGTGCCAATACTTCAGATTTCCTTGTGGACAAGCCTTTATCCATCTATTAATGGAATTCAGTATCTGTAAATATATAATGTTTTATTATTATTTTGCATTCAACCATTGTGTAGTTTTGATAATATCTGTAGAAGGATTAGCTATTGTAGACAGCTTAAACGTGTCACTAAATTGCAAGCTAAAGATGGTGTTTTTTAGTGATCAAATTATACTCAGTAATATATTATAACTAAAACACCAAGGAGTGAATATGCTAATAAAAAGAGAATACTACCTAACTAAAGACATTTCCAATGTCGTATAGTCATATAAAGTAATATTATTATTAACTTACTTAAATTAAAGTTATGCCTTAATTATAACCCTTTGTGACTGTTCATATTGAGCATTGTAAATAAAGTGAACTAATATTTATTATTATTTTATGAAGTAATTATAATTTTAAAAGGCTCAAAATATAAATTTTAGTACAAGATATCGATCCACAATTGGCTCTGTACCTCTACGGAATTTTTGATAAAAAATAGTATATTTCAATATAAAAGGACATGTAAGAATATTATTGTAATGAATGCTGAAAAATGGGTTTGTATTATACATAATATACAAAAACCTACAAATTATAACTGGTTGCAAAAGCATATGTACATAATTATTTTACACTTTCTGAATTTAATACTAAAATGTGTAATTATAATTTGCTTAAAATTTTAAACTTGTCAATTTTGAATGGTTCACTATTTTGTATACAGAAAGCCTTGTTTTTTTTATTCTATTGAAAGAACATTTTAAATATTTTAGCTGGAAAGGTAGGTAACTATTTTAACTGAATTTAAATAACTATTGACAATATAGATAAAACGTGCAAATAAATATATACAAAATTATAATAATTATAATTTATGTTTTTAAATATTTTTTCCACTTAAATGAGATAAATAATCGTTTTCAAAAATCTAAATAACTTATTTCATGAAATACTTTATTAACACTATCCAGTCCGATTACACAATATGTGTGTAATCACCAGGCCGAACGTTAAAGGCGGGTCACACAACTTGTGTGTGATCATTCCGCCAATGCTTAGTGGCCGACTATACACAGCTTGTGATGTTTTTCAAACGCTAGTGGTCAATCACACAACATATGTGTTGTTTTTACTTTCGACCATAATTCAAAGATCTCAAACCTTTTCAGTGAGGGTCATATTTAATTTTATTTGAACACATGACGATAGATTTAGCAATTCTTTAAAAAAACAGTCGGCCTTCAGCGTAAGTTTAATCGCGTAACGCGTGGACTGGATAGTGTTAATATACATTCCTTCCGGAACTTAATTTATAACTTTAACAATATGTAAAATAAATTAACGGTGTGTAACTCTAAAAACCGAAATTCGGCGCATGGTGTGAAATATTCACTCAACCCCTTTTTTTCCCGGATTTGTTGGGTGTCGTATCAAAGAAATACTAATGACCGTTTATATTCCATGTACATATACTTTTGCTGTTTTTTTGCGTTTCTTTTAGCGACTGACAATTACTGATCCCCAATTTTGTAGATGGCCAAAACATCATCTCAGTACCAATTTATTTTCAGTAGAAATATAAGACAGGTAAGAAAAACTTTTATTGACTTTTATTTGTGCGGCAGGATAAAAGATACATATTTTTGGAATAGGTCCATGGGACTAATTCAAATTTAAGAAAAAATATAAATAAAGGAGCTCAGATATAAATGGTTCACAAAATATATATTTTCTTGTCACGAGTTACAAAAAATATCACATCTTTTGCTATTTCTATTTTAAGCCCAGGGTATTTGAGGCATGATAGAAATTCTTCTTGTATTTTTATAGGTATTTATTTGATTGCCTCAAAAAGAAGAAGATTTATCTCAACTGTCAAACAGACGTCATAATGGGTGTGAGGCGGAGAATTTATTGTTTTGATTTTTAATACCTTTTAACTCCTGACTTATATCTTTTTAATTTTTTTCATGTAAATATAAAAAAATAATCATCGTCAATTTTTACTTCAATTTTCTAATCTTGACGACAATTTTGAAATATCATGCAGAACAACCAAAGAATGAGTTCTAATTTTAATAATTTTATTCATCTCATCGGAAGTCTTCCACAGGGACATGAAAAGCCTCTTAAACATGCTCTCTACAATGCTGTTGCCCTGTTTTTACTGTTTATCTGTTGCGCGGGGGGATATGCTTTATTCTTGATATTGGATCCATTTTTTAAACCCCTTCTCTGGGCCCTTCTCGTCGGTTCGCTTTTGCATCCGATTAAATATTCAATATCCAAAAAAATGAGCACTTGGTTTAATAAACTGGAGAGCTCTAACACGCCATTTATTTTGGGTGTAATGATTATTCCAATTGATATTGTCAACGGAGTTTCTAAACTGATTGGGGAAGCTATACACAAATATTACAAGGTTTGAATGTTTGATACATTTTGAATAATATCGAAAACATTCTAATAATAATATAAAAATTAAATTTCAAATTTAATTGCAGGTCGTGGGTTGCGTTTTGTTATCTGCCTTTGGACTTATATTGTTGTATAATTATTTTCCATGGAATTTATTTATTTTTGTATCGAAAATTCTAAAATACTTCAATATCCTCACTGACACTTTACTCAGAGTTTGCAACACATATACCGTAAGTACTGCATATAGTGTGAAAAAAATCATTTTCAGAAAAAAAAACATTGTCATACAAGTGAACCATTCTCCAAAATCTTAAAACATTTAAAAGCATTTGTAATTAACTAAGCATTGTATTGAAAGTTTTGTTCTTTATAATCAAAATATATTAAATCCAAAATAATCTGGAATGGTCGCACAGCTAATAACCCAGAAAACCCTTAATGCAGAGACGTATTGAACAATTGATTTTTGTTCTTTTAGTTTTTTGCCATAATGATTGGCTATATAATTGCAATATATGTAATGTGGAATGAAGAGAGGGAATCCTTCTTCAGGAAGATGTCTCTGTTAGTCTGGTTGTGTGCCAGCAGCTACATTGCTCATCTCACGGGACCATTCCAAGCTCTTACATTTATCGCATTGCAAACGCTGGCAGCCATTGGATTTTTTATTGAGACATATGAAATATACAACACAATGAAGGTTAAAGGTAAACATTTTTCTGAATTTTTAAATAGCTATACTTGAGAAATCATTACTTTTTATTTTGTTGTATTTACTAAAAATAATTTATTATTAATTAGAAGCGATGCTTTTGTAAGTGTTGATAAAAACATTGCTTAAAATATTTGTAGTGTTAAAAAGGAGTTGAATGTATTAAATGTACAGTGAGACCCCGCTTAACGCTGTTTCGTTTGGCGCTGTTTCGGTTTATTTTAACCCGGGGATTCCCCCAAATTGGGCGCAGCGCCAGATTTAAGTAAGAGCGAAGACATTGGACACTGTCGATATGGATGAAATGTGGAAGAAATAGTGAAATTAGCGAAACAAACCGGTTTAGATGAGGTAAATGTGGAAGACATCGAAGAAATATTTCAAGAAACAGCAGCAAGTCTTTCTAATGATGAGCTCAAGGAATTAACTGAGCAAGAAGAAAACAAAAATATTGATATTAGTGATTTCGAAAAATAGCAAAAAGATCTTTCAATGGCGTGTGTAAAAAGAAGTTTGACAACTCTAACTGAAATTATGGACCAATTTGTTGAAAATAATCCATATTTTGACAGTAGTTCAAAAGCAAGATGGGGTGTTATAGGCAGAAAATTGGAAACACAGAATAGACTGAATGATCTGACTGACTTAGAATTTATTTGTTTTTATAAGTATATTCATTTATATTGTTTTTATTTTTGTAAGAAATAAATGTTTAATTTTATTTTTATTAAATAACATAATCATTAAATTTAATACCTAACCAATTTTCTATCCATCTTCCCCTAACCCCATCATTTACATGTTAAGATAGCTTCGTTTAACGCTGTTTCGCATTACGCTCTACTTCGATGGAGCGTATCCCCCGCGTTAAGCGGGGTCTTACTGTATATAGTAAATATTTACTGAAAATACAGATATATCATTTTCATGTAGTTTTTGTTCTATTTATTATTTAAATGGTTTTTTTTTGCAAATTTTCAGATCAAAGTATATCTTTTCTTGAAGCTGCCAAATGGACGTTTTTTAATCATCAAAACACTCGAGCATTTCAAAATTCCATTGCTGATGTCGAGAAGTCTGATTTAATTCCCAATAATGAGGAGCTGTCGAATAGTACAACTGTCATCACAGAAACTCCCATCAAGACTGCTTCCCTATCCGGGAGTAAAATTCGCCAGATCAGCTCAGATGGAGACGATTCATTCCCGGTGAGGTCCCGAGCAGCCTTTCAAACAAGAACCCTTTCATCTCTTCCTTTATCCTCCCCTGAAACACGATCAGCCATTGAAAGCCACATTGTAGCTGCACTTCATCGAAAGGCTTTTAACAATGGAAATAGAACTAACCCGGATAGTTCTTTGAATGGAGAATTGGAAAGTACTCTGTATTTTAAGTGCCTCATTTGGGCTTGCGCAGCGATGGTGCTTTGGAAAAATATTTGGCTGTGGCCACTTATTCTGATGGTCCTTGCAATTTACATTATCAAAACTGTTGCCAAGTTCTTTGGTTTGTGGGATTTTCTGGAAAATCAATTGCAAGATTCGCTCAAGAAAATAAATACTTGGATTAATGATAGGTATGTATATTCATTTGTTATGGATCATATTATTTTGTACAAATGAAATATAGATTAGCTTGCATTTATTTTTCTGTCTTGTTTACTAAACAATCTTTTAACCTTTATATTGCGTTTGATGTCTACAGCTATCACGAACTTTGAACAGATTTTTGAGCTGTTTTTTTAATTTTTTTATGTAAACACATACAGGAGAATACCGACAGATAGTGATAGTAATTCTGAAGTCTCCTTTGTGAAATTCTATGACGCTTACCTTGCTACATATGGCTAAGCGCTGCATGTGAAGTGTTGATCCGCCAAAGTCATAGACTACAGCCCGAGATTCACGCATCATCCTTATTATTACAGGAATTTACTATAAATAAGTGGTCTTCACAGGACGACTTTCGTCTACCACCAATTTTCATTAATAAGCTATGACTGACATTTTACGGGTGAGGGATCAAATTCACACCAAACGGGGCTATTTTTTAGAGCTCAGAAATCGATTATTTTTTTATAAATCTCCGTCACGAATCAAACCCATGACCTTTGGCTTGCAAAGCAAAAGCTTTAACTATTGAGCTATACCCGCCGGCTTTGGATTCAATTGGATGCAAGTCGAAACGTATATGCGACAAGTGACATATTTGGTTACTAGAAAGTTAATTACAATCTATTTTAAATGTCCAAAAACTAATTAATAAATTGATTGAAAACACACTGTGAGAAAAAGTTTAAATAGTAACTTTATGACAATTAGTATGTTATATATATATATATATATATATATATACATATATATATATGTATATATATATATATAATTGTTAGTTTTGCTTACTAATCATCGATGGAAGCTATATAACGCCGAGATTTGTCGACGGTTCTTAGGGCTTTTATATATATATATATATATGTATATATATATATATAATTGTTAGTTTTGCTTACTAATCATCGATGGAAGCTATATAACGCCGAGATTTGTCGACGGTTCTTAGGGCTTTTAGGTATCGAAGACTGTAGCGTGTCCTGACGTGCCGGGTTCTGGAAACTGACTGGTATTAGCCCTCGTGCTTAGTGGCGTGTCCATATAGTGTTGCCACAATGTGTTATAGTGAAATTTAAAATAAGATGGGATAAATATTGAACAATAGATATAAATGTTATAAATTAATTATTTTGTTTATGTTGATATATTTTTAGATATTCAGCAATTGTTCCTGCTCATGTAAATGGTATTTCCAAAATAATCAACAAAGCAAATCAAGGAATTGGTCAAGCTGCCAAAGACTCCATTGATTGTGTCTCCTCGTTTGTTGTAATATTTGGACTTATATTGTTTCTCACATGTTCTCCTATATTCATGGGTGTTCAGGTTAGTAATTTAAATAGTATTTAAGTATTTAAAATGCTAAAAATGCACTTACACCCATATGCAGAGTCATTTCTTAGCTTAAGGTAACCAACTTTAGACCTGTATACAGCAACATTTCTAAAGGAAACCAACCAATAATAATGATTGAAGTGAGGAATCCTCAGTCCTTGACTCATCTTAAATCTTAAGAAACTTGTCTGGAAACGGGTGTTAAGTATGTTACCTTAAGTCAAAGAAAGTCTCTGCATAGGAGTGTAAAATTTATGTTTGTTTGGTGGATTTATATGATAGGTTTGGTTCCACATAACGCCTCGTTAAAAATTGAGTAAAGAAAGTATACAGGTATGAACAATAAAATAATGTTGGATGCGTTTTATTTGCAAATAAACCATTCCTGAGTATCAAAAGCCAGACTACATAGTCCAGTGGTTAACCTGTTCGCATCGGTACCCGGTATATGCTGTGCAAGATTCCCCTACCGTGTACATCAGTAGCCGTGATATATCGTATTGCTACTTTCTTAGAATAGTTTTTTATGCATCATCGGATAGCTAAAGGATACAAGAACCAATGTGATATATGAAAATAGACCAGATAAGTACATCTATGCTTCAAATACTACTTTTATAATTGACAGTATAATTTGTATTCAACCGAGCCGTAATGAAAGTGTTAAAGCGCTTGCTTCTCACTCAGACGACGTCGGTTCGCATCCCGACCAAGCTTGATTTTCTTAAATCAATTTAATTAAATATCAACCTTACATGCCCCCGGTAGCGTCGAGCCACTCCTTAAGGACAAAATAAAAAAATTCCAGGCCTCGGGAGCGTTGGACTGATCATCAGATCTCTTTTAAAACGCTGATTATTGAACACCCAAATATTGACACTATAGCCGCAATCTATGCAAGTTTGCGGATTCTTGCCCTGAAGGCTTCCAGGATCCATCTATGTTCCCATGTGGACTTTTTGCTATTCTAGTGTTCTGCGACAAGGCACAGCCAAAACTAGGCTTACAGAACTGTGAAACATCAATCTGTGGTGTCCGTATGCTTCACATATGGAGCAGATATGGTAAAAAAAAAGTATCAAAGGATAACATTAATTACTGTTTATTGTATAAATTTTCACGATAAGTTCCATGTATTATAGTTAACAATAATTTAGATTTTTATTCTTATTTTAGATTTACTCTGAAGGCATAACGGTAGTGCAGTTGACGGGAAGTTTGATAAATCGAACGGTGGTTCACAACCCGGAGCTGAAGACTCTTCTGCCTCCAGGATGGGATGATACTGTTGACTCTCTGCTGGACAATGCTTACCTCTACGGTCGGGAAGGACTATCGAAAGCTGTAAGTTCCATTTGATTTATATTGATTGATTATTCATGGTGGAATTATATATTTTCAATTGTTTTCAAATTATACACAAAATACCCTCCCTCCCATTCTCAGTATAATTGACACTTAGATGACACAATATTTTTTCTCTTGAGAATGGCTGATCACCAAATCCAAAACATGTCATTATTTAATTTTCGATCATCAATTTTTTAATCGATTTCTGAGCTCTAAAATACCCCTGGTTGGTGTGAATTTGATCCCTCACCCGTAAAATGCTAGTCATAGCCTATTGATCAAAATTAGTGGTAGATGAAAGTAGTCCCGTGAAGACCACTTATTTATAATGAATTCCTGTAATAATAAAAATGATGCGTAAATATCGGGCTATAGTCTATGATGTTGGCGGATCAATACTCCACATGCAATGCTTAGCCATATGCAGTATGGTAAGCATTATAGAATTCCACAGATTAGGCTTCAGAATCGCTATTACCATCTGTCAGTATTCCCCTGTATGTGTTGACATAAAAAAACTAATTCAATTACTTGTACTTTGCATTTGTTGTTGTTTGCATTATGACTTTAAAGTAATTTTCATTAAATAATTAACAAATTAAAAATATTTAGTTTTGATTCACATTTATTTTTAATGATTACATGTTTCGGACTCCCTCAATAGTTATTGAAGATGGTCTCCAGGGAGTCCGAAACATGTAATCATTAAAAATAAATGTGAATCAGAACTAAATATTTTTTATAATATTGAGGTTATCAACTGACAATACTTGGTGAAACTGCATAATTATAATTTTAGAATTAATTTTAATTAAAAATTATTGAAGATGGTCTTCAGGAAGGCCGAAACATGTAATCGTTAAAATAAATTGTGAATCAAAACTAAATATTTCTAATTTATTAATTTTTTAATTAAAATTAATTCTAAAATTATAAAATATTTTTAAGTTATTAATATTTTAATTAAAATTATTTTTAAATTATAATTATGCAGTGTCACCAAGTATTGTCAGTTGATAACCTTAATGTGTTTGCATCATGCTTTTTGTATTGTCTCTTAATAAGGATATTGTTGTGACATAATAAATGAACATAATATATTCTAGTCTCATATATATTGTTCTCCTCCTCAGATTAAAGGTGTACTGAAAGATACCGATACTGAAAAGAGTGCTAAATTGGAGAAGCAGCTGTTGGAATTGTGGGACAGAGTTTATCAGACTTGGCTATCGAACAATGATGTGGTTGGACCACAGGTCAATGCCGCTGCCATAGAGCAAAGTTGGAAATCATTTGTAGATGACATCACCAAAACACCAGGTTAACCACCATTTATATTAGAAAATAATATCATGTAATCAATCGCACACACTGGACCCATGTTAATTAATTTTGCAATCAAGATAAGGTATTTAAAAAAAAAAAAAAGCTTTAAGTCGCCGGTAAGATTTGGAATGCTTTTCCAGTTTCTGCGTTTTCTATGTACAATCTGAAAGTCTTTACTTAACAGTTCAATATTATTTGAAATTTATGCCTTACACAAAAATTGGCATCGAAACTCTCATCCTGTGAAAACAAACAGTCCTGAACAATATTTTAAATTCAAATTTAGAACATTATTTGTTTTTTTTTCTTCTTTTTTTCAATTGTGTTCAATTATTTTTCTTCTTCGTAGTATGATCAATCCAATGGATTGGTTTTCAACAACAAAATCTTGCATCTCGATCTCCACCCTTCTCGATCTTCTGCAACTCTCTTTAGCTCAGCATAAGAGCTGCAACTCATATCCTCGAACACTTGTTGCAAATACTCCCATCTAAGTTGCCCTCTGCAGTTTCTCCCCTCAATCATCCCTTGATGTGACCGATCCATCACGCTTGCCTCTCTGAGATGGTTCTTACTTTTTTTCTTATGTTTTGGGAAATGTGATGTCAACCTCGACATAAATCGAGACCGAGTGATTCTCTTGGACCGTTCTTCTTGTCTGTTAAATAGCTTCAAGAGCATTTCACTAGCATGTCTCGTAGTGTTAAGATAATTTTTGTATTCTCTTTTATTTGAAATAAATAAGTGCAGCCCTTAGTGCCGTAGATTCATTTAAAAATACTCCCTTTGGCTTTATTACAGAAACATTACAGAAAAAAAAACAATATTTTGCTCAGTCTTCACTGTAAAAAAATATATCTCACCCTCATAATATTCAATTAAATATTGTAAATAGCACAGTTGACTTAGAAATAACAGAAAAATGACTTTTGCAAATGTCACGTCTCTACTGTTCATCATTAGAGACAAAATTGAAAGGTTCTTGTGACAAAAATGAATAATGAAATGTGTAGTTTTAGTTTCAGTCTACAGATGAATAAATGATGCTGATATTTAATTATGATAAATTGTAATTCTTGTGTTATTTTTGCAGATATGTTTAATACAAGTGGCTTGTTGAATTTTGCAAAGCAAAATGTGGGAACTTTGATGGCCCTCCTGGACTCCTTGTGGTCGCTGCTCAAAGGGAATGTGACGCTGCTTCTGGGTTCACTGTCGGCCATCTCTTCTGTGTTACTCGGAGGAAGTTCAGCTGTGTTGAATTTTATTCTTGGAATGGTATGGATTCGTAATGTTTTCCAGTGTCTAGATTACCGTCTCTGGTCAACAATAGAAAAAGAAGTATTTCTATTTTTTCAAGCAATGATGCTGCATTATTGTAATTGGAAAAACATGCAAATATGTTTACTTTTCTTCTTATAAATTGTTTTTTTTAACTCTTTCGCATCGGTTGTCGCCATATGCCGTCAAAGATTCCCCGACTGTTGACATCGGTTGACGTGACGAACTTTCAGTACGAATTGTGACATCTACGGTAGGAAATTGGAAGTGCAGTCATTCCCTTTATCAACTTACATGTATTCCTTACAGGAATCTGTAAAGCGTGTAAATAAATATTGTTAGATTTAGTCTTTTTTCGATTTTTCTGTAAACCACATGTGTCAATGCCACCACATGTATGGAGTTACATAATGAACGTTTGTTAAATATAATAGTTTTTTATGCATCATCTGAAAGTTAAAGGATTGAAGAACCAATGTGATATATGAAAATAGGTCAAATAAATACATTTATGCTTCAAATACTAGTTTTTAAGCAAAAAAAATGATTTGAAAAATTCACGCCGTATTGACAGTATAATTTGTATTCCACCGAGCCGTAACAAAAGGCTTAAATAACTTCCTAATCTATTGATTCATCCTTTTTTAGTTACATATTTTTTTTAGCACAATACCTCATAACCAAAAAAATTTTACTACACAAAAGTACTTTGAAACATTAAATACCATTATTTTGAAATATAGAATATCAAGTTATCTATTTATTAGGTTGAGCCCGTGATATTTTGTATAATTTTGTGTGAAATCCCAAAAACGGTGAAATCTGGATTTTTCAACTTCCGGCAGTTACAGCTAGTTAAAAGATGCCCAGAGACACTACAAAGAGCTTGGTACATGCGTTTATAGTCCCCAAAATGGACTTCTGTAATACACTTTACGCAGACCAGACAAACAAACAATAAAAACTATGCCTTTTAGTTTATATGGTACTCCCCAAATCTGCATTAAGCTATTTGATAGAGCTTATGAAGACATCATATATAAGTAGACGTAGAGAGACACTCAGATCAGCCAGAACAAGTAGATGTACCCTGCAGCTTGCAAAGGCAATCGTGCTTTAATTTTCGCTGCATTAACGGCCTAGAACTAGCTGCCAGAAAGTGTAAGACTTATGCATATTTCGCAAATATCATTATATTATTTTTTTGTTACTGAAAATCTAATTCAAAGGATTAGGATAATTTATCAGTAGTTGGATTCGTCATCAGGAGTATCAGATATAAATAAAAGAATTTGTAGAATTTATCCTTCAATATATTTGTAGACGACATGTTTCAACATGCATGTTGAAACAGTAATACTGACGGAGAGAAGCAACCAAATCCTCGTAGAAAATAAAATAAAGCTTGTTTGTCAATATACATATTTTATTTGAATTGCCAATGTGCGCAATCGTGTTACTAATGATAATAATCAATTAATAATTTGGGATAATGTAAATAAGCCACCGAGTGCGGGTGAAATTGAAAAGGTGTCGAGAATTTAATATTATAAGCATTGCATGATGTTGGCGCAGTTTTCTCGCTTTAGCGTGACCTTGTTTAGCAAAATGGCGACTTCACGTCAGTTGTATGAAGAATTATTATTGTTAATTTAAACCGAAAATACAATAAATATATTGTATTTTATTATTGAACAAATTACTTTGGGTGCCAATTAACATAATTGATTAGTTGAAAAAATATCACAACCTATATTTATAGTTGAAAACGCAACAACAAAATCCCCGAAAAAGCTGCCGCGTACAGGGCATGTTCGCTATATTTGGTGCTGCGGCCAAAAGCTTAAATGCTGATAAAATAATATTCATACTTACTAATATTATTCATTTCTTATTTATAGGTGGTGTTTTTTACAACATTATTTTATCTACTGAATTCCAGTACAGCTCTATACAAACCAATAGAAATGATTTCAAATTTTTCTCCCATAAACGGATCTCGGTTCGGGATAGCTCTGTCGGATGCAGTTAATGGAGTTTTCAAAGCAACGTTAAAGATGGCAGTTTTTTATGGGCTATGGACATGGCTAATACACAATTTATTTGGAGCCAAAATTGTTTATTTGCCTTCAGGTAAGTGTCAATTACATTCACCTTGTAGTAAATAAATTGTAATTTTTATTTGAACCCATTGCATTTTATCGAAAATATATATATTTTCTGCAGTAAATATACATATTTTATTCAAATTAATATTAAATTACAAGTGATTAAGCCTGCATAGAGTTCAATAAGTTCATTTACAGATTACTTTTTTTTTGTAATTAATAAATCAATTGATTTTGGCTTATATCATAAATATAAAAAAAAAATAGACACCAGTCTATTATCATTATTTATTATTGGAAATATAAGTAAAACGTATTTTATGTCGATTTATTTATCGGCTTAAAAGGTAATTTATAGAAGCGCACTATTGTGTGACTTCTCTTACTAACTACATTGTCAGCAACATCGGTTATGTTAATGGCTCATAAAAAGTATTTTTTATAGCTTTTAAATATTTTAAAAACTTACCTTTTTATGTAACATATACATTAATCCTGATTTTTAGTATACATTGATTTGATAAACACTTTGACATCCCCCATATTTAAAAAGCCGACAAAACGTTGCGGGGTCGCCATCGGGACGCGTGGAGAAAGAATTCCGAAGCAGGTCGCAAAGCTAAGAACTTGTTTAGAAGCACAGTTCACGTTTATTTCTTTGTTTTTCCCGCCCGATCGTAACATGTTGTATCGTGGGCAGCGGTCGGGCGGAGACTGTCCGCGGACATGCGCTGACTAACGGACAGTAACAATTAGCGCCCCAAAGATTATCGCGGCTAAATAAGAAACTTTAGTTGACAGTTGTACCAATATGATACGGAGCATCTGTCAAAATAATGGCGAATGCAAATGCCGTGTATTATATATAAATTCCAGACTAACATTATTAGATGTGCATGTCAGGTGAGCGAACAAAAATAAGAGATAAAATATAATTTATCAAGGCTTTTCGGCATCAGCCTGAAAGAGCTATATCGAGTTGATATCAACTTTTTATGAACCCTGTATCCTATAATAATAGATAATATTTATCAGAGTACCTACGCGCCACACCATACTATGTTTCACAAGTAATGTGCATTATAATGTTGGTAACATGTTTTCATAACACATAATATTTGAAGGCGCATTTAAATTATTGCACATCAATCGACCAGGATAACTTGACGCTACGTAAATGTTGTGAATTATTTTGCACAAGTTTAATTGAAATATTTTCTTTGCGTATAAGTTGTGAATTATTTATTATAAAATGGATGCTTATTCCATCGCGACACGTCTGTTTGTGTGTTTCTGCATTATTCGTGTTGAGAATGTTCGTGGCGATTTTAAAATAGGCTTTCGGAATTGTGAGGAAATCGGGTGGAATTGTTTAAATGATGATCCTGAGCAGATTGCTTTTTCATGCGATCTCGCTAATAAAACTGTAAGTAAAATTATATGGATATTATCTGGAAATATTTATATTTTAAAAATATTTTCTAGAGACTTCATCGAAATTCTGTAATTTAGACAAAATAAATATATATACAAAATACTAGATTATTTTTAACTAATTGATACAAATATACAAATCTACAGCTGTACGAGTACATTTAGAGAGATGATATCTGCCGTAGATTTGTATGTATGTAATTTGTTAAAAATATTCAATTACGTAATAAACCATTGAAATATTAATAAATTACATAATATATTCTAAAAAATACAAATACAATTTAACCCTTTATTTACTGAATTATGAAATAATGTATCAACTTTTCTGCTTCTTTTTATACGAATAAGTTTTGATAGGATATAGAGAAAAATTAAGAAAAAAACATATTTTTTTCTAAAATAAGCATTTATTTTATAGTTTTATAAATCCGACTTATAAGTCCCGTCAGGGCGCAACTGCAGCAAAATGCACGATCAATGTTGGATTTTGTGGTATGGGACTTACAAGTCCCGTCAGTAAATAAAGGGTTAATTAGATTATTTAATACATATTTTATATTTCAAAATTAAGCAGATTAAAGAAAAAATCTTTTTTTTCCAGGATATTGTGATTTTCGTTAAGGATTTTTTCTTTTCGACTGTGAGCTTAACAATACATAATTGTGAAACTGTTCAGATCTTCTTGGATTGTCCTCACACAAGAAAACCCGTCGTTTTGCAGAAATTGCATATAAAAGACTGTATGCGGTTAGATTTCCCCACAAAAGAAGGCTGCGCGGCGAGACAAATTCCACCGATCACCGTAATCGAAAATATCGGAATGATAGACAGCATTCCGAGAAAGACATTCAAAAATCCCGTTTCGGATATCGAACAAAAGTGTATCGGAACTTTGAGAAAACTTCATGAAATCATTTTCAGAAATACTACAATCGGAGTTATGGATTACGAAACATTTTTCAATATAACGGATATTAATCAATTCATTTTTGACAACGTCACTGTACACTCCGTCAAAGAACAAGCGATGACTCTAACATTGAACGAAGAAAGTGAGTTCGTAATTCAGAACTGTGATATCAACACTGTAGCCGCTAACGCGATATCCGTTCGATGTACAAACGCCACAATTAACAATAATAATTTCATGACAGTTTATACAAACGCCATTAATATTTTCGCAAAGACTTTTAAAATGGATGAGAACCGTTTTCAGTTGGTCAAAACGGAAGCGTTTAAAATTACAGCCGACGACGTGCAGATTGTTCGCAATAAGTTTTCCTTTCTGAAGTCGGGTGCGTTGATCAACATAAAAACATTGAATATATCCCAGCCCGTGTGCTATAACTTTTCTTATAACAGTGTGAATAACTTAGAAGTCGGGTCTTTTTATTTCGATTGGAGTTCATTTAAAGCTGCCGGAGGAAACATAATATTTGAGAATAATCACATAAGCTGCAAGTGCACCCGTCTGGCCTGGCTCGTTGATTCACCGCATTTAGGTGATTCATTCAATTCCGCAAGTGAATTGAACTCTCAAGTATTATCCCCGGTGTACAATAACACATGCCTCGACGCTCCGTGCTATTTGCCTCTGAACATTATCAGAACTTTAATTGCCCAAAATATCTGCCACTTAGAGGTGGACCTGCGTCTCATGTGTTACATTTATTACGATAGAAACATAAACAACGTGTCGAGCGAAGAGCTGCGGATACAATCAGATTTTAATAAAAAATCTAATTTCGACGTGTTGCTGGACGATTGGTCGACAAAATATGATAATATGGATCCAAAAACAATTGAATCGCCTCCCGCTTTTTATGTTATCAAACCGAAAAAGAATCCAAGAGTCAATGAAAGCGTTCAACTGCAACCGGGGAACGAAGCACAGACGGATGGGGCGATTTCAAATTCTTCTAATATCGTCGGTTCGACTTTGCCTCATTCCGATGTTATGGACGATAATCCTTTTGATTTGGGATCTTATTTGAAAAATCGTGATAATTCGACCGTCAACGATATGACACATTCGATTAGAATAAACATGTCCGATGTCCCGGTAACTTATAACCAAATACCAAGTATCGGTCAAAATTCAAGGTGCTACGATAAGAAGTCTTGCTCGGAATTTATACAAGAAAATAAAGCAAAGGCTTTGAATTTTTATAAATATATTTATGCCCAACTGCGACCGGACATAATGCAGGGCGTTTGAGTGATTATTACAAATTAAGAGTTATTACAGACATTGGTATTTTTTACTAAATTAAAACATTTATTGTTATTACATATAAATGAGTTGGTGCATTATGTATTCTTAAAAGTAAAACTAAAGTCTTAAATTCATTCAATTTAACATAAATATAATGTATTTAATGTCCACTGTAAAGGATGTTTGTGTTAATATTGTTAATTAAATTGTATAAAATAAAAATTTAAAAATGTATCATGTTATTAAAATTAACTTATTTTTATTTTCAACAACCTACAGACACTTTGAGTGTAAGAAATAAACAGTTCTCAATTATCTCTTGTTCTTATTGTCATTTTTTTCATTCACTAAGATGTAACTTATTTATAATGTTTAACACCCGTACGCAGAGACAATCCTTGACTTTAGGTAACCAATTTGACATCGGTTTGCATTGATGTTTTGTAAGATTTGAGGTGAGTCGGGGGCTGAGGTTTCTTTAGTTTAATCATGACATACTAAAGGAAAGGAGCTCCTCGAAGTTGGTTGTCTTAAGAAATATCTCTGTATCCGGGTCAAGTGTTTTACCTTAAGCCAAGGAATACATAAAAAAGAAGCATACGGGTGTGAGAATCATACAATTATGAAATTATGCTTGTGTAATTGAAAAGGCCTGTATTTATTTGTTCAGTAATTAATTCAAGGTTTCGGTAGTATATTAAAATAATTGGTAGT
Source organism: Glossosoma conforme (assembly GCA_022606575.1). Classification (NCBI taxonomy): domain Eukaryota; kingdom Metazoa; phylum Arthropoda; class Insecta; order Trichoptera; family Glossosomatidae; genus Glossosoma; species Glossosoma conforme. The sequence continues at coordinate 837,649 of JAGTXR010000007.1, forward strand.
AAATTAAATTAATCGCCAGTTAATAAATTGTCAGTGTACACTGTGTCAGTATGAATCTGGAATAAAATTAAACTGGCTCTAATATACTCGTATATTCAATACTACCAGTAATCAATGTAAAATGAATGAATAATCAGCACATAAAATGGAAACCTAACCTAAACCATAATTAATTTGAATTTATTCATTATTTACTGACAATTTCATAAATAATTACTGCCTATTTATTGAATTCATTAATGACAAAATAATCAGTTGTGGTGTAGAAAGTGATCTTTGAATATATGTTGTTTAATTTGTATGCTTTATAATATGCTATTATTTTAAGTAATGTTGCTATTTTATGTGCAATTAATTATGTGAACGGTGAAATAATCAGCGTTGGCCGCCATGTTGGCTGCCGTGCCCTTCCTGGGAACCTACCTGGCCTGCCTGCCCGCGGTGCTGGACTTGTGGCTGGCGCAGGGATGCCCCGTGTTGGCTGTCCTGCTCGCCATCTGTCAGTTTGCTCCAACATCATATGTCGACTCGGTGATCTACAACGAAATCAAAAAGTAAGAAAAATGTATTCAAGTCTTACGGTTTTTTTATATTACCGAACATACTAACTAAAAGATATAATTGAGCACTTAATTCTGTCAAAAAAAGTGTGCAAACGCACCATCAAAGCTTCAAGTTCAGCAATACTATGTGCTGAAATTTTTTCAGGAATTCTGAAACAAGATTTACAGACTTTCTTTCCCACTGTTGTCAAAAGCCTATAAAAAACCTTTGGGGCGCACAACTCACATCCCTCTTGTCACATCACCATCAAACATGTGGAACTTTTCAAGTATCACTAACTTCTTCTTTAGCCTTGCTATTTCCCATCATCTGGGGTCGGCTCTCCTTGTGCACATTCGCCATGTCTGTCTGCCCTGCGTTGCATTCTCGGTCAAACCCAGATTTTTCAGATCCTTGTCTACAGTTGCAGTCCAGGTTGCCTGTAGTTTTCCTGGTCTTTTTAAACATCACTATACGGTTAACAAATGTCAACTCAGAATGAAAGGTTTTATCAACTATTTATACTACTGGCATGTACGAGTATTATCACGTTGAGCCGCTCCTCAGGGCCAAATCGTCAAGCCTCAGGAGTGTGGAGCTAATCATCCGATCGCCTTAAAAAAAAAACAAATCACAAGAATTACACTACGAATATTACAGCTGACGTCCCTTCAAGTCCTCGAGCTTCTGCCCTAGTGGTCATTGCAAACCATGTATGTTCCCAAGTGGACCTTTGGTCGCAGAGATATTTTTAAATGAGGCACGACAACTGACAAAACTTAACGGAGGCAATATGTGGTGACCATGATGGAAAAAAGTGTTAGAATGTTTCCAAGAACTATAATATATCTACATTTTCAATCTCATCAATCACTACATATAACGCATCCATTTCTTATCCTTTTCACTTGGAGCATGTTGCTGCCTCGACTAAACGTCATGGATTTCACTGAAGGACGAAAACCTTCTAAGTACTTCCTGTATGTGTTTACATAAAAAAGAGCATTGGTGTGGCATTCGCTCAGCTGTTCAACTGTACATGTCAATATAAAATCATTAGGAAATAAAACTGATTTAATTTTAAAAGTAATAAAACAAACTGTATATCATATTTCTATAAATAACAACGTCTAGCTATAAATTTACAAATTATTATCTTTGCAATGACGCTTGATGTAATTAAATTATAATGAAATGATTAATTTTATTTGCCATTAATTTCATTGATGCATTAAACCTTAAAATATATTAAACTTATCTGCAGTCCGCCGATAGTGATGATTTATTGTCATTATTTGACAGCGTCTCAACATGGCAACATTGCTAATGGGTGTGTTGACTGTTGACTGTTGGCTGTTGACTTGTTGATTTGAAAGTTATCGGAATATTCCTTCTTTCTCAGTTTATTAATCCAAAATAGATTAAAGCAGTACTTAATTATACCTAGAATTAATATATATTCATTTTAGAATAACAAATATTTGTTATTGTATTTATTGTGAAATGTTAAAATGCTCCAGAGACGAAACTTTAATTTATGTAAAAATGGTTTCTTCAAATATTGTTTAATCCATATTTTAATGTTTAACTCTTTGGTTGCTAATAATTTTATAACCGAATTTGCGAAAAAAAAGAAACGATTTTAGAGTATTTTTTAGTAGTTTAAAAAATTAACATAATTTTTATCTTTTTTACGCTAGATTGTAAAAATAAAAATAAGGTTTATTCCAAACAGTTCATACTTCAGATTTAGCAAATAAAAATTTAAACAAGAGTAATTATATTTGCCAATAAAAAAATATAAACATCAAAAAATAAAATATCCAAACTCAAATTATGATTTTGAGATCTTATATGATGTAAATAATAAATGTATATTACTGTCAATTTGTGTTTAGATGAGTCGCTTAGTAACCAAAGGGTACAATTTATGCATTAGTTATTTATGATGACTTTCTAACACATTTTAAAAGCTTGAAGTATGAATACGTTTATGTTTCAAAATAATATTTTTAAAATATCAAAGGTCCAAACCTTTTTTATGGAATACCAAAAAAGACGCTTTGCCTTTATCGCACGAGAATCGACCGTCGAATATTCGACGCTTAATAACCAAGTGATAAAAAAAGACTAGAGGCCTTTGAGATGTGGTCGTACAGAAGAATTCTCGGAATTTCCTGGAGAGACCACGTCACGAACAATGAGGTTCTCAGAATAATCAAGGAAGATAGGCAATTAATAAGAACCATCTCAGAGAGGCGAGCCCGATGGATTGGTCACATCATGCGCCACGATGGTTTCCTTCACGATATTGTGGAGGGGATGGTTGAGGGTAAAAACTGTAGAGGGCGCCCTAGACGGGAGTATTTGCAGCAAGTATTCGAGGACATGAATTGTAGCGCTTATGCTGAGCTGAAAAGGGTTGCGGAGGACCGAGAGGAATGGAGATCGAGATGCAAGATTCTGTTGCTGCAAAACAATCCACCGGATTGATACTACGAAGACGAAGAATAACCAAAGGGTTAATAGATGTTTATACTGTGCCTAAAATAAATCATAATGTCATATTTTTCATAGTAAAGAAATATCATTTTAAAAAAATTGTTTTTAGTAAGGACTACACCATGACTGTTTGATCGAAAACATTCGAAATTGAATTGTGGATACACAGGAAATATTTTTAAACGTGTAGATGTTTAATCATATATATTTTTTAACTCAAATTTAATGAGTTTTATGATATTGTGCATGATTACGTTAGATCTTGGAAAATTAGATTTTTAAAATCTGTAAACTTCAATTTCAGTGGCGGCCATCCATACTTCACCGGTCTAGCCATCGCAGGTGGAATCTTCTGTCTCGGAGCCGAAGGAGCAATCTTCGGACCTCTTCTGCTGTGCTGCTTACTCGTGGCTCTGAATCTCTCGTCCAGTCTATTTAAGGAGACTCCATCAGAAGAGCAAGTCTCTTCAACCACGCTCCAAGCTCGGCTTGGGTGAGTGAAGAAAAATAATGGGGGATGTCTCCCACACGCACGCAACCTTTCTGCACATCACATTTTATTAGATCGTAGTTTTATGTTTCGCATTTTTATATTTTTATTTTCATATTAATAATTTTAATGTGTGGTAACATCACTAACACACTAATTTGTTTGGTTTTTAATATAACTATCTAATAACGGTTTTTATATTAGAAGATGAAGTGCTTATTAACGTTTTATGTCATTTAATTTTTATATAGTAAGAGAATTATTGAAAAATTGATTTTTTGTTTTTATATCTTGTTGTTGATTTGCAATATTGAACAAACTAGAACTCTTTTAAATACATATTTCTTTATCTACCTTGTTTTTACATGGATCACGTAAGATATGGTCTCTGTTTAGGAGACTGCAGTGTCGACTAACTCGTAGCCTTCCTCAATTCATCACTGTCAAGAGACAACAAACAAACAACAACAAAAAGTTGCCTCTGGACAGTGATAGATTGAGGAAGGCTACTCCTAAACAGAGACCATATCTAATGTCATTCATGTAAAAACAAGGCAAACAAATAAATATTTATTATTTATAATGGATCTCAAAGTAAATGCTGAAACTTGAAAAAAAAGAACTCCTTTTATTTGGATTATTTTGTAATCATTTAAATAAGAAAACTACATTTTCCATGACATACATTATTGCTCTCTTTTTAAATTAAGCTAAAAATATTACTCTTTATTTAGTTAGATTTCATAGACTTAAAAATATTGTGAGAGAAAACATATTTTCACTAATTTTATGGACAACCTTCTTTGTTTTTAATTTCTATATAATTTGTGTTTTCCAATAAAGTAAAATAAACAGAAAAAATAGTAATTAGGTAATGAAGCAAAATAATTTTACTAAAAAACTTTTTGTAATCAAAAATAAGTATTGTCGGATGTGGGAGTGTAGTGGAAGTGTTGTGATCTGTGGATTGCTGAGAAGGAATTGTTATGAGTGTTAGGAAGGGATCACTGGAAATACTCCGACATTCTGAACAAGAAAGAAAAGAAATAACAACACAGTATAATGTAACGGGGAATTTAATTTCAGTAAATAAGCTTAATATTTAAACACTTTTAAAGGTGAAAAGTTACAGAATATTTACATTAGATTGAATTAAATGATGAAGAGATTCTATATTATTGGCAAGTTTTAGAAATGATTTATGGAATAATGAAATGTTACCAGTAGGTAGGTGTGACTTTGATTGTGATTTCTCTGACGGGCGGCTTGATGATCAGGTTACGGAAGCGTCGGAAGTGAAGAGAAAAGAGATCTGGTCCGTTTGGTCGTCTGCTTATATAGAGCCAGCTCGACTACCACCTTGATCCTTACAATAGCACTTGAAGCGACCTCTGGTGAGGGCGATTCTACCGACGTATATGGAACATATAAGGGAAACATTATTAGACAGGCATAGATAGTGAAATTGGTACAATTGATAAAACAGAAGTCCGCCACAGTATAATTGTTTTATTTGTTAACCTATAAACGCCCAGTGGTCCCATACGGGACTGCAAATTTGCATCGTTCAATGCCCTAGCAAGCCAATGTTTGTAATGTTTCGTCGCACAATAGATTCTTCCATGAACTTACTTTAGTACTATTATTACAAATAAATGTAATCCAATTGTGAAATGAACCACTAGCACTCCTGTATGGCACCGTAGGGCATTGAACGACAAAAATCTGCGTTCCCGTAAGAAAACCACTGGGCGTTTAAAGGTTAATGTTAAATATAAGCTGTTCTCTGTAGATAGATACATTCTTCTTCGTAGTATTAATCCGGTTGATTGGTTTGCAGCAACAGAATCTTGCAGCTCGATCTCCATTCCTCTCGGTCCTCCGCAACCCTTTTCAGCTCAGCATAAGAGCTACAATTCATGTCCTCGAATACTTGCTGCAAATACTCTCGTCTAGGGCGTTATTATATTACGTTTATATATTTCAATTAAAGATGTATAATTAATGCACGTTTTTCTATTTCCAGGCTGGATCGCTTTACCTAATTCTAATTCTTATATACTAATTGGGCTTTATATATTGTTAAGAATATTTGAGATGGTTATAAAGATTTGCAAAACTTTACTAAAAAAATTGCTATCACTTTTCGAAATTGTGCCTAAACGTAATAATATGTTATGCTAATTCAAATTGTACTTACATTTTATTATCACTAAATCTGAATTATATTTACACAACATGTGAATTATATATATATGTATATGATATTATTAACTTAATAATAAGTATATTTCATGTGAGATAAACAATTGCTTATTGCATGCAATGTTGCTGCAATTGTATGTGCAAATGAGGAACAGCAACCTAAGACAACGTGTACTTTGTCTATTTCCTTGAGGACTATCACGCAATATGGCACGTTATTGCATAATTTATCTTTCCAAGAGAAAATTATATTTTACACACACATGTTGCATGTAAAGACTTCCCTTAACACATTTTAATACTAATATAATTAGGCCTGTATTCTATGTTCAGTAACTAACTCAAGGTTTTGGCAGTAAATCGGCAGTAGACTAAATAAATTGGCCGTCTCCACTGTGTCAGTGTGAATGTGGTCAGTTACAAAATTAAAATGGCACTAATATATTCAATATCGTTAAAAATTAATGTAAAATGAACGAATAATTAATCCATAAAATGGAAACCTAACCTAACCTATTATTAATTACCATTCATTAATTATTTCCTGCCAATTTATTATTTTTTTATTGCCAAACGAAAAGATTTTTTTTTTGCTTACCTTTTTAGGTATTTACTACTGGCTGTTTGCTAAATAATTACTGCCCATTAATTGAATTAAATACTCCCAAAAAATTAGTTGCCTTATAATAATAACTCTTTATATTGCAGTTTATAAGTAAAATGCATCATATTTCATTCACTGTTATAAAAAGAGTTTGTAATAATCGACATGTCAATTATAGCTTATACGTACAATATATGTAATAATATATAAATATGGCAAAAATTATACTTAAAAATGTACTAGTTACCATAATATTAGCTAAAATCAACACGAATGAAACTAAATAATATAAAATAATTATTTTGACCATGATAATTAATGATGCCAATATTTAATAAACAGCGGCCATGTTTGACCAATGATTTGACATTTTGCATTTTAACCTTCGCGCTGTCATAAAGTTTACGACAAATGCACCTCATCGCTTCCCCAACTTTTATCGCTTAGTTGCAAGCATTGAGCTCTGAGCTATTTGAAGGACAGTGTGTCTTTAACCTATTAGCCCAAAAGAATTCTTGCCGGACAAAAGCAGAACTTTTGGTCCACACTTTTTGGTTTCTGAAAGAAAAATAAATATGCTTTCCTGTGTAGCTGGGGAAAATACATCTATAATAATTATGTCAACATTACATGAATGTATCCTGACACCAAAAAGCATCAGGTTATATTGGACTACAATGAAACTAAAGGCGAATATTCATTTTGATTAATAGGTCGATAATATATATATATATATATTTTGAAATAGATGAGAGTGTAGTTTCGTTTTTTGTTTAATAAAATCAATATTTGTTTTTTAAAGTTTTGTCATTATTGTTATTTTTTTTTCATTTAATCCTAAAGCAATTCCTTAACATTTTTTATAAAGTAAACACCATTTACATGGAGAAAACTTGTAGACGTAAAATTGACGACAAGCGCCCTCTCAAGGGGGAACAAGTCGCGCGCCGCTGGAAGGTTAATGGTCATTATTATTATGTTTAGTTATTTATGATTCTATTGATCAATGTATGATGTTAAATCATCATATTGCCAGACTAGATAATAAAGAAGACAGTTTATTGCTTGTGGTTTCTTAAAATGTTGATTTAGGCTAAATATAATTATTTTAATATCCCTATTTTTTACTGCGGTGAAGGTATTCAAATAAAAGCATGGAATAATGATACTCTAGAGAGATTTTTATGCCACTCTATATACAGAGGCTAATAATCTTTTGATTTGCTAGTCAAAAATATTATTTTTCAATTTCTTAGTCAGTATAAATTGGCAGCTATTAAATGATTAATGGAAATAAATTTTATGTAAAAAAATAATTGGATTAGCAATTATGAATACCAGTTTATGAATTTATAAGTTAATTGAATAAATTATGATTTTATATCAAATATAAATTTATATTTAATTATTAATACTTTATATGCAAAGTCTCAGTTTTCATTTGAATAATTCAATCACACCCTAATGATGACCCCTGTTATGATGGTCGATATATCTGAGAAAAAAGCATAGGAATTCATTGAAATTGACTATTGGATTAGTCAATTCATGACTGGTCACGGCAATTTTAATGCTAAACTCTTCAAGTTTAGCCTCGTTGATAGTCCAGACTGCCCATGTGGTAGCCCCTTGCAGGATGCTGAACATGTTCTGTGGTATGGCCCAATATTAGACTTAAGTAGGGAAAGGCTCTTTAGCGTAATCCAACAGGAGCCTGGACTGGTTGGATATGTCGACCTCATCGCTACAGAGTCCAACTACGATGCCTTTTCTGTAAACGCGACGACCTTCGTCGAAGAAGTAAAGAAGTTCAAATTTTAACATCTGAACTACGAATGTTTACATCCACGTTTGGTGTTGCTCATCAAAGCCTTTTTAATTTACTTGTATAACGAGAAAGTGCTCTGAAAAGAATGCCTTGGTAAGTGCTTCCAAGGAGCGCAGGTACAAGACGACCGGTCCAAGGGGCCTTAGGCCCAAAAAAATGACATTGATGTGCAAAAGCTTCCAATCTATTAAATATTAGAAAGTGATATTTCCAGTATCAAAATGACTGTCCCAATGGAAAAAGATGAGGACTAGCGAAAACGTGTAAAGTATTTAATAATGTTGTATAAATACTGTATTTATTATTGCATTTATTATGTAGATTCCATTTTGTGTTTATATTTTTATTGTTAATTTATATAATATGATTTTTTAAGTATTTTTTGTTATATTTTTACTGATGACATCTGTTTTTGTTCATATTTCTATTGTGTATTTCATACCAGAGAACATTTATTTAAGATAAATAAATATAAGTATTGTCTTTTGTTATTTTTATTGATATTCAGTAATTTGAAAATATTTTCTAAATAATAGAATACAATATGAGGGTTGTTATTAATATTAATTTTGCAATTAAGAATGTATGTTACACAAATATATTTGGTCTAAAATAACTGTGATTTTTTTTTTGTAAACTTTATCTACCTTCATGTCTACAAATTTTATTATATTTTTCATTTTTTATATTGTATTTTTATAATGTTTTGATCATTAACAAATAAATGCTAAACTATTAAAAAAATGTGTTGTTTCAATGATTACATTAACCCCCCCCTTATTGTGCTTGAAACATCCGAGAGCTTCGATGATACGTATTTTCTACACCATATGAAAATGACATTTCAAAACCGAAATAATGAGATTATTCCTAAACATTGCTTTGATTGAAGTTGAAATGTAACTCTTTTATTAGTGTAAGTATCTAAAAAAGACAAAAAAAAAAACATCGCATTTAGCTGCTATAGCTGGCAGCTAGGCAGCCAACGAATTCAGCACGCATATTGACCCGTGCGAAGTCCAATTATTCCACAAATTATTTATTTCGATCGCTACAAATAAATAAATATATGTTTATTATTTTATTATATTTAATATCCTATAATATAACGAAGGAATACAGAATTTTTGAGCTTAGTATCTATTATATCATATGGATATTTTCATTGTTAGAGTCCAGTTTTAGTGAACACATATCATCGGAAAGCAAGGGTTAATCATTGACTGTATATTTACATGTCGTATGCAAATAGTTTGAACTGTTGAGTGAGTTTTCTCCACACTCCTTACTCTTGTATTCTACTCTTCTTTATCCTAGCTATTTCCCATCATCTGGGGTCGGCTCTCCTTGTGCACGTTCGCCATGTCTGTCTGTCCTGCATTACATTCTCGGTCAAACCTAGGGTTTTCAGATCCTTGTTAACAGTTGCAGTCCAGGTTGCCTGCGGTCTTCCAGGTCTTCTTCTCAGCATGGGTATGTTGAGGGCTCTCTTCACCATGTGGTCCTCATCTCTCCGTGTCACATGCCCATACCATCTTAGGCGGTTTTCCCTTATCTTTTCAGGTATGGGGGCCACCCGAAATACTCTTGTATTCTACATTTCTTTTTATTAGTCTTAAGTATTACAGCTATTACAATAACAAATTTTCAGGACTCGCTATATGGGGACAGGAATCTATAATCTGTCTGAGAATAAATATATTTCTTAAATTTTTGCCTTAAAAAAATATTAACAAATATTTTTACTAAAATAATTATTTTGTCATGATATTAAAAACAATCCTTTTGAAGCTGTGATTTCCATTGTTTGCTCCAGAAATGAGTTTTAATTACATTTATTGTTTTTTTTGTTTATATGTTAATATAGGTACACTTTTAAGTAAATTGGTAGGATCTACATCTTTTATTAAATTCAGTTGTATGACTCTCGCCGGTAAAGTCATGATGAATCCATTGTCTGAAAACCACCCATCGGAGTAATTAATATCAAACCAAACAAATAATGCGACTCCATCTGTTTTTACTAACACATCATACTGTATTACTTCTGCAGCATAACGCACACTAGTCCTCTTGATTACTTCCAACTGTAAACAAAAACTCAAAAACATTATTTAAATAAAATCATTATTGTTCAAATTAGAATTTTTCAAACCACAGACAAAAATGTAAAAAAATGATTTTTAATAAAAACATTAAGGTTCAAATTAGAATAATTTCAATCCATAAACAAGAATTCAAAAACATAATTTCAAATAAACACATTGCTTAAATTAGAATTATTTTAAAGCTTAAACAAAAATTCATAAACATGATTTCAAATAAAATTATTTTAAAACAAAAATTCATAAACATGATTTCAAATAAAAACATTGTTAAAATTATAATTATTTCAATCCATAAACAAAAATTCAAAAACAAGTTTATTAAATAAAATCATTTGTGTACAAATAAGAATTATTTCAAACCATAAGCAAAAATTCTTAAACATGATATTAAATAAAAACATTTCTGTTCAAATAAGAGTTATTTCAAAACATTAACAAAAATTCAAAAACATGATTTAATTTCTTTTCATAATTAATTTAAACCATAAAAAAATCAAACACAGGAATTACGAATTTAAAATAATACTCTTTAAATTTGACATTTATCATAAGAATTTGTTCAATATAATTTCGGTTTACAAATTACTATATACATACCTTTATGAGAGGCTGCTTATAGCCTTCAATGTCTTTTAACTTGGCAGGAAAAATGTAATTATCTGGACTTAATTTTTTTGTTCCGCTTTTCAAAGAAAATCTATAAAAGATCTTGGTTCGTTCACTTTTTGACGGCAGCACAATGTTGGACTCTATTTTATCGACATTCAGAGGTTTTAAGACATCAATTAGACTGCTGTTTGAAGAGATTGGAGTCAGGTTACCCCAAGTGAACCAGTCTATGGTCATGGTAACGTTGTATACGGGTGCCATTCGATCATTTATAATATATACGGATATATCGTTTGAAAGAAAAAGTCGCGGTGAAATAAGAATGGGACTGAAAAACTTCTTTGCGAAATAATGCAGCATCTTCCATTTTCCACCGTATTCTAAAATAAAATCAAAAATTAAATATTCTTATGTATACAATATCCAAGTTTATGTTTATTATTTAAAAAAATGTCTTACCAATACCAGACCAAGTTGGGGCTTGCCACATATCATTTAACTGCCAATAAAGAGCGCCCATAGTCATCCAATCATGACGCGACTGTCTGTAATATTCTGTTTCTACTTTCATTACCATAGATTGGATGATCTAAAAATAATCAATGAGTTTATGCGTTGAAGGTAAGTTGTGTATCAATAAAAGGTATAACTGAAGTTTAGTATATCTTGTTGAAATAATAGATCAAATTAAATGATTCTAAATATTATATATAGAAGTCCTTAGTAGCATTGTTAACTGACAAATATATAATTATACAACAAAAATATATTTTTTACACTCAACCTGCCTATTTCAACAGTTCATCTTTAATAATGATGCATATATATTTTTTATTAAATCTAACCTAACTCGTTTGAAAAATTCAGTTTGTATTATAAAACATAAGTCCTTTTTATACTACATAAAATTAAGAACACATAAAATGCTAATCGGTTTGTCAGTCAATATTTTTTATTCAATTTCACTGTCAAGAAAATGGTATTTTGTATGAGTATGTCAAAATGTTAATTCTGATAAAAAGGTGACACTATAAACTGTCAATCACAACATTTTTAATAGATCTTATAAAAGCAAGATGAACTGAACTTGAGCTTTACCATAAGTAAACTAAATCACCTGGCTATTGTAAATAAAGTTAGAATAGGAGTCGGGATCTTCAGAGTCATCGAGTAAACCTATTTGTCTACTCATTTGCGTTTGCATCATTGCTTTCCCGTTCAAGTGATGTTCTCTGTGATCAAAAAACTGACTATCAAGCTGGAGGTCTTTGCTGTCATCAGTAGCAGTCTGTAGAGTTTCTAGAGAAGGTATTGACTGAAAGCCATACTCCGAGCAGAACCGAGTCTTCGGATAAACGTCCATCAGCCACAAGTCGTCAATATAATTGTAGTAATGAGAATCTCCGTATTTTGCGTCATAAGGATTGCGAGCAATGTAGCCTTCTTCTTCTGATTTTATTCCGTTGCTGGGACTTGAAACAACGTAAGCGTGAGTGGGATCATTGTTTAAAATGATAGGTTTGATTGTGTCTACATATAGTTTGATGTATTCAGCCTTATAGGTGTTAAAGTCTTTTGCTGTGTTGTACCAGTTTCCTCTTAAGGCAGCTTCATTCTCATTATTTCCGGCCCACAACGCTATGCTGGTGTGATGCTGAAGTCTACGAACCGTTTGTTCCACTTCTTGAGCCACTGATCTAAAAAAGGTGTTGTTTTCATTCAATGTAATGTTTGACTAAATTCTTTCTTAATTATACAGTGTTTACAAGGCATACATTCTATGTAATGCTATCCACTAAAAAATAATAATATTTGTAAGGTTTCTTTGTTGAAGATTAAATTTAAAGTATAATTAAAAAATCACAACTTGATACACATACGAGATTACTGATAAATTAATAATCATTTTGTATGTATTATTTAAAAGTTCTAAAAATAACCTCAAAAATAGAGCAGACGCCGGATACATGCTGCAAGCAAACATGAAGTCTTGCCAAAGCAGGATACCCAACTCGTCACAACGTTCATAAAAGTAATCAGACATATAAGATCCTCCCCCCCACACTCTTAACATGTTCATATGGGCATCCTTTGCTGATCTAAGCAAATGATTTACTAAAAAAGATAAACAAATAATAAAGTTAAAGGTATAAAGCAGTTAAATCATTTTGATTTAGTTATGACAACATAAATACCCGCAGTTGGATCATTTCCGTGCTCTGGGAGGACATCGATAGGGATCAAATTGGAACCTTTCATAAATATTGGTTGATCATTGACTTTAAAATAAAATGCCAATCCTTCAGTGTCTGTTGTGTCTAAAATATTTATACAATTATTTTTAAAAATCAAATGGAATTAATAACATAAGTATTGTCAGTTGATAGCCTTAATGTTATTAATAAAATGTATTTAATTAATTAATAAATAAATAAATTGTTAGGTACTTATTGGATCTTGAATGAGCTCTAAAGTTTTGAAGCCTATTTTTATGTCTTTATAAAAATATTCTCTGACAAATTGAGTACTTTGAAAAGTAATCCTAAGTTTGTAAAGGTTTTGCTTTCCATATCCGTTTGGCCACCATCTCTTAACTTGCCCCTACAATGTTTTTTTTAACTTCATTCCACCAAATATTATTTCATAATAAAACAATTTATTTGTGTAAATAATTAATCAATACAAACCGTATTAATTTCTAGAACCATCTCTTTTTCTAAATGATCATTGTTTGTGATATTTTCTTGTATAAAACTATATATGGTTAACGATTTGTTCATCTCAAGATCAATATGAGCGATTAAGTGCCCTTCTAATTTAGTTAATGTACTGGATATATCTAAGTACACTTTAAGAGTCAAATTCCATAAAGAATCTTCTGGAACTAGAGTTAAGTTTGTTGTGACATCTCTTATAATAGCTCCGTTGTAACATTCCAAATTTACTGGCTTCCTGAAATTAAATTATTAATATACAATAGAATAAAATATAAATAAGAGGTGGCGTTACCCAATAAATATACATATACATATATAAAAACCAAAATGGTTAAGTTGGTAAGAAGTAGAATTAAAAATAAAACAAGTAAAACTTTGTAAAAAGCCACTGAGTTTCATACGAACTCTCAAGAAAACTCAGTGGTTTCACAGAAACTTTTACTTGTTTTATTCTTTAAATATGACAAACTATAAAGTTACTGTGTTCTACGAGTATGTAGTAGAATTAAGGTTTAATTACCAGATTCCCACTGAAGGAAATGCTGGTGCAAAATCCCAAGCAAAAGACGATTGCATCTTTCTTAGTTGATTAACATGACATTCTCCGTTGTAAATATCAGGAGTGCAATTTGGTGCAACAAAATGCTGTTCTGAACGTAGCTCTGCAATTTTTACAGGTGAATCAAATTCTACATATAATATATTCAATCCTTCCTACAATAAAGAGAAAATAATGCTTTAAAATACATAAGATTATAACTATATGTTTGTTAAATTATGTCATTAAAATATATAATTATATCACTGAAAATAAAAATTAATACCTCAAGAAATGTCTTCACATCAAATATATACCTCAAAAACATATTGTCTGTGGTGGCCACAGGATGTGAGTTTACAGAAATGTATGCCACACTATCAAGCCCATGAAATACTATGTTAACAGATTTTTTCTGCAACATTTCCTTTGAAACTAGAACACATAAAAAAAATATTATTCACTAAATGTCCTAGGAGTTACAATAATTCATGTATTTAATTATGGTTTAATTATTGTATTTATTTAAATTTTTATACCATTTTTTATTACAAATCAAAAAACTTTTACACAATAATATTAAAGAATAATTTAACAAATTCTTTTTATTTCAGAAATTAAAATATATTTTGAATATGAGTTAATATTTAAAGTGTTGTAACAAAAATTAGAGCATTTTCTCATGGACTTACTTAGTTATGGACTAGAACCAAGCATTTTTTTAAATGCAGCTTTCTGTTAGAGCTTTTTTGTTAGATAGGTAAATTTATACAACCCTGAAGTAGGTTTTAATACTCTGTACATGTATTGAAAATGCTTGAGCAACATATTATTTTATTTTTCGGTGCATGATATAACAGGTCCTTGCTTCAAACCAACAATTAAATAAAAAGGTTTTTTACCTGTAAATGTTCTGCTATATGTCCAAACATCATACGACACCCAACGTGTTCTAACATCATTATTTTTGAACAGCAAATCATCCTTTATAATATTTGAGTTTCTAAGATCCGAGTATATACCACCAGGTACAGTGGCAGCAATCAAAATAGCTAAATAAAAAACATAAAAAATATTCAAATTATGTGTTTTAAAAAATTCTAAGCTTAGTTAAATAAAAAAACAAATGACTCATCTTAAATTTCAGTCTTGGATACACTCTATGGAAACACATATTTTTGAAAATACACATCTGAATTTTATTAATTCCATTAAATTAACAAATTCACTCTAAAAAAAAAGTGTATTATATATGTACTATAAAGTACAAACAATTATAAATTCGCTGATAAATTATAGATTATATTGATAATTGAAGAGAAGTGAAAACCCCAAGTCAAAAAGTAGTCAACTGACAAAAATAATTGAAAAAATGAACGATTTTGATGATTATTAACTTATTTATCCAATGAATTAAATGCCTTGTTTTTACTGAAAAAAAAAGCTCGATTGAAAAATATTTGGCATTTACTTATAATATTTACAAGTTTGTCCACTATGCATCTTGTCTCTATGCATAACCTATGTTTGTATTACTGGAATGTATTTTGGAATGGAATATGATTCTGTAAATAAATAAATATTAATCAAAAAGCAAAAGTCTAATTATCTTGAAATGTCACTTTGTCAGTGAACGACCTCTTACCTTGAGGTCTTCAAATGTTAAAATATAATTACAGAAACTTCAAAATATTATACTTATCTATTCTGAATAATAAATACTTACTTTGATTTTTATTCTGAACTGTCCATCTGCCATCACTGTTGTCAGAGCTCAAGCTAAAAATATACTTGTTGTTTGGTTGGGAACAACCAATTACAAAACACTCACCATATATCAATAGTAAAAGAACTAAATAAACAGACATTCTACTATCCAAAATAATTCTCACAAATGTACATAACCTAACAATTAATAAACAAATTTAACGAGTGTTCACTCGTTATGTTTGAGTCTATCTGAATTTAAACATCCAGTAGGTATATTGTGAATTCTGCCAATATAAACTTCAAGAGTTAATGAGATTATGTATGTAGGTACACACATGCAGTTATGTGTATGACCACATTGTGTAGCAATTCTTATACTGATGAATTATCAAGCTCCTCCTATTGTAATGACGTCATACTATTACATATGCAAGTGTCTAATGCTTAAACTTCTATACAGAGCGAGTATATCATTGATTGTTGGTATTTTGCCCCCAATGTTAAATTAATTAGATAAGACATAAATATTTATTTTTATTTCCATAGAGATAAGTCACAAAATACAATGAACATCAATGAATAATGCTGTCTTTATTCAACCTATTTTTTATATCTCAATATATCAATGTACATTGAAATGAACTTAAACTAAACATAAGTTTTAATAGTTAATTTTCATTCAATGCAATTAATTTGAATAATCTATTACATTTAGAAAATTTTAATTACTTTTTTGGCAAGATATTTAAAATGTATTGAACAATCAGCTCCTATAGATGACATTTTACTATAATTAATTAAACTTTCTTTAAAACAACTGGAGATACTAATTTTTAAAATTATTAATATTATAAGTAATTTTTCTCTTTGTCTTTCCATATATGGAACATGTGGTCACCAGAAATTTCACACGCTTAATTCTGTCAGCTGCCACTGTCCATTTCTCGTTCTAGGACATATCTGCACTTGAAGATTCACTTGGAAACATATATGATTCCCGACAATCTCCTGAGTAGAAGTCCAAGTATTTGAATAACGGGTAGCTGTAGTATCCGAGGCATATTTTTGAGTGATTTGTTAATCGTTTCTTTAAAGAAATCGGGTGATTTGCCTGACGTTAAATTATGTTTGTAAGTAATAAAAGTTCGAAATGATATTTTAAATTGATTTATTTAATTCATACACACGCTGCTCCATTATCGACAGCTAATATCCATAAATATACAGTTATATAATGTGTGATCACAATTTAAATATGACATCATATGAATAAGGTTTATCCTGCTAAAATAAAATATTGACTAAAAAAATATTGTTAAAAAGAACCGTATCATCAGCTGGAGGAGCGTGGAGGTTGAGGTCATGGTTTGATGCTGAGGTACATCTTCCCCTTGATGGTCTGCTTGACCGGATTGATCCTCTTGAGTATCTGTGTCATGGTCTCCACGAGGCGATCGCTGGAGACTCCCGACTTGCGCTGCTTGAACTTGGTGAGCAACTCTGTCGTGGTCATCGGTTTTCGAGCCAGATAACGGCGGACAGCTTGCTCGGACACGCCTCCTTCCCTACATACAACATAAATCATACGCATTTATAAGCAACAATGATCATTAAGTGTAAACGGTTTTATTTTGACCTTTCAGAGGTCATTTCAGACATGCGGCGTTTTTACCAAATTCGTTTGAATTTTGCAGCAAAAGTAGAATAGATCAATGTTAGAATACGTACTTCCTGTTTATACCAAACAAACTCAAGGGAGATACATGTTTGAATGTTTGTTTGGCCTATATGCACCCTTATTGGATTAGATCTTTCAACCCTTTCAACAGACAGAAGTGTCTTTAAAGATAATATTTCTTTATATATATTCATATTAAGTACAAAACAAAATCTAAAATATAATAACTATAATATAATAACACAACAATAAAAAAATTACATTATATAATACAAAGAAAATAAAATATGTGTGTAGTGATGTAAAAATCTGTGGACTTATCTGATGCTTAGTAAGTTACATGCGGCTAATCACTGTATGCCAAGTGTTGATCCGCCAACGTCACTACAGCCCGACATTCTTCATCATTCGTTCATTACAATAATTCACTATGAATAGATGGTGTTTGTGGGAAGATTTTTGTCTATCACTTATTGTAATTAATACGCTACGACTAACATTATTATGGATGAGGGATCAAATTCACACGAACCGGGAGTATTTATAGAGTTTAGTTTTTTAAAATCTCCATCGTGGTTCGAACCCATGACCTTCGTTTTAGTAAGCAAATGCTTTCACTATTAAGCCATACCTATCGGCATTATACATGAATAAGTAAGATCTATGTAAATATCATTTACAAAGTTTTTTTAAGAGATCCCTTCAATTAGACATATCAACTATTTAATTTTCATATAGACGAGTCTTACGTGAGTGATGGATCAAAGCGAGGTCTCTTGGCAGAAGGAGCTCCTGAACCGGAGGCCGCGGCTGCATTGGCTGCCGCAGCTGCTGCAGCCGCCTTGGAACCTTTAGCCGGTGTGACAGCCGCACCAGGAGTCGGTGTACCCGAACGGGAACTGTTAGCGCTAAAAATAAATAGAAATACTTATAAAATATCATCAAGGCGTAATTTGACAGATTTCAGACACAGATCCACGTTGCACATAAGTGCCTAAGATTACGAAAGTGGTGTAAGTCATGTTTCATTGAAAGTGACAACTTCATGTTGGAAAAATGACATATTTCGATTTTTTAAATTCATTTTGGATGAAGATTATATTGATTCACATCAATGTGAACTGAAATAAATGTTTTTTGACTTACGCCATTTTCATAATTATGGGGACATATTATTAGAATGGATTTATGAGATATTTCTGTACAAACTACAATATATTAATTTACTTATGATATTGAGAGGAAACCTCTCATACTTCAACACTAAACTACATGAATCATAAATTTAACAATTAAAAATGTCAACATTATTGTTTTTGTCCATTGTAATAAACAATATAATTACTAAATAATCACATCACAAGTAAAATAAAGATGCTAGATTTTGTTGTTGTGAATCAATCCTCAAGATTGATACTTCGAAGAAACATTGATCAATGTTTTCAGCATTCACTTTCACGTAAAATAAGTTCTCTATTAGGAGACTGCAGTTTCGACTGACTCGTAGCCTTTCCCAATTTATCACTTGTTAAGTGATAACTGAGCTGCGATAGTACTTTATACCCATTTTATGTAGGGGTAGGGGTGTGTCTGTCAGGGAGGAAGACAGATAGGGTTGCAAGGATGAAGAAAAAACATATATTTAAACATTGATCATTTTATATTATTAATGCGAGTTATATCTAAGAGTTACTTTCAAAATGGAGTCGCGTTACTGTCTACCTTATAACCACACGACTTAAAAATTATTGATTTGGCACACATAAAAAATGAACGTTTCAATTGATGTTTATGTCAGTTTAATAAAAAACTATAAACATCAAAGTACTTATGTGTTTTATAAATTAAAGAGTAGTGCATTAAAATATAAAGCATTCAACATTAGTGCAAATCATCTGGAATCAATTATGTGTGAAATTTGATGAAGAAAAATGAAATAAATAATTCAGTATATAAATTATACCTCTGTCCTCCAGGTTTTTTGGAATTTTTGGCTGGCGGCTTAGATGGAGCTTCGTTGTCAGAATCTGAACTCAACTCGCTTGTGGAATCTATAGAAAAAATATATAAATTATTTAAACATTAAAAGTTAAGCATTAAAAAAGTATATCGGAAATATAAAAAATATTGTATTATGCAAGTAATAGATTAAAATAAATTGTTGTTTACAACAAAAAATAAGTCTTTTTTTTTACTCAATAATAATTTGTATTTGTATAAATGTTAATATAAATAATAATATATACCTTTCTTGGCTGCTGCAGATTCAACATTTTCTTTTTTCTCGAGCTTCTCGTTACTTTCTTTCTTTTTTTCTTCATTATCACTATTCTCTTCCTTTTCACCTTCCTCAGAGTCTTCATCAGAAGTGAGAAGCTTTCTACAACAGACAATTAGTAATTCCTACAATAAAGTATTTTTATATAGTTATTAATTACGTATATAAGTATATAAGTATCAGCATGATATAGCCCTTGCTGACTGGTAACGAAAACCTCGATATACAATCTTTCGTCTACTATCTCTGTTCGCTTGTCATACATGTATGTGGTGCCATATTGTCATTTTGGACTAGTTATGTAGATCGTAACTTACGGTGTTGTGCGACAGCCCATAAAGCACGCTCAGTCGTGTGCCGATATCGGAGAGATCATATTGTATTGAGGCCCGGCCTGAATTCTTTGACTAGTTCGGGCCATAAGTTTGTAAAGTTATCGAAATATATATGTCAATGTGCTTCAGAAAAAGTCTTTGTGTTGTTAATCTGCTCCTCATCCTGCCACTACGCAATTGAATAACAACCTTTTAAAAGAGAGGAGGATATTACTAGTTGATTTTAATAATGCATGTAACTACAAGTAATTATTAATAAGTAATAAAAATCACAAATTATGTACCAGATACTTTTATTTACATTTTTCCTCGTCCTCTTCCTAGTTCACTATTAATTGCCACTATAATGGTCTGTCAGCTGACATAATCATTGTGTTCAAAGCATATTTGAGTGAGAGTTAATCAGGATTTTAGAGAAATCAGATGACAAACTCGACGCTCTTGAGGCTTAAACTATTTGTTCCCAAGAGGCAGCTCAACCCACGACATTTGATTTTTACTTATTGCAATATTATTACTACCATTAAATTTAAATAAAAATATTAATTACCTCAATGCATCTTCTTCTGCAACAGATTTAAGTTCCTTATTTGCCTTTCCTTCATGATCAGATTCACTGAAACATATTCACATATCAATATATTTTTTAGACAACAGAAGTTTTAGTGTATATTATGGAATACACAAAGGTAGTTCTAAATGTAAGGTTTACTATTTTTTTTAAATTAAAAAATCTGTTTCATTCTACAGTATATAGATCATTTTAAATATTGAACATTTATTTATTTTTCTACGTAACCTCCACATCAATCAATCAATTTTTATAGACACTTGACTGTTTTTGTATTCCAATGTTATATGAACTCCTCACCTTTTACGAACTTTCTTTTGGTACAGTATTCCAACAGAAAAAAAAGATTCTCAAGTGGTATCATCATTGAGTTTTTACAGATGCAAGGTATGTTGTGGTTGAATACTGTAAGCTAACAATTTACTCAGATATTCCGCAATATTCGATTAAACTTACCTATCGGAAGAGTCAGAAATGTAATCTTTTTTCCTTCCTTCTTCGTCTCCATCATCACTTTCTTCAATTGCTTCATCATCCAGATCACGCTTCTTTTTTTTCTTAGCCGCTGCCGCACTTTAAAATGAAACAGTATTTAGCAAGTAATGTGATTATTATATAACTTCTTTGGTTTTCACGGCTATATTTGATATTGTGGCTTTTGGGTTTAGCTGTGTGAGGTAATTTCAGGAAATTAGTAATTCGCCACACAGGGCCAAACCCAAAAGCCACAATGTCAATGTGATTAATAGACTTAATTTTTTTTCGAACAATTTAGAATTTTATAAAGTAAATTTGGAGTTCATAAATTAGGTTAGAAAAGTTAAAAATATATGTTTCTGTTGTAACAAACCTTTTTTGGCTTTCTTTTTCTTATCATTAGCATCACTGTCATCTTTCTCTTTGTTTTTATCTTTGTCTCCGTCCGATGATGATGAATCATCTCCCGAGTCCATCCACTCGTCCATGTCTGATATTTTTAATTCTGAAATAAGATAATAAAAAACATAACGTAATATTAAACCATTAACAAATTGTTTGTTAGAACACAGAATAAAATGGCCATAAGGAGTTAACATCCTCCTCTCTATGAGAGCCGGGATAGTTATCAGATCGCGTGGTGGAAGTATGAGGAGCAGATTAACAACACACACTTTTTACGAAGAACATTGACATATATTTTCGATAAAGACTTGGTTTCCTCGATCGACCGTAACATGGCGTTACATTCGCCTCGATCGATCGGGACTTAACTCACAACTGAGCGCGCTTGTGATGGGCTATCGCCCAGCGCCGCAAGTGGTCATCTGTTTAACTAGTCCTCCTAACAGCATTACAAAATGACGACACATACACGCACGACATGCGAACAGAAATAGGAGAAGAAAGATTGTATATCGAGGTTTTCGGTACCAGTCAGTAAGGGCTCATCATGCTGATATCAGAATCTAATTGAATGAAATAATAACTCTTCTTAAGTCAAATTAAATAAAATAATAATTCTCACCTTTAGCTTTACCAGATTTAGTCTTTTTCTCATCAGGATCTTCTAATTCTCCTTCAACTTCATCTCCTCTTAACCGCTTTTTCAACATAAGTGAAAAGAAATTCATCACTTTGTTCCGTCTAAAAGTAATAAAATTACGATGTATAATTTTGAAAAAAAAAAAACTTTAAAATACCACAAGCTATGTGATATTTTCACAAATACAGAGAGCGACAAAAAAGCTGACGGTTTTAAATCAAAACAATGACGTAAACGGTCACCTTTTTTTGCCGCTCCCTGTATATGACAATAATAAAAGCTTTTAAAATACCTGCCGAACTCTTGCTCAGCTTCTTCAGCAGTTAAAGCTTTGTATCGTTGAATCGGTTGAAAATTATACCTGAAAATTAATCAAAAATTAACAAACAAGATTAATCCATACATTGAATTAATGGTTTATATCAGGCATGGGCAACCTTTCCTAGGTCTGGGGCCACATTATCATTCTGTCTCCGTGTCAAGGGCCGGACCAAATTATTAACTATATTAAGGTAATATTAAATTAAATAAAACACATTGCTACTTCTTGCATATTTTATTTATTTATATTATGAACGACATTAATTGCTTATAAAATTTAATGTGACGATTGACTTTGTACTTGAATTACGAGACTATCAATATTGGCGTTGATATTGCTTAATGATAATCTCATCGAATTTTCGAGATTTTCATCTGTTATCCTCGTTCGAATTTTCGATTTGGTGTACTTCATCCTCGAAAAAAATTGTTCGCATGTATACGTGCTGCCAAAAAGACAAATGATGTTTCTTGCAAATCTACGTAAGTTTGTATAATTTTCTTCCACCAAATATAATTTATAAAAATCCGTCAAAGTAACTTTGTCAAATTGTGATTTTAGCGCTAAATCCCCCTGAAGCTCAATAAGTTCCATCTGGAAATTTGCTGGCACATTATTTACATCAGCATCCATCGGACGAGCAAATATAGCGAATGTTGAGTCTTTGTTTTGGAAGTCGGCAAACCTCGTATCAAATTGCTCTATTAGTGCCTTCAGTTCACCTCCATAAGAATTATATGTGATGTTTGTATGCCTTGATAGATTAGGAAAATGGTAACAATTTTTACCTCTTATCTGATTTTTCAAAAATCTAAGCTTATTACAAAAAAACTTTGACATGGCTATGCAGTTCATGAACCAATTGTCCCTGTTTTTGTAGTTTTAAATTAAGATCATTTAGGTATCCTGTGACATCTACAAGGAATGCTAAATCACACACCCATTGATTATCTTTTATTTGGTTGATTGTGTTTCCTTTTATGTCCATAAAATCTGCAATGTCTTGTCTCAAATCATAGAATCGTTCCAACATGTTTCCTTTACTCAACCACCTTACTTCACAGTAATAAGACACATCTTCATAGTCTGAAAATAGGTCTTCCAAAAACACCTTAAACTGGCGGTGATTAAGTGCACGTGACTTAATAAAATTAATGCTTGCTACTACTACATCCATAACATTCTTGAATTTCATCGATTTTGCTGGTGGATAATACAATGAAAATTTGTTAAATTTTCCGGCTGGATCTGTAATTCTATTGCTCTTTCATTAACAACTCCAATAAATCCTTTCCGTAAGCCAACCATTGCAGGGGCACCATCAGTACATATGCCAGATGGTGCACTCCATTTAATCCCAAAGCTTTCGAAGACTATGTTGACTGCTTCAAATATATCTTCACCGGTAGTCGTTCCTTTTAACGGCTGAAGAGCTAATAATTCTTCTGTGATTTTGAAGTCCACGTCAACTCCTCTGATAAATATTGCTAATTGTGCTGTATCAGAGGCATCTGTGCTCTCATCCAAAGCAATTGAAAATGCTTCGAATCCAGTAATCACCTCTTTCAAACTTTTTTGATATCATCAGCCATCATTTCTATACGTCGGACAACAGTACGTCTCGACAAAGATATTCTCTCAAAGTCTTTTTTTCTTTTCAGGACAGATTATACTTGAAACGTCGAGCAGACACTCTTTAATAAATTCTCCTTCACCAAATGACTTAGAATGCTTTGCAATTTTTTCGCTTACAACAAAGCTGGCTTTAACAACGCTATCGCGCTGCGTTATTTGCTTTTTGAACATTTGTTGCTGGGTATCCAAGTTCTTCTTCAACTTCTGTATCATATCTTTTCGAATTTGTTCATTTATTTGTTGGTGATCCGCATGCCTCGAAGTAAAATGTCTCTTTAAGTTGAATTCTTTGTTGACGGATACGGACTCCTTACACAGCAAACATACGGGCATTCCTTTATTCAGGATAAAGAAATAATCCTCCGTCCACTTGTCTTGAAATTTTCGACACTCTGCATCAACTTTTCTTTTTTCGACATAACCCCTGACATTGTCACAAATTTAAAAACAATATTCAGAACTGACAAACAAAACTGTCTTCTACGCCAGAACGCACCAGTAAACAGAACAAACCAGACCAGAAGTCGCGTGAACACTAAATAAGGGGAATGCGGCGCGGAGGGGGACGGAATTAGTGTGCTGCACTCGGGATATTTCGTGCCTACGAACTTTGCCGAAACACAAACCATCGGATGCATTGCGATAATAATATATATTATTATATTATGTAGCGCTGGAGGGGTGGGCCCCGCTCGTAATCCTTCGGTGCGTATACGAGCTTCCCCCGAATCACTGCAAGCGCCCGTGTCATCTGCATTATTTTAACTAATGTATTTCTCAATTACTTCGCCGAGATGAATCAGGGCCGGACAAAATAGCTCCGATGGCCGGATCCGGCCCGCGGGCCGGCGGTTGCCCATCTATGGTTTATATGTTCTCATAGAACCTTTATGGTCACTTAGAGCTCCCTTCTCACCTTGGGAACGCTGGAGCCTTTTTAAATATAGCTATACAGCATGAATTAGACTAATCGTTTTAAGTAGCTCTAAATCCTAGCATCTTATTAAAAGCAAATACAAGCTTATAATGTTCCTATACATCTGCTTTTTCTGCAGGCCTCCAGGCTCTCACAGTCCTGGAAGGTCGACGGAAACTGTACATAGAATGTTCTAGTGAGATCTCTGGGAGGCAAAGATGACTGATAAGGGGAAGATCATGTCAGACTACAGAACTTTATGGTGGTAATTTGTGATGACCATATTCTACAGCTAAGTAGTAAGCATGATGATGTTCATATATACCATTCTTGCAAAGGATAGGCGTCGATTGCTCCATCAGTTGCATGTGTAAATACATAATAAGCTGCGTTCTCTGATACGCCGCCTTCTCGGATGCCTTTGAATCTGAATACAAAGTTATAACAATGTGTTAGATATATTTAGAAGACAAAATAATAGTTCTTATAACATTACTCTGAAAAATAAATTGAAAAAAAAATTCAAATGAGAGGATATTGAAGGTCTTCAAGGGAAAGAAAAATTGACCTATAAAATCAAAACTTTATAAGAGAGGAAATAATTAAAAATGTGTTTCAGAAATCAGATAATTTAGAAAAAATCAGAAATTAATAGATTACAACAGTAATGACTTAATTTTTTTTTTGGTATACAGTCGATTCCGCTTAATTGGGACACCGTTTAATTGGGACAGCCGCTTATTTGGGACAAATCTCAAAGAACAGAAACCAAACCAAGACCCCAATAGTAAATTTATATGTTTAATTGGGACAACATTCCGCTTAATTGGGACAGTAAATTTAAGATCACAGCACATGAGGATTCAATTGTAGAAGGCATTAAATCAAAATATGAAAAATTAGATGAAGATGACGATGATGATGATGATGAGTCACCTGTGCTTGTGAATAAGATTTTTTTTTCTTAATAGTTTATATTACATATTTGTAATTTATATGATAATTTATATTACTTTTATGTAATTTACAATTTCCAAGAGTTTATAAAATTAAGTTATTGAAAAAAAAATGCATTGTTTAATTTTGTGTGTATTACTGGTTAACGGCCTTAGTTGCCAAAACCAAATAAATTAATTTTAAAAAATGTGAAATTCGCTTAATTGGGACAGCCGCTTAATTGGGACAAAATGCCCAAGTCCCGATGTGTCCCAATTAAGCGGCATCGACTGTATAATTTTTTCAGCATATTTATGTAGCTTATGACTTTTTAATAAAAAAAAAGTCTAGAGTCACTCAGTGGTTTCATACAAAGTTTTACTTGTTTTAGTCTTTTAATATAACAAACCACATAGTTACTGCGTTCTATGAGTATGTAAAAAAGTCCATCCATCCTTTCCAAAATCTGACAGTTTAAGGAAAGGGTGTATAGTAAAATTATCCTGAATTAAAATTACAGTGGTACCTCGACATAAGAGTTCAATTTGTTCCGCAACCTTGCTCGCATTTCAAATGACTCGTATCTCAAAGTGTCATTAAATAGTTTCGATGCACGACCAGTGCGACTTTTCTGGGTGTTTCTTGCTAAGCCGATTGCTCATATCTCAAATTTTGCTTGTATTTCAAAGCAAAAAAATTGCTCGCTCGACGGCTCGTATCTCAAAAAACTCGTATGTTGGGGCCTTCGTATGTCAAGATACCACTGTACGGTAAAACTTCTATGTATCGTTTTTAAAGTTTTTTTTTGTAAAGAAATTATTTCGGAATACAATAAATAAACGATAAATTCGGGAAAACAATTATTCAAGGATCGATGGATAGAGGTATCTTTGTATTTAATATGTCATAACAAAATTAGGCTATTTCTTAACTACTTTAATATGCAGAAGATGTCAGTAATATATTAAAAAAGATACAAAAGCAAACCTTCCCGTTCTGGTTTCTAGGGTCAGATTTTACACTCCATTTTGACTTTTGGTAAAAATCTTTCCACCAATTACAAACAATCAAATCCATTTATTACAAATTACTATTTTTTAACGTTGTCCAATATTGGTTGGTGTATCGTGTGACTAAATACAAATAATAAATGTATCATTAAAATATTATATAAATACATTTCGCAGTAGAAAAATAATGTCACTGTCGTGAGAATGAATCTCACTTTTTCCCTGTTTTGCCGCCGACCTTGAGGATCCACGGCTGGTCATCCGGCTTGTATCTCCGCGCCGTGATCCCAAACTTCTTGCGGCGAGCTTCCTCGCGAGCATCTCGACCAAACTCGGAACCCGCTCCGAATCTGAAAACATTTTATTTATCAATTTTTTTAGAAAATTTGAATTTAAATTTCGACTGCTCCGTGGACACTGTTTTTAATCGATAGAAGAGATAGAAACCGAAATGAAGAAGGAATTAAAGGTTATAACAAAAGAGGACTTTGCCGCATGTTTCAAAAATTAGAAAAGCATTGGTACAAGTGTATTGCATCCAGAGGTGGACTACTTTGAAGGCGATGAAATGAATTTAGAAAAATACATAAAGATTTTTTATTTCCAAACAAATTCCCGGTATTTTGGCCCACAGTAGTATATCAGCGTTCGGTAAACTTTTTGGGCTCAAGGACCATTAAATGGAATACTATTATACAGAGAAACACTGATTTTTTTTGTTACATTTGCTTGCATTGCAGTTACATTGAATAAAAATGATCAAACGCGTTTAAAACTGCAACTCGTTCATAGATTAAAATAATTAATTATGATTAAAATATTTAAGTGTGGCAACACTATGAGGACACGCCACTAAGCACGAGGTCTAGCATCAGTCAGTCCCCAGAACCCGGCACGTCAGGACACGCTACAATCCTCGACATCTAAAGGCCCCACAAATCGCCAACGAATCTCGATGTTACATCGCTTCCATCGACGATTAGTTAGCAGAACTAACAAAAGCTTTATTAGTATTTAATGTACTGGTTGTTCCTGAATATTTGAAATGATAAAGTTTATATTAGTCTCCAATGATGTAACGTTAGACGTACAACTGAATGGATTTCAATCCAAAATCGATTCTGCGTTTCGATTGCTGACAGATGAATAAGCTTTTTCATACAAATATGTTGTGGAGAATTGAATTCAAACTTTCATCGCCTTTTTACTAAGCAAAAGTTATTCACTTTTTAAAGAAAGCCAAAACTAATGTCTTTGCAGACCACCAAAATTTTCTCATGTAACACCGGTGGTTTGCAGACTACACATAGATGACCGATAGTCTATACATAAGCTGGTATGCAGTTAGTCTTTGATGCCATTTGGTCTTTTTTCTTTTCAGGGTCAAAAAAAGCATTCGTTTTTTTTGTTTTTAATTAAATAATATGGAATAGTTACTTGGGTTGGTCTTCATCGAATCCTTTGTACTCCTTCATGTTGTTTTCTCTTTCCATTTTGACTTGTGACCATTTTGCAAAGTCCACATTCAAGGTTGCGTTGAACCTCATGACGTGATGTCTCTTCTTCTGGTCCTTGGGAACGCGGATCTTAAACTCTTGGATGGAAGCTCCCGGGACGGGTGGACACGGTCCCTGCAAAATGTTCAACAGATGTTCAAACAAAATGTTCAATCTGCCATCTCTACAGCGCCTGTATCGTCCCCATTCTTCTTTATGGCTTTGAATCTAGGATATAATGAGTTTTGAAAACAGATGCCTACGTAGAATACTAGGGTACGATGGTTTGACTATGTAAAGAATAATGAGGTCAGAGTGGAAAAGGCAGCCTTTCATATTACTGTCAGTCAAGAAGCGAAGGTGGACCTGGCTGAAACATGTACAAAAGATGCTACAGGAGATCATAATTATAACTGCTCTTTCTTCAAACCCCCCGGCTCGTGCTGTCCTGGGAGGACGTCGGTAATTATACATAGAATGTACTCGGCGAAGCTACATCCATGCATGATATCCATATGCTCTAGGTAAGGAAGATATTATGAATATATGGAATGAATTAAATGTATACATAAAGGTTTTAGCAAGTCCTACATCTACAATATGTTATAGATCGAAATTTGCCTTTTGACAAAAAAAATATCGTGTAAAATATATGAATAAACAAGCATTTTGTGAGATGCTATTACTCATACATTAATGTTGTTCAACGCAAATTAATATAAGCCGCAAATACTGGTCTGTATTAAGTAATTATAATTTATGACAAATATCTAAAAATAGCAAATTGTGTTGCAAAAATAGCAGAAATTACAACAGCAAAAATTTGGCAAGCGAGGAAACTGTTTAGTGAAATAAAATTAATGTTTTGAGGTAGGTTCTACGTAAACAAAAAATGCTAAAAAAATGAAAGATCAGCTTTGACAACGTAGGTTATTATTTAAATGCGCGTATAATATGCTTACCGTGTTAGCAGACATCTTAAAAGGTTACAATTATATATAATTCACAAAAAATATCAATTTAAATTTGGGAAGCAATTTTTTTTATCGTCTTGAGTTGACATCTTTAAATTTACTAACGTCGCCTAATTTTTCGAGGTTAGGGAGACTAATGGTAGCCACTAAACGTACAATTGTAAGCTGAAAG
This sequence comes from Glossosoma conforme, assembly GCA_022606575.1. Taxonomy (NCBI): domain Eukaryota; kingdom Metazoa; phylum Arthropoda; class Insecta; order Trichoptera; family Glossosomatidae; genus Glossosoma; species Glossosoma conforme. The sequence goes on from JAGTXR010000007.1 coordinate 867,348, forward strand.
GCTGTCACTACACGTACAGTAATTCCATTTCATCGGTAGAGCTTTTTGGCCGACAATTAAATTATATTTAAAACATTGATAAGGTTTTGATATAATGAGCATATTTGAATAAATGAATTTATAAAAAAAATAATTGAACCTTTTTCATGGATTTGTTAATATTTTTTTGAACAATTAATACAGACCTTAATATATTTTCTTTAAGTCAAATATATCAGATATTACCATTAGTTTGTGACTGGAATCCATTGTTTTTATATTCCGTCATATATTAAGTCGATATCTAAATAATATAATCCAATTATTAAACTATAATATGAAGCTAAAAATCTATGCAAAGTTAATGACCGCTATAAAAGAATTGTAGGCAGCAGTGTACATTAGATTGTTGAAAACCTCACATTTTTGCTATTTGAACGCAATAAATGAATTTATAAATGCGATCCAAATGTAGTTAAACCTGGTAAAATGTGGATTCTATGGCGTTTACCATGTTACATATGGTTAAGCATGGCATATAGTGTTAAATACAACAACCTCATATAAACATATATATTACAGCCCGACATTCACGCATCATTAATTTATTACAGGAATTCACTATAAATGGGTGTTGCTCACGGGACAACTTTCTTCTACAACCAATTTTGATTGATAGGTTATGACTGTCAATTTACGGATGAGGTATCAAATTCAACTCCACCAAAAAAACTTTTTTAATATACGTCGGGAATCGAACCCACGACCTTTGGTTTGGAAATCAAACGCTCAAACCACTAAACTATAACCGCCGACGTTACGTTGATTATACATGGTACATACTGCATGCCAAACGACGGTATTTTTTTATTATTATGGTAACATCTTGACGTTTAATTTCGCGCCAAATCTGTAGCGTTGTAAGCAACCGCTGTCACACTTTGTTCTCTGTTAGATATCATATTATTAATTAAGAATTTACTCCAGAACGTGACTTGTTACCAGTTATTATTATAAAATGGAAGGCTTCGATGATCCCGGTGTATTTTTCTCCGATAACTTTGGTACTGACGAACATCAAAATGAATCTCAAATTAACCTCCAAGCAGTGAAGAAAAAGTTTAAAGAGTTCATCAGGCAGTTTCACGAAGGAAATTTCAATTATAAATACAGGTCAGTTTGTGAGATACCGATTATATTGATAAAATTACACTATTGTATCAAACTCAATCAGATCAAAACTGTTATAATTGACGTTCTCTCGTAGCGTTCCTACTTTACCATGTTTTCATATATGAAAAATGCCTTATCAAACCTTTTTATAAAAACTTTGACAGCACCAATTGTACAGCAAGTAACAATTGGAGGGCTAAATTTGGTTTCATATGTTTTTTCTTATCCTAAATGAGTTTATTTAAGGTTAGGGTACACAGCAGTACACCAAACTTTAAAAAGGTGTTATAAAGCCTACACATTTAGTATACTAGTAAAAAATACAATAAAACAGACACATACTATTCAGGAGCATGATTTCTCGGTGTTAAGATTTATTGTTTCACATTACATTTTATAATTTCCACGCCACTTTTGACAATAACTTTGACACATGAAGAAAAAACATTTCTACTCCTTAGAATACTTTTAGAAAAACAGTCGCCGATCTGATTTAATTGGATCTAACTTAGTAAACAATTTTTTTTTGAGTATAGTAATAGTATATATAATAATAATAGTCTTGAAGATCATTTTTAGATCAATTTTTTAACACTTTTTACAATTTGATGAATTTCAATTTACCTTGAATACTTTTGTTTTTATAGAGATGCCCTGAAACGCCAGTACAATCTGGGACAATATTGGATTGAGATCAATATTGAAGACTTATCCAGCTTCGATGAGATGCTCGCTGAGAAATTATACAAACAGCCAGCTGAACATTTACCCATCTTGGAAGATGCTGCTAAAGAGGTACATAATAAATACACTTCTTTGTGTACAATATGGTTGCACAACAATTATTTAATAATATATTTTTTACAATTTTAAATCGAGAATTATAATGCTATAAATTGGACTTAATTATTTCAATTATTTCGCTATAATTGTAACAAATTTAATGTTAAATACACATTTATTTAACACATAAAATAGGATTAACTTTTTATATCAGTAAATTTTTGTTTTTTTATTAATTTTTTGACTATAAATTTGGATTGTGATATATTTTCAAGTTGCAAAATATACTAGCTGTTATTAATAGTTTTCGACTTGAATCCAATCGACTGTATATTCAATAATATATATTAATCATATTTTGAACATTAAAATAGCAAATACGGCCAAAAAATGAGACTGAAAACTCTGCAAAGTTCAAGATCACTATGAAATCATCTGTGGTAAAGTGGTTAAGGGTTACACTTTTATCTGCAGACAGTAAACTGAGCTTTTAATCAAAAATTATTATCACCTATATTTAATCCAATTTTCTGACCAAGCAAACATTACTGGATAATTGTCAATTATATGTCATATATTCTTTGTGTTTAAGGTGGCTGATGAAGTAACTGCGCCAAGACCTGAAGGAGAAGAAAAAATGGAAGACATTCAAGTTCTTTTATCATCGGATGCTCATGCCGCATCTCTTCGTGATATGAAGGTTAATATTATAGTTAAACCGACTCTGTTAATCTTATGGAACACCCTGATGGCTCGTAATTTTAGGTGTGAACTCTTAAAAGTTATTACAACAATCAATAACTAATTATTATTTCTTATACATTTCACGGGTTAAAATATCTACATAATTACACTGCATTGCATGGCATTTAAAATACTTATGTCTTTAACACCTTCATTTTAAAATATAACGCTAATATATTTTAAAAAAACAATAAACATGTTACTGTTAATTTTGTGTAGTATTTTTAAAAATCAAGTGAAGTTAACTAAAAGCTTTCTTTCGTTGCCATCCTTAGTAATATTTTTATTAAATTACTCAGTTGAGAAATATATTTTATGATACTTGATTGATAGTATTAGAAAATATCTTCCAAGAACAATCATATAGTATATATAAATAACTCAAAGCTGCGTATTTTTCAAGTTAAGCCTTTTCTTTCTAGTATATAAGTATTATGTAAACATTGCTTTTAATAACTGTCCTACTTCATGACTTTATGCATTGGTTAAAAAAATTAATTGAATAATCACCATTATAGGGTCACAATAGAGAGTTACCAATCGTTAAATATTGTCAGATTATTTATATTTTACAATTTTAAATCACTAATTTTGTAATTCTTAGTTATTAGACAGTAATGGGTGTGGACGTTTTTTTTTTGGACAGTAAGAGAAACCGCTTTACCTTCCTTGGTTTCAAATTTGAAAAATATTCAGTGGAACAACTATATATATATATATATATATATATATATATATATATATATATATATATAAAGATCTAATATTTGTAAGTATTTGTTTTAGTCGGAGACAGTGTCTCGCCTTGTAAAGATTCCTGGAATCATTGTGTCGGCGTCAGGAATCAAAGCAAAGGCGACTAAGATCTCCATCCAGTGTCGCTCCTGCAGAAATGTCATTCCTAATTTGCCAGTGAAACCTGGACTTGAGGGATATGTAATGCCAAGGAAATGCAATACGTAAGTAATAATTGGCATTTGTATTTGTAAATGTAAGAGGACTAGAAGAGAAATGTTAACTAAACTGTCATGTATTAATATAAAGTCATCTAGAGACTTCTTTATATATAGTAATTCTTTTACATGACTTTTTTATGGGATTTCTCTTTTATGCGACTTTTTTGGATGGCTGTGTAACTTTTTTACGCAATTTACTTGGAACTTTTTTAAGGAATATTTTTATTGTTGGAACCAACAATTCATTGAATTATATAAAAATGAAGTTTGTTTACATGCCGCTTTCTGGAACCAATTATCGCGTAAAAAAATTGGGGTGTATTTATGGTATTTGTGAACATGTTAGGAGTTTTAATGTAAAATTTTGCATGTAATGAATAACATTAAATACATGTTATTTTTCTTCATAATATTCATAAAGCATATACTGCTTATCATAGCGTCAAAGATTTTAAAATTAAATTAGTTTATTTTTGTACTTGAAGAGTTTGATTAAAATGTTTGTTTGTTTTCAGAGAGCAAGCCGGAAGACCGAAGTGTCCATTGGATCCTTACTTCATAATTCCTGATAAATGCCACTGCGTTGATTATCAGGTACACGTAACCTACAAATACTATATATAACACATGTGATATATATATTTAGCTCTTTTTTTATGATAGAACTGATTTTTTTACTTTTCTTAATAGATTCTCAAGCTTCAAGAACTGCCAGAAAGTATTCCACAAGGGGAAGTGCCTCGTCATCTCCAGCTATATTGTGAGAGGTAAAATTCATGTCTTTTGAAGTTTTTTTTCTAATATATGTTGCCGTGTTATACTACTGTGTAAGAATTACTTTAGTTTTACAATTATTATTCTGCAAATGAATATCCTTATTGTTTTCAGATATCTGTGTGAGAGGGCAGTTCCTGGTACAAGAGCTTGTGTACTTGCCATCTATTCCATCAAAAAAATTGCTAAGCTTGGTCGGGTAAGATAACACATTTTTTAAATTAAACTTTCATTCATTCTGTACTTTTTAAAAATGTATTCTGCATCAGATTTTAAATTTTTCATAAATATATGTGTCGGGTTTTCTTTTAAAAATCCTATAATTATATAGAAATGTAAAAAAAAACATTCAAAATACAGTATGAATATTGATAAAAAGGGATAAATTGACTAAAGCCAAAATATTGAATTTACTCTTATTTATTTAAAATAAAACAAAAATACATAAATTGAACCTATATGCGTTAATGCAATGATGTGTGTGGTGTGGGTGAGCTGTCTTAAAGCGGGACCGACTCAAACCTCGACCAGCCCTTTAAGCGCGGTAGGATTCAGAATGTTGTGGGCAAGTGGGAAGTGGTTCCTTCCCAGACCACTAGATCCTTGAGTGGCACCACAGGGAAGTTTGATTCCTTCATCAACGAGCGTAAATGAGCGGCACCACAGATAAACACGGTTCTCTCGTCGACCACTATGTGTAAGTGGCACTACATGGAAGCTCAGTTCCTGATATCGACAGTGGCGCTGTCGGTTAGCTTTTGGTTAGATCATGATGTATCATGCCGATCGATGCACATGCAAGGACTGATATCAATATTCAATGTTCGTATTTTTAACACTTTTGTTTTTATTATTATACAGCGTGATGGTAAAGAAAAGGCTATCGTCGGCGTGAGGTCAGCTTACCTGAGAGTTGTAGGCATCCGAGTTGAAGGAGACGGCATTGGCTCCATTGCTAACCAACCAATATCCTCAGCTGAAGAGGAGCAATTCAGGCGTTTAGCTGCTTCCCCAGATATTCATCAAAGAATCGCAGCATCCATTGCTCCCAGCATTTATGGTGCCGCTGATATTAAAAAAGCTATTGCTTGTCTACTATTTGGAGGTAATAAAGTAACCTATTTCTTTTTCTATGTTTTATATATAAATTGATACCATAGTAGATAAATTGACTAAACCCAAGACTTTGAAATTACTCTAATCTATTTAAAAATTAAATAAAAATACTAAAATTTCATTTAAAACTATGGCATGTGTTAATGCAAATGCTATCAGGCTGCATTACCGCCAGGAAAACAATCCAAAATGGGAACGTCTCACCCTTAACCCGCTCCAAGCGGTGGACTGCATGCTACGTGGGGAGAAGTATATATATATACAGTGGTGCCTCGCATAACGAACGCCTCGCACAGCGAACGCTGCACACAACGAACTTCCTTTTCGTTCATTTCACGATTCATACAACGAACTTCGCTTCACACAACGAACTTCGCTTCACACAACGATGTCGCCCACTTCACACGATCACTGCCGATTTATTGCATCCTTCCGCGCAGGCAGTCGTTAGTCACTGAGCAGTACGCTTAACTTACGCACGTGTCGCAGCAATCGTTCATCATTACAACGAAGTCGCCCGATCTTCTACGATCACTGCCGATTAATTGCATCCTCCCGCGCAGGCAGTCGTTAGACTCGTTAGTCACTGCGTAGTACGCTTAACTTACGCACGTATCGCAGCAATCGTTCTTCATTACGAATTAAATCGCACACGTATCACGGCAGTCGTCCTTTTAAGATAAACTCAACATTTTTTTTATATGATGGGTTCTAAAAAAAGCAGGAAGGTGATTTCTCTTGAAATGAAACAGGAAATAATTAGAAGGAGTGAATGTGGGGTAAAACAGTGTGACCTCGTCAAAGAGTTTGGCCTCAACAAGACCACCATTTTCACCATTTTGACAAACAAGGATGCAATAAAATCAGCCAAAGTAGCCAAAGGAGTATCAAAACTATTTAATGAAAAACATAGAAGAAATTGCCAGGACACAAAGCCATGAAGGACAGACTTACCCTTATGATTTCGTCTAATGCCAGCGGAGACCTCAAGATCAAACCTCTATTGGTTTATCACTCTGAAAATCCAAGAATTTTTAAGAAAAATAACGTTATTAAGTCCAAATTGCCCGTCCATTGGAAGTCCAATCAAAAAGCCTGGGTGACCCGAGTTATCCAACAACAGGACAATGCTCAAAGGGAAGCGTCATCTGATAACGAGGAGCAACAATCAAACAATCAACCAATTCCAACTGCTGACATCAAGATCATCCTGGTCAAATGGAAAGCAGTTCAGGAGTTTACCAATGCCCACTATCCGGATTCCGCTGAAGCAAACAGGATCAACGACCTGTACTCCGATACTCTTGTCCGTTATTTCCGGCAGATGTTGAAGAAAAGAGAGAAACAAACGACTTTGGACAGGTTTTTCACTGCACCATTGGCCAAAAAGCGGAAAATGGATGAAGATGTGCAAGATTCGATTATTTCTTAAAATTAAAAAATGTGTGTTTTTTTCATTATGTTTTTAGATGTATCTAAATAAAAATAATAACAAAAAATTTATCTTTTTTTATGTCATCTTACCATATTTTATGCTACAGAACGAATTTTTTTTTTTAACATGTATTGTTATGGGAAAACGCGTTTCACATAACGAATTTTCGCATAACGAACTTGCTCCTGGAACGAATTAAGTTCGTTGTGTGAGGCACCACTTTACCTCATTATCTATATAAATCATTACCATGTACGTTGAGATCTACAGTATAATAAAATTTCCTGTTAATCTGATCTAAAATCTATGTCCTGTTATCTATGTTTTTATGAGTGAACTTAATTTGTAATTGTGCATTATATTGAATGATTTTAGGGTCTCGCAAGCGTTTGCCAGACGGTTTGACTCGCAGAGGAGACATCAATGTTCTGCTGCTCGGAGACCCGGGAACTGCCAAGTCACAGCTTCTGAAGTTTGTGGAGAAAGTCTCTCCAATTGGTGTTTACACTTCAGGGAAAGGATCCAGTGCTGCTGGACTCACCGCATCTGTTATTAGAGATCCCGCAACGGTCAGTATTATCCTAATAAATATTTTGCCATTGCAATTTGATTTATAATGGAACTCTGTTGTTTCGATCTCGATTTTTTCATCTCTCCGCATAATATGTTAATTTTTATTGGTACCGGCAAACACCCATAACAAACAATGTTGAATACTCCCACATATACTGTTCTCACAAATATTATCCCGATTAACGTTTTTTTTTTGCAAAATTCTCAATACATATTCATAAATATTATGTTACGAAAACACGCAACATGGTGATGAAGTTTTAGTCATGCTATGTTGCTAGGTAGCTCTAAATGTGATACCCACGTGTTTGATCTATATTGTGTGTCTACATTGGGGGATCCTCGTATGACGTCAGTGTATGTTGTGTGTATTATGCGAGTATGAGGCTTTGCTTAAATTGAATTACCAAACTGCAAAGAAGTAAGATATTCTTATTACTATTACGAATTTGAAGGATTCTTGCTTTTTTCCTTTCCCTCACTTATAATTTTTTAGGTTCTTTTGAAAAATGAAATATTCTTATCTTATAGTCTTACTATCCTTTTTTTATGATTATTTTTTATTTATTGGTTAATTTATTTTTTAGCGCAACTTTGTTATGGAAGGAGGCGCTATGGTGCTTGCCGATGGAGGCGTCGTTTGCATTGACGAATTTGACAAAATGAGGGAAGATGACAGAGTAGCCATTCACGAAGCCATGGAACAGCAGACTATATCAATTGCTAAGGTTTGGAACTTTCTTATAACTATTAATGATAACATCCTCCTCTCTAAAGAGGTAGTTATTCAGTCATGTGGTGGCAGGATGAGGAGCAGATTAACAAAGCAAAGACTTTTTCTGAAGCACATTTACTGATTGAAACTTCTGGCCTACTCACAGCATTCAGGCCGGGTCAACAACAATGCGATCTCGTCGCCGTCGGCTCACAACTGACTGGCTGCGCATCGTGGTCGGTTACACCCAGCGCCGCAAGTGGCGATCTCTATAACTAACGTCACTCCCGTGACCGGACTCTCCAAAATGCCAATATGGCGACACATACATGTATCACGCGAAAAGAAATAAGAGACAAAAGATTGTATATCGAGTTTTTCGGTACCAGTCAGCAAGGGCTACATCATGCTGATGTCAATGATAACCACCCTCGATCTACAAATATAAATTTATGATTTATTTTCTTAGTTATAAATACGTATATTTTTTTATTTCACAGGCCGGTATTACTACTACACTGAATTCTCGCTGCTCTGTCTTGGCTGCGGCTAACTCTATCTTTGGTCGCTGGGACGACACAAAAGGGGAAGAAAATATTGACTTCATGCCGACCATCCTTTCCCGTTTTGATATGATATTCATAGTCAAAGATGAACACGACCAAAACAGAGATATGGTATGTTTTTTATTTACATTACTAGCTGACTTGGCAAACTTCGTACCGTCTCATAATCAATAAATGCTATTCATATTTTTACAATATCCGCTCCATGCTTGGAGCATATGGACACAACAAATTGTTGCTTCAAAGTTATGTAATATCAGGTATGCTTTGTCCCAGAACACCTGTATACCTGGATGTGCACATGGGAACATCATTTATTTTAGCTTAATCAAATTCAGGTGTTATTAAGCTCAAGTGAATACCCAAAATGATTTTATCAGAGATGGTGTTGTGTGCAAAATGACAATGCTTGCAACGCCATCTACTGGAAACAGCATCTAAATAGCTAGCTGTTCTATACAAAATATATGAATAAAGAATTCCTTCATATTTTTTTCTGTGTTTTTTTAACAATGTTTTAATAATTATTTTTATATTCAGGATTGAGACAAATCCAATAGATCAAAGATCATAAAAATTGATCCAGCCATTCTTGAGTTATAAATGGTATAACTAACACAAATTTATATATGTGCTCATGATTTTGAAAGTGGCGTAAGTCATGTTTGATTAGTTCAGAGATATTCAAAGGTTTGTGTTTTGATGTTGCTTGAAAACCTATGAAAGTGACAATTTCATGTTGCATAAAATGTTATATTTAGATTTATAAAATTTATGTTGGATGAAGATTATAATAATTCACAACAATGTGAACTGAAATAAATAAATAAATCTTTTTTTTGTTAATTTCTTGACTTACGCCACTGTCATAATTATGGGCGCATGTATAGATTATGATCACTTACTAATGCTCAGTTAAAATTGAAGGTCTTGTTGGAAACTATTAAACAATAATGTATTATATGTTGTTTTTAGATTCTGGCAAAGCACATCATGGCAGTTCATATGAACGCCGGGCAAGTTGCAGGAGAGCCTAAAGAGGGGGAACTTTCTCTGTCCATTCTGAAGCGTTTCATCAACTTCTGTCGCACTCGCTGCGGTCCTCGACTGTCAGCAACAGCTGGGGAGAAACTGCGCAGTCGCTATGTCCTCATGAGGAGCGGCACCGTGGAGCAAGAGAAAGCCATGGAGAAGCGCTTATCTATTCCCATTACAGTCAGGTAATTTTGTCTATCATTTTATTTTTATTGTAAACACATACAGGAGAATACTGACAAATGGTGATAGTGACTCTGAAGTTTTTCTTCTGGGGATCCTATGACGCTTACCATTTTACATATGATAAGGCCTGCATGTAGAGTGTTGATCCACCAACGTCATAGACCACAGCCCGACATTCAAGCATCATCCTTATTATTACAGGAATTCACTATGAATTGGTGGTCTTGACTTTCGTCTACCACCAATTTTGATTAATAGGCTATGACTGGCATTTTACGGGCAAGGGATCAAATTCACACCGAATAGGCGTATTTTAGAGCTCGGAAATCGATGTAAAAAATAAAAATAAAACTTTAACCACTGATCTCTACCCACTGGCATTTTATTTGAATAATGATCTTTATTTTCATGGCTCTTTCTCTTGGTCTGTCTTCTTTCAAATACACCGATTTCTCTTTTTTGCACAGTAGATACCATGTAAAAAAAGTTAAGGTGTTCATATAAAAATGGTAAATAGATTCCAATAAGTGGAAAACTTTGATTTTTAAATTATTTTCTATCAATGCACTAATGGAAACATTACATTTTCTGAAATACTCTAGATTTTTTCTTTATTTTGAACTTCATCAAATGTCAATTCAAACCCTTTTCTTCCAATTTACTGTGATAAAGTGATGATTTCAGAATGCAAAACTGTGTTAAATTGAAAAAAAAACACATAAGAAACCTTTATTTTTTTCAAGACAGTGTTATTTTGCACCCATGCAAAAAGAGAATTTCGTGTAACAATCATATAATTTACTTAAAGACAGTCTATTGTGGGACATGTCCACAAAGTAGGCCGACTTTATATAATGGAAAAGAAAATATTAGAGAATAAGATACTAGAAACTTATTGTTAAGAGTTTTTCTTGTGTTGTAATTAATTTTAACAACTTACTTAATACCAATTATAAAATCTGCATTATTTTTGCATTAATTGTACTTATTTATATTTCAGGCAGTTGGAAGCCATCATTCGCATATCAGAATCTCTTGCAAAGATGCAATTGCAGCCGTTTGCTACAGACACTCATGTCAATGAGGCCTTACGTCTCTTCCAGGTGTCTACACTAGACGCTGCCATGTCTGGCACCTTGGCCGGTAAATATTATTATTTAAATTACAACAGTTTTGGAAATTAACAAACATATCATTACATATTAAATTACAGACAAATCCATTGCAAATACCATCTTATATGATGTTTTTAATTTCAATTCATCAGAGAAAAAGAAACGGTGAAGATCTGAACTGTAAACAGCATATACCTATGCCCTATTGGGCAATTGTATTATTCAAAAATACATTTTTTATTAAAATTCCCCTTACTGTGCTAAAAACATCCAATAGCTCCAATGATATGTATTTTCTACACCATATGAAAATGACATTTATAATCCGGAAAAATGTGAATATTCCTCAATATTGCTTTGATTGACTATGGCTGAAGTTGAAATGTAACAATTTTTGTAATCTAAGTATCTGGAAAAGAGAAGAAAAAAAACATCGCAATAAGCCGCTATAGCTGCAATAAATTCAGCGCGTATATTGCCCCGTGCTTGGCCCGATTATGCCACAAATTATTTATGTTCATCGCTACAAATGAATAACTATACATTATTATAATTTTATTTAATACTCAATAATATTACAGAGGAATACAAAAATTGTGAGCTCAGTATCTATTACATTTCATATGGATATTCTCATTATTAGGGTCGAGTAGTAAATACATATCGTAAATCAAGGGTTAAATACAAATAATATTATAATCAAATTCTCACAATAATTTAGAATATATTTAAACTACTTTAACCCTTTATATGCGAGGTGCGGATATATCCGCACCAACTTGCACTGCTCTTAAGTGCGAGGTGCGGATTTATCCCACGCCCTGAAAAAAACACGTCGCTTCAGTGCGAGATGCGGATTTATCCGAATACTGTATTGAATATAATTTTGTTTCGTATTACATTCCTTTGTCAATTTTTTTTTTACGATATGTATTGAGTTGTGGGTCATTCTACACATGTTTTAAATTTGCCCTTTTTTAAAAATAATAATGGATTTATTTTATTTAGTTCTGAAGTTGAATATAAATGCAGCACTGCACAATCAAAACACATAAAAAAAATTGTCCTTAAATATTCTATTTTATTTTTCATTGACTAATTGACTTATTTCGTGACTTTTTATGAACTTTTATTTCGCATGTAAAGGGTTAAACAACCTCATAAAACATTTATGTTAAGGCATTGATCATCAGACCAATTCACTTATATTTATTACCTTCATAAATATGGCACATTAACTAAGACATCTTTTTTTATTAATTCAGGTGCTGAAGGCTTCACTACCGAGGAAGATCACGAAACTCTTTCAAGAGTAGAGAAACAGTTGAAGAGGCGCTTTGCTGTCGGCTCTCAAGTCTCAGAACAGAATATTATTCAAGACTTCTTGAGACAAAAGTATCCGGAACGAGCAATCATAAAAGTCATTCACACCATGATACGACGAGGAGAACTGCAGCATCGCATGCAGAGGAAGATGCTTTACAGGCTTTCTTAATTTAAGTATTTCTTATGTAAAAAACACTACTATATGGAGAACTACAAAAAATATATTTTGTAATCCAGAAAAACAATTAAAACAAACTTGTGAACAAATTTCATGTATTGGTGTATTTTTTTTAATTTCTTGGTCAATTTTGAAAACAATAAAAATATAATGTAATACAAAATATTATAACAAAAATAAATATTTTTCACAAATACTCATTCACTTTTCTTACTAAATGGATATTTGGGATGTTTATCAACGCCTTTCCAAAACAAAAAGTCAATTATTCTTCCCTCTTCACCTTTATCCAGCTGTTTTAATTTATCAATATCACTTTCCTCCAACTCGAAGTCAAACAGTTCAACATTTTCTTTGATTCTTTTCGGATTTGTACTTTTAGGGATGACAATAATGTTTTGAAGAATCAAGAATTTCAATAAAATTTGACCTGCCGATTTCTTGTGTTTCACAGCCATGTCCTGCACTATCGGAAGACTTATAATATTTGGAATGTTTTTTAATCTAAAAATAAAATTACATAACATATCATACAAAAAATAAATATATAATTTATATAAAAAATAATTTAAATTCATCATAAAATAACATTACTCATAATTATATTTTGTTTGAAAATGATTTTGTGATCCTGGACTGCCGAGTGGACTGTATGCCATTAGTGCTATATTGTTGTCATCGCAGAATTTTTTCAAAGACGTTTGCTGTAAATATAAATGGCATTCAACTTGCAACACTTGTGGCTTCAATTCCGCGGCTTTATAAATTGCCTGGATTTGGTCAGCATTGAAGTTTGAAAGACCAATATTTTTTGTTAAACCTTTTTTCATAACTGATTCCATAGCCTAGAAAAAAAACATTTTAAAAATTTAGTTGTTGATAAAATTTAAAATGTTGGTTTAAAGATATTGTATATTGAAACATGATGTAGGAACAAGAAATAGGTATTAAGCTTTCTGTATAAGTTATTGTATATAGAGTGTATTTTTTCATAATAAAACAATAAGAGACAACAAGGTAGAAGCAATGGTGAGGTGATATATATGGTCCATTTATGGAAACCTGTATAAATTTAATGCAGTGAGACCCCGCTTAACGCTGTTTCGTTTAGCGCTGTTTCGGTTTAGCGCTCTTTTATTTCAACCCAGGGATTCTGGAATTATGAACCAATTTGTTGAAAATGATCCAAATTTTGACAGGAGTTCAATAGCAAGATGGGGTGTTATAGATGCTTTATCCACTTATCAACAACTTCTAACAGAACGCAAAAGGAAAACGCAAAGTACATTAGATTCCTTCTTGACAAAAAGGCAGAAAATTGGAAACACAGAATAAACTGAATGATCTGACTGACTTAAAATTTTATTTGTATTTATAAGTATATTCGTTTATATTGTTTTTATTTTTACAAGAAAAAAAAATGTTTGGTTTTACGCTCTACTTTGATGGAACATATTTCCTACGTTAAACGGGGTCTCACTGAATTTGTGTTTCTTATTGAGTTTTTTGTATTGTGGATAATATGATAATAAAGGGAAGTGGTTTTGCATCTATTTCAACAGGGTCATAGTAGCAACCAGGAAAAATATTAAAACATTAAATACCTGCCATAGAGAGATGTGATCTGTGCTAGGATCTAATATAATATTTTTATTTGAATCCAACTTAGGATTCATTGTAGTTTCATCACATTTAAAACCAAATGGCACATGAATTAAATAGAGGTCAACATACGACAACTGTAATTTATCCAAAGATAAACGTAAGAACTTCTCTACATCACATGCTCTGTTTGCTATATGAGGAAGCTAGAAAATTCAATAATACAGAATAAACTCAAGTTAGTATCAAATATTTTTAAATTTCAGTAAATTGTGATATAACTTTAAATACCTTTGTCGTGATAAATAAGTCTTTGCGCTGTATTTTGTTTTCATCAAAATGTTTTTTTAAGATTTTACCTATTGTATCTTCATTGTTATAATTGAATGCTGTGTCTATTAACCTATATCCTGAATCAAGAGCCGAACTTAATGCTGACTCAATTTCTTCGGGCTTAGCCTACAAAATAATCATTTTTTTATTGGGCTAACAATAATATTTTAATTACATCAAATACAATTTTAATGTTACCTGCCATGTTCCTAAGCCAACAACTGGCATTTTGGAATCTGTTCCTTTTAGTAAAATTGTTTTCATTTTTTTTTATGTTTACAGTCACTAGCGAGTATTTATTCAATGAGTTTAATAAATGATCAAATATTATGTGATGTGTCTGAACTCTAATATTATTGGCAATATGTCAAAATTATTTTTAGATCACCTACTACCATACGTATTTTATAATTACAACCTGGTTAATTCCTACAGCTATTAAATTATAAAATATCTCGTATGCATATTCAACAAAAATAAGAAGTTATCAAAAAGTATGGTTTGTAATGTTAATAAATTAGTTACATATTATGACCTGTTTTGCATTCCTCTTTATTTGAATTTAGTGCTTTACAATTGTGCTGCCATGTAGCTAAAATATGTTACCTTCTTGCAACTTAATTTTTATAACTAAATAATTAACTTTGTCTTTGGAAATAATAAATAAATAAATAAATCTTATTGTATAATATTTTTGCGTATTATTTTTTAAACTACTTTCTAACTAACTATTCCCAGTATGTATATATATATATTTCCCGGCACTTTCCACAAATGTCTTATAACATTAATTAAAATAGCAGTCAAAAAACTGGTCTGCGGGTTGAATCTGACTATTTTCATCTAGTCATCTGAAAAATATATTTTCTTACACAACTCTTTTGGAAGCGTATTTTTTTGCTTATCAAAATTTAAAGACAGATTTTTTCAAAAATGACTCGCCATTATTAAATTTGATCCGCCATGCTTTTTAAAATCTAAAATCCTGCCCGGCACTCTAAAAATTTGGTAGACATTGATTTGGAGCCACTGATTTGTTGTATTTTATTGATCAGTAATATGTCTTTATTTAAGTCTCTCGTAGATAGTTCAAATAATTTTTATCTACTTCAGAACTGAATGTATGTTAAAATTACGAATATTGCATATAAAATGGGACTTACTTCAAGTCCATATCGTAATTAGTTCCCGGTCGATGCTGTTGATTGCTAAAATAATCATCATATTTTGTTAGTGCTACCCAGCTGATGTGATGACAGCGCTGCCTATGACTGGTATTATTGTACCTGTGTCAAGTCTCAGTACATTGACTGGGGAGTGAGACTGCGGTGACCAGTTTTGGTTTAGTGAGCTGTCACGTCACCGGCATCTATTTTTCATCCAGTAATTATTAAGGTAGGCTGTAAATATTCACCTCCAATTACATCGACAATCCATCTATTAAACGCTTCACGTATAAAAGTAATAGTGTAACTAAAATACATTTTGATTTATAAATTCAACATTAATTCGACGTTTATTTGTATCAAGTTATATCGTATCTTTACTGCGTTTTGCCGATTATTTGCATTGAATAGCTGAATTATTTTTCTTATTATTTATAGAATTCAAATCGCGTGGACTTCAGTCACATTTTTTGTATGACTGAGTGTGACGTGTGAGTAGGTGTAGGTACGTGTGTCAGGTCGTGATCGGGCTTTTTGATCAATTTTATGTTTACAGGTGTTCGCATTTCCACCAGCGTGTTTTGTCCAAGTTCTCAAGGTGAAGTGTTTTAACTTTGGACTTTCACACCTTGCCTTAGGCTTTTCAAATAACAATTGCTTTAAAAACTATGTTTCACTTAATATTATTTAACTTTTAATATATTTAATATTGAATTTATAAATGTTTTGAAATATCCATATTCATCAATGGTTTTTTTTAAATTACCTATTTCACAAAATTTGTTTTCTAACTGTTCTTTTTTTTGAGTGAGGGATTATTTTTATCAAAATAATAATAAAATATATTGACCTAAAATAAGTCAACATTTCGGATAGTTACACAAGTATGATACTTACCAGTTTATAAACATGTTAAATTGAAAAAAATGTTGGACATGTTATTTTTTAAATATATTTTAAACAGACTTCTTTACATTTACGTCAAATTTTATCTGAGTTTATATACTTGCCAACTGCTATTAAAATTAATTAATATTGTTATCTGGGATATGAAATACTAAGAATATTTGATTGAAAAAGGTTTCAACATAATGTTATTTGTGATAATAAAATATTATCAAACAAGCAAAACATATTACAGTTTATGTTCCACACCTTGAAGGTATTCAGTCTTTTATTCACTTCTGCTTTGGCCTTTTGTTGTTATGAGCTGTATTCACTTTTGAGCCTCACATTACGACAATATTCAACTTTTGCAGTGTTCAAAATTAGCTTAATGTATCACCGAAAATATAATATTTTGAGTTGAAAACTATAGGTGACACTCTACATTTACAGTGTAAATATTGATTATCAAATCCACTTAACCCTTTCATTATGGCTCGGTGGAATACAAATTATACTTTCAATTATAAAACTAGCATTTGAAGCATAAATGTACTTATCTGGTCTATTTTCATATATCACATTGGTTCTTCTATCCTTTAGTTATCAGATGATGCATAAAAAACTATTCTAAGAAAGTAGCAAAACGATATATCACGTCAACCGATGTGAACAATCAATGTGAAAGGGTTAATCACTGCATACGATAGGTTAATTATTCACCGTGTATAATATCTATTATTAGCTTTTCATGGATTTTGTAACCTCATATTACAGTTTTATTCTAGTGTTGTATTGCTCAAAATTAACTGAATATATGATTGTAAAATCTTTTGGATTCCTCTTGAAATACATGGATATAAAAACAATATTTTTGTTTACTGGAAAATATATTAAAATCTATATTCATTGCTTAAAAATCGTTTAACAAATCCACCAAAAAAGCTGCTGACATAAGATTAATGGCTCTCGTCGATGCAAGATTTTAGAATGACAGTTATTAAAGTGTCTCATGTTTGCGAGTCTAATGATTGTGTTTTTTGTTTTAGATTTCGACATGGCTAAGTTTGGGCAGATGCTCAGATGCTGTACTAGACGACTGCTGGAGTTAGGTCTTGTATTTTTTGCCGTTGTTTATATGCCCGGCCTCCCTCCTAATGGGTCATTTACAGCTAATACGTAAGGAATTATTTTTTATCATCGCTATAGTATAGTCAATATTCAATCCAGAATAAATTATTTTCTTTTGAATTTCAACTTTAAAAAATCTATATAATCTGACATTCTTGTTAATTATATTTAAAACCAAAATAACTTCTACTACATTAATAAATATAATTTATGATATACATTATACTATACTCCATTGATCTTCCGGTAATCTAATAAATCTTGTATTCTGGATGTTCTACCAGAGATGTATTAAGTGTTTTTTTTAAATTGTATTTTGAAGTTTTACTATTGTCAGTAGTAAATTCTTAAGGTGCATCCCCACTATCGCATATCCGTGTATCTTATCAATCTTTCTACAACTATTAATAGGTAATTGTTGCATTGTTGTGCGTCAATGTAAATATTATTATCCTTGATAATATCAGGTATTTTTACTTTCAAATTTAACACGTAAAACTACATAAGTCTCTCATCTGTAATTGTACAACTTTTGATATAATATGAATGCACTTTTAGGTAAAGAAAAACAATTAAAAATATTTTTATCTGCTTTTTTTGTATTATTATTTGTTATAGGCACTATAGACATATGTAACATACTTTAACATGTCTGTGTTTTTCATACTAGACGAGCCATCTGGATGATTGATAGTTTTTTGTTTTTTACTTGTCCAAAAAAAGGAGTTTAGTACAGAATCTTTTAAATATAAAAGTCCAGTAACCAAAGTAGTAACAGTTTCAGTAATACATTATCAGTCATGTTTGCTTATCTAATTCACGATTCAATATAATCCCATGCAAGTCGTAACTTGTAGCTAAAATAGATAAAACAACACGAAAAAGATTACCTGTAATATTATGACTGCCGATCAACACACATTAACATATTGTTTGCGGGTGATTTCGCGCATTGTTTTAAGCCTGGCGCCGGCCATTTTTTAGCAGCCGCGTGCATATTTCTACATTTTCGGAAACTCGCCATATTTTTTATACTATACAATATAAAATTATGAAATTTTAAACACAGACTTACCAAAAACAATACTATCAAATGAAGAAACATGGAGGATGACAGTTTTATATTCACTGGAAACTTGCGTTTTATAAAAATAAATGTAATAAAAAATCGAATTAAACACTAAAAAAAACTAAAATATGTCATATTTGGGATAACATGAATGTTTCAAGGTTTTCAAATCAAGTAAAAAGCATTTTTAGTTCGTTATTTAACTTTAATGTGTCATTTTTTTAAAATTATTTTTGTATGGTATAAAAATTGAATATCGAAATTAGTGCAATACATTTGGTGGAACTGTAATAAATGCGAAGACGAATAAAATAATGTCTTTATTAAATATCAAAGCTGTGACATCTAGCTGCTGACAACAACAACAACAATGCAGTGCAAATTACACGGGTAAACACGTGAGCCGACTTCTAGAAACAGACTACAAAACACGGATTTTTACGGGTCCCGCAATCCAGCAGCAGTCCCGCAAAAACGGAAAAATACGTGTCCCGACAACAATGTGTTAACATGTTTTATCTTGTCTCGCTGGCATCGACTTTCTTCTTTGAACATAATTTAAAAAAAAAGTGTTGATACTTGTTTTCTTGATACATAAAGGTACTATTAAATTATATATATATTTTCAAAGAAACGCTTTTAGTAGTAGGACTGATATAATTGATATCTTTTATATAGTTTAGTATTATTCAGATTGTAAAGTTTTCTAATTAAGTTCTCTTTTTTTAAATTTTTTATTCTATAAACACTATCCAGTCCAAGCGTTACGCGATTTAAGTTACGCTGGAGGCCGACTGTTTTTTAAAGAATTGCTAAATCTATCGTCATGTGTTCAAATAAAATTAAATATGACCCTCACTGAAAAGGTTTGAGATCTTTATATTATGGTCGATAGTAAAAACAACACATTTGTTGTGTGATCGGCCACTAACGTTTGAAAAAACATCACAAGCTGTGAATAGTCGGCCACTAAGCGTTGGCGAAAAGATCACACACATGTTCTGTGACCCGCCTTTAACGTTCGGCCTGGTGATTACACACATATTGTGTAATCGGACTAGATAGTGTTAAAGAATTATAATGTTTCAAATATAAATAATCATTATCAAATTAGTGTGTTTATTAATTCATGTATAAAATGTATATTTGCCAACAACATTAATATTTTCACATTCGTATATTGATAATTAGTCATTGAATTATAAAATGACTACAATGTGCAAAGTTGCCAAAAAAAATTGCATAAATTTAAATAAAACGATGCGATTTGATTTATTTTAGAATCGTGCCATCAAAACCACTTGCCGACGAGTATTCATTAAACAATGCTCTCAAGAATGTAGACCATTTGTATGTCAACCAACTGAGGGGCCCGGAGTGCTTTGCCGAGTGGAAGGGGGAGCTGTACGCCTCCGTCCACGGGGGGGAGGTTGTCAAACTTAGCAAAGATGGTGGAATCACACACGTCACCAAAGTCGGAAAACCATGCGGTAATCTTTTTTTTTTATATGTAAACACATACAGTAGAATACTGACAGATGGTGATAGTAATTCTGAAGTCTCATCTGTGGAATTCTATGACGCTTACCATGGTGTATATGGCTAAACTCTACGTGTGGAGTGGTCCGCCAACGTCATAGACTATAGCCTAAGATTCACGCATCTTCCTTTGTTATTACAGGAATTTACTATGAATGGGTGGTCTTCACAGGACGACTTTCGCCTACCGCCAATTTTGATTAATAGGCTACGACTGACATTTTACGGGTGATGGATCAAATTCACACCAACCAGGGTATTTTAGAGCTCATAAATCGATTAAAAATCCTTTTTTTTTTTAATCTCCTTTGGGGATCGAACCCACGACCTTTGGCTTACAAAGCAAACGCTTTGACCATTGAGCTATGACCGCCGGCATCTATTTATTTAACGAATTTATAATTTTTTTGTCATATTAAAGTTATATTGTGTAATACATAATAGCATCACCTCGGTCTGTATTTAAACAGTTGCAGGTGTATATATATACCGGCGTGTGCTAGATTTTTTTTCTAGACCCCATATGTTTTCATGCGATATAAAATTATGTAAAAAATAAATAAATTTCTTATGTCCAAGTTATCATTAGAATGTATGTTTTTTTTAAGTGAAATGGCAAAATTGTGGATTGTTTTTCAAAATGTATTGCATAATACAATTTATTTATTTATTCAACTCGATAGCAGTAAAATACATTATTTATTGTTAATTACTTGATATTGTGGCTTTTGGGTTTAGCCGTGTGTGGCGAATTACTTCTTTCCAATATTTCGACCGCCATTGCAGTGGTCTTCTTCAGGGTTGAAGACTAAGTCATTCGTTACACACAGCTAAACCCAAAAGCCACAATATCAAATCTGGCCGTGAAAACCTAAAAAGTTGTTAATTACTTCCAAAAAAATACTTTATTACATATAAGTTACCGTATATTTTTAAATATTTATTATAATTATTCATAACTAGATACGATAAATAAATAGCTTTATTTAAATAAAATAATGTTTTTATTATTATTGATTTTTAGAGGGGTATCATCAGGAGAGCAAGTGTGGTCGACCTCTCGGCATCGCCTTTGATGCTTCCGGAGCTCTTTACGTCACGGATGCTTACTTTGGCATCTGGAAAGTAAACGTACAGAACGGTAAAAAGGAACTTTTAGTTTCTCCTGATGTAGAAATAGAAGGAAGAAAACCAACTTTATTCAATAGCATTGCTCTGGCATCCAATGGCGACTTCTACTGGACCGACTCATCAGACACGCCATTAGAGAATGGAGTGTTTGGCATGCTCTTAGACGGAAGCGGAAGGTAAATCATACAACATAAAGCCTTATATTCATATTAAATATAATAATTTCCCCAGTAATGATTATAATGCAAAAAAAAACCTTTGTTTTCAGACTTTTCCATTACAATGCGGCTACCAAAAAAAGCAGCGTTCTTCTGGATGGACTTTGGTTTGCTAACGGAGTCGCTCTGTCACCTAACGAAGAGTTTGTCGTGGTCTCTGAAACAGCTCGAAGCCAGCTGAGGAGATATTATCTGAAAGGATCAAAGAAGGGAACGGATGATATTTTCATAGATGGATTACCTGGTAAGTTCCAATATATAACAAAATATTGTGCTATTAAACATTATAATTTAGATTGCATACAATTGCATACATTTGTATTTGTGTTTTATATTTTTTTAAGTTATAATCTTGGTATGTTTTTGAATCGTCAATGTAACATTTATTTATATATGGCTCGTCTTATGTTTGATGTAAACAGTGGTGATACATTGTATTACTCAAATAAGATAAAGTAATGTTTTCAAACGTCGGATATCATTTCCTTTGACCTTTGAGGCAATGATTATTGAATAAAATTTATTGTTATTTGTGAAGTTATAATCCATAATGGAGATAAAAACAGAGTATTAACACCGGTGTGTTATTGTTTCAGGACTTCCAGACAATCTTAAAAGTATTCAGAATGGATTGCTAGTCCCCCTGGTGGCTCCCCGCGATGACTCTCACCCGGTCATATTCCAGTCCCTGGCTCCTCATCCTCTGATCCGCAAGTTCCTCGCCCGCCTCCTCGCACTCGTTGAGCTGCCCTTCATCGCCGCGCAGCGAGTGGTTCCTCATTATGTCTTTGAAAAAGCGATACATTGGGTGAGGAGACTTAGACTTTCATAATACACCTGCGATGTTCGATTATGAAAATATCTGATATTCTTAGTGAGATAACAATTATTGATTAATTTTATGTTTCAGATTGGCCATTTTGAATCAGTGCAATCTCTGGTTCCCAAGCGCACTACCATTGTAAAGATGGATTGGAACGGAAACGTACTGGAATGCTGGCACAATGTTGACGGGAGTCTTTCCGGTATCAGCGAAGCTCACATTTTCCAAAACAAGCTGTACCTGGGAAGTCCCTACAACACGTATGTGGGAAGATCGGCTATTCCGATGGTGGCGCCGGCTATCAAAGCGGAGTCTCAAGCTCCCAGGCAGGCCGCTCCACCCAAACCTACTCCCGGTCCTGGACCTAAAGTCACTACGCCTAAACCGACAGCCGCTCCGACACCTAAACCCACGGCGGCTCCAAAACCCGCAGTGACGCAACCTCCCCCGACTCAAGCTCCTCCACCAAAACCCACCGAAGCGCCTGCCCCAAAGCAGACTCCTCCTAAACCTACCCAGGCTCCTCCTAAACCTACCCAGGCTCCTCCCAAAGCGACTCAACCTCCCCCAAAGCAGAATCAGCCTCCACCACCTAAACCCACTCAGCCTCCAAAACCCGCTCAAGCTCCAAAACTTGCTCAAGCTCCTAAACCTGCTGAAGCGAAACCCGAAGCGCAGAAGCCTATTCCTCAACAAGCGCAAAAACCAAGAGAACCCGTGCAACCCCGCGCAGATCCCAAGGTACCAGCGATTCCCATAACCGAGGAAATACCTTCCGACACGAAGCCGCCTAAGAAAGAAAATCTTAAAATTATTAGCAGGGATGGCCCAGCAGAAATGCCTCTGCCAGAAGGTAAAGCTCAGAAACCTCGAGCACAGCCAGCGCCTAAGGCAGCTGCCCACAATGAACTTTAGTCTGCCTTCTCTTATGTGAAGGATATTTCTTTATTAATGAAGAACTAAGTTCATAAATAGGTCCACACTGCCATCTAATAATAAAATATTGGTCAAAGTCTTACTTTCAAAAATATTTTTGTTTCTCATAAAAAGTATACAATATTTTTATTTATTTTATGGCATACGATTGCAGCTGACTATTTTTTAAATTTTGTTTGGTTTCAAGAGAAAATTGAAGTGTTTTTAAAATTACGTTTTTTGTAATTTATTTATTGAACGTACATCGGTAATGGAAAATCTTAAAATATGTCAACATTACACTGTTTTACTTGTTCAATCCAAAAGCTTTTTTATTAATTTTCAATACGCTAGTAAATAAATTATTTTACAAATAAGGGAATCAAAGGTGTCCCTAATCTGTGCTCTAAACAACTCTATTAGCTGATACAGGCTGACATTTTTTAAATATTCAAATACTCGCATATTACACAGAGGTAGTTTTATTGAAATATAATACTCGACGGAGGTAGTTTTATTGAAATTTTAAAATAAAATTAAAAATGCATCTAATTAAATCAACTTAACTTAAAAGAATCATTATCACTTATAAATATGAATAATTTACCGAATATGTTGATCTTAGACATAAAATACATTTATTTATTTCAATTACGAATGCTTTAAACAATATTTAACGTTTATTTTGCATACAGTTACGAAATTGAATTAAATTATGATTTGTTTTATGTTAACACAAATATTTTTATGTATAAATTAATAAATATTTTAGAAGAGAGAAGAAGGCGATAAAAAATATTTCCTTTTTTATAGCATTGTTGTACATTGTATAAGCGTAAAAAGTAGTGATATAAAGGTTGGCAATAATGATTCATTTTCAATAAATTTGAGAGCTTCACAATTTAAAAAATACATTAGTTTTTTTAATGTAAATAAATTGTTCTCGAATACAAATTACTTAGCAATATGATTGTGAGGAATTTTTCCATTTTTTCCATTTCTCAGGTGAGGAATGGAAACTAAACATGTCTCAAGTGAGGACATAATAAATTTGTATTTTTAAGTAATAGTTTCTTTGTATTAAGTATTTGATTAATGTGATTCGTTAAAGCTTATTTTTATCACTACACTTGGATGCAGCTACTCAATCTGTCATATCTTTTTATATTCTTGTTATTTTAATTTAATTTTGTGATGAATAGGCAGCATTTATTTAATTCATTGTAATTATGTGAAGCTAGATGTTAGAGCTGGGTATAAACCTTTCCAACGGTTAAGTGCCATATAATTATTATGATGCTCATTAATATTAACAATCGAATAAACCTTAATTCATCAGAATATATCTACAAATACAAACATCTATTGAAAAATCCAAAATATTCAATTTTAAATGATTTTCTATAACATTGCTGCTAAACAGAAATGAAATAATTTCACTTTTAGATTTGAATATGTAATATTTAGTTTTTTATTGCCGACATAGGCTAGTGCCCCGACCGAGTGCATAATATATTCTGTAATCCAGCTCTAATTAAAATATGGCGTTTTGTAATTTTTTTCAATTATATTAACGATGCTGATTGTTTGAAAGTAAAATGAGATATATTCCATTATTCATCTGTGATTGAAGTTAAACAAAATATGATCTGTTTTTAATCTTTCCTTTACTGTACTGTAAAAATCCTCCACGTCTAGCATTGGACCGGTCTTAGATATTGACTACGAAGTGCAATAAAAACATATTTTAATAATAAAATCTTAAGTTAGTTGTAATTGAACCCAAAAGAGAACAATTTAAACTGAAACACAAAAAAAACAAGAAAGGAATCATCGGCAAAACCTAAAAAATACTTTTGATTGTGTTGGGTACCTAATTTATTTCCAATTTTCCAAATGCATATAAAATGCCATCATAAATTTTAATTACTATTTACATAATTTTTAGATTCAATGTCTTATTCTATTCGGAAGGAGTACCTTATATCTGAATCCGAAATTAATTATATTTATAAAGATATCAAAGTTGTTACAAGCATTTCAATTAATTGTGTAGTCAAACATCGCAGGCAAGGAAAGGTTAAAATGAATAAAAACGTAGCTTTAAGAAAATTATTTAGATTTGGAAATACTCTTATATTTTTATTTTTAAATCTCTGGCATTGATTTGTTTCATCAATTATTGTCTGTCAAATTTTTCCTATCGTAAATGCTCTATACCTGCTAAATGATATCTATTTTCTACGATAAAAGTTTGGTTTTACTAATTTGTTGTGTAATTTTTTTGTGGACTAGACCAGAGTTGTCATTGGTCCCAATACATTGGGACTTATCACTGTTGTTAACATCCCGACCTGATGATGTATAAAATGTCTCGATGGTCATTATCAAACTAATATTCAGGCAGCAAAAAGGGTGCTAAAATGGATTATTCTTTACTCTTCAAATTTTTGGAGGCAAAAAGGACATTTTCTTTTGTAAACATATGAAAATCCCCGTTCTCCTGTGTTTGACAGGCTCTCTAAAAAAGATGGCAACCCTAAGCTAGACTGATAGTCTGAATTGGAGATAACATAATTTTATTATATATTTTTTTATAACATGTAGCTAAGCAATGTGATTTTTCTATTTTTATGCACAAGCTTTACCACATTTTATACTTTATTAAGTTTTTATAAAGTTCCAATAGAGTTTATTTGACTAATTTTATATTTTCCCTGATTTACACAGCCCACATTCTTGAAGCAATACTACAATTTAATGAAGCACCCCCATGTAGATTTTTATTGGTGGATTTAAAACTCAATTTATTATTATGAACTAGTATATTGTTAAAATAATATTTAATGTATCAGTAAGTGTTTAGTTTTCATTTATGAATATTTAGTGCTCTATTGATTGTAAATTCTTTTTTTTTTTTGTAAACATCGAACCTTCCAATATTATTTTAAAATTTAATCTTAATTATTTTCTATTCCAAACTTCGTAAATACATTTCAATCTTTTTTAGTTTCCATTACTGGACATATGTACCCATCCAACAGGTAGATGTAAGTTTCAAAAAAGATTTTTTTGTAATAGTATATTCATTTTTTTTGTATTGGGGTTGTGATGTGTAAAGTTTAATAAAACCAAATAAAACCTTATTTAGTTTATTATTTATTTGATAAACATGTACATTTATTCATAAATACAATTGTATCATAATAAATATTCATTTGCTTACCTTTTTTACATGGATCATGTAAGATATGGCCTCTGTTTAGAAGACTGCATTTTTGATTAACCCGTAGCCTTCTCAATCCATCACTGTCAAGAGAAAAAGATGGATTGAGGAAGGCTACGAGTTAGTCGAAACTGCATTCTCCTAAACAGAGGCCATATCTTACGTGATCCATGTTAAAACAAGGTAAATAAATAATTATTTACAATAGATCTCAAAGTGAATGCTGAAAACATACAAAAAAACAATTGTTTAAGGTCACAAAAATTCCTTCAAAAATATATCCATTTACGCTTACAATTTCATATTGTAATTCAACATATCATTAATTTGAATGATTTCTTGGATGGGAAATTTAGTATATTCGTATTATATTAAATTTAATAAAAAAAGATAACATTGTCATTACTTAATAAAAAAGTAATGAAGATTTGTTGACATATTTAACGTTGATACACATTCAAATCTATAAATAATGCCGCCTTATGATATTTCTTTTATCAATTAATCAGAGAAAAATAATATATTTATATTTTATGGAAGTGAATGAGAAAATAGAAATGGTGCTTCAATGGTATCTGGTCTCAATTTTTATAAAAATGAGAGTTGAAATATATATGACAATTCAATGTTTGACCTTGATCCAAAATACTGTCATTGATCTCCTTTCTCAGCTGATTAACTCGAATTGATTAGGTGCACTCATTTAGTTCAGTTATCCTTTACGCATCATTAGTAAAGTCAGAATTTAATGATTTCTTGGTCTCTTATGAAAGAGATGCAATTGGTTTAGTGCTAAATCTTTATTCTTCAACCTTAGTATCCATGGGCCAGTGAAAGTAGCAAAAATATTTCAAGGGCAAACAGAAGCAACCTTTATTCTTTTAAAGTCATGAACCATTTGATTTACGACAACATATACTACTGGAATTATCTTGCTTTAATTTACGTTTAATAAAGTCATTTGTATAATTAACCCATTGATTAGTCAGTTTTTAAAACGTAATCAGTAGTGTAACTAGAGTGTTTGCCACCCAGGGAGGTGTCCGATTTTCCGCCACTCTAAAAAAAGATTGCTTTACCGCAAATTTTTCGTCCCCGAATATTTTGCTAAACTCTCGAAAAAGAAGACTAAAATATACGATTTTCTCACAGAAATGTATGCAAAAAATGTATTAAATCAAACAAATGCCGCCCCCTAGAACCTGCTGCCCTGAGAGTAAGTTGCGCTTGAACACACTGCAATATATTATACTACTTGGGAGTAAGTTATTATTATTCTTTCTTTCATATGTGCTGCATAGCTGGAAAATATGGTCGACATAAGCAACTGTCGCACCGTTTTGTCAGCTACCCTTTAATTGCTACGTCTTATTTTTTGTATTTTCTAAAAAAATAAATACGTGACTCTGCTAAGGATAATTTTTTCCTACCAATGTTTAGGTAAAACATGACAGTTTACCTAAAAACAGAACTTTACCATTAAAAACAGGACGTTTGGTCACCTTTTTATTACTTGTATTTAAAAAAATATTTCTTTATTTTTAACATACATATATTTTAATATAATAAATTTATTAGAAAGTATTTATAGACTTGAATTATAATTATAGTATATTACGGATGATGAAGAGGTATCTCATATTACATCATGGGTTCCGGGTTTTACTATTAGCGTAATTATTATTATTGTAATCGACATGCCAGTACATTGTACAAAAAAATACTGATACATTATTATTGTAAAGGTACATCCTGCGATCTGCGAAACACATACTCGTGTGTACTTGTAAATATATAATTAGGTTACTACATTTAATATTTACTTTATTGCAACAAGTTACTATGTTTAATATTATTTCCGTTTGGCGTATTGTATACTTACCTAAATAGTCTTTACAATTATAAACGTAAGGATGAAAGTGGCTAAAAAAATGAACAATATAATTGACTTAGTAAATCAAATATAATAATTCATTCCACTATCTGTTTATTTATATAGTCATAGCCTTAATTAGAGACAGTTTTGCAATAAACATACAAATATACGTTTTTTTCTTCTTCTTCTAAATCACTTTTCTAGCTGGAGCATATGTTCACCATGAATTAGTGTCACACAGTTCTGTCAACTGACATGATCGTTGCCTCTTTTAAGTCATCTCGGCATCCAAAGCTCCTCCGAGTAAGCAATATTTGCATGTGTATCTTTAGTTTTGGTTGTGCAGTGTAAGAGCCAGTGGGCTTAAAGATAAGGCAACTGTAATATCCGATGCATAGGTAAATGGTAGATTGATATGATAAGGTTTGCTGACGACATTGCTCTGATTGCTGAAACTGAAGATGAACTCACTGAAGCGCTGACATCCATGGAAAACATATTTAATTCCAACTACAATATGAAGATAAACAGCACAAAAACCAAAGTCATGAGAGTAAGCCGCAATGAGCAGCAGAAAATTAACATATCAATGCTAGGAGTACCCCTAAAAGATGCAGAAGAATTTGTATACCTTGGAAGTACGATCACCTGGGATGGCAGAACAAAAAGAGAAGTCAACAGTCGAATACATCAAGCAACTAGCTTTCAATAAAAAAGCCAAAATTCTTGAGTCAAAGAATATTACTTTAGGGCTCCGCAAGCAACTTGCCAAAACACTTGTTTGGAGCATCTTAATGTACGGCTGTGAGACATGGTGCTTATCTGAAAGTGATAAAAAAAGACTAGAGGCCTTTGAGATGTGGTCGTACAGAAGAATTCTCGGAATTTCCTGGAGAGACCACGTCACGAACAATGAGGTTCTCAGGATAATCAAGGAAGATAGGCACCTAATAAGAATCATCTCAGAGAGGCGAGCCCGATGGATTGGTCACATCATGCGACACGATGGTCTTCTTCACGATATTGTGGAGGGGATGGTTGAGGGTAGAAACTGTAGAGGGCGCCCTAGACGGGAGTATTTACAGCAAGTATTCGAGGACATGAATTGTAGCGCTTATGCTGAGCTGAAAAGGGTTGCGGAGGACCGAGAGGAATGGCGATCGAGATGCAAGATTCTGTTGCTGCAAACCAATCCACCGGATTGATACTACGAAGAAGAAGGTAAATGGGCATTTGTTTGTTTAATATGATTTTAGCTTTTATTCTTAAAAAATTTGCATGGAAGTTTTATTTTTAAATTGTTTAATCATATTATCACGTAATCTATAATTTTGAATGATGTCAAAAACTGTATGTATAACAATAAATATGGAGAAAAACGTCGAAATTCCTTGATAGTACAAATCCTACTTTACCGAACTTCTGCTCTAGAGGTTAGCGGGAACTACATATATATATATATTCCCAAGTGGACCTACAGGTGCAGATAGTCATAGAACGACGAATGGACAGTGGAAGCTGACAGAATTAAGTCGCGGCAATTTGACTTTTAATTAAAAAAAACACTTTTATTCTTGTTTTTTTAGTGGCGTTTTTAGTGGTGTTGTGGACCTACTACGTATACGAGTATGTATTTATGTATGTAATATTATTATACATTGATATAAGTTACATAAATAGAGGAGCGAGACCCAAAAATAACTTGCCGTCATTATTTGTCGAGCTCTATGTCGGGTGATAATGGTATTATTTTTAATGAAGTGGGTAACGGACGTATTATTTTGTACATTTCACGAATAAAATTGAAAGTACCCCACCATAACGCCTCGCCGCTGTTCTGATGGAGCTCACACAAGTCAGTCTTAAACCGGTCGCGACTGGGATAACTCGTGACTGAATAAGTCGGTCAAATCTGTAGATAAATTCCAACGTAAACATGGTGTCAAAAATGAACGTTACTCTACCCACTGGGGCGGCGATGCCGGCTTTAGGATTTGGAACGTGGCAGGTAAACTCATGAACGATACTTGACATACAATCAACACCTTATTACTTACAGTAACCCATATTTCAATCGCTAACGAATTTCGCGGTTTGAAAATCGAATACATATGTTAAAACAACAAAACATTGTTTTATAAACCCATTCACTGCGCATGACGTCTATAGCGATCGTGAGCTTTACATGAAATACTCATATTATAGCTTTATTCTACTATTGCAATGTTGAAAATTAACTTACTATAAAACTGAATATAAAATATATTGGATTCTAGTCAAAAGTACACGCAATATCTGATATATTTTTTTACTAGTGTGATTTTATAATTTGCCAAAAATTTGATTGAAAAACCTAACAAAAAGGTAAAAATACTATATGAAGACTTGCACGACAATAACATTATTTTTCAACGAATATCAGAATTATGTTGACCTGTATGCAACTATTAGATATGTTTATAAAACATGCATTTAAATGGTTGTAATTACCAAATGATACATTATTTAAAAATTCCAGAATTTTTAAATTAAAAGTACATACCTATTGATTCAATTATTTATAATAATTTAGTTTTTTGTATAAGTACGAATTATTATTATTTTTATCAATTAGAATAGGCACC
Source organism: Glossosoma conforme (assembly GCA_022606575.1). NCBI lineage: Eukaryota > Metazoa > Arthropoda > Insecta > Trichoptera > Glossosomatidae > Glossosoma > Glossosoma conforme. The sequence continues at coordinate 898,540 of JAGTXR010000007.1, forward strand.
GTAGGTAGGAACATATTTGTAATTGATTGATTTTAATACTCACGATTATGCAAATTGATGTAAATGTAAAGCTTTTACTTTGTCAATGAACCACACAAAAAACACTGAGCGTGTACATAATAATTTTATGTAATTATAAATACGTCTGGTGTCGTTTAAATGAGTATTTTTTGTTACATAATATTATTTTCGCGATTTAAAAGCGTAATATTATGTTAATTGTATGTACACATTAAAACATGTTAAATATTTAAGTTTTTTTTTTAATATACATACATAACTATTAAATTCACGCTGGTTTAGTCATGTTTCATTTATAAGTGATATTATATAAGTGATATTTATAAATCTAATATGTTGTTTTATACCTATTACAAAGAGCTATTGAGGGGGAGGTTGCTGTTCAAGGTGTCGCAATATTTGGGGCAACATAAGCCCCTGTATAACATTGAAAACTTATAATATAAAAAATGCAAAGGCTTTTATTTTTTACCTACAGTTTTAATTAAAATATGTATTGAAGGGCTTGTATATTATATAGCCAACGAGTGGCTAAATAGTCTAGTACTCGGGAGGTCTTGCTAATCAACGTATTTTTTTAAAGCTGATCAGTAAACACGCAAATATACATTGAATAAAATTGATGCCTCCCATTCAAGCACCAGGCTTGTCCATCAGGAATTAGGCATAATATAATATGTAATCGGTAGAGCTTCGGGTGTAGAGATGACTTGGGACGAGGAAAGGATGATGTGGCGAAAAAATGTGATGACCTCATGCTCCATATATCCACCGGATGTTAAATATTATTATTTGTATTAATTATAAGTTTCTCGTGACATACATTTTCTTTAAAAGCCCATAATCCAAAGACGCACATAATTTTTAAAAGACCATGAAAATGATAATTCATTTTTATGATTATAATTTCTTGCCGTTCAATTAGTAGTTCATTCATAATTGATTATTCGATCAGCTACCTGCTTTAAATAAAAACAACAATTATCATATTCTTCTCTATTGTCAATTGGTAATGTTTTATAAAGACGATCTGTTTGCGAAAAAAGGAAATTACCTGTAAAGCATAATACCTGGATGCCTGGCACTCCTTGCTATGCCTCGATACGTATCAGAACGCAAAATACTTTTAAATTTAGTTCAATAAAATAATCCAAAACTACGTTTGTACGTCTAGTATTTACCCTTTTTCGCGGTTGAAATTCTCTTACAATGGATTTAATATTACACATTAAAAAATAATTTCACGAAAATATTGATTGATAATATTTTTAGTTGTTACTATACTATTTTAAAATTAAATTATTTTTACCTAATATTTAGGCCCTCCCAGACTTATTTTCCCTCATCCACAATTCTAAGTTACGAAATAGAGACAGAAGAGTGATATTAAATCAACAAATTGATTGATTCAAAAGTTACCCTACGAATATGTTGTCAACTTTGTGAAAAATCAAATTATTTAAAGATACAAAAAATAATAACGAGACGCTAATTAGGGATATTTTGTTAATAGATTCCACTTTATTAGGCAATGTTGTTAACTTATCTTAAATATTCATTAATATTTTTTTATATCTGCTCCCTAGTTCATCTTTACCTTGCTACAAGTCATGTATACACCACAAAGCTCAGCAGAATACATCCAATATCGAGACATTTTCGAGCCTTGCTTCAAAAATAATAATTATGTAGTTCTAGTATCAGAGGCATATTTACGCGTTTGTTAATCAGTTTTTTAAGTATATCGGATAACGCCTCCCATGACGCCTCCGAGGACTGGACCATTTCTATCGGTAATAAATGGCGGCTCAACGTGTATCATGTAAGCCAATATTTTCCATTGGTAACTCTTAGTAGAATTCTATATTAATAAACGAATCTAAGTAAATGAGACAAATGTTTATGGTTCGTTGTTGGGCTATTTTACGACATCAAAATGCATCTGCAGTGATTTTCTCGAACGAAATCGAAAAAAAAAACTCTATTAATTATGGTTTTTCACCGAAGCCGACACTTGTCGTTTGTCAATAAAAACTCCAAAATAAAGGACATTTATTTACTTAACTCACATAAATGGTATTAAATAAAAAATATTAATCTAATGATTTAATATTATAAAATATATAGACTTGTAATATTTTTAAATGAATCATTAAGTGGTTCCAATTAACATGAATGATTTAACAAGTAATTAAAACATACCATGAATTACAATTTTAATTTTATTTGATTCCTGCTTAACGTAATGAACATTTTTATCGATTCGTACCTACCTGTTTGCGCAAAACGGGACTTTCCACGATCTGAAGGCCGACAGTTTTTATTAGCAGGTGAATATAAAAATATTCGCTCTATTATCGAACAATCGCTCTGTCGAGCCCCGACATTATTATTAAGCGTCAGTGGGTTAAATACCGACTTACTTTCACCAATTCCGGCGTTATCTTTGTCTTATTGAAATACTATTTATTTTAATGTGTCAGATATACACACAGACCTTCCTACTTACTTGCCTTCAGTGCCGACTACTTTTTTTAAAATTGACACGACCGTCTAATACGCTAGATATTTTAAATACTCGCTGTAATATAGGTTGACACCAAAATATAAGAAATAAAAAGCCCCAACACTCGGATAACTCTTTTTTATTGGAGAAAGAACAATAATTAACTTTAAACTACGATATATTTGTGAAATTCCACGATCAAGACGATCACTATCGAAAGAGATCGGCGTCACACACACAAACGTTAGAAAACAACTGAAAAAAACAAAAATATTCGAAAAAGAAAATTCAAATTTTGTTCCAAAAACTTTTGAATCTTAATATTTCGTTGAATCTTTTTCACGGCTTTTCGTTCCCGAAGCATGGGTGTTTATAAGCCAACGTCACACACGCGATGTTTGGTATTATTTATTACATATTGATTATTTGTCGACTTATTACAAAGACTATTAATTTAATGAAATATAATTTTCAACTTTTGTTACACACTAACTTCGTATAATTTGTAATAAAAACATTGTAATTTTTCTTTAATTGACATAATGTTAGTAAATTTACACAAAATTATTTTATGTAATTAACTAATTTACATTATAATACTCCTTATCCTCTGTCAAGTTGGAGAGTATACCATAGACAGTACCTCCGCCATCGAATTTCGAGTTTTTCACTATAACTCAACACTGAACAGTATCCATATAATACATTTTGCAGTCGATGATCGTAAAAGAGCTCTATTTTGATTTAGAAAAGCATTTTTAGCTAGGTTTAACGTCTTAAAAATAATTCTTCGTTTTTTGATTGTTAACTTTTCAATTATTTAGTTACTTTGTCTTCAAAAAAAAAATTTTTGATTCAAATTTAAGAAATTTAAGTTATACTTTTATGTTTCAGCTATTATTCCAGTAACTTATGTCAAATTGTATGAAAAATAATTATAACCTAGAGAATACTGGAACTGAAAATTACAATTTTTACCTTAAAAAATACGGGGATTAATTTATTATTACACACATTAAAATGCGCATATCATAGTTTTGCTACCAAATAGAAAAGTGCTTTAAATTTGAAGGTTAATTTAGAAATGATAATCAATAAAAGTACATTGACACGGACTTTATAAGTAATAGCACAGGTGTTTAATATCACCTACTGTGATATTTGATTATTTCCTTTTACGCGCACCAATAAGCCTTAAGTCTCTGAGTGCTTATTTATTTGAATAGTGATAAAAATACTGATATTCTTTTGCACAGATTTTGAAGTGCCAAGGCTAGGGTTGCTAGATGTATTAGAAACATGCATCGTTCATTTTTTTGTCATATACGAGTATTTTGAGTAGATATATTTTCATCACGTCGAAACGCTTTTGTGAAAGATATTTTTATGGGCGAAAAATAAAACCTTTCTTGTAATATTTTATGAGAATAGAAGCAATGCAGCTGTCTACCTCAAAATTGAATGAGTACATACAAAAAAATAATACAAACATCACTTTTTGCCTCCATTTTTATATGATAAAACAAATATCACCCTCTTTTGAAGAGTCTATACAAGTGTATTCCCTCTATTTCCGAGGAGGCAAACATTACAACAGTGATGTTTTATTTATTTTTATCCACAAATTCAAAAATATCGGACATGGCTTTGTCCTTTTGATTAAGAGTTTTTAACAGTTAGACACCCAAAATATCTCTTAAAAAATGGACATCTGGCAACCCTAACCTTAGGTATACTTATCTCTATAAGTATGTTAAAGTTTATGGCATATCCGCTCCCAAGTGGTAGATATAATTGAAATATAAGTATGATAAGATTGCGAATATTATTGGTACAATTTATTTGCTAACTTATGTTTTTACTTTTAAAAATAAACAATCTTTTATTTTTAGGATGAAAATATAAGAATATATATAAATTGGGTTAGATGTCCTATAAATTTACCCAATCGAAAAACAATTACTACTTAACATGAGTATTTAACAAAATAATATTTATTGTAAAATATAATATTTCACAAGTTTGCCGCTTACAAATACTTATTCTTTTTATATATTTTTAGTGATTTTAAGTATTTTTACTTTATATACTTTATGTTATCCAGAATTCTCGTAATCATAATATATTACGTTAAATAGTCAAGGATCGTGGTAAATTTTATTGAGACTAATATTTTAGCTATATCAGCTTTACAATCGTTACAATCTTAATAGGATCTTGTTAGAATCTCACAAGACAAACTGTTAGCACAAGCTACATTCATAATTAATTGCATTTAATAAATTATTGCATTCAGTAATTAATTATTGCTAAATCTTCCCATGAACGCGGAGTAATTATGGACTTAATTAGCTTATTTTTTAAACAAAGTCCAAAAAAAATATTTAAACGATAGTTTACGTACACGATCTATTTTGAAAATAAATAAGGTACTCCACACTGCAGCGTCTAACGGTTGTGGACCTTGTTGGGATATATTCTCCTGAACGGAAACAGTATATATTTTAATCACAAAATATTTATTATTATTATAAATACAGAGAAGGGTTTGTTTTCAAATTATTTGTAGAAGGCAGTCAATAAGGAAAATGCATCTGTAAATGGATGAATGCTTAATAGCCGATAAACTACAATAATTTTAAACAAAACACTAGCCGAAAAGGAAAAACATTAAAAATCTGCATTTTTTATGGAATAAAATCCCAAATGGGACGAAAAAATGTATTTAAAAAATAATGTAAAAACAGTTTTTACGGAGGTCATTACTCTTATGAATGCACGAGTATATGAGGTAGGCACTTTAATTACTAAGTACATATAACTAATTCGTGTTATGTGTTATGTATGATTATTGTCCATTCTGTTTATCTGAATATATCCTATAAAATCCTATCTTATTTACTTAATTTTTATTCTTAAAAAAGAGTTACATACTTTTTGCTTCTAATGAGCAGCTTTGAGTATAAATACCCACTCCCTAACTGAAGCCTTTAGCCGCCACAAATTATCGACTAATAGGTACCAACGACCTACTTCATTATAAATAGTTCATTAGTTTTACATGTTTATTTACCTCATTATTAAGAACCATTTAAATGTTAAAGGACTAATTTTTTTCAAGCACAACGTCGCAAAAAGTGAAAGAGGTGGTTTTATACCAAATTGCTTACATATTGTGATATGTCACAAATATTGGTTTAGGGTGAAGTTAGCCACGAAGACAGTTCCTGACTTTATATAGATCAGCAAAATGCTGATATTATCTGATGTTATTTTATAACTTATTAAAATAAATGGACCCAATACGATTTTGATAGCAAAATAATCTTAAGCGAAAGTCACCGCCAGTCGCTGGTCAAGGAAGCCGCTACTGTCAGCCATTGATCATCTTGGTGTGAATACAAAAATCAATGCAATAACACCAGCCGCTGCTTGCTGTTGCTACTGACAGCAGCTTACAAACAGCAAATCTTGATAAACGCTTTATGCTAGCTCAATACTCATCCTGGAGGTGTCCCGCATTAAGTAAAATACGAGAATGCAGAAAGTTAATTTCGTGTGACTTACCTTTGCCTCATACCTTCTGCTAACTTCCTAAATAACTTTGCCAGAGCTTCGAAACGAGTGTATGTGTTTAATCACGTTTTAACTATACATTAAAAAATGCATAAAATGTTGATCTAGATTCTAGGCATTGGGTTGAATTAAAATGTAGAGGTACGTGTATGTTTATTATGCCGTAATGAGTAACACGTTGGCTTCGTTAGTTACTCAAGAAATGTGTCAATTAAAGTCATTAATTAAAATGCAATTTCATAGACACTGCAAAAACAATGTGTTAATCGTGCCAGGTAATGCTTTGTAGCAGGTGATGTGGTGAGAATGTTGCTACTGCTACTACTTTGTCTGGTTGCTTGATGCTAACTTGCTGTCTCGGTGAGGCCAACAAAGCCAGAGTAACAAGGTGGTAGTGCTTCTGTTGACTACAGAATATAGACTCGCCACACAGATATCGACGTTGAATTAAAAAACGGCCCTGGAATGCATTCGCGTTTCTATTTTTTGTTTCCTTTTTTCTTGTCGCATTCATTTATTGTTAGCAAATTGCTGAAGTGTGCTGTTGTTCCGAGGTCGCGTGCTCGATTTTTTAAATTAAAACAATTAAATTCCTTATTACGGGAGAATTACTCATAGATGCGGTTAAAATACGAAAGAAATATCCGATGAGCAATAAAGTATTCAGTTTCATTTTCGTGTCGTGACTGGAAAAATCAAGTCAATTATTATCAGATTTAAGTGTCGATTTAAAACGAGATTAATTAATATATAAAGAATGTATGTCTATATTATATGAATAAATTTAAAAAGTCAACGTCTATGCAGTTTCATTTATGTTAAATAGTTATCAATATCCATTCTCTAGATGACTTGATGACAAGACTTGAAGCTTAAAGAATCTAAATAATTTAGCTGACAAAGACTAGTTTTCTAAAATCATTCTACATAGATAAATCAAATTTATTTTTTAATTATCTTAATTGTTAACAATGAGATGTCAAATGAAATGTATATTTATTGAAGGATGTACTTATTTATATGTTAAAGAACTCCGACACAACCGAGAAATAAGTAATAACACAGAAGAAACAAGAACCATTGACATTAATGACAGACATAATCAATGAGTAAAATGTTAGAGTGGTAGGTATATAGATTTTTCTTTTTAATTTTAAATTTCACGGGCGTTATACTGGTTTTATAATAAAAAGTAGAGTTTATTTGTAATAAATCGTAAAAATTAACACATTATTTTGGTGACAAGTTAGATTATTTTTTTTTGGTATCAATGGCTTAAATTTTTGTTTTTTTTGTTTCTTAATTTAAAAATTCTCTAAAATTTTGTTTGTTTTTGTTTTCAGGCTACTGATGAAGAGTTAGAAACAGCTCTGGAGCAGGCCCTGGAGGCGGGTTATCGTCTCATCGATACAGCGCTCGTGTATGAGAATGAAGTATGCATCGGTAAAGTTCTCAAGAGATGGATGGACGCTGGTAAAGGAAAAAGGGAGGATCTGTTCATTATAACGAAGTTGCCGCCAGGTGGTTAGTAAATGGTATACAATTTAATAGTATAATATTTCTCTGCGCGAAACTAGTATTTTGTATGGCTTATGCGATATTCATAAACAATTATTTTTTTTACTTAATTTTTAAAGTAGTTATTAAGATACAAAATAACATAGACTAAAAATTAACACGAGAAATACAAACCACAAGATTGCTCATCTGTTGAATAGAGATACAACTATTCAAATATAATGATCTGAACAGATCTTTATGTCATTTTAAACAGTGTTGTCAGAACAATGTAAGACTATATATAAGAGTATGTATATTAAAAAAAAAGGAAACCTTTTCTACACAAAGGTATATATTGTAAATATGTAAATCATTATCTGTGGATAGTTGACCATTGGAAACAGACAGTTATCATATCATGGAATACGTATCGCTCGTGTGAGTAACTCTTTGACTGAGTCGGAAAAAACTCTAAATAAACGCAGTGGTTTCAAACAAAGTTGTTTTATTCGTTAAATATGACAAACTTTACTGCTTTCTATGAGTCTTCAGTAAAGAATTCAATTAATTGTTGATACCTAGAGACATGATTAAATAAAATACCTATGAGTATGTTACCAGCTTATAAAAAAACTTGAACGCTTGATATTTTGTTTAAATTATCGAAATTCACACATCCTGAGAGCATCAATTGATAGGACTTATAATGTTGATTATTAATACATATATATATATTTTAAGGTAACCACCCATCCTACGTGAGGAACTTTTTCAACAAGTCTCTCAAAGACATGCAGTTAGAGTACATAGATTTGTATTTAGTGCACACTCCTTTTGCATTTAAATATGTTGAAGACGATCTGCATCCCACAAATGCTGACGGGGAGTTCCTTATTGATCCCAACACGGATCATATAGCAATCTGGCGCGTGAGTATTTAATAAAGTTAGTACTAATAGTAAGCAAATTAAACACGTCTTATATTCTACTTTTGTCAAACCAATAATAAGTACCGCGTTTCTCTGAAAATAAGACCCGGTCTTATATTAATTTAATGACGGAAAAGTACACTAAGTCTTATTTTCGTGGATGTCTTATATTTTTTGTGACAAAAATCGCAAAAGCATGAAATCATTTGTGTAAATAAAAGTATTAAAAACTACAACCTTTTAATTGTTTTTAAGGGTCCAATATAATAACTATTACATAACAAAATTCATCTTCTTCTGGAACATTTCCAAAACATGACTACATATTTGTGAAGCAAGGTTTAGTTTTTTTAATGAAGTTCGTCTTCAATTAACCCTTTCGCATCGGCTGTCAGCATATGCCGTCATAAGATTCCCCGGCCGTTGACATCGGTAGCCGAGATATATAGTTTTGCTACTTTCTTAGAATAGTTTTTTATGCATCATCTGATAGCTAAAGGATACAAGAACCAATGTGATATATGAAAATAGACCAGATAAGTACATTTATGCTTCAAATACTAGTTTTATAATTGACAGTATAATTTGTATTCAAAACGAGCCGAAATGAAAGGGTTAAAGGACCGTGTCTTTGATGTTTGGCGATTACGTTTCGTTAAATGTATTTTTTTAACCTATAACGCCTGACGTTTGTTTCAAGTTTACCGCTTTCTTTCCTAATAACTAAGTTTTAAATTCTGGGTAGGTCTTATATTTTTTCTTCTTCTAAACCATGGTCTTACTTTTGGGGTAGGTATAATTTTTGGAGAAACATAGTATTTGATTGGAGAAATAAATCAATCATTATAAAATCAAAAAAACGACGATAAAACTACTCCTACCATACCATTGATAAAATAAAATGTCTTACACAAGTTGTGTAATTGTGAGACTGAAAATGATGGGAATTTTTATTTTCCCATGAGTGCAGGTATACAATATTAAACGAATACATTTTACAATATTACATCATATTTTATCAATGGCGGAATTTATTTCCTTAGCGTTTTTATATCTAACCAGGATTGATATTCATTTTATTGTACTGGAAATATTTGATGCAAAATCTCATCTATATGTCGAAAGATTTTTATTTTTAAAAGGCCACGTAAGTGTTCATCTGAAACCATAATCAAATTTATTTACAACTATAAAAAATACAATATTTTATCCTGATTAAAACCCGGCATATTTTTTATATAAAATACTAGCTGAAATATCGCGTGTTGCGGCGATCTCAGAAAAAAGGAAATTCAAAGATTTTTTTTATGATATCAAACAGTTTAATTATCAATAGTTTCTAACAACCGAAATGCAATGCGTGAAAAATCTAGGCAACGAATTATTTCTTCATTATTTAATTCAATTAATGGCCAGTAAATATTTAAGAAATGGTCCGTAATAAAAACATAAAAAAGTCAATAAAAAAGAATAAATTGGAAGTAAATAATTCATGAATGGTAAATAATGAAAAGTTAGGTTAGGTTTCCATTTTATGTGCTACTTATTCATAGTCCAGGACATAAATTTGTATGTTCCTGGCAGTAATTAATGTATCACTGATATTTTAATTATAAACTGACCACATTCGTACTGACACAGTAGATACTGCCAATTCATTAATTTTCTGCCAAAACTTTGTTAATGAATAAATAAATAAAGGCCACAAATTCATTATTTAAGCATACGTTGTTTATAAAATGATACAGAATTCAACGCCATCTACTGGATTCAGCATAAATTTAAACGACTGTTCCATACGTATGAATTTTTAAATTCCTTTTAATATATTTTTCCCGTGTTTTTCTTCGATGTTTTTATATCTATTTTTCTTTTCGTAATTGAGTTATATCAAACAAATCAAGAATCATAATATTTTATAAATATAAAGATTTGTGTTATTTGCACTGCTTTTGTAATTTATTTAAAACATCGGCATTAATAAGTAAATTGTATTTTTCAGGAAATGGAGAAGTTAGTTGATGACGGTGTAGCTAAAGCTATAGGATTGTCCAACTTCAATGAAAAACAAATAAAACGGGTGTACGAAAATTCTCGTATCAAGCCATCCAATCTACAAGTAGAGCTTCATGTGTATTTCCAACAACGACCTTTGGTTGAATTTTGCAAAAAGCTCAACATCACAATGACGGCGTATTCCCCACTCGGGTCCAAGGGATTGGGATCATTTATGAAGAAACTTGGTTTTGAGTAAGTATTAACAATAAAAATGCAATCGTATATGAGTGGTATTTGTCGGAATGTAGGAGTGTCGTGGAAGTGTTGTGATCTATGGATTGCTGAGAAAGAATTGTTATGCGTCTTTGGAAGGGGTCGATGGAAATTCACCGACATTCCGAACAACAAAGGAAAAAAATAAGAACTCAGTATAATGTCACGTGGTACTTAATGTCAATAAGTAAGCTTAATATTTAGACTGTTTTAAAGGTTAAAAAGTGAACAGAATATTTACATTATAATATAGATTTGAGTTGAATGATTAACAAGATTCTATTTATAAGCAAGTTCTAGAAGTGATTGGTAGAATAGTGAAAGGTTACTAGTTGGTAGTCGAAACTTTGTTGGTCGTAGAGCGGGCACGTAACACAGTGATTTCACTGGTGAGGTACGAGCACGATGATCTGGCGGAGAGCTGCATGATTGATCGAGTTGCAGAGACGGTCACGGTCGAGAGGCAAAAGAGACTGGTCCATATGGATGTACCCTTATATAGAGCCAGCTCAACTCTCACCTTGATAGGTGCAAAAGTATTAGAAGCGACCTCTGGTGATGGCGATTCTAACGACCTCTATGGGACATACAAGGAACACATTAATAGACAATGCATAGATACTGAAATCGGTACAATTGGAAAAATAGAAGTCCGCAACATATTTATATCCAAAAATTCTAATAATGATATCACCGAAGAGAATTATGCTGAAAAAAATATATATTTTAAGTATCATAATTGCAAGCATTGTTTTTTTTTTAAACGATTTGAGTGAATATAAGTAATAAAGAACTCAATGAAGTATGCTTTGTTGTACATGTATTGATAAAAGATATAAATTTAACGATTGATATGTACAAACATATTCACAGCGATTATCATTTATTTATCAAAAGAAATTTATCTCATAAATAAATTGGACAAAAATAAACATCGGATGCTGCAATTTTAACCATGAACCTTTGCAATCAATGTCCATTCTGTACTCAGGGAGGACCGTAGTCATTTGATCCTCTCACTATGTCGAGAAATGTCATATAAGATCATATTTGCTATGAATTTGTAACATATAAATGGTTGAATATTGATATGAATCTTCAATGCTTTATAAATTGATAAATAAAGTATTCTAAAAAAAGTATTGAAATGTATTCTAAAAATTCACAAAAAAACGATAAAAAAAATTCTGGATTTTAATTTGAATAAACAAGTTATCTACTGTCCTGACAATAATTAACTTATAAAATAATTTCAGGCGGGAGTTACCGGATCTCTTAAGCAACCCGACCATAGTGGAGATTTCAAAAAGGCTTGGAAGAACTCCGGCTCAGTTACTACTGCGTCACATAATCCAGCGAGGTATAGCGGCTATACCAAAAAGCACTAATTCAGAACGACTGAAGCAGGTAAAAAGTTCACAAAATTTTATTATAACCATGGTTGTATTGTAGATATATGATTTGCCAGGGAAATTTTTACATATATCAGTTAACATCTAATAGAAAAACATATTTTTTAAGTTTATAATTTATTTATTTAACAGAGCACAAGCTCCAATACAATATACATAAATTTAAAAAGATACACTTAGCAAATGAAAGAAATTACAAAATATTTTGTACATTCCAATTCAAAGTAACATTTCTAAGTGCAGCGTTGTAAGAGTATTGTCACATTCAGTGTCCATGACCTCACACTCAGAACTAGTGGCGAAATATTTCAATGCAAATTGTTGGAATTGCAACAACAAAAACCATGCTATAAGTATATCATATAATCTGTAAACACCTATTGATACATATTTATAAACCTGCCCATTTGTTGACTAATTGCTTTTAGCCCACTGAGAGATATTCAGACCCAATTCTCACCTGTTTTTATGTATTTCATCCATTAAATAATATACATCTGAATAAACGATATGTGATCGTCTTACCGATCATAATAAAATGATAATCATCATCATCATTAGCTCGTGTCCTCCACCCTCCGAATTCAGGATACTCCTGCTATTCTTCCAATGTCGTCAGTCCATATTGTAGAGGATCGGCAAACGCTTCGTTTGCCAGTTCTTGGACGCCACTCCAACATTGTTTTCCACATGAACCGTCGTCTCTTCGATATGTCCTGCCCATTGCCAATAGAGTGTGCCTATTTGTTAGGTAACCTTTACTTATTAAGTTTTTCTACGGATATTCTTGTTTAAGATTCAATCTTTTAGAGACATCCCTCTCATCTCCATGGCTTGTTGGGTGATCTTTATTTTACGCATAAGATCTGCCATTAGATTCCATGTCTCTGTGCCATATAAGTAAATACTGGGATGATGTATTGGTTGAACGGCATAAAAGATAATAACAGCACTAATATTTGGATTATTTGTTTCAGAATATTGAAATTTTTGATTTCGACATTTCTCCTGAAGACGTTGCAAAAATGGACAAACTGGATCAGGGAGAAAACGGCCGTGTTTGTGATTTTGCTTTTTTCAAAGGATTACGCAATCATCCCGAATTTCCTTTTTAAATATTCCTTTTGTATAAATTCAAAAAAATATTCATAACGTGACCATGCGTTATGATAATTATAAATTTATATACTTTTTTACACTATTCACGCAGTATTTTCATATGCAATTAGAAAAAATGTAGCTCATTCGGTAATAAACAAGTATTATTAATTTATATAAAAAAACATTTCTTAAGAGATTTTATTGTAAGATAATTTTTTTGTAGCGTTAATACAAATTTATGATTTAATTGGTCTTTTTACAATACATTACAAGTAAGTTCCATAAGTACGGTTCCTTGGGTCTAATACGACCATTTGATATTCCAGTAAACTCTTAATGCAATAATAATTATAAATTACGTATCATTTAATTAGAAATGCAGAGTTTGTAAATTTAAAATGTTTCATTTCATAGATTCAATACTATGATATTATATACCCGTATACGTATTAAAGTCAACCCTTCTATAGTGTTTTTATAAGATCGGATGATCAGTCCGATGCTCCTGAAGCGTGGACCTAACTAAAAAGTCCTAAGAGGCGGTTCAACCCAAATTATACACTATAGAAATGACGTTATATGAAAAATCGCCACCAGCGCTTTAGGAAAAATCAAAAGAATTAAATGTTATAGGAGGGTTAACATGTAACTAGTTTTATATTTTTTTTTTATCTAAATTTAAAAATTACTGAACAAATATGTACTTAAAATATGATGTATTCGTTTGCACTATTGCATATATGTCAATTTTTACATACTTCATATTTTTTTATTGAGATGTACTGTATGAACTTGAAGTTATCATAGGTCAGTTTTTTTTTGTGTCCATGATCAAATAATAAAATATTTTTAACTCCTATTAAGGAGTTAAAAATATTAAATAATATATAATATAATAATAAAAAAATAAATTATATAAGAGAAACATTGATAATTGTAGTATTTACAAATATTTACAACAACCTTTGATATTTTCAAAAAATGTAATTGCAATATTCTATTTCCCACAATAATGAATTTTCTCTAAAGCTTAAATCATAAATACATATAAAAATATCTTTTGTTAAACCAGGCTTTTTTATTATATTTTTTAATAAATGCATATATTTTAATTAAAAAATACTTTTGTTTTACTTACCCAAATTTTATCCCCATAAATCTACTTCGTTGTATCAATCTAATGGATTAGTTTGCAGCAACCCTCTTTAGCTCAGCATAAAAGCTGCAACTCATGTCCTCGAACACATGCTGTAAATACTCCAATCTAGGGCGCCCTCTGAAGTTTCTCCCCTCAACCATCTCTTCCACAATGTCGTGAAGAAGACGTCACCGATCTCTGTGATGGTTCTTACTAGGTCTTTCTTCCTTGATTAACGAATTGTCTGGGAACCAAAAGTGGCGAAACCTTCTCAATCACTCAGCAGTTGTGAATAGAAAAAAATATTTTTAAAAAATGTTTAAGATTGACTTTAAAAAGATCTATATAATTTGAAAAGCTTTCACAGCGACAATCCTTCCTACAGAGAACATACAATCAAGGTTTGTACTTTTGAATGATCTCTCAGCACTTGTGTTTAGTTTCATATGTCGCTTAAGGACAAGACATTTATAAATCGAATATATTATATTTTATTATTAAATAGGTTTTCGCAGCAGTAAAAGTTGGCCCTCCGCATGAATCAGTTATGATATTTAAATGCTTACAAATTGCCGTATTTTTGCTAATTTGTATATATTTTTTATTATTGTGTTTTTATTGTGATACATTTAACTAAATAATTTGTTATTTATATGAAGAGAGGCTTTCGTTAATGTTGATAAAATAAATATAGGTAGTGAACGTTTTTACAACGTTATATAGGACAATTTTTTAGCACATTGCAATAAATGTGTCATGGGAATCTTCCTAATTGAATTAACCATAACAAAAAACTACGCTAAAGAAACATGAGATACCAAGAAGTTTCATTGTTTACCTAAGTTCATAAATTAATCGAGTGGCAGCCCTGCACAAGCATCACATTTTTTTAAATTAAACCATTTTAATCAATTTAAATATTTATTGTTTTTAAGTAGATGTATAGATGTCAATACTATATCATTCATTAAATTTCTAAGCATAGTACGTTTGCCCTAGTTTTCGATAGAATACACGGGTGTGTATTTGGTGTGTAGGAAAGGTAAATGCCCGACGCACCGGTGTGTCCTTGACATGTTATAATTATTTTTCGATAAATTTAAGTCTTGATTTCCTACAACTGGCAACACAGTTTCTTTTCAAGATATATTACGATTCATGAACGAAAGCACAATAATAGAAATTCTGCAGATGCTTACATAAGCTTTTAGGCACAAAAAAGAGACGGAAAGTTTTTTTTAAATTAAAAAATGAGACATTCTATATAGGTTAACACCCTGAATACTAGAAATACATTTGTGTGAGTGAGTTTAATGTCCCTTCTTTAATTAAACATGCCATACAAAAGTTGTGTATAATTCATACCAGTGATTTTCAATCATTCAATAGCCATGTTTATTTTTGATAAAAAAGAAGATTGATGAAATTAATAACGATTAAAGTGAAGCAAAAAGAAAAAGACAATTTGCCATCACAAAATAAATAAATATAGCATAAATAAAAATAAAATAATCTCACTCTCATAATTTCACATAATATAACTTTAAAGGAGTTTTTGGGTTCCCCCTCGTTTATTGTAAGCTTGACTACATTTTGTAACACATTTCGTCAAGAGCATTTTATTTTTCATCATCTGGGGGATCATTTTGACAAGGCCCCAAATTTGGGAAGGTAAGCAAGTTTTTTTTTAAAGAAGGAATAAATTAATTGAGTTCAGAGGAATGGCCAATAGGCCATGGTAATAATGGTAGTAAAGACTCTTGAACCAAATTTTTGTTTATGTTCCAAGGATTAGTGGTTAGGTAAGGTTTGAATATCGAAGAAATTAATTATATGAAGGATGAATAAATTATTTGCATTCAGAGTAGCAGTGGCCATGGTAATAACGGTATAAAAGGGACTAATGAACCAACTTTACGTTTGTGTTCCAAGGATTGGAGGTAATGTTAGGTTAGATTAGAATAAAACAGGAATTAATTATTTCAATGATGAATAAATAATGGATTCAGAGGAGCAGCGACCATGGTATTAACATTTGAAAAGACTGTGAAGCAAATTTACGTCTGTGTTTCAAGGATTAGAGGTTAGACGTAAGTGTGCTATTTTTTATTAGAAGAACTTCAATTTAGAAGCTAAGATTATTTTACCAAAAGCTCACCAAATATGTGATTTTTTTTTCTAAGCATTACAATTTTTTTTTATGTAAACACATACAGGAGAATACCGACAGATGGCGATAGTAATTTTTTGAAGTCTCATCTGTGGAATTCTATGACGCTTAGACTACAGCCCGAGATTCACGCATCATTCTTTATTATTACAGGAATCTACTATGAATGGGTGGTCTTCACGGGACGACTTTCGTCTACCACCAATTTTAGTTGATAGGCTATGACTGACATTTTACGGGTGATGGATCAAATTCACACCAACCGGGGTATTTTAGAGCTCAGAAATCGATTAAAAATCCTTTTTTTTTAATCTCCGTCGGCGATCGAACCCACGACCTTTGGCTTGCAAAGCAAACGCTTTACCATTGAGCTATGACCGCCGGCGTTATTATTATACTACATGATAGAAATTATTTTAAATTTTATTATTGGTTGGAACTTAGATAGAAACTGTGTTAAATTTTGGGGCCCGCGCTAAAAATGGGGCTCGGTGAGGGACCCAAAGATGGGAATTAAATTTTTTAGAATGCTCACCATCTGCTTTTGGTTTACTGAAAATATTAGGGAGCCAAAGAGTGACTTTTTTTTATTAATTAAAATTGAGAAGCCTGTTTTTTCTTTCAGAAGTACTGTTTATTGACTGTGCAAAATTATAATTCGATGTACTCGTAATAATAACCTTCATTAAAATGTATTTAAACATTAGACAGCATTTGGAAAACTAGAGTACATTTTTTAAGCGAAATTTCCGCAATAACTAAGGCGTTTAACCAATGCATCCTCCCTGTATTAGCTTATGGCGCAGAGACGTGGAATCTAACAGCAAAGCTTACCCATAAAATAAAGGTCACCCAGCGTGCTATGGAGAGATCCATGCTCGGAGTATCGCTGAAAGACAGAATCCGAAACGAGGATATCCGCAGAAGAACTCAAGTAGTGAATGCTATCCAACGAATAGGCACACTCGAGTGGCAATGGGCAGGACATATCTGTCGAAGAGACGACGGTCGATGGGAGAGAAAATTATTGTAATGGCGCCCAAGAACTGGCAAACGAAGCATTAGCCGACCCCCTACAAGATGGACTGACGACATAAGAAGAATAGCGGGAGTGACATGGATGTTGAAGGCGGAGGATCGAAGAGGATGGAGACTCATCCGAGAGGCTTACGTTCAACAGTGGACGGATACAGGCTGATGATGATGATGATGATGAAACATTAGATAATTTGCAAAAATATATTTCAATGTAAGAGGGCATACATTTTCTTGGAATCAGATTGAGTAACACATTGTTTAAAGCAGTACTTAAGTATGTAGATTTAATCATGGACACTACTTATTGTAACAAAAGGTCAGAAATTAATTCAATTCAAATTTACATTACGATTTTTGAATATGTGAAATGATTTAGTATCAAAGAATCCTTAGATGAATAAGGTGTTTCAGCGATATACTGTGGGGGGAAATTTGACAAAATGGCTGTAATACTTGGGAAATTAGTTGACTTGTACAAATTTCTGAATTATGAAAAGAATGGTAAGTTTATATAACAATTATGATATTCATTAAGCCATTGATAATAAATAACTTGATAAAATATTATCATATTTCTTTTTAATTTGCATTATTTTTACTTGTCTGAAAACTTAAGCAGGTTTTTTTGAAATATTTGAATTATGTTTTTAGAGTTAATCTCTAAAAGTCTAAGATATTTAGATATCTAGGAATATTTTAATTCTATAATTAAATAATAAGAGTTGAAATATTTATAGAGGATATTGTTCTTACAAATCATATAGAGCATGTGTGAGACTAATCTCGTCACCTGTAAAACATTTCAAAAAATACTTCATCAATATTCTGCTCCATATTCGGTGCATATGGACACCGCTAATTTCTGTTTCACAGTTTGTAACCTCAGATTGTCTATGCCTTGTCTAAGAACACCTGTATTCTAAGGCCCACATGGATGGAACATAGATGGTTCCCGGGAACCTCCAGGGCAAGAGCCCATGAACTTGCATTTATTGCAGCTGTAGTACAAGATAAATCATTAAATTATCAGCGTTTTCAAGGAGAAAGGATGATAAACCCGATGCTCCCGAGGCCTGGACAATTGTATTTTGTTCTTAAGGGTGGCTCAACCCTACCGGGGGCATGAATAGATCTTAGTTTTTTCTTTATTTTTTTTAAATCAAGCTTGGTCGGGTTTTGAACTGACAGAATCTAAATGACAACAAAATCTTTGTATATTGTCATTCACTGCGTCAATTATAAGTGATTTTTTTGTGGCATTTGATTCATTAGCCTTTTCTCCATAGATGATCGTTCTTTTAGAGCAGTGCTATAACAGTAGGATTTAATGATACAGAAACCTTCCCGAATATGCAATTATCATGTTTACAAAATTTCGATGTGATTGAATAAGCAGTAAAGGCATCCATCAGTAATTTACATGCAAACAAACGTATATTTTTATTTAAAGAGAATATAATTATACCCGTTTTAATCCCTAACGGGATCAATTTCAAGTGCAGTTTCACCATGAATTGTCAGTCTATAACCTTAACAATATTTTACATATTTATATATGCATAGAGTTTGACTCTAACGGAGAAATATGCATTGTTTATACTGCAACATTGGTAATGTAATGTAATAGCTATGTTTTGTATATATGTATTTGGAAGCGTATTGATCACAGGAGTCCTTGCATTTGTATTCATAAAAATATTCTGTTCCTCAAATAAGTATTTGAAAGTTTTTTATAATAGAGTAAAAGGTTTTTTAATTCAATAGTTTTTGGCCAGTATTTATTTGTCCAGCAACTAATTCAAGGTTTTGGCAGTAAATTAAATGAATTGGTAATTAATTAAATAAACTGGTATATAAACTTATACTAGATTGGTATAATAAGTTGGCAATATCAACGCTGTCAGTACGAATGTGGTCAGTTATAAAATTAAAATGTCAGTAATATACTCAATACTGCCATCAATTAATATAAAATTAATGAATAATCAATACCTAAAAATGGAAACCTAACCTTACCTATTATTAATTTCCATTTATTAATTATTTTCTGCCAATTTATTATTTTTCTACTGCCAATTTATTATTTTTACCGAACTTTTTATGTATTTATTACTGACTATTTCATAAATATATAGTGGCCATTAGTTGCCATAGTTTTTTAATATTTAATATTTTTTTGATACAATTGGAATTATTCAAATTTAAGTGACATGTGTAGGTATGTATGGTAGGTAATGTTTGAAAAATTTTTTTTTTACATGTTTCTACTATGCAAGTTTGTATTATGTTAGTATTATTATACTTTTATACATAATTGCTTGGTAAATATTAAATATTTACCACATTTCCTCGATTATAAAAAAACCGATTTAATCCTATTTTTACGTGTCTGAAGTAAAAACTTAATAATAGATTATAAAAACGGTAATAGATTATGTTACTGACAGCAAGACATGTTTTCTTTTGTGTTTATTCATTGGCCAACCAGCCGTGAGCTTAGCATATTAATCACTTTCCTGTGAATTATTTTTGCAAAAATGATTTTAAAAAATCCTTTTTTCATGTATCATTATTGAAATTAATGTATTTTTGTTTAAGTAAATTTTAATTGTGATTCAATTCTAATTAAAGATTAAAGAAGAAATTATAAATATTTAATATTATTTCACATATTTTAACTTTTAAATAAAATAAACTTAATGTAACAAATATGAGAATTCATCTTTAATTATCGTATATCTGGACTTGATTTTACCTCACACCAGAAGACAATTAAGTCTCTTTGATAACGCATTTATTAACCCTTTCGTTACGGCTCGGTGGAATACAAATTGTACTGTCAATACGGCATGAATTTTTCAAAGCAATTTTTTTGCTTAAAACTAGTATTTGAAGCATAAATGTACCTATCTGACCTATTTTCATATATCACATTGGTTCTTCTATCCTTTAGCTGTCAGATGATTCATAAAAAACTATTATGTTTAACAAACATTCATTATGTAACTCCATAATGTGGGGACAAAACTGACAGTCCCAGAGAATGTGCTCTGAGGTATAGAAAGATTAAAAGTAATTTTATCTGTCGTTAAAAGCGCCGTACCTAGTCCTTAGCTGGGTAGACCAGTGGTCAGAATGTATCGTGGCCACTGCACAGACGTGCTAATAAATCTATTAAACATCCATTTTTTTTAATCTCCGTCGGGGATCGAATCTACGACCTTTGGCTTGCAAAGCAAACGATTTGACCATTGAGTTATACCCACCGGCAAGATTGTTTATTTTGTTTTTGAAATTTAATATTGAATAACAATTCACAAAAATTGATTCCAAAACACCTTTTTCGTTTGCAAATTTTAGTTTTGAATATTTCAATGTTCGAAAACAATTCGCGTTATTGCTTAATACAAGAAAAAAATTACATAAAAATTCAAGTAAATTATTCAAAGAACGCAAAAAAAATGATAATGTCGGTGAATGTTTACGATTATTGCTACAAACGTAAAAAATATGGAATTATTTATTCAAATTTCAGATCCACGCACACAAGAATGGTTCCTAATGAGCAGCCCGTGGCCGGGCCTGGCTATTATAGGCGTTTACCTCTATATTGTATTTGAATTGGGTCCTAAGATCATGTCAAAAAAAGAAGCATATTCATTAAAAAATACTCTTATTTTTTACAACGGACTGCAAATATTAGCATGCTTGTATATTGTTTATCAGGTATGATATCCTCAATTTTGTATATATATTTTTTTAGCATATCCGGATCAAATGGACATCAGAAATTGTCATTTCACAGTTCTGTAAGCTCAGTTTGTCTATGCCTTGTCCCAAAACATCTGATTACCGGCGGTTCACATGGAAACATAGATGATTCCCAGGAGCTTCCAAGGCAAGAGCCCGCAAACTTGCATAGATGCAGTCTAAATTTGCAAGACAATAAAATAAAGTGCATGTATATTTTTTACCATATGCACTCCATATTTGGAGCATATGGATATCACATATTGTCATTTTACAGTTCTGTAAGCTCTGTTTGTCTATGCCTTGTCTCAGAACACCTGTATACCCGGCGGTTCACATGGAAACATAAATGGTTCTCAGGAGCCTACAAGGCAAGAGCCCGCAAACTTGCATAGACTGCATCAAGCCAGAGACATATTTGGGTGTTCAATAATCAGCATTTTTAAGGAGATCGGATGATAAGACAAACAAATGCTTTTACCACTCAACTATGCCACCCAGCTTTTAAACAATATATGCATTAAATATTATTTATAATGTACTTAATATTTTTTATATTTTTTATAATTAACGAAAATGTATTTTAGGCTTTAAAATTGCAATGGCTGAATAATTATTCGTTAGTTTGCCAACCTGTCGAAGTGGACGATGATCCAGAAACAATACAGATCGCCTGGAAAGTCTGCTACATATATTTCATCGTGAAGCTTATCGATCTACTGGATACGGTAATTTATAGCAAATTTAATATTCAAAATGAAACAATGTAGGTACAAAGTATAATTATACATTCCAAGAAAGCTATAAGCATAATCGTGTTATGTATATGTGACAATGTGGCGTATGAATATTGATTTCATTATGATTTTGTAAAGAACTTTTCCTCAAATGTTGCAGGTGTTTTTTGTCATGAGAAAAAAACAAGAGCAGGTGACATTCCTTCACGTTTATCACCACACTGGGATGATAATGTTATCTTGGGGCATGGTTAAATGGTTACCAGGTAAATATATATATATATGTTTAATTTATAATATTGTATACGAGTATGTGTTCCTCAATATTGTTACATCTGTGCCTGTAAAAAAAGAAAAAAAAAATTACGAACCACTAATATTGAAATCGAAAAAAATATTTTGTCTTCTAATTTGATAAAAAATAATTTATTTTAAAATACAAAATAAGTAATAACAAATAAAAAAAATCTTGTAACATATAGATTGTGTAACTCTGATGTGTCGCTTCATCAAAATAATTACAGTGGTACCTTAGCCGGCGGGTATAGCTCAATAGTCAAAGCGTTTGCTTGACAAGCCAAAGGTTGTGGGTTCGATCCCCGACGTAGATTAGAAGAAAAGATTTTTAATCGATTTTTGAGCTGTAAAATACCCCATGGTTGGTGTGAATTTGATCCTTCACCCGTAAAATGCCAGTCATAGCCTTTTAATTAAAATTGGTGATAGACGAAAGTCGTCCCGTGAAGACCACCATTCATAGTAAATTCGTGTAATAGTAAAGATGATGCATGAATGTCGAGCTGTAGTCTATGACGTTGGCAGATCAACACTCCACATGCAGCTCTTAACCATTTGTAACATGGTAAGCGTCATATAATTCACAGATGAGACTCCAACATCACTATCACCATATGTCGGTATTATCCTGTATGTGTCTATATAAAATATATATGTATATTTTAACTATAAATGTGCATTATTTTTTAAAGGTGGTCATGGAACATTATTGATTTTAATAAATTCAATCGTACATATCATTATGTACTTTTACTATTTACTAACGGTTTATGATAAATCATTTAAAAGATCCGTTTGGTGGAAGAAACATGTCACTCAAATTCAAATAGTAAGTAATCTTTTATTGTCCAAATGAATTATAGCATTTCTCCCATAAATGCCACTGCCACTATCCATCCCTTAAACTATGTCATCTCTACACCCGGAGCTGCGCCAATATTTTGCATAATTTCTGATTGCCTTCAGGACGAGAACCGGGGGTCTTAACCCTTTGGTTACTAAGCGTCGAATATTCGACGGTCTATTCTCGTGCGAAAAATACGAAGCGTCGAATATTCGACGCTCATCTAACCATTTTTTTAAAGGTTTATTAATCAACCACCTGTTTTTTTTTTTGGTTTTCAATAAAAAAAGGTTTGGACTTTTTATATATTAATAATATTAGTTTGAAACATATCATACGTATTCATACTTCAAGCTTTTAAAATGTGTTGTTAGAAAGTCATCATAAATAACTAATGCATAAATTGGATCCTTTGGTTACTAAGCGTCGAATATTCGACACTTATCTAAACACAAGTTGCCAGTAATAAAGACTTATTATTTGCATCAAATATGATCTCAAAATCAAAATTTGAGTTTGGATATTTGATTTTTTGATGATTATATTTTTTTATTGGCAAATATGATTATAATTGATTAAATTTTTATTTGCTTAATCTGAAGTATGAACTGTTAGGAATGATTTAATTTTTTATTTTTACAATCTAACGTAAAAAAGATAAAAATTATGTTAAATTTTTAAAGTACTAAAAAATGCTCTGAAATCGCTTCGTTTTTTTCATAAGTTCGCTGAGAAAATTAAGAAGCATATTTGAACACCCGTTAATCATCATTTTTACGGAGATTGTCTGCTATAATACTTCCTTGTCCTGGACCTTTGGCCCGATCAACCTGAGATTTTTTTTTCTTAAAAAATGTAGAAAAAAAACATAGTTATGTGTTGTACTCTGCAAGTTACACACAAGGGTAGATTATGCGTCTGACAAACAGTTGAAGAACGTAGGAACCTATTCCATGTTAGCCTCGTTAACTGCGCGCGTAGCCCCAAAGATTTCCTTGATGAAGTTTAACAGCAAGGGACCGTCAGAACAAAGCAGCAGTTCAGGAAAATCCTCCCAAGAAATGGCAGAGACTCCCAGGCGACAACACAAAATGCGTCTCCTATTCTCATGGATGATGCACTCCATGAGAGAGTGTCTCACTGCATCTGTTGTATGCTTGGATCACATGGACATGCATCGCAAGAAGATAGGTCAAATATTTTAAGGAATTCTAGAATAACGTGTGGTCTATCAAACCGCACGTCAGTTTTCGCGGTATTGACCCATTCACTGCGTATGACGTCTATAGTGGTCATGAGCTTTACATGGAATTTGAAGCCTCATATTACAGCTTTAATCTACTGCTGTAATGGTCAGAAATAACTTAATATATAAGTAAATCTAAAATATATTGGGTTCCAGTCAAAAACTAAAAGCAATATCTGTTATATTTATTCACTAGAAAATATATTAGTCTATATGATTTGCCCAAAAATTGATTAAAGAATTTACCAAAAAAGTGCCGAGTTCAGAGGATACATCCAAATTATACTCCACACGTAGTATTGCTTTATCTTCGGGCTTTACTTTTAGTAAGTAATTGTTTTTTTTGTTTGTAAAATAAACACTTTGATATTTGTTTTCAGATCCAGTTTGCAATGTTACTTACCCACTTCTGCGCGATATTCTTTAAGGAAGACTGCAAATATCCCAGGGTATCATCGGCATTCTTAATACCTCAGAACTTATTTATGCTAATTTTGTTTTGTGATTTTTACAGAAAAACATACATGAAAAAAACAAAAAATGCTGAATAATGATCTTAAAACAAACAGGATAAAATTCAAATAATAATAAAAATGTTCATAAAAATTAAGATATCTTTTATTACTTTTAGTAATATATGTATTTTTAAATTATGTTAATATTTTATAAGATGTGTTTTATGCGAATCAGAAAAATAAAGTTTTATTCCATGAATAGGTAGGAGAATTATTACAAAATTAATTATATTGAATCTGAGGTTCTTGGCATCCATCAACACAAAATTGTAACAGAACCAGTGAATTTTTCATCAGCAGATTTTCCATTTTATATTTGAACACATATGTAAAGTGCCCATAATTATGAAAGTGGTGTAAGTCAAGAATGGAAAAAAAAGAAGTTATTTATTTATTTCAGTTCACATTGTTGCGAATTGATATAATCTTTATCTATTTTTTTATATATTTTATGCAACATGATGTTGTCACTTTCATCGACTTTCAACCAACATCAAAACACAAACCTTTAAATATGTCAGAACGAATGAAACATGACTTACGCCACTTTCATAATCACGGTCACATACAACTTAATTGAATTACTTCATCATTTTTATTTTAATTCAACAAGAAATTTACAGAAATATAATATTGGAATAAATAACACTTGGAATTCATGGCTTTTGGATTGTGCCATGGGAGGATAATTATTTCATCTATTAATTGAACCGCTGCATCAAAGGATAATCAATATATCAATGAAAATAATTCGCCACACGCAGTTTAACTAAGAAATCGTAAAACTAAAATTTAGCTTTAAAAATGTATGAATTAAATAAATGTTTTAAAACAAAAATTTGCATAAAAAGCACAATTAAGAGTTTTGCTTAAGTTATGCTTAACCCTTTCATCACGGTTTGGAGGAATACAAATTATACTCTCAATTATAAAACTAGTATTTGAAGCATAAATGTATTTATCTGGTCTATTTATATATCAATTGGTTCTAGTATCCTTTATCTATCAGATGATGCATAAAAAACTATTCTAAGAAAGTAGCAAAACGATATGTCACGGCTACCAATGTCAACAGTAGGGGAATCTTACATGGCATATATAGGGTATAAGCATAAAGGCTCTTTCCATACAAAAGGCATTAGTTGAGCGAAGGCTGTATTATTTAAAATTTCGACACATCATATAAGAAACATAAACTGAAAAGGTGTCTCTTTTAAATAATAGAGTCATCATGCAATTCGTATTGCTCGTACAGTTACATGTTTTGTTTATAAACTATATATTTTTGAAATACAATTAGTCTTGTATTATATACCCAGAAGTCAGTGCTATTATGTTTAAACATCTATAATTGGTAATGTTTATGTTGAAAAAAAAAAAACACTATCACAAAAATAAAATACAGTTTTAATTGAATAGTAAAATTATATTACCCATCCAGAAAAATATTTATATTTTACTAGCATTAACCTAACAATTTTTTGACCTAACACCGCACCTGTTCCACCTGTCGACACCTAACCAAAACAAAAGTAAATAGGAGCAGTAACTGAACCTACGGTGTGAATATGAAATAAGCAAGTACTAAAAAATGTACAACAATTTTTAAGTATATTTAGAAATATTTTATTTATTTAAAACTGCTAAGTAAATTATTCTTAATGACTTCTATGGTCTGAGGATGACAAAATGAATTAATTATGGCAGACGTTAAATGACCGCCGCTCGATTGAACTTCATTTTCCTCGTTTTCAGTTTCACTTTCAGATTGAATCTCAGCAGAAGTGTTTTTAATATTCTCCTTCAACAATTCCATCAATTCGCCGTTAGATATTTCTTTAACGTAATGCATATTTTCACAGTTTTTAATAAACTTATCAATGACAACTTCAGACATGACACTGTTGTTATCACTCGTTTTTTCGTTGTCATTTTGTGAAGCTGTATCAGAGAGTTTTATTCGTTTCCTGCCGTGTTTTGATTGCTTATACTCTAAGCACTTTTGCACTGTAGACTCTACTTGAAGAATACTAACAGTTAGAGGTATATCGGGAACGTCATCCTAAAAAATAAATATAATACAGTGTGAAGGATCTTACAATGGAAATAAATATATCAATAAAATTACATTAATTTTAATAACTTTGTGCAATTTACCTCATTTGGGTTTAATATTGAAGGTATTTGTTTTTCAGGCAAGTCTTTACAAATTTGTGCAACTAAAAGTCTTGTTAAAGCTT
This sequence comes from Glossosoma conforme, assembly GCA_022606575.1. NCBI lineage: Eukaryota > Metazoa > Arthropoda > Insecta > Trichoptera > Glossosomatidae > Glossosoma > Glossosoma conforme. The sequence continues at coordinate 925,831 of JAGTXR010000007.1, forward strand.
CTTCCACCCTCGTCTCAGAATCCAGCTCCTCCTTTAGAAATAACATTTTTAATTACTATAAGACATAATAAAAAATATGTCCAATGTACATATTTTTATTTAACAGTGGGGGACTTAAACTATTAAAAGACTCATAAAAAAGTAAATTAGACTATTAACCCATTCATTACGGCTCGGTGAAATACAAATTATACTGTCAATTATAAAACTAGTATTTGAAGCATAAATGTACTTATCTGGTCTATTTTCATATATCACATTGGTTCTTGTATCCTTTAGCTATCAGATAATGAATAAAAAACAATTCTAAGAAAATAGCAAAACGATATATCACGGCTACCGATGTCAACGGTAGAAGAATCTTACAAGGCATTTATCGAGTAGCGATGCAAACAGGCTAAGAGTCAAATTCTTTATATAATTTGTCATAATTTGGGTCACTGAGAGCAGTAGTGTGCTTCTTTCAACTTCATGAGCAATATCTGGGACTCGCACCTAATCTTAATCAGAACAAAGTGCCATTTATATGGCGTCTGTATTATTCCCATACTGGCATTTTACCAAAAATGATATACCCGCATAATTGGTTTAGAGGACAGGTGCCAACGTAGTATTTTGGTGGTGTGATGGTTTGAATGTGTGAGAAGAGATGAAGGAAGCGGACACAGTAGTAGTCTTCTATTCTACAGTCGAAAAGACGAAAGTGGACCTGGTTGTGAAATATTTTTCAGATTCCACAGCACAGCATAAATACAGCTGCCTTTATTTAGGTCTTTGGACTCTCGCTGTTGGAAAGCGATTGTAACTATACATAGAATATACTCGGCAAAGCTGAGGACGAGGTAAAAATCAAGGCGATTGACATAACTTTTAGCAGCTAGAAAGCTAATATGGAATGATGTAGACCAGGGGTCGTCAACCTTTTTATGCCTAGCGCCCACTTTTGCCTATTTTTTATGGTAAAATTTCCCTACCGCCCACCAACCTCGCTATATTTGAATTCAGTATATGGGTGGGAAAAAGTCTAGAAGGAATGTAGGAGATTTGAATATCTACAAAAATCGCCCACCGCCCACCAAGGAAGTCCAAGTACCTATGATGATTGGTAAACATTCAAAAGTGCCTGGTTAATGAGTCAATATGATGCATCAATAATAAACTTACGCAAGGTAGCCACGTATTGATTGCAATTGCCACAGGACTAGTGTTTTCCACAAAGTGCCACCAACGTGGAGGGAGTATTAAAGTGTCTCCAGGATTCAATTCCACCATTCTACATCGCTGGAGAACTGAAAACATGCAAGACATTATTAATTATAAGTAATATAATTATTATTGAAAAAGATAGTTATGTTTATGCACACACCGTTGAATTCTTTTAAGCTTTTAGGAGACGCAAAATTCAATTGGCTGTAAATGCTCGATTCTTCGTAAGGCACTCTGGTTGGCTGCAAACCTCCAGATTCAGGCGGGAAAAGAATCCATCGTTTCCTTTAAATTTTAAACATATAAAATAAATGAATGAATGTCTTATGAAATATCATTTCCGGAGCTCTCACAAAACCCACAAATATCATTGCGATGTGCACGAGTTGCTTTTGTCGATGCAGCATTGTCAGAACTCTTTAATTTCCTAGTTATATAGCATAATCCTTGTATTAAATATATGTACTAACATCCTCCTCTCTTTCATAAGGTTGTTATTTCGTCGCGAGGTGTCAGTATGGGGAGCAGATTAATAATACGCAGACTTTTTCAGAAGCACATTGACATATATTTACGATAAACTTTACAAACTTATGGCTCGACCTAGTCGGCCGGCGGTCATAGCTCAATGGTAAAGCGTTTGCTTTGCAAGCCAAGGGTCGTGGGTTCGATCCCCGACGGGGATTAAAAAAAAAAGAATTTTTAATCGATTTATGAGCTCTAAAATACCTCCGGTTGGTGTGAATTTGATCCATCACCCGTAAAATGCCAGTTATAGCCTATCAATTAAAATTGGTGGTAGACGAAAGTCGTCCCGTGAAGACCACCCATTCGTAGTAGATTCCTGTAATAATAAAGGATGATGCGAGAATCTCGGGCTGTAATCTATGACGTTGGCAGATCAACACTCCACATAAAGCGTTTAGCCATATACACCATGGTAAGCGTCATAGAATTCCACAGATGAAACTTCAGAATTACTATCACCATCTGTCGGTATTCTCCTGTATGTGGTTACATAAAAAAAAAAAAGTCACAGAATTCAGACCGAGCCACAATACAATATGCTCTCGCCGAAGGGCGGCACACGACTGATGCGCTCGTGATGGCTTTTGCCCAGCGCCATAAACGGCGGTCTATATAACTAGTTCCAAATGCCAATATGGCGGACACATTCATGTACGACAAGCGAACAGAAATGAGAGACTAAAGATTGTATATCGAGGTTTTCGGTACCAGTCAGCAAGAGCTCTATCATACTGATGTCAGTGCAAAGTAATAGAAAAAAATGACCTTTGCACTTATTACAATTTTGTGTAACAATTTCAACTTGTCAGTTACTATATTAACACTTTGTAAGCGGGCATTTTCTCGCCAAATCATGTCAGTCCCAAATTGATTGTATTGGCAGGAAGACGTATAGGATACTGCTGACATGAAATAATGCGTAGCCCATCACCCGTTTGGTACCATTGTTTCGAAGATACCTGCACCCCACTGCTTAGCTGAACAAAACGAAAAAACTCGTCTCCCGCACTTGGTATGAAAAGCGATATGACTAGTTCACTCGTTTCCAGGAAACAATGTGTTAATATTGTTGCTCATATAATGGAACATATCATTCTTATAAAAAGTGAAAAATCTCAGTTTTATCCTTACCTACCGTAAACCTGCACGACTACATTGCGTCCATACGTGTCTTGATGACAAGGTGTGTGCGCTCTTTCACTACCTATCCACATTGTGGAGTCAGCAACTGCCACATCAGGTAGCCCATAACAGTCCCAGGTTATTTGCTAGAAATAACATAGATTATAAAAAAAACATTTTTAAATCTAATGCAAATTTCATTCTCATTTTAATTGATTAACCACATTTCATTATATGATATAGAATTGTTTTTTTTCTAATCCATAATATATTGTTTTGGATTAGGTTAGATCTGAAACGGCGATTGATTTCCCTAAATACAGCTAATTGTTTTCGTGAAAGGTATTTTAACTGTAAAAATCATCAATAAATTATTTAAAAAATACTTTTTTACAGTAAAATTTAAATTTGTAAATCAAACATGTCATTTAACTTGTCTTTTTTTAATTTATAAAGCAATTTTGAGATAATACACTGAGCTGAAAAAATATTTCATTTTTAAAAAATATTACCTTTGGAATGTCAGCGTCAGCCTTAAACCATTGATGCATATATTTATAGTCAAAATACATCCATTCTTTGACTTTGGCTTGAGCTTTTTCAATAAATTCGTCAAACTTTAGCATTTTCTTCCCGCAATGTCTCTCCCAAAAGGGTTCATTTGATAGACAATTTGTGTAACATCTAAAAGGCAGTTTTTCGCCATCCATTTTTGCTGACCAATCTTCGAGTGTCCATTCTAGTAAATCCCAATCACAAACATTCTTCAAAACCAAAGGATATTGAACACTTCTAATAATATCTCCGATATTTTTACTATCGTTCATTTTATCCATTGTACACTTATTTATCAAGCAGCAACAACACAAAGAAGTGCTAGATAGATTTAGCAATACAATAAGATTTTAGTCGACCATTATTACGTCACCGACTGCATAGCTATTTACATATTAGTAATAAACTGAGGTAATAACTATTTTAGTCGTAAATGTCAAAATTTGAAGTTTACAAACAAATGTCTGTTGTCAATATTCTGTGTTACCAGCTGAAATCATTTTAAATGTGAATGGTCGTGCGGAAGTAACAAAAATATTACCCAAAATACCTACATTTTATCAAACTTACGGTGTGTAGAATTTATTTTTTATTATGAATAAATTAATATCGATAAATCTTAACTTGTGAGTAACGGCTAGAGATAATATTTGTATAATTTTAATTTAATTAAGAGAATAAATTTGTTTTTCTTAATCATTTCATAATTTTTTTTCTATTTTCCAATCATTTTTAATTTGTTGATTAAAATAATATGAATTTTATTAATATGCAGTTTCACAAAGTATTGTCAATTAGTAACCCTAATGTTACAATATACATACATAAAAGCATCAGCACTAAAAACAATGTGTAGTAGGTAAATGAATTGAAAATTTATTATTTCTAGCGCTATAATCGGTTTTGTCTTTTTAGTGATATAGGTAATAAAAATAATTAGAATTGTACTACAAACTGCATTAAGCATGAAAAATATTATAGAAAGTGAACTGGGTCCTTTAATAACTTATAATGGAATGTCAAATAACTTTCGGGAGTATTCTCAGGAAGTGAATAAAAAAAATATATGTGAAAATAATTTTACTCTGGAGAATAAGCCAACGCTAAAATAATATCTGGCACTTGTATTTGAAGAGTTTGACAAGTCAACAATCTTCTTCTTCGTGTCAGCGACGTAAAATTATTTTTTCTCATTATCTGGCAGCATCGATAGCTCGTGTGCTGCCCAGCATTAGGTCCTGAGATGTGCAGCTTGCTGGGCACATGGAGCAGCATCTTAGGTGTGAGGCTGTTTGCAGGTCTCCACAGTCGCACAATAGTGTCTCTCCCTGCCGAAGCATTCCCCACCGCTCGAGGTTGTCCTTTGTTCTACCAACTCCGGTTCTTAATCTGTTCAGGGATTTCCAGGTCCGCCAGTCAAGGTTCTTGCCAGTTGGGAGGCCTTCCTTTGGATTAATGAAATCCTCTGGTGCGATTTGTTGCCAGAGCTGGAGTCTCTCATTTTCAGGGCGGGATGTGAGAGGCTGCGTGGATTTCAGAAAGCTGCTTCGCGACTTCAATCTTGGTGTTGGGGGTATCTGATTATACAAGCAGTGGGACGGTTGGTTTATTGCCTTACGCATTTCTTCGGCGCATATGACTTTGCGTCTTATGTTCGGTGGTGCGATGCCAGCCAAGGGGTATAGTTTAGAAATGGGTGTTGGTTTGAGGCAGCCTGTGACGACTCTGCATGCATCATTCAGGGAAGTATCCACTTGATAACAGTGGGCTGATCGACCCCACACTGGTGCTGCATATTCTCCGGCTGAAAAACAAAGTGCTAAAGCTGAGGTACTAAGAAGGGGTAATTGGGCTCCCCAGTGAGTGTTGGTCAGTTTGCGGATGAGGTTGTTCCTTGTTGCAACTTTCTATTTGGTGTTGCTGCAATGACGCCTGAAGGTGAGGGTGCGATCTAGAGTAACTCCGAGGTATTTTGGATGATCGCTTTCTGTTAGCTTCCCTGTTTCTAAGGTGGAAACAGAAGACTTGTGTCTTTGATGGGTTAGGTTTGAGATGTTTGGTTTCGTAGTAATGGGACATCTCGTTGAGTCCCTGGCTTAAGATGTCCTCAACTTCTTCAAACGTTACTGATTGCGCTGCCAAACCTAAGTCATCCGCATATATGAAAGACTTTGTGTCTTTAGGGGTGGGTTGGTCGTTTGTATATATGTATATTAAATAGTATAGGAGCAAGTACACTGCCTTGTGGTAAGCCGTTCTTTTGGTTACGCCATCGGCTGGTTTTTCCCTGAAAATCCACTCCGAATCTCTTGATATGCAGCATAGCCGGGATCATCTGCACTAGCGAGAAGTCACCTGTCATTCTGTACAATTTACTGAGGAGTGTGCTGTGCGACACTGTATCGTATGCAGCGGTTAGGTCGATGAATACCACTCTGGTTACTTTCCTTAGTTCAAACCCATTTTCGATATGTTGGGTCAGGCTTAGTACTTGCCCAGTACATGACTTTCCGGGTCGGAAGCCCGCCTGCTGGGGTATCATTTTAGGTTCGATAAAGGGGGTGAGTCGGTTGAGTAGTATTCGTTCGAAGATTGTAAATATATGGCATAGTAAAGATATTGGGCGGTAGCTTTTATCATCAGGATTTTTCCCCGGCTTTAAAATGGCTATGACCTTGGACTTTCTCGATATTTTTGGGATTTGACTGCCGATCATGCAGGCATCTAACATTTCAAGGAGCCATTGTTTAGCCTGGGGGCCAAAGTGTTTAATTAGTTCTACGCATATATCATCCAATCCAGCCGCTTTTTTATCTTTAGCGGCTTTGATAGCACACTCCAGTTCAGCCATTGAGAAGAGTTTTGACAGATCGCTGTGTTCAATTAGAGGGTCTCTGTCCAATTTTTGCTTTTTTGTTTTATTGTTCAGCTTCCCGTTGAGAAGGAGCTGATGAGCAATTTCATTGGCAGTTGTAGCCGCGTGCCTAACAGGAGCTGTTGGATCATTATCCATTTTTCGCAGGAGTCTTCAGGCCTTGTAGCTATTTGTGGTAAGGTCAAGGCTTTCCACCATCGAGATCCAGCGTTCCCATCTGCTCTGCTCCACTGCAGCTGACACCTTCTTGCCCAGCTGCATAGTTTCAAAGCAGTCGGTGTATTTCTCGAGCAGGGCTACAGTGTCAGGTTGTAAGCCGGGAATATATTTTGTTCGACATCCCTTGGGGATGTGTGCTCTGGACACTTTTTTGATGTTTGTAAATGTGTCGTAGTTGGTGTTGGCTTGACAAGTCAACAATGAAAAACATACTAACTTTATACATGGCACATGAGTGAAATTTTTATTATGCCATTCTATAAAAAAAAAAAAAAAAACACTCATAATAAATATTTATTGAAGATGAAACTTTGGTGTTTTGCTTCTTAATTGTTTTGGTTATTATTTAGTAAATAAAATGTAGTTTGTTAAATGTGTTTTTCAAGATTTTTATTGTTGTTTTTAATTTGTGTGAGGCCGATTGCTTTGATTTGTAATTTTTAATTTTGAAAAATCTTGAATGGCTTGAGATAATGTTCATTTAGATTTCATGGATCTTTTTGAAATTTATGGCGGCAATTTGTAATGACCTTATCCTACAGCTAGGAAACAGAAAGATGAATGTTGTAAAGTATGCATTGCATTTTAAAGGTTATGAAGTACGTTGTCTGTATGTTATTGGCCAATAATGGTTTGATTTACGATCAGTAAATTAAATACTCTTAAATGCCAGGTAATGTATTAAACAGTAACTTGTTTTTTATATCGTTTTATGTATATGTTTTAATATGCAGAGGTTTTCCGCTATTATAGACAAATATTTCTTTATTTCTTCAAGTTTCTGGAGGAAGGATATGGTTAAATTAAATTATTTATTTTTCAGTAATTATAAATTGTGAAACATACAAACATAGAAAGCAGTACTTATCATAAAAATATGTCCTACCTATAGTTGAGTATCAATATTAGGTGAGAATCATCATCATCAGCCTGTATCCGTCCAGTTCTTGGGCGCCACTTCTAGGGATGCTTTCTTTCCATTCGCTAGAGTCCCGGAGGAAAATTGCTGCACTCAAACATTCATTCCTTCTTCTTCGCGGTTCAATTCACAACCCTGGGATTCTTGAATGTTTTAACTTTTATGTTCCAGATAGGTATACCCGTGCTCGTAGCCATCCATTTCTTTTGATCCCAGTCGAGGCTTGTGGAGCTTCAAGCACTCAATTTGGTTCAACGGCAATGTCGCTCCTAAATGGACTACCAGCACACCTCGATCCTTTTCTTACATCCTTTTCCTCTTTTGTCGATGGTATTGTTCTCTTTGATCTCTGTGATCTTTGACACATGTCATCTTCTTATTTTTTTGTGTAATTTTTATTTATTATTCTTTTTTCTCTATTTATTGTATATTTCTCTATTTATTGTATACTAATTTTTCTGTATATTTGTAAAAAAAAAAATGGAATTTCGATTCTGTAAATAAATAAATAAATTCCAATACTTTTATTCCTCATTGACCGTCTTTTCTTCCACTAATTAGGTTCTTCTTTGAATATCCTTGTTTCGGATTCTATTTTTTAGAAACACTTCGAGCATGGATCTCTCCAAAGCACGCTGGGTGACCTTTATTTTATGGGTAAGACTTGCTGTTAGATTCCACATCTCTGCGCCACAAGTTGATACAGGGAGGATGCATTGTTTAAACGCCTTAGTTTTAAGGCATTGCACAATTTTTGCTTTAAAAATGTAAGTAACTTTAGGGTGAGCACATCAGTTTTTAAATAAAAAACATTTATTTTTCATCATTTTATTTTTCATGTCTATTAAAAATTATAAATTTAATTTCTTATTCAACAATTGAGATACACGACTGCTTGTCTCTTTAGGATATATTATTAATTTAGAAGGAAGAAGAATCTGATTAAAAGAAAAATAAATATTTACGTTATTCAATGTAATACATAAGAATTAAATTAAATTACAGGACCTGATTTATTCTCTAATTCACAACATTATCTTATGGTTTTTATGATGTAATAAATAATATTGACTTGATGGTCAAAATATATTTTATATTTTAAGGAAAAAAATATGTTTGCTTTAAAATAACTAATTTCCTACATTTTTACAAGTAATAAAACATGTTATAAACTTAAAAGTACAATGTCTTTTTAATTTCAATTGTATGATGGGCACTGAAAGTGAACACATGGAGGTCATTACATTTTCAAGAAATAAAATCATTATTTTTCATACAGCAAATTACCCTGTAAATAATAAACATTAATTTATTTACCTTGTTTTTACATGTATCACATACAGTATGGTCTCCGCTTAGAAGACTGCAATTTCGACTAACTCATAGCCTTCCTCGATCCATCACTTAACAAGAGACAACTTGGTTGATGGGCAATTAGTTATGGATTGAGGAAGGCTACGAGTTAGTCGAAACTGCAGTCTCCTAAACAGAGACCATATCTGACGTGATCCATGTAAAAACAACGTAAATAAAGAAATATTTATTATTTATAATGGATATCAAAGTGAATGCTGAAAACATTGTTGTTTTATTTTTTAAATCTTGTAAATGACTAATTTTCATGTTGATATAATTGATGACTCATTAAAAAATCAAGCATTATTTAAATATCAATTATATATATATATATATAATATAATGTAATTTTATGTTATAGGTCTGAAAATGTTCAAATATTTACCCATGAAATTGTCAAACTTAAAACAATTACAAAAAAAGACCAATTGGGTTTACATAGAAATATATTTGTGGTTAAGCCATCTACTACATAGATATTGTTAATCTTCATTCCAAAATGGTGTTCTATATTTTTTTTATGTAAACAAATACAGCAGAATGGTGATAGATGGTGATAGTGATTCTAAAGTTTCACCTGTGGATTATGATGCTTACCATGTTACATATGGCTAAGCAAGCACTGCATGTGGAGTGTTGATCCACCAACGTCATAGACTACAGCTTGAAATTCACGCATCATTCTTATTATTACAGGAATATACTATGAATGGATGGTCTTCACGGGACAACTTTCGCCGACCACCAATTTTAATTGATAGGCTACGACGTGCATTTTACGGGTGAGGGATCAAATTCACAACAACCGGGGTATTTTAGAGCTCAGAAATCGTTTTTTTTTTTAATCTCTATCGGGGATGGAACCCATAACCTTAAAAACCACAAAAACCTTCGTATATAAAAAATATCAAAACGTCTAAATAGTATGTTTGAGAAGGTATGGTAGGTATTCAAGGTAGGTATTCAAATTAATAATAATATGTCTATTGTGCTCATATTTTTCATACTAAAGCCAAAGTATGAAAAATGGAATTTTTCCACGTATTTTACATTTTTAAATTTCATCTCAACATACATTTTAAACGTAACTAGTGTTCGTAAAAAAACCTTTTAAAAAGTAATAGAAACCATGAATTTTAATTGAGATTTGTTTTTTGTCTTAATATACCAATAAAAAAATAAAAGAAACATTAATAATTGCCTGACATTTCCAATAAGCTAATATATATATTTTTTATAAAAAATAAACAAACATAAATAACAAATATTATCTTAAAATATACAAAACTGGAAATACAATATCTTTACACTAAATCTATAACATATATTTAGTTTTCATGGATTTTGGGTTTAAATATTATGACTTTTTAGGGAATCATTTATTTGTGTGATGTGTTTAATAAATGATCCCCCTAGGTATGTATGTTATTTTTTGATGTTTTAGGTTGTTTCACATTCATATTAGCAATTAAAAACTTTATTCATATAAAAACATCAGAATATGCCATAAATATATAACATAAAATTATCAGAATGTGTTACCGAAAAGTGCAAATAATATTTCAATAAAAAATCTTTTAATTTATTAACAAAACGGTCAGTAAATTTGGCTCATTTGTTTGTTTTTACAGACAGAATACACAAATTAAATCAACATGAAAATATTTGAAAACCTTTTCTCACAATGATTAAATTAAAGACTAAATATATTTACATGGGTTCATATTAATTATAAAGTCAAGGTTCACACCTCAACTACTTCACAATCCTTCAATTTTAATTAGTCTAGGACAAATAAAATAAAATAAATACTTGGCATTATTGCACTCATTTCAAATGATATTTCATATAATTATTTTTTATTAATTACGTATGTACTCTTTTCTTGAAAAGACTTCAGTAATATTTTGTAATTTTTTGCACAAACAATATCATCGTAATACTATAAATATAGCGCTATAAATACAATGCTACATTAGGCATCTATATCACCGAATCAGATCACTCTAGCTAGTTTGCTTCAATGTTATAAATCTATTAATTTGAAAAAAAAAGTAAAAAAATATTCCATATCGTCCTTGCCGTGAGAAGAAATCTCCAAATGGAAAAAATGTAACCCAAAAAATATTGAAATACATTTTTGTTATCATTCAATAGACAATTATTTTCTCAACGAATTGGTAAATCGTCTAAAAAATAACATCTTTGTTAACATATAAGCTGTCCCACGAAATCCATATTTGCAAAAATGAGGGGTATCAATATTTTTGACAACTTGCAACATTTTTTTTTTTATTGTTACAAGATATTTTTAGATAGCAACATCACTGTTGTGAGAGTTGATGAGCTTCTCTTAAAAAAATTACTTTTATTATATTAGCTTGATATAGCCCTTGCAGGCTGGTGCCGAAAACCTTCATATGCGATCTTTTAGCTCTTTTTGTTCGCTCGTCGGACATGTATGTGTCGCCATATTGGTTTTTTGACAAGTCCGGTCACGGGTGTATCATTAGTAGTGTACGTGGCTGTCTGTCATTGGTGCGCCCTTAATTCTTTTGATCGCCACAAGCGGCGCTGGGCTATCTCCCACTTCGAGCGCTTAGTGGTCAGTAATGAATTGTGTACCGACCACGACGGGTGGCGGGTGTGATCAGTCTGGGGCCTGAAGCAAGAGAGTTCCGCCCCGGGCCGAAAGTTCGTCAAGTTTGTCGAAAATATATGTCAATGTGCTTTTACAAAAGTCTGTGTATTGTTCATCTGCTTCTCATGCTTCCACCGCGCGTTAAAATAACAATTCCGGCGACGTGAAGTCGTTCGTCCTTAAGTAAAGGGGATGTTAATGTACATTGAAGGTTTCCCCGTAACAACATCGATATACATTTTAAAGAGCCAAGTATTTTATAATATTGTTCAAATAAACAGAATATTCAGAGAATACATAATTTTTACACAATAAATTATAGGTACACAAACATTCTTCATTCATTCGACGATTCATATCCAATCACAGTATTTACAATGATATAGGTGTTTCAATAGTATAATCACATTTTGAAATTACTTCAATTAACATTAGACGCCCACCATCCATTAATTGAACAACTAGCCTGATAATAATAATTTATATTCTTTAATGGATACTTAACAAATCTTTGTCAAAGTGTAACATTATTGATTTTTATCGCACAATTCTTATATCTGAAACAATAGAATGACAGAAGCGATCGGAATAAACGGTTTATTATTTGTTATTGCCTATGAAGTAAGGTCGATTGTATAATTGTCAAATAGTTCTGGGATAAAATGATATTAAGTATTAGGTTGACCAGATTATTGTTTTACACACTAATTACCGAAATCCTAGAAAATCGGTGAGTCTGTCGTTCCACGAGTCGAGCCAACTCAGAGGTCTCTTGGAGGGCGGGCTCCCGACTTCCATCGGCAGGTAATCTTCGCCTCGGATGCAGAAGTAACTGTGGATGGGGCTGCGGCAGATGGGACATCGATCTAACTTATCTGAAATATAAAAAATATATTGTAAAAAAATGATATCAACTCAACATAGCCCACGCACGCTGGTGCCCAAAATCCTCGATATGCAATCTTTTGTCTCTTATTTGTGTTTGCTCGTCTCTCACGCACAAAAATGTAAGCCTAAGTTTTAGATTTAAGTAGCTATAAAACGTGGCATGCATAGGATTTTTTTTTTTGACAAGTTACTGCTTGTCATATGGAGCGTCATAGTTTGCCAGATGGTGACTGTCGTTACCATCGTCTTAGTCTCTGCCCGGGTGTCGCGAAGTAATCAGACTGATCTGTCCCGGGCAGAGGACCGAATTTCGTTAATCTTTTAACAGAAAAATAAATATCAATGTGCTTCTTGACGAGATCTTTGCTTTGGCGAACTGCTCCTTATCCATCCACAATCCCTGTGATATGGAGTCGCTTTTATTAGACAGGGGATGTCAACATAAAGTAATTTTAATATATCAATAGGTTTTTTTAAGACAAATTTTAAATTCAAACAGTTATTATCATACATCTTTAAGGCTATATAAAAGAGTGGAAAAGATATGCACATAATCATTGGTGTAATGATTTTCATTATACAGGTAAAATAAATTGATGATAATACTTACTAAAGCAAGGTGCGCACACACACGTGTGGCGGCACGGCAGCAGCGCCCTGGACAGCGGGAAGGCCTGACACACGGCGCACAGCTGCTCACACGCTGGCTCCGACACTTCGTATGTAGCTGGATTACCAGTTGCCAAATACAATTGCTGCAAAACAAAAACACATCAATTCTATACTTTGAATCATATAATTATTAATTATTATAAATATTACACTGTAAAATGCCAGTCATAGATTATTAGACATAATTAGTGGTAGACAAAAGTCGTGTCGTGAACACCACCCATTCATAGTCAATTCCTGTGATAATTGAATGATGTGTAAATGTCGGGCTGTAGTCTTTTATGTTGGCCGATCAACACAACATGCAGCGCTTAGCCATATGTTGCATGTTAAGCATCATAGAATCCACAGATGAGACTTCAGCATCACAATCAGTCAGTATTCTCCTGTATGTTTTGACATAAAAAAAAAGAAACAAATGTTTATCCTATCTGTTACAGTTTAGTGATTTAGATTTACGAGTATTACAAAACAGACTGGCAATATTCCACACCAGTGGGCATCTAAATCATGGCAATTTTAGTGTAAGCATTAATTTTTTTATATTCAATTATAAAATTAATTATTCGGTTACATTTTTCAATTGAGAAAACAATCGTATTTTACGTGGGGCTTCGATTCTGCTCCACGGATCATGGATTAACCCTTTTGCATCGGTAGCCGATACATGCTGTGTAAGATTCCCTTACCGTTGACATCGTTTGACGTGATATATCGTTTTGTTACATTCTTAAAATGGTTTTTTATTCATTATCTGATAGCTTAAGGATACAAGAACTAATGTGATATATGAAAATAGACCATATAAGTACATTTATGCTTCAACTACTAGTTTTATAATTGACAGTATAATTTGTATTCCACCGAGCCGTAATGAAAGGGTTAAGCAGACAGTTTTAAGCAACCCTCCCCTTACTGTGCTAACAACATCCGTTAGAGCTGATGATATGTATTTACTACACCATATGAAAATGTCATTTAAAAGCCGGAAAAATGTGAATATTCCTACATATTGCTTTGATTGACTATGGTTGGAGTTGAAATCTAACATTATTTGTAAAGTAAGTATCTGAAAAAGAGAATAAAACATTGCAATTAGCCGCTATAGCTGCAAAAATTAGCGAGCATGTTTACGTGTGCCCATCTAAATTCACACTAATAGAATGATAGTGAAGCTGTGCTTGGGTACGAACAACAAATTTGTCAGTCTGCGCCGCCCCTCGCGCAGATGCATGACACGTGTGCGTGATTCCATCCCCGATTATTTCACAAATTATTTATATCCATCGCTACAAATGAATAACTATACATTATTATAATTTTATTCAATGCTTTATAATATTATAGAGGAATACAAAAATTATTCACTCAGTATCTATTATATTTTATATGGATATTCTCATTATAAGAGTTGTAGTAAATAGATATCATCTGACAGCACAATGTAGCCCTTGCTGACTGGTACCGAAAACCTCGATATACAATCTTTCGTCTCGTATTTCTGATGGCTTGTCATACATTTATGTGTCCGCCATATTGTCATTTTGGACAGGTCCGCTCACGGGTGTGTTAGTTATAGACATGGCCACTGGAGCGCTGGGCGAGAGCCGCAGCGCCGGCGAGCCCATTACGCCAGTTGGGTCCTGACGGCCGAGAAGGTCGCGGTACGGCCGGCGGCATGTCATTGCGTCTGGCCGGAAGCTTGTAAAGTTTTAACGTAAATATATGTCAAGGTGCTTCTGAAAAAGTCTGTGTTATCAATCTGCTCCTCATTATGCCCTCACGCGACGGAGTAACACCTTTTTGAGAGAGAGGAGGATGTTACATCGTAAACCAAGGGTTAACATTACCTTTATTATTAGTTATATTAATTATAATTACCTTCAGACAGGATAGTTGTCCATTAGCTTGTTTAAGGTACTGAGCTAGTACACTGGTAGATAGGGGACACACAGAGTCCCGGATGTGAACGACATTAACCAAGGCGACCTGCAAAATAAAATAGCCAAAATTAAAAATAAGCATATTTATAGAACATAGTAATTTTGTAGTCTGTCATATTAAAAGAATGAAATAAACATATATATATACGGATTTTTAAAATATTTATTAGAATATTATTTTATTAATTCAATATTCTAATCTACTTTTATAGATCATTGACTATATTACAATATTATTGGTAATTAAATATACACATACTATAATACAACAAATTCTTTAAAATCAATTCGTTCAAAAAAAAAAAACGGCAGAAGCGGGATGCAATCCATATAATAATGCCACCTTGAGACAATATCAAGAAGGTAAAATTATTCATCAGTAACACAGGTAAATGACTGGTTATAAAGTCCGTGTCGGACTTATAAGAAGTTGTTTCTCATCCATTCAATCTATAGTTCGGTTCGAGACCCGAGTGGTACATACTAAAATAAATAGACTGTCGGAAAGTAATATATTAAGCTTGTGAGTAAATGCTGACTGAGTGAATAATAAAAAATAAAAATATACCCACTCTGAATATATACTATAGAGACATCTATCGTTATACGATGGTAACAATGATAACAATGGTATAAATGCAACTTATTCCACGCAATAGTTCGGGCAGGAGATGGTCGAGTGGTCTAGGGTAATGAACTTAAGCCAATGGTTGGTTCCAAGGCTTGCTGGTACGCATCCCGCTTCGGCCGATTTTTTTTCTGAACGAATTGATGTGTATAAAGAAATAATCATGTTTATCAGTCTGTGTTGGGTGACCATTATTTTGTGGGTAAGATATGAATGGTGAGATGTGGTGATGTGAATTAGAGGAATTTTTCTCTGTATATGAGAAAATGGAAACGAATTTTGGAGACAGCCACGACTTAAAAGGCAAAAGAGAAGAAGCATTTCATGGAGAATAAAATTTAGGAGAACATAAATATATTGCTTAAGTTCAACTGGAGAAATAGTAGTCCTGCTAAAAAAAACGGCTTTAGTTTAACACTTTTCTTCCCTATCGACCGTCGTCTCTTCGACATATATGTCCTAGCATTGCCATTTAAGTGTGTCAATAAAGGTATTGGAATGAAGCTTAAGAACTGAAATCGGAGTATCCATCAACCGCCTGCTAAACAGACTCTTTCATCGAAAGTATTCTAACTAAATACTTTTTTGTGTCCCACAGATATTTAACCCTTTAGCATCTGTTGCCGGCATATGCCTTCATAAGATTCCCTGACCGTTGACATTGGTTGACGTGATATATCGTTTTACTACTTTCTTAAAATAGTTTTTTTATGCTTTATCTTCTGATAGCTAAAAGATACAAGAACCAATGTGATATATAAAAATAGACCAGATAAGTACATTTTTGCTTCAAATATTAGTTTTATAACTGACAGTATAATTTGTATTCAAACCGAGCCGTAATGAAAGAGTTAAATTAAATAAAATAAGTATTGGATGTTTGAAGTAATCCTTACAGTATCATCAGACTGGAGACGATCCGGATCGTCTTCTCTTGTAAGTAGCACAACAAGAGGATAACACAGCCGAGGAGGATTGCCGAGCCTCAACCGTATCGGCGGTGGAAGATGTAGCCTCAACATTTGCTCAGCATGACTGCCATCTCTGGAAACACAACAACATTACTTAACATAAAAATTAAAAAATAATAACTGACAAATTATACTGGCTATTATGATGTAAGAGGTGAAGCTGGACTTGTTGGGACATGTACTTAAAATGCCGCAGGAGAGCATAAGCAATAGCTACCTTGACTTTAAGGCCCCAGGCTTGCGCTGACCTGGAAGGCCGTGTTCTGGGACAAGGCGTATAAAGTCTGAGCTTACAGAACTGTGAAACGGTTTGCGGTGTCCATATGCTCCAAATATGGAGCAGATATAATAAAAAAGAAGCTTTATACACACTAGTTGATTATAGGTTGGTATGATAGGAAGTTGCAAATATATTAGAATTTTTTGTATATATTTGTAATATAGTTTTGATTCCCAGCAGAGATTAAAATAAAAATGATTTTCAATCGACTTTTAAGACTCTAAAAATACCTCCGGTTGGTGTGAATTTGATCCGATTGAAAAGTGTCAGTCATAGCCTATTAATTAAAATTGGTAGTGGATGAAAGTAATGGATGAGAACACGGATCATCCATTCTAACTCCTGTTAAGAATGGATGATGCGTGAATGTCGGGCTGCAGTTAATGACATTGACCGATCAACACAGAGGTACTGACTTGATTTCTGGGGCCCTGTACTGACAGTGGGGCGCGGCCAGTAGTGCGCCCCCGGCCAGCGCCTCCCGCAGTTGCCCCCAGGGCCGCCACAGCGCTGCGTGAAGTTCTCGAATGGAGACTCCCCAGAACGCCCTTAGGGTGTATCGCACTTGGGATGATACAGAACACTGGACCTCTGCAAAAAAAACCAAACAAATATATTATAATAAGCATATTGGGTTGAGCCGCCCATTATGACAAAATGGTCAAGGCCTCGGGAGCGTCATCCGATTTCCCTAAAAATCCGATTACGAAATCACGCAAAAATATACTATTAAGATATTCCATTATTCAAATTAGCGGAAAATTATTCAAATATTATTCGTCAAAATACACAATGCATTGAATACTCGGTATTTAAATATATTCTGCACTTTTTAGATATTTGGTTATTCGAATTTTCGGAAATTTATTCAAATTTATACGTCAAAATATACAATGCATTCGAATATATTCGTCACTTTTTAGATATTCGATTCAAATCTTCGGAAATTTACTCGAATATTTGTTATTCAAAATAAACAATATATTCAGATACTTGATATTCGAATATATTCGGAATTTTTTAGATATTCAATGATTCAAAATATCGGAAATTATTCAAATATTATTCGTCAAAGTAAACAAAACGTCATTTCGACTCGATGGTCGAATTGTTTCGCAGTGTGCTTATTTTTGCTCGTTTTTTTCCGGTCAGACCAAATAATTTTGACAGAATATAAAATAAAATAATTCTTCATTAGCATTATTAAATGGTTTCTACATATTTATATTAGGTCCAACTGAACCTAAACTATCCCAACTAACCTTATCTTAAAATAAAAAAATAATAACAATTTATTTTGTTCCTCTTATTCAGGCCTTGGCAGGTATTTACGAAAGATTATTTTATGACCTTTTCTTTAGAAAGTTGAGGATGAATTCCGTCAACCTTGTAATTTCAATGCAACGCAATTGAAAAATGTGCATCCTGCATATTTTTTAAGTGTAATCGAAAGCAGTTGTTCGAAGCGTCAAAATTAGTAATATTCTCAAAAGACCACCAATTTTTTCGATATCTTTACGAAGAAAGTACATTGTGATTTGTAGTTTTTTTTATAGATGATATCGGATTATTCAAGGTAGGTGTTAAGTTCAGAAAATATAAACTTCAACTACACATGTTAACACATAGCCAACGGGAACGAAAGGTCCAGCGAAAATACGTACCGTAATAGATTCAAGTTTGGAACAAAATTTGAATTTTGTTTACCGATGTGTTCAATTGTTCCTCAGCGTATTATATTTTGCAATATAACTGATCGTTTCGAGTACCAATAGTTATTTATGTTTTAAGCGTTCAATTTGTTATACACACGTGGAGAACTGACGAAGCTTTGATTGAAAGCGAAACAGCGATATTTCAGCAAGTGAATAAACAGTAGTGCTCGGTGTGATCCATGTTAAAACAAGGTAATAAGTATTTATCTATTTAGTACACTTAGTCATAAGATTCAGCCACTCTTCGAATTATTAGGTCAGCGCGTAATCGACACATTTTATGTCTTACTTACTATCTATTAAAAGTAGATACTCATTTCCCACAATTATGAGATGTTATGACAGGATTGGTTTTAACCCGCCTCACACCGGATGATAAGAAGGTATCCTTGATGAGGCGCTTATTTCGATTATGAACACTCAGCAACTGATAAGTCCAGTGGGAATACCCCTGAAAAATTGTGGCCACTGCACATAAATGGTAAAGATAAAAAACTCGTAAAAGAATTAAGAATCGCAGGCTTAAAAGGAAATGGATGGTAGATTCATTCGCCAAAAATACAAGCGAAAATGGTACAAGCGTCGTTATTTAGTAGCCACAAGGTCTGCATGCCCGATAGTGCCGGGGCAGTTCAATACAGTTGAATCGAAAAGGACTCTTTTTAATGATAGAATCTGAAAGTCCCAGAGAATGTGCTCTGAGGTCAAGAAAGGGGCGCCACACTAGATTAAAACTAATTTCATATGTCGTTAAAAGCAGCGTGCCCAGTGGGGAGACTAGTATTAGGGTTTATCCATTTATCAGCGAGTCTGAAATTAATTTCTTGGAAGAACGGAAAGGCTTTTCTACCTTTGGTGGAAGAGGACCAACATTATTTTAATGCGGTTGTAAGAGCATCAGCAAAAGGCTTTCTTCTTCGTAGTATCAATCCGGTGGATTGGTTTGCAGCAACAGAATCTTGCAACTCGATTTCCATTCCTCTCGGTCCTCCGCAACCCGCTTCAGCTCAGCATAAGAGCTACAATTCATGTCCTCGAACACTTGCTGCAAATACTCCCGTTTAGGGCGCCCTTTACAGTTTCTTCCCTCAACCATTCCTCCCACAATGTCGTGAAGAATACCATCGTGGCGCATGATGTGACAGATCCATCGAGCTCGCCTCTCTGACATGGTTCTCACTAGGTTTCTATCCTCCTTGATTATGCTGAAAACCTCATTGTTCGTGACGTGGTCTCTCCAGGAAATTCCGAGAATTCTTCTGTATGACCACATCTCAAAGGCCTCTAGTCTTTTTTTTATCACTTTCATATAAGCACCATGTCTCATAGCCGTACATCAAAATGTTAAAGGTTTTATGGGGTCAGAAATGGCGCTCAGCTAGAGTACAATATCATCAATGCCAGTCAAAATATTATGAGTATTACTACACGCGTAAGCATAATGTCATATTTAAGTGGTTTCCAGGTGTCTTCCGTAATATGTTTACTTTACATCAATGTTTATCCGCATGCCCAAAAGCGTTATCGCACTCTCGTTTGGCGATATCCATTTGCAGAAGAAGACTTTGCAAACAATCGCAACAGCGATACAACGAAACTCTTTGGAAGAAAAAACAATGGGGGCGCGCGGTGGTCATTATTTACAATGTCACTTAAAATTCACGTCCAGCTCCTGACTATATAATGTGCTGCCGTGCAACACCACTCGGAGACCTTCGCACAGTTGACGGCGGACAATTAAAACCATGAACGTATACGTAAACGTGAATAATAGTTATCTAGTGATTAATTGGCCAGGTCATACGTTTCGAGGGAAAACGTTAGGGGACACGTTATGTTACGTTAAAAAGCTCCCGAACTTATTTTATCTCAAAGAGCGTTTACAAAACGATAAAACCATCGAGAAAAAATTATGTACTTATAAGATGTTATTCAAATTAAGCGGCTGAAAATTCTCAGATGTCGAATTATTCCAGTAAAAAAACCAAGTACTATTTGACTATATTTTAACCATTTTGCATCGGTTGTCGGCATATGCCGTCATAAGATTCCCCGACCGTTGACATCGGTAGCCTTGATATATCGTTTTGCTACTTTCTTACAATAGTTTTTTATGCATCATCTGATAGCTAAAGGATTAGTACATTTATGCTTCAAATACTAGTTCTATAATTGACAATATAATTTGTATTTAAACCGAGCTGTAATGAAAGGGTTAATAACAAAAAACTGAGCTGGTAACAAACAATACGGAACTTGCTATATTAAAATTAGGCCTGTATTTATTTGTTCGGTAATTAATTAATTAAAGGTTTTGGTAGTAAATTAAATCAATTGGAAGTAAATTAAATAAATCGGCAGTGCATTAAATAAATTGGCAGTGTCCACTGTATCAAGATGAATGTGGTTTTGGTCAGTTATAAAATTAAAATGGCATATATATATATATTCAATACTGCCAGTAATCAATTTAAAGTGAATTATTAATTACCGGAAAAAATGTAAATCTAACCTAACCTAACCTATTATTGATTAAATGATTACCATTCGATTAATTTTATTTACGGCCAATTGATTTAATTTGCTGCAAAAACCTTGAATTAATTACCGAACGCACAAAAAACTATTCAAAATAAAATAAAAAACAATTATTAAATAAAGAAACTAGTATATTAATTTTATGACGACGACAAAAAACCGTCAGCTTATTTTGCCGCTCCCTGTACTTTTGAGGTATATTTTGGTATTCAATTAAGCAGGCGTTTAGTTAATGGTCCGCATAAGCAACAAGATATAATACTCGTATATTCGAGAAAAAATTAAATGAATATTCAGAACTTATCAAACAGGTAAATACCAATCAAATCTGCTGGTGTCATCGAATTAAAAAAACCAAGAAGGATAAAGTTGAAAATAATATTTCCCTTATAACCTTTGTGTAAATAGCTATACGTGAATATCATAATTAAATATTTTTAGAACAAATTTTTTTTTGAAGAACTATTGCTTATATGCTTATGGTGATGCGATTTTGTAAAACACTTATTCGTATAATCTTTTTTTTATGTAAACACATACAGGAGAATACCGACAGACGGTGATGACGATAGTGATTCCGAATTTTTCATCTGTCTTCATTTCTATGACGCTTACCATGCTGCATATGGCTAAGCGCTGCATGTAGAGTGTTGATCCGCCAACGTTATAGACTCCAGCCCGAAATTCACGAATCATCCTTATTATTACAGGAATTCACTATGAATGGGTGGTCTTTACGGGACGACTTTCGTCTACTACCAATTTTGATTATTAGGTTATGATTGTCATTTTACGGGTGAGGGATAAAATTCATTCCGAGAATATTTTAGAGATCAGAAATCGTTTTTTTTTAATCTCCGTCGGGGATCGAACCCACGATCTTTAGCTGGCAAAGCAAACGCTTTAACCATTGAGTTATACCCGCCGGCAAATAGGTACATTTGGGCATTTGTTATGCATCATTTTTAAAGAGATAGGACGAATAACCCGACGATCTCTGAGCCATTTGTTCCTGTTAGGCGACTCGACCCAAATGTATTAATGTAACAATTTAAATATAAAAAGAACAAATTAAAAAAATGTTTGTAAAAAAAGTCCTAATTGAGCCGCGATATTTGAGCGGACAAAACACTGATAGTAATCTTGAAGCAGCAAGAGTCCTTGCTTAAAGCTGAGGTCGTTTAACTTCTGTTAACAACTTTAATTGAAGGGCATTATAACACAGCTGTTTTAAAATAAAACAAATATATGAAAAATATAGCGATTACATATTGTTACTTTTGGGTTAAGCCGTGTGTGGCGAATTTTCCTTGCACCAATAATTCCACCGTCATTGCAGGGGTCATCTGCAGGGTTGACGATTTTGTGACGAGTCGAGGAAGGGATGGTTGAGGGGAGAAACTGCAGAGGGCGCCCTGGACGGGAGTTTTTGCAGCAAGTGTTCGAGGACATGAGTTGCAACTCTTATGCTGAGCTAAAGAGGGTTGCAGAAGATCGGGAAGAGTGCAGATCAAGGTGCAAGATTTTGTTGCTGCAAACCAATCTACCGGATTGATATTACGAAGAAGTTTTATTTTGTATTTACCGATTAAAGACTTAACGTATTTCGCCTCCTGAAACGAGACATTTTCAACAGTCCATATATAACTCAAATGAAAGAATGTCACCTGTTCGTAATTATTTATTATTACATTAAAATACACAATATTATATTTGTTGATCTTGGTATCAAATAATGAATACAAGTATTATGAAAAAAAAAACGTAATACCTGTGAAATACTATTGAATCAGATTGTGCAAAAATATACAATATTATATACGTAGGGTACTCGTATATCAATATTTAATTAATAATAATAACAGTTTTATAAAAAAAAAAAAAAATTAACGATCGTGCGTCCACAATTTAATCGTTGATATCGAACAATCAAAACAAATTAGTATCACTTGATTAAATAATACACTTTCACATGGACGTACATTAAAGGTAATTAATTTCATCGTATACCTCAATTTGCTTTACTATCGGCATCTAATGACGTGTATCCCATTAAGTATTAAAACATGCATAAATTCGCAGTAATAAATATATTATTTGCAATTGACTATGTGAAGTGATATTATCGTTACGAAATACTTTTAAATGAAAAATAAACCGCGTACAAATAACGATAAATATATATATAATAATAAGTATGATGCGTGAATCTCGGGCTATGACATTGGCGGATCAACACTCCACATGCAGCGCTGAGCCATATGCACCGTGGTAAGCGTCATAGAATTCCACAGATGGGACTTCAGCATCACTATCAACCATCTGTCGGTATTCTCCTGTATGTGTTTACATAAAAAAGATACCCACAGGCATATATATATATCGCGTATAAACACACACCGTTGCAATCCAAACATGAACACATCTATTTTATTGTATTACGGCAATAAAGATGAGAATCTAAATTGCATTTAAAATTAAAAAAAAAATGGAAGATTTTATTAATTTTGAATACGAAGAAAAACTGATTGTTTATCTTATCAGCATTCGTAATAAAGTATACATAATGCGTTCATAAATATGCACGGTGATCACAAGCATATTTGGGTTCACTGCCAAGCGTGTGTGATCAACGACCTACTACCACATCGGCCTTATTGTCTCGCCAAGGTCAAACAAGGACGGCTAATTAATAATTCACTATACGAACACACACTCCATAGGAATCTAATTAAAACGAGCATCCCTGACTTCGGATCGATGAATTATCAATTCCTAAACGAACGCTCGCCAAACTGGGACGCTCAACATTGATAAGACTGCAATCGCTGAATCCGAATCTTTAATTTGCATTGGTTAATTAAAAAAAAAAAAAAACGTACATAACTAATTGACCGTCAAGGCAAGGACTCTGAAAACGATTCGGGAGACTACACAATGTCAAATGGACGCTTTAATAAAGGTTATTTTTTAATGTACGATCATTAGGGAAATGTAAATCGCTACTGACATCATCAAATTAAATGTGCGTCATTATATTGATTTAAAGGCTTCGTTACCGGTCACTTTTTTATGTAAGCACTTACAGGTAGAATACTGATAGATGGTGATTTATTTTTTGATTCATATTTTTTCCCTTAAAAAAATGTAGAAAAAAATATAAAGTACCCTGCAAGTTACACACAAGGTTACAATATACGTCTGAGAAATATTTGAAGAACGTAGGAGCCTATTCCATGTCAGCCTCGTTAACCGCTCTTGTAGCCCTGACGATTTCCCTCATGAAGTTTAACAGCAAGGGACCGTCAGAACTAAGCAGCAATTCAGATAAATCCTCCAAAGAAATAGTAGAGACTCACAGGCGACAACACAGAGTGCGTCTCCTGTTCTCATGGATGATGCATTCAACGAGAGAGTGTCTCACCGTCTGTTGCATGCCTGGATCGCATGGACATGCGTCGCAAGAAGAGAGGCCAAATCTTTTTAGGAATTCTCTGAAAATTCCGTGTCCGGTAAGCGCTTGGTGAAAAACTAAATGGATGTTAAACCCCTTCATTACGGCTCGGTTTGAATACAAATTATACTGTCATTTATAAAACTAGTATTTGAAGCATAAATGTACTTATCTGGTCTATTTTCATATATCACATTGGTTCTTGTATCCTTTAGCTCTCAGATGATGCATAAAAAACTATTCTAAGAAAGTAGCAAAACGATATATCACGTCAACTGATGTCAACGGTTGGGGATCTTATGACGGCATATGACGGCATATTACGACAACGATGTGAAAAGGTTAAAAAAATATTGTTCTGGCTATATGAGTGGAGGTTCTCGGAAACCATCTACTATATGTTTTCATGTGGACCTCCTGGTATATAGGTGTTCTAGGACAAGGCATAGACAATCTAAGCTTACAGAACTAGGAAACGGAAATTCGCGGTGTCCATATGCTCCAAATATGGAGCGGATATAGTAAATAATAATACACCTGAATTTCAATAATATTATTTTATAAATCAAATTAGATTTTTTACAGTCTAATTAATTTTTATTAACACCTTGAAATATGCAAATGAAGTATGCATTAATTTGCCAATAAATTAAATAGAGCCTAAAACATTAACCGGTCACCGTTGGTAATTAAAGTTTGCTGATCTTCTTTTTCTTCTTCGTGTCAGCGACGTCAAATTATTTTTGCCCAGTATCTGGCAACATCGATAGCTCGTGTGTTGCCCAGCATTAGGTCCTGAGATGTGCAGCTTGTTGGGCACATGGAGCAGGATCTTAGGTGTGAGGCGGTCTGCAGGTCTCCGCAGTCACACAATAATAGCTCTCCATGCCGAAGCATTCCCCACCGCTCGAGGTTGTCCTTTGTTCTACCAACTCCGGTTCTTAATCTGTTCAGGGATTTCCAGGTCCACCAGTCAAGGTTCTTGCCAGTTGGGCGGCCTTCCTTTGGAGTAATGAAATCCTCTGATGCGACTTGTTGCCAGAGCTGAAATCTCGCATTTTCAGGGCCGGATGTGAGAGGTTGTGTGGATCTCAGAAAGCTGCTTCGCGACTTCAGTCTGGGTGTTGGGGGTATCTGATTATACAGTTTGCTGATAATTTCCACATTGATAAAAAGTGAAAACAGCAAAATATATGGAATGTGCAAATTTCAAATAATAATTCTAGGTTTAAAAAGATTTCAAAAGAATGGAAAACAGTTAAAAAAATAATTGAATCAACTGCATTGAAATATCTGAGTAAAAATATCCAGGTTATCCAACCTCCGGCAGAGCAAGCACAAAAATGAGTGGAAGGAGTGACCATTCATTTTTAGATCATGGGCAAGTACTAGTTGGTACCTTTTCACTCAGCCAACTTACCAGTTTTTCAAACAAGATGGCTAAAGGCTGATTGCTAAAGTTGGTGTAACCGGTAATGAATGAACTTATTTATAGTATAAATACTTGCTAAGCCAGCTGAACCAATGTGTTTTTACGCTATCTCAGAAAGGAGTCTACATATTCGCGAGAAAACTATTTTTATTTCTCGCGTGTTTAACGAGGTGTGGAAAGAAATGGAAACATTTATGATGGAAAATTGACATTGCAATTTTGTTTAATATGACTGGCATTTTACGGGTGAGGGATCAAATTCACACCAACCGTGGATATTTTAGAGGTCATAAATCGATTACAAAACTTTTTTTTTTAAACTCCGTCGGGGATCGAAGCCACGACCTTTGGCTTGCCAAGCAAACGCTTTGACTATTGAGCAATAACCGCCGGCTGTTTTCACCTATATGTGTTAACGTAAATGCAGTTTTAAACTCCGATTCACAATTCGATATCCAAGACAAATGGCTAGGTTGCAATCAACGTTTTAGTGAAATCCATTTTTGTGTTGGAGTGTTGCAATGTGGACCAGGTTCGGCAAGTGTGGGAAGACCCTCGACCAGCGACCGCTCCGCCTCCCCAGAGACTTTGCAGCAACATCATATCAAGATCTCTCCTCAAGTAATCTCCAGCACTATAACCAATGAGAGCTATCCAGTGACCTTGACGGACACGTTTATTAAACCCATTTTGCGTGTTTACTGGTAAATATTCCATCTCAGAGTATTTAAGGGAAGACATTTTATTTTTTATAAATTCATCAACATCAGATATGTTCGCTACTTTAATTGGAGCTTATGGTCTTCTATCATCATCATCATCATCAGCCTGTGTCCGTCCACTGTTGAACGTAGGTCTCCCGCATGAGTCTCCATCCTCTTCGATCCTCCGCCTTCCGCATCCAGGTCACTCCCGCTATTCTTCTTATATCGTCAGTCCATCTTGTAGGGGGTCGGCCAATGCTTCGTTTGCCAGTTCTTGGGCGCCATTCCAATACTTTTCTTCCCCATCGACCGTCGTCTCTTCGACAGATATGTCCTGCCCATTTCCACTTGAGTGTGCCTATTCGTTGGGTAGCATCCACTACTTGAGTTCTTCTGCGTATTTCCTCGTTTCGGATTCTATCTTTTATAACTGCCGCAAAAAACCTTAAGTAATATGGATCTGTCGTCTCTAGCACTGCATTGCATGAGAGATTTTGTTGATCGTATACATTAAATTGGGAATGAATATCATCATCATTATCAAGTCCCCTTAATTGGAGAATATGGCATTCACGAACTGCTTCCACAGAGCTTTGTTAGCCGTCATAGTTTTCGCTTCACCTCATGTCAACTACACGCCTTACGCAGCTCTGCCAAGTACATTCTATGTAAAGATGCCGACGGCTTTCCAGGACGACGCGAGCCCGGGGGTTTGACTAAAAGGCACCTATAATATATGCTCTCTTGCAATATCCGAGGTGTAAGGCACACCTTTGCATCTGACCTGAATGTAATATATAAGGCTGCCCTGTCCACTGTCTCACCTCGTCATTCCTCACAAACTCAAGCCATATATTCTATGCAGGCATCTGATTTCGAACCCCATTGTACGGCTGCATTGGCTTTTGGTGAAATGAAAAAATTCACAACCGAACTTTTATTTTTATTTGAAATGTTATTTTATTGTAACAAATTGACACGTTTTTGCTTACATTCCCTGCTATTAAAATTTCTAAGCGTCCTTACAAAATTATACCGGGATAATTTTTTCGAACTGTAATAGGGATAAAGTCAAATGTTCCCAAGTAAACCTTAATGTGCAGACATGTCCTAGAACGAAATAATGTACAGCGACATCTGCAGAACTAAGTGGCGGCAATTTGTGGTGACCATATGTTCTGTATATGAAACGGATATTGAAAAAAGAAAAAGTTATAGGGATGCTATAGTTTCATAAGTATGGTGTCGTTCATTTATTGTTTTCATATACGATAACATCCTCATCTCTCTCAAAAAGGTGTTACTCCGTCGCGTGACGGCAGGATTAGGAGGAGATTGATAGCACAGACTTTTTCTGAAGCATATTGATATATATTTACGATAAGTTTTACAAGCTTCCGGCCAGGCGGGATGACATGCCTCCGGCCGTAATGCGACCTTCTCGGTCGTCAACACATAACTGATCTCTGCACTCGGTATGGGCTCTCGCCCGCGCCACGAGCGGCGGTGTTTCAAACTAACACGCCCGTTAGCGGACCCGTCCAAAATGACAACATGGCGTACATAAATGCACGACAAGCGACCAGAAATAAGAGACGAAAGATTGTATATCGAGGTTTTCGGTACCAGTCAGCAAGGACTACATCATCGGCATGATGTAGTCCTTGCTGACTGGTACGACGACTGGTCAACGAGTATAATATAAAAAAATGCATCTACCCATGTATGAAAAAAAATCAATCACTTATTTTATTTATTGAAATAAACAATAACGTTCAAGATATATTTCTCAATGGAAAATAATGTTATTCAACAATAATTGTGTTGCCTGTAGCGTATAACTTTTATATAGAAAAAAAAACTATGCTGTGGCAACATTCAACTTTCGACTCACTTCGAGAGGCTCGATAGATCTTGTCGAATGAATGTTATCTAACGTGGCCTATTGCCGGTCAATGTGCCAGAATCGAATTGTTGTTTTATAACACATAATACAAGAATGTATTACATTGAATAAAAAATAACCAAATACATGCTTTATGATTGTGCTCATCATCAACACGATGATGTACAATTTGATTAAATTGTTTTAAAAATTAAATAATCGTTTATATTTATTCGGTGTGAACGTCCCGACATAAAATACGTTAATCTTAACCCTATCGCATCGGTTGTCGGCAAATGCCGTCATAGGATTCTCCGACTGTTGACATCGGTTGACGTGATATATCATTTTGCTACTTAGAATAGTTTTTTATGCATAATCTGATAGCTAAAGGATACAAGAACCAATGTGATATATGAAAATATACCAGATAAGTACATTTATGCTTCAAATACTTGTTTTATAATTGACAGTATAATTTGTAGTCAAACCGAGCCGTAGTGAAAGAGTTAAAACGAAATTACTTAGTACTAACTGCTAAAAACGAAATACCTATTCATCTTCTTCGTGTCAGTGACGTGAAATTATTTTTGCCCAGTATCTGGCAACATCAATGTCCTGTGTGTTGCACAGCATTAGGTCTTGAAATGTGCAGCTTGTTGGGCACATGGAGCAGGATCTTAGGTGTCAGGCGGTCTGCAGGTCAGAAGGGGAGCATGAAAAGAACCTCAGCGCGGTGCCCCCTGGAAACGGAATTTCGGACTTCCTCGCGACTACAAAACATATACCTATTAATTAACCCAAAGTTTGAAAAATAAATAAATAGCTTTTTTTTTTTTTTGGGGGCCTTAGGCCCCCTGGCCGGTCGTTTTGTACCTGCGCTCCTTGGGAGCACTTACCAAGGCATTGTTTTCAGAGTACATTCTCGTTATACAAGTAACTGGTTTTGGTGAGCAACACCACACATGGGTGTAAAAGTTAGTAATTGAGACGTTAAAATTTGGACTTTTAGACTTCTTCGCCGAAGGTCGCCGCGAATACAGAAAATGCATGGTTAAATAAATAGCTTCTTAAGTTTTCACGGCCAGATTTGGTATTGTGGCTTTTGGGTTTATCCGTGTGTGGCGAATTAATTTCTTCTAAAAATTTCGACCGCCATTGCAGGGGTCTTTTTAGGGTTGATGAATTTGTGTATTTATATAAAAATTTTAAAAAAAAAAGTGTATTATTTACAAATGTCTACTAATTATTCGTTTTTTTATTAAACATAGGAACTACTAATGAATACGTTAACATATATTGTAAATAAACTTTTTACATCGCTTCTAGATTAATTTTGCTACCCCAAGAGTGCACGACAACATTATACTCTAATTTTAGAACGCCACGTATAACCTATAAGTAATAAATTTTCCAAAAAAAAACTTCTTAAAATAATCTAATTACATAGTTCATAATATGAATAAAAAGACCTCTAATACCCAATCACTTATCATGATACCTTCCCCTAAAAAAATACAAAAAAGCTTATAAATCTGCTTCCTAAAGTGGTTGCATGCCTTAAAAAAGGAATATGGGATATTTTAATATTAGTGATGTCATGGAACATTTGTCTTCGTTCTTAGAGTATTATAATGATTGATAGAACTGTTACGTGATCATCTCTATTATCCGGTGGATATTAGTTTCTTATGATACAAGTCGAGTTCAATGGAACGTTGCTTAAATGGTAAAACAGTTTCATAAGACTAGCTTATGTACCTTCATTGTAACAAAACCATTTGACAAAACTCACCGAGATTTCGACATCCGCATTACCAGATTACTAGAACTAATTTTGGTACTCAAAAAGAGACTAGTAATAAAGCTTTTTTTTTGGGTAATTTGTTGCGAAAAAACTATCCACACTTAATGATGTAAATTAGTTGTAATGCTATTAGGTTAATGCCTCACAGTAATACTGCTATTACCATTAACATTGCATAACTTGTGTAACTAATAATGTGTGAAAGATTATGTATTAATGTTCTATGGGTCACTAAAGCCGGTTTTTTTAGCAGGACTACTATGAGTATTTCTCCAGTTGAACTTAAGCAATATATTTATGTCCTCCTAAATTTTATTCTCCGAGAAATGCTTCTTCTCTTTTGCCCTTTTAAGTCGTAGCTGTCTCCAAAATTCGTTTTCATTTTATCATATACAGAGCAAAATTCCTCTGATGCACACCACTACATCTCACCATTCAGATCTTACTCATAAAATAAAGGTCACCCAACGTGCCACGGAGATATCCATGCTCGTGTGTATCTCTAAAATATAGAAACCGAAACGAGGATATCCGAAGAATAACTCAAGTAGTGGAGGCTACCCAACGAATAGGCACACTCAAGTGGCAATGGGCAGGACATATCTGTCGAAGAGATGATGGTCCATGAGGAAAAATAGTGTCCAAAATGGCGACCAAGAACTGGCAAACGGAGTGTTGGTCAACCCTCTACGATATGGAATTACGACATCATAAGAATAGCAGAAGGAGCCTGAATGCGGAAGATGGATGATCAAAGAGGATAGAGACTCATGCGGGAGGAGTACGTTTAAAAGTGGACGGATACAAGCTGATGATGATAATAAAATTAATGTTTTAACAATTAAAAGTACAGAATATTATTTTATAGGCCAACAGTATTCATATAATTGTCGTTCGCTAGCTTTGAATGTTTCCTTTAGCCGCAGATAATAATTTCCACATCAAAAATTACGAAACAACACAGTTTTTTTAATAATAAACTTTAACGTGGATTAAATAAATACAGACCGTTAAATTATAATATAATATAGGACATCACTAGAAAGACTCAACTTATGCAATACATTTTATTACCTAATAATGCAACTTCGACAACGGGTTAACAGGTGTCACCAATATTCTTTTTTTTTATTAATCCACACTCACATCCGTCTTGATTAACGAATAAATTAATTAACGTATCCGTGTAATTCAAATAATTAATTAAATGAATGTTCCGAATTTTTCACTGTCGTTTCCTGGTTATTCGCAGAGATTACTTTCATAAAATTAAAACCAATAATTAGGCCGCATTAGAATAGATATTATGACACTTAAATAATATCGTTGGTTTTCACGACCAGATTTGTATAACGTTTTTGTAAGATTGGAAGATTACCCCGATGCTCCCGAGGCCTGGATCATTTAGTCCTAAGTAGCGGTTTAATACAATATGCAGAAGGGACCGTTATTCGAAAAATCGTCACAAACGCTTTAGGCAAATTTTTCGTTACAAATAAAAAAAACGCGTGCGTTCTAGGAGGGTTTGTGACGTTTGGGTGGTCGCGATATCAGATAGTTGATGAAATTTTCCACACACCACTCAACTCAAAAGCCAAAATTAAAGATCAGGTCACTATTGAGAGATTTGTGATCACTGTTATGATTGATCTTGCGAAACGAACTATTATATATTTTTCTTCAACATATAGTCACCACGAATTTCCGTCACTCAGTTCTAACAGTTTTCACAGCTGTTGCCTCGTCCCAAGACGTCTAAGACATCTCTGCACCCGAAAGTCTACCTATAAACATATTTGGTGCCCGACGATCTCCAGTACAGAAGCTCAACAAAACAAACGACCACTGTAGTATACGAGGTATATTGTAAGGTGAATTCTTAATAGAATATATTTTTAATAGTTATGCGTCAAAAAATACGAAATTTCTTCTGAGTACACCTAATAAATATATTTATTATTCGATCAGCACCAATATGTGTTATTGATCGTTTAAACGTATCGAACCGACCACGACCGCTTTAAATGAAATCGTACTGACATCAGCATGTTATAGCCCTTGCTGACTGGTACCGAAAACCTGAATATACAATTCGTCACGTATTTCTGTTTGCTTGTCGACATGCATGTGTCGCCATATTGGCATTTGGGACTAGTTATATAGACCGCCGCTTGTGACGCTGGGCGACAGCCTCAGCGCCGACGAGCGCGCGGAGCGCGTCGTGTGCCGTCCGGCGGCGAGAGCATATTGTATTGCGGCTCGGCCTAATGCTGTAACTAGGTCGGGCCATATGTTTGTAAAGTGTATCGTAAATATATGTCAATGAGCTTCAGAAAAAATCTGCTCCTAATCCTGCCATCACGCGACTGAATAGCACCCTTTTGAGAGAGAGGAGGATGTTAGTACTATCTATAGTACAACATGTAGTCGCAATCGTTCTAATATCAGCTTTCAGAAACAGGGAAAAACTATAGAATTAACGTAGACTTTTGCAAAATTTAACGCGGTCCATTATATGTATATGTAAAGAATTCGAACATATCCGAATCTACCGGCTAGGAAACGCCAACAAAGCATTTTGGATGTAAATTAGAATACGAGATATAAGATACTATGAGGAGAGACACTCAGATCAGCCATAGCAAATAGAAGCACCCTGCAGCTGATGGGAGGTAGTCCTAGCACGGTCTTTGGCAATCGAGCTTTCAGCTACGCGGCACCAATGGCCTGGAACTCGCTGCCGGAAAGCATAAGAGAACTTAAAGCAAAGGCAGACTCAACACCCACCTTTTTACTCAGAGAGGCAAAGAATGGAATGAAAGAATGGAGGCTTTTGGAATGACCGTTCGGTCATAAAAAAGCGCTATACAAATACTGATATAATAATAATAAGGAGTTTCATTACAATGTAGGTCAATCCACTACTCAGTAACATACTGCTAAGATACCCATACATAAGTTGTAACTTTTACTTTCAGTGTTTGACTTGTCGCTTTGGAACTGCGGGCGTCGTAAACCATCGCACCGGTGAGTAACAACAATACTCGCGGGACGAGACGGGCATTGCGCAACAGCTGATAGTACATACCGGTTTAAGAGAAATATTACGAGATCACCGCAGCTGCAACCGCTATGCATCGACCAACTGTGTCTCACCACTGCTAAAGACTAAACTAGACTCAAAATAACATGTAATACGCTTTATGAAAGCCTTCCCTGACCCGTCCTGTTTTAGGAGACCCAGGGACCTGTTACTAAACGCACGTAAAAAAGCTACTTGTTAGATAGAGAGTGGTTAAAGGTTTTCCCGTGATTCTAGGTGCATCAGTTACATGTCAAATATACCTCAGTCTATAATTTATTAAGGCTGCGAAATTAGTATATTACAGCGTGGCTCAAATTGCCTTCTTTGGAAGGGGGGACCCGTTCGGCTGAAAGCCTCTCCGTGATTCGATAGTTTGACTTGAGTGAGAAACGACGACGAGGTGAAAGAGCGGACATCCATATAATTGGTCAAGAGGCAAAGATGAACCTGGTTGGGACAAATACTATCAGAGGCACCCTTGGTAGGCTGCCTTATCAACTCGCTCACCTCATAATTTCTCACAAAGTCAGACCATCGCACCGCCTGTATTCAATGCTGATATCTGCTCTCGAAACCCACATTGTACAGCTGCATTGGCTATCGGTAAGATGCTTAATTCAAAGCCTTAAAGGGGACAATATAGGAGCGATAGATATGGTAATTTATTTAGATCGAGTAAAGCTGCGAGTTCCAGATATTGCGCACGGAATTAAAAGACGACATATGGAAGCACCCAGAGTCGCCGACAGGAAACGGATCACCGAGCGCAGCTCACACTTGGCGGGCGAAACGAGGGGGAGATCCATCAGGTACGGCTGCCAAGCCAAGACTGAGCTCCGCAGGCAGCTCGCTAGGGAAGGGATTTGGAGTGGGGGAACCAAGGTACACTACGGAATCGTGGGATCCATCATAACAGCGCTTTTCAGGACTGTAGCGCCATGGGAAACTTACTTTACGTATCACCCTCGTAAATATCTTTGGAAACCGAGAAATCAAAATATATTTAAAGTACTGACGCGGTCAGCGTCAGGAGATCTGTCACCAAAGCTTGCGAAACTGTCGAAGGAGGTCGAGACAACATTGCCAATTCATATTTGCAAGAAAATTAAAGACATAACAGTTTTTTTTCATCCGGACGTGTTAGTGGACGTTGGGTAACCTATTAAGTGCTTTGAAACCGACTTCTAAAGTAAAAGATTTACGATATTATCGATTTTACGTCAATTTTTTTTGACTATAGAATCAATCATTAAAAACGCTAAGCACACAACGCGTCTGCCAGCGCTAATCGCAAAAATGAAAAAAAAAAAGGTGAGTATTTATAGTACGTTTTAATTTAAGTTAAAAATAACTACATTTTTTATATTTTGTAAAATGCAGCAGCTACACAAAATAATATTTAATCATTTTGTAGGTATTCACAGCCATATTAGGAATCGTGGCTTTCGGGTTGAGCCTATAAATAAGAAAAAACGATGTAACAGTTATCAACGATCCAGGAAACCAATCCAAAAATGACAAGAGGAAAATAATGTGAAAAAAAGATCGAGGTGTGCTGATATTTGGATTTATTTATATGCTTATATTTCAGATAAGTACACCCGTGCTCGTAGCCATCCATTGTTTTTGATCCCAGTTGATACTAGTGGAGCTTCGAGCACTCAATTTAGTACAACGGCAATGGCGGTCCTAAATGGCCTACCAGCACACCTCGATCCTTTTCTTACATCCTTTTTTCTTTTGTCGGTGGAACTGTTCTCCTAGATCTCTGTGATCCTTGACACGTGTCATCTTCTTCTTTTTTTTCTGTTATTTTTATTTTTTATTCTCTTTTCTATGTATTGTATATTTATGTATACTCTATGTTTCTTAATATTTGTACATTGGAACTTCGGTTCTGTGAAATAAATAAATAAATAAATAAAGCACTCGAAAATTTCACAGAAAATAAAAACATTCAAGGTTTCTGGGTTGTTGATAACACTACGAATGATAAGCAATGCATGTTTAAGAGTAATTAAATATAGACATAATATACATCAAATTCTTCATACGCATCAATTCATTCAGAAAAAATATCGTCAGAAGCGGGATGCGAACCTTGGAACTAACCGTTGCTCTTGTTCACTACCCTAGACCACTCGACCATCTCCTGCCCGAACTGATGCGAAGAATAAGTTGTATTTATTCCATTGTTACCATCATATAACGATAGATGTCTCTATAGTATATATTCAGAGTGTGTACATTATTATTTTTTATTATTCAGTCAACATTTATTCACAAGCTTTTTAATATTATCACTTTCCGACAGTATATTTATATTAGTAAGTACCACTCCGGTCTCGAACCGAACTATAGATTGAATGGATGAGAAACAACTTCTTGTTGTTTAAGACATTTATAGGACATTAGCATAGTAATTATTAATATATTTTAAATTACATTATACTATCATTGTCTTATAATTTTATTAATATTCAGGTAACAATCTAAATTTTAAATCATTTCCATACAGTTTCATTCGTTACTTCCGTTTAAATCTATTTTCTTCAATGGAACGTTTCCCAATTCCGCATACCAAAATTTATTACGATCAATAAATTTCCAGTGTGTTATGAAAATGAATTCGTAAACAGTATTCAATGCCACGCAGTCTATCGACTTGCATGGTGGAAAATGGAAATTAGTTTATCGAATAAATAAATAAAAAAAAAACGATTAAATAATATATATACTATCCATACATGTGTGTGCCTTCCTATTCCTAATTTATAACATTGCGTCATCAGTCAAAAAAAATCTCACATTGGACGTATGGATTTTAGACGTTTTTTTTATGTAAGCACATACAGGAGAATACCGACAGATGGTGATAGTAATTCTGAAGTCTCATCTGTGGAATTCTATGACGCTTAATATGCTGCACATGACTAAGCGCTGCTTGTGGAGTGTTGATCAGCCAACGTCATGGACTATAGCACGAGATTCACGCAACATCTTTATTATTACAGGAATTTACTATGTCTACCACCAATTTTAATTAATAGGCTACGACTGGCATTTTACGGGTGAGGGATCAAATTCACACAGACCCGGGGTATTTTAGAGTTCAGAAATCGATTAAAAAACTTTTTGATTTTTAATCTCGACCCATGACCTTTGGCTTGCAAAGCAAACGCTTTGACTATTGAGCTATACCCGCCGGCAACATTAAAGGCACCTAATGGAAGACTGCAGATTCGCTACTTAAGAAAGCTTCTTTAGTTCCAATGTGTACGTTTGTGTACATTAGAACTGAAGAAGCTTTCATAGATACAGAAACTGCAGTCTTCCGTCAAGTGAAACAGTGCTCAGTGTGATCGAGTATTATGGAATATTGTTTCGTTTGTAAATTGGTCCAAAATGGTTCACTTTGCGTAATTGTTCACTTAGTTTGGCATTCTGTCTAGTAAACCTTTACGTCAAGGTAAATATAAACATAACCCTACTATTATGACATAAATTAAACGGAACGATTAAAGACCTTTATATTTTCATTCCTACATACGCAAATATATTGAGCAATTAAAAAATAAATTGTATTATATACCTACCAAAAGATATAAAAACTACACATCAAAAATAAAATATCAAGATCATTCTATTAAAATTAAAGGCCAATAAATAAAACGATTGCTATCGTAGGACGACAAGGCCCTAAGGGATAACATACTCGTAGTATAAAAAAAATGTAAATCCTATACCAATTCAATTTTATCTTGTGAGATATGCATATTTATAAACAATCAATTACATTTTTTGTACCACGTATATTTTTTTATATAATTTTAATTATCGGGTGTTTTTTTAAACCACTGATTGAACGTTCACGTGATTTCAACGAGGTTAAAATTTGAATACGAATTATTATTCTACAACATTACATCATTCAATATAAATTGCCTAATTATTGGATAATACAAAAAAAAAATCATTCGGCTATATTTTTTATATCAATCGAATACTTAAAAATTGTATTAAAAAGTTTCAGGCGCTGCATGAGAAGCTCGATAGTGCATTTATATCAAACGAGCATTCCCCCGTTCTTCTCCAATCCTAAAGAATTTGCTTGATGTAAGCGCAAATGCTTATTCCAAAGTTGCTCTACCTACCTTTACTTCAAATTTCTTACAAAAATTACGAGAACACTGCAGGATTGACGGGTGTAAAAGTATAAATATACTAAATGAACATTCTTACTCGTGCTCTAGTTATATGTTTGTTTGGTCTAAATGCACTTTTAGGCTTAAATGTCCATGCCGTTTATCATCTGGTTTTTTAACAAGAAAAAAAAGTTTCTATATAACGTGCATGCGAGCTTACAAAATGTCATTTTGAAAGCAGTAAAAATTGTTAAGAATGCTTTTAAACAATATTATAATATAAAAGGATTAACAGTTTCTATATATACATATTTTTTATGTAATCGCATGCAGGAGAGCACAGCCGGTCAAGGCCAGTGCACTCTATGACGCTCAGCCAGGGAGGCTGGACGCTGCAAGCGGGAAACGTGTGTTGTGAGGGTTGGGGATATTGCAAGTGTATATTTATCTGTTTCTATAAGAGATCCAGATTGTAGGAAGGAGGAAACATAGACGCTGGAAGAGCATTCCAAAGCTTACCGGTGGCATTAAGGAAGAAACTTTGGAAACTGCCAGTTCTTGGTCGACACACATTAACCGTGTATGGATGTTCGGCAAGCGTAAGATAAATTTGTCGGTTGTGGGTGGGTGCAGGAGGAATTAGTTCTTTAAGTTCCGTAGAGCAGCGACCGTGGTAATAACGGTAGAAAAGACTAAATAATATATTTGGTTTGAGCTCTTTTTAGAGCCCTAATACCGCAGGACTATAAAAAATCGGAATGATCGCCAGATATTAAAAAAAAAAAAACAAATTCCCAATTATGCCTTGAATACTAGTGTCTAGTCATCAATCCCCCAGTCACGCGCCGGAAACTATGCATTGTATGAACCCTGCGGAGCTTCGGGTGCAGAAATGACACTAAGCACAAATTATAGCACCTGACAATGTGACAGCAGTTCGTAGCGATCGTTTGCTTCAGTTAGGTAGCGGATATAGAAGAAAAAATAAATTTACATAAACGCCTAATATAAAAGTGAATATTACAAAATGAAAATTCCATTGACTTTTGAAAAAAAAGTTACCAACGATATATTGTCGTAATAACACGCTGACCTTGATTTTAAAAATCTAGCATTTAACACTTTACGTGCGAGCTGCGGATATATCCGCACCAACTTGCACTGCTCTTAAGTGCGAGGTGCGGATTTATCCCACGCCCCGAAAAAAACACGTCACTTCAGTGCGAGATGCGGATTTATCCAAATACTATATTGAACATAATTTTGTTTCGTATTACATTTCTTCGTCAATTTTTTTTTTACGATATGTCTTGAGTTGTGGGTCATTCTACACATGTTTCAAATGTGCCCTTTTTTAAATTAATTATGGATTTATTTCATTAAGTTCTGAAGGCGAATATAAATGCAGCACTGACCAATCAAAACACATATAAAAGATCGACCTTAAATATACAACTTTATTTTTCATTGACTAATTGAGTTATTTCGTGACTTTTTATGAAATCTTATTTCGCACGTAAAGGGTTAAACAGTATTTTTCCGGAGACCTTGTGAAAGCGACACGCTAGTTGATAATTCTAATGCATCACTGAAAAAGAAAAATTCACAAATAGGTATATACCTATTTAAAATAATAGAAAAATGAAAAGCCATTATGTATTATATTTACCTAACACGCGAAGCAATATAATGGGTACAAAACAAGTAAATTATTTTATGTATGCATATTTTTATACATTACAATGCTATAATATAAAGATCCGTATCCTAGTTTAAAAAAATAATTAAAAAAAATAATATCACTAATAAATTGAACATTGTTGTACATAATTTGTGCATAAAATGGTGTCACGACCTATCGTGCAGAGACAATTCGTTCAACGAGTCGTCGGTAACGACGTGGGGCGCACTGGATGTC
Source organism: Glossosoma conforme (assembly GCA_022606575.1). Lineage (NCBI taxonomy): Eukaryota > Metazoa > Arthropoda > Insecta > Trichoptera > Glossosomatidae > Glossosoma > Glossosoma conforme. Next base: position 965,317 of record JAGTXR010000007.1, read on the forward strand.
TGGTGCACGGGACACTTAGCGTGAGGGACCACTGGAGCACTGGTTGTCTTGCTAACCTAACCTAACGTAACCTAAGGATTTGTCTAGCGACCGAAGAGTCCAGAGATCCATATGTCTCGTTTATGAAATAACTTAGATAAGGTTAGGTTAGCGAGACATCCAGTGCACTATTTGTCCCGTGCGCCAAATTTCCCGTGCACAAGACGTCCAGTGCGCCCCACGTCGTTACCGATGAGTCGTTGAACGAATTGTCCGGAAACGAAAAGCGGCGGAACCTCCAATGCTATTATCTAAAGATCCGTACCCTAGATTATATTCGGATGATCAATAAAAGGTTCTTCTGAAACAAATACTATTCCTTGTAAATTGCACGCAATACATAAATAAAATGTATTACAAGTATGAATCGGTAGTAATCGCATTGATATTTCATAACATTGCTCTCATGTACAAAAGCAATTGATAGATACATTATTGTAGACGACAGCTTCCAGTTCCGCTGACGATCCGCTCTACGGGCGTGTATCGGTTTTCCGCTCTTCACTAGACCATCTTCTCCCAGTTACTTGTAAGGTAACTAGTTACGCCATCAATCTGAAGTGGGCGGACAGCCTCATTTCTCCAGATTTCAGGCAGCCGGCGCGGCTTTACAGGAGGGTGGGAGGTAGAAATGAAACGCAAGAGATTCAAGTCTAAACTGATTTATTTAACGTTCAAGTCGGTGCTTTTATACATTCATTTTCTGGTACCTACTTTTGCGGCCGTGGGAACAGTTTCGGTCGCACGGGTCTGTATTCCTTTCTTAGGGTTTTATTACTATACGAAGCGTTCCTGGAGATCTGTAATCCTAGCCATAACATCGGTTTATGTTTTTATGGCTAAAACTGAAACGTATCCTAGGCTCGTTCGCACGCTTTACTAAACAAAGGAACACTTTCTGAATATTTAATATTTATGACATCTTCCCGAGAATAGACGCCTCTCACGCTGGCCAACAAAGGGCGACGTTTTGGCTTATTTAATATTTATGGCCCCTTTCTAACAATCGGTCGGGGCTCACGGACTGTTTCTTTATTGAAGGTCCGCCCGATAATACTCGTGGGATGCAAAGTATAATAAACCATCGAATTCCTATATCATTACAAATAACACATAACTATCAACAGCTGTCGTCTTCAGCGTGAGACGTACGTAACACTCCCACCGTGCAGTCTCTGCTGTACTCTGCCTCGGACGTCTCGACTCGTTCTGTGTTGAAAACCGCCAGCTTCGCCGCTGGCCGCGTATAAGTCCCTGTTGCGGTCTTTATCTGAACCACGCGAACCTGCCCGTCGGCTGCTGGAGTCGCTCGCGTTACTCGTCCCCGTGGCCATGTGTTGCGCGGCAACTTCGGATCCGCAACGAGTACCAGGTCTCCTTCCTGAATCGGCTCCGTCGGGGTCCTCCACTTCGGGCGCCGCGCCAACGTTGGTAGGGGTACTCCCGTACCCACCGACGCCAGAAGGCATCTGCCATCTGTTGTGACGCCCGCCATTGTTTCTTGAGACACATCTTCTCCTCCTCCGTGTCGTACTGTACCAGGGTCGTCATGCCACCAGCTGATCCTATCAGGAAGTGATTCGGGGTCAGAGGTTCTTCGTCTGCCGCGTCGACTGAGACGTGTGTCAGCGGTCGACTGTTAATCGTGTTCTCAGCTTCCGCGAGCACGGTCAACAGCGTCTCTTCCCTCGGAGACCTCTCTTGGAGTGTGGCCGCCAAGGCTCTCTTCACTGAGCGTACCAATCGCTCCCAGGCGCCTCCAAAGTGCGGGGACGATGGCGGGATAAATTTCCACGCTATCCTTTTCCCCGCTGTGTACTGCAGCAGGCTAGCATCTCGACTCAAGTTTTTTGATTGCCGCCTTCATCTCGCGGTCCGCGCCCACGAAATTGGTCCCATTGTCGGAGTACAACACGTTCGGCTGACCGCGCCGCGCTGCCATTCGTCTTATGGCCATTATGGCTGAATCCGCGGAAAGTGAGCATGCCAGCTCGATGTGTACCGCCCGCGTTGTCATGCAAGTGAAGAGCGCGCCATATCTTTTCTCGTGGCGCCTCCCAATCGTCACGGTCATGGGCCCGAAGAAATCTAGACCACAGTGGCTAAATGGTCTCTCACCACGGGCTAGTCTGGCCGGCGGTAATTGCCCCATTAGCGGCGACTCGGGTGTGCATTTCATTATCTTGCACAACCGGCAGCTTTTCACAATGGTCCGCAAAGTGGTACGGAGCTTCAACACCACGAATCTCATTCGGAGATCGCTTACTGTACGTTCCACACCGGGGTGTCCCGTCGCCGCGTGTTGGTGAGCTAACATTAGCTTCACGTATTCGTCCCCGCCGTCCAGCACCGGCGGAGGTTCTTCCTGTGTCCTCTGCAGGCGTGTGTTTAGTCGTAATACGCCTTCTTCGTCCAAATATGGCGAGAACGCCCGCAGGCGTCCGCCGGGTGGGAGCAGCTCCCCGTCGCAGGATCTCCATTTCGTCGCCGAACGCGCGTCTCTGGGAAAGACGCACCCATATCATCTCGGCGTTGACGATTTCTTCCGCTCGGAGCTCGAACTCTCCTCCAGGTTTCCAGGCATCGGGTCGGCTCATTTTTACGTAGGGGATTCCGACAGCGATCGACAAATCGCATAACCCATGCGGTTGTCCTCAGTAGTTTCGTCCACGACGAAAATCGCGATACGGTCGGTAGTCCCTCTAAGACGACGCAGTGCCCCACGAAGTATCGTGGCGGCTTAGTCTCCAGTACGTCGTCAGCCGGCGTAACTGTCTTCTTCTCTCGGGGCCATTCGGCCTCCGGCCGTGAGAGGAAGTCTGGTCCTCGCAGCCATAATCCGTCGGGCGACATGTCTGGCGGCTGGGCGTCGCGCGTACCGACGTCCGCTGGGTTCATTTTGTTGGCACCCAGCGCCACCCGCTCGTGCCGGCTATTTCATCGATCTCGCCCAGTCGGTTCGCCACGAATGTGGAGTATTTCAGAGGATCGGTGCGTAGCCAACACAGGACCGTACTAGAGTCCGTCCAGTATACGGTGTTGGCGATCTTTACTCTCGTTTCCCTCTTTATGCTCGCAGCCAAGCGCGCGGCGAGCAAGGCGCCCTGCAGTTCGAGGCGTGGAATCGAGAGTGGTTTGAGCGGAGCAACCTTCGTTTTGGCTATCACGAAGCTCGTGCCAGCTCTGTGTACGAAATATGCCACGGCACAACATGCCAACTCGGAGGCGTCGCTGAAGAGGTGTAGCGTGACCTCTTCCTTCTTTCGCTTAATGCAGCATCTCGGGATTGCGCAATCATTTTGCTCCATTAGTGATTTCAGTTCGGCCCATTTGACCGCGTGTTCTTCCCGTAGCGCATCATCCCAACCAATGTTGGAGCGCCATACCGCTTGTAGAAGTATCCGCCCTCTGATGGTTATGCACGCAATGAACCCCATCGGGTCGAATACCTTCATCACCTCGCTTAGTAACTGTCGCTTCGTCGGCCAATCAGGCGCCCCTTTTCCTTCGCCTTCGTATCGGAACATAAACAAGTCTGTGCGTGGGTCCCAGTGGACACCTAGAACGCGTTCCGTTACGGCCGAGTCCCCGATTATAATGGTCGACTTGGCCCGATCTTCGCTCTTGACCGAGCTCAACACGTTATTATTGTTGGAGGCCCAACCGGTTAATTCGAACCCCCGATCTCAGGAGGGCCGTGACGTTCCTCAACATCTCGACCGCCTCTTCCGGCGTATCTACAGCATCCAGGTAGTCGTCCATATACATGTTTTCGGCTATCGCGCGCGCCGCCCGTGGGAATTTCTGCGCGCCCGCGGCCGCCACTTGATTGCGAACAAAATGCGCGCTGCTCGGGGAGCACGTCGCCCCGAAACTCATCGACGTCAAGGCGAATGTCGTGATCTCTTCGCCCGGCGCGCGGCGCCACAAGAACAGCTGAGACATCTGATCGCTGGGCTTCATCTGGATGCGTAAAAACATCTCCTTTATGTCGGCGGCGAGGGCTATGCCGCCTTCTCTGAAACGCTGGATCCCGCCCACCAAGGACGTTAGCAGATCCGGCCCAGTTAGCAGCTGGTCGTTCAGACATACGCCGCGATGACGGCTCGCCGCGTCGAAGACTATTCTGATCTTGCCGGGTTTATTCGGGTTTCGCACGGCGAAATGTGGCAAGTACCATTTTCGCGGGTACTCCAGCGATTCCTGAGCTCGCGGCAATTCGATAGCATATCCTTTGATTTCATACTCCGCCATCTTGGCTCGGTACGCCTCACCTAGCATTGGATCTTTAATCAATTTTCGCATCAGCGAGTTGAAACGTTTCTCGGCGGCTTTCCTGTTGTCCGGGAGCGTTGAGGCATCCTCTCTCCATAGTAGTCCCGTTTCCCACCTCCCGGTAGAAAGCTGCTTCGTCGTGGCGTTCATGATCTCGAGTGCCCGTTTGTCGGCTGCATTGACTCGTGGCGTCGCCGAGACTCCTACTGTCTCAAGCGCGAAATTGGTTTTTACGAGGGCCTCCAGCGCGTCGTCTCGGCACGGCTTCTTGAGGCTCACCATGACCGTCTTCGGCTCACCGTGGTCGCTTCTCCGTCCATCGGCTTCTTGAGGCTTCGATCTTTCGCTAGCTTGCGTAATGGCCGGGCTGCCTCCGAACGTGACGCGACCTAGCGGCGTGTCGCTCACGATCATTTTGTCCGCGGACCACTTTCCGTTCGCGCCTCCGGGCGGTACGATCAACTGCGCATTGTCCAGGCCGATCAGCAGTTGAGGTCGCACATTGATCGTTCTGTATTTTGTACTGCTTTCACTCGTCGCGCACACGTGGGTCTCTAGATTAAGTCTCTTAATGGTGTACGCGACTGCTTCGAACGTGCTCGCGTCCCCGGCTATCGTCAGCCTCACTCGTCTCGAACCACTTTCGTTTACACTAATGCCTGCCGCGCCCGCTATGCGTAGTCCAGCACGCGGGCCATATGCTCCGATGGCGGCGGCCACTTCCTGTTCGACAAGTGTCACAGTCGAGCCTTCGTCCAGGAGGGCGTACGTGTTCACTGACCCTTTGGGCCCACTCAACTTCACCGGCAGGACCTTAAGGGTCACTGCGTCTTCTCGATTCGACGCATGAAGTACCTTACGTTCAGGGGCTGCTGTCGGAGTATGTGGTGCCCGCGGTTGATGCAATGTCCGGTGATGTCTGCCTTGGCAGCCATCCTTGCCGCATTTTGCGCGGCATACCGTGCTGTGGCAGCGCTCGTTCAGGCACGACTGACACAGATTCCGTCGGCGCACAATGTTCCACTTTTCCGGCTGCTCCAGATTCATGAAACTTGCGCAAGAGCCAATCTGGTGTGGCCCGTCGCACATCACGCAGTTCACTCTCTCTGGAACTTTTTCCGTCATGAACACTTGTTTCGGAGCGTTCCTCTTCTCGGTTCGAGATGTTGGCTCGATTTGCACCGGGGTGCACCCCTTCAGGGGCAATCCGTCGGTGATATCCTGCAGGAATCGCGCGAAGTCTCTCGGGGTGCTCCTCGTATGGTTGTCCCGCATAATCACCCAATGCCACCTCAAGGCTGGGGGTAGCTTCAGCACCATCTCGGTCAGGAGTTTCGGAGCAGCAGGGTGCAGGTCACAGTCGTAGTGCTCCATGGTTGTGACGATGTTTGATACCTGCGTCGCAAACTCGGTCACTATGAGTGCATCCGGGGCAATAGAGTCATGAAGCTTCGGTAACCTCTTGATCTGCTCCATCAGCCTGTTCACTACGAGCTCTGGGTTTCCGAAGTTCTTTTCGAGTGCCGTCATAATCTCCGGTATGTTTTTTCGGGTTTATTAGCAGGCTTTCCACCGCTCGCCTGGCTTTCCCTGTCAACGCGCTCCGTATACGGCCGAGGTTTTCTCGGTGAGAGAGGTCGTATGCGGTCGTGGTGTCCTCGAAGGCGCTTTTAAATATCAGCCAGTCCATGGGGTCACCACCGAATTGGGGTAGGTCCTTCAGGTTGGTCTTGGCAATAAGTGTGGCCAGCTTAGGGTCGTTCCCGTAGTGCCGCGTACCGGAGGTCCCTGCTGACTCGCCTTCTCTGTTTAACACCTTTAAAACGGCTGCAAGCATTGCGGCTTGGTCCGTCGTCGCTGAGGGGGTTTCTGGTGGTCCACTGGGGACACGATTGTTTCACCCACTCATTTGTGTGCCGTCTGGCCTCGGCTTCCGCGCCCGACCGACACGGCGCTGGGCGCTCTCGAACCGCGGCAGCCATATGCCCCGCGCGCTCTTCACGACCAGTCATGGAGCTCAGCTGTTCTTGCGCGGCTGGCTCCTGCCTCACCCACTCGTAAGCGGGCTGCTGCATCGGGGCGTGAGTTGCTTCGCGCCCGTACTGCGGGCCGCACGGCGGTCCGCTTCATGTGTGGGCGGGACTGACTCACCGGCGCTGCAGGCTGCACGGTAGTGGTCCTCCTCAGGCTCCCGTATGACTTGCACAGACCTCGGCGTGGTGGGCTGCTGCATCGGGGCGTGAGTTGCTTCGCCCGTACTGCGGGCCGCACGGCGGTCCGCTTCATGTGCGGGCGGGAGCTCCGTGGTCCGCTGAACTTGTAGGCTGGCGGCCAAGCTTGCGATGGCTGCGTTGGTTGTCGTCACGGCTGCGACGAGCTGGGCCATCATGTCGGTGAGAGGGTTCAGCGACTGGTCAGCCTTGCGGCGCGCCTCTCTGGAGTCCACGGACCTCATTGACTCCCCCCGATTCTGATCGGGCGTCGTCCTCCTCCATGTTAGTTCCACGGTTGCTTCCTGATCGCGTTGCAATCGGTGATCGATTGGCAGGCATGATCAGGTCAGGAGATGATCTTCTTCACGAAGGCAGGATCCGGCTCGAAGGACCAAATGTAGACGACAGCTTCCAGTTCCGCTGACGATCCGCTCTACGGGCGTGTATCGGTTTTCCGCTCTTCACTAGACCATCTTCTCCCCAGTTACTTGTAAGGTAACTAGTTACGCCATCAATCTGAAGTGGGCGGACAGCCTCATTTCTCCAGATTTCAGGCAGCCGGCGCGGCTTTACAGGAGGGTGGGAGGTAGAAATGAAACGCAAGAGATTCAAGTCTAAACTGATTTATTTAACGTTCAAGTCGGTGCTTTTATACATTCATTTTCTGGTACCTACTTTTTGCGGCCGTGGGAACAGTTTCGGTCGCACGGGTCTGTATTCCTTTCTTAGGGTTTTATTACTATACGAAGCGTTCCTGGAGATCTGTAATCCTAGCCATAACATCGGTTTATGTTTTTATGGCTAAAACTGAAACGTATCCTAGGCTCGTTCGCACGCTTTACTAAACAAAGGAACACTTTCTGAATATTTAATATTTATGACATCTTCCCGAGAATAGACGCCTCTCACGCTGGCCAACAAAGGGCGACGTTTTTGGCTTATTTAATATTTATGGCCCCCTTTCTAACAATCGGTCGGGGCTCACGGACTGTTTCTTTATTGAAGGTCCGCCCGATAATACTCGTGGGATGCAAAGTATAATAAACCATCGAATTCCTATATCATTACAAATAACACATAACTATCAACAGCTGTCGTCTTCAGCGTGAGACGTACGTAACAATTATTATTAAAAGCATGCTTAACAATTATAATCTGTGAAAATGAATTACAAGACACTCTATTATCAATCTTAACAGACATATATAAATTATCTTGAATTGTTAATAAAAAAATGGATATAACAAAAGATGAGTGGTGCTTACAATATTACAAATGGAATAATATTAATCAAAACATTAACATAATACTACGATAATAACATAACAATGCATGAAACAGTACTAGATGTACATACGTAACATTAATGTGCATAACATTATTTACATAATAACAGTGTTACTCAATAACGTTATATTATGTTATATTTCTATTAGAATTCTCATCCAACTGAACGTCTCATTGCATTGAAAAAATATTTTATTATGCATATTAATCAAATATCTTTAATATCAAAAGAATGAATAGATTATGTATATTTTATTGTCTGTATATTACGTCAGGTTATGCCCAATTTAGTAGGCAATTCCATATTATATATATAATAGCCTTTATATATTTTTTATATAATATGCATGTTTATTACTAAACATTTTTAATGTTTATATATATCGCACCATTTTTATTAGGTCAATAAATAATACAAATAAGACAGCAACTTTAAAACAACATAAAACAGTAAATCATGGAAACATAAATTATGTTTTTGTGATATTTATTTCGTTTCCGACATCAACTTACCAAAAAGCGAATTTATTTTTAATTTCAAAAGAGCATTGTATAATTTACTCAAAAAATAAACCAGCATCACTGAGATCCTCGGACCTGAGTATGCAAGACGAGGACACAAATGAAAGCCTGGCAGTTTTACAGCGGACCGACTGAATGTGACTGCGGCGTGGAGCAGACTCTGCCACACCTTCTGGTGTGTGCGCTGTGTCCGAGTAGCTGCACCCAGGAAGACCTGATGATGGCCAGGAGTAACGACATCGACGTCGCCCACTTCTGGGCAGACAGGATATGACCCTTTTTTCCGACACGAATATAAACACATATATATATATATTCGATTTTTTTTAATGTTTCACATGGTTGCCATAAATAACTAATAGCTTGAACCTATTTTCAGTGATTTTAATTATTTTATATAAGCCCGGATACTAGTTTATTTAATTTATTTATTTAAATAGTCAAGGATGATTCTAAATTGATTCATTATAAATTTATTTAGCGTTTTTATAAATTGGATATCTTAAATGCAAACTAATTATTAAAAACTAAGCAATGTGATAATAAACTAAGCAATTATAAATTGTGATTGGTAAATTTTTGGAAAGTGCGCGCAAATTGCGATAATTTGATCGATATTGACATGAAATATTCGCCAAAATATAATATATTTTTTAAATCTAAATTGTATCATTTTTAGTATTGAATTATAAGAAGTATTGAATAATAACTATAATTAACACAAGTATTTTAAGTACTTACTAAACGTCTTACTTTCAGCTTTATAGATTTGTTGCTTTTAGCACATTAGGGCGGCTGTGTTTTTTTTTTTTGCAAAATTGCATAATTTATATTCGAGATTTTAAATAAAAAATAAAAAACGTTTTTTTCATCGTTTTTTTTTAATTTTTAAATTTATTAAAGAAACATGTACTGTTTTTGTTTTCTTGATTAATTTTGTATGGTTATTTTTTTTTAAAGTTTCAATTGATTGAAAGTCTAGAACACACTAAAATTTTATTCTGGAATAACGTTAGCTAAACTGAATGTATAGGTAAACAATATTTATTTTACAAAGTAAGGGCGAGAAAATCTAACATAAAATACGAGGGAAAAAAGTACGAAAAAACTCTTGTACCTTCAAATGCAATTTTTGTGAGCTGATAAAACCAATCCATAGACGGGATAAAAAGTTATTTTTTGTGGGTTATATTTTAAATTAATTAAGTTGAAAACATTTTTTATATATAAACCAATAGTTACGTTTAATTATATGGAAAAAAATCTATTTTTTAGAAAATATTTAAGTTGCTACTATGTAGACACGCTTTTGACACTTTGACGCGATTACACACTACGAGTCATACTCAGAAAGTTACCATCCGAATGGGTTAATCTGTAATATATATCCATACAAAATAAAAATAAAAAGTTTTCTAATAAATCAGTTGAAATTGTAAAACAACACCTGTAAGTTTCATTGCAATCCGTTGAACGGTATAGGAAAGTATATTCACATTCCCGATTTTTAAAAATAAGCACAAACGTCGATTTATATAATATTTATACATTCAATTTTGTACCGCATGGTAACTGTTTAAGCTCGAATAATATTGACCGACAAATGAGTGATCATGTATAGGCCGCTACAGGAACGCGCGGATATGCACAAACCACTCATTCCTGTTTTCCCGTTTCCGTTTTTGCAAGTTTTTTTGATACACTAATCTTCACGGGCATACACGCAATAATTCCTGAAAGTTTCATATATATCCGATGAATGGTGTAGCAATGCATAAAGGACAAACACACATTTATACATTAGTTTTATATTTGTACGAGTATATATAATATAAGATAATTCTGTTTGTTTAATTATGTTTCTATTGCCTCTTCCTCTTTAACAATTATATGTTAAAACTAGTTAAAGGCATTCAATAATATATCGAGTTTGTAAACCAATTAATAAACATAAAACCACGTGTTATAAAGTTGTCGGCTATCGACACCGGCCGGGCAACTGGTGACCCAGGTGTAGGTGTCCAAGGTGTAGGTGTCAGGTTAGGTTCGATCACCTGCTTAATAACTTCCAGTCGGATGAATTTCGGCATCATCAAGCGTTATTGCGAAAGAAGATATAAAATAAAAGTCAACACACCGATGTGGCGGACAGACGAGGACCGAGACCACCTTTGCGCACGTTTGATATGAAAACATATTGTAATAATTTAATTAATGTAACATTGGACGATATTTGAACTACTGATTATCTTGAAATGTGCTGAAGGTCTAATTTTGTGAAATGGTCTATTTTCATAATACGAATAGCATAAATCTTCTTTCAAATTTTTAATATTTATAATCGTGTCGGAAACAACAGAGTCAGATCCTGTCTCCCCAGAAGTGGGCGAAGTCGATGGCGTTACTTCCGGCCTCCAGAAGGTGTGACAGGGTCTGCTCCACGCCGCAGTCACATTCAGTCGGTCCGCTGTATTACTGCCAGGCTTTCATTTTTGTCTTCGTCTTGCACACTGCGTTCCGAAGTCTGCTAAGGGACCTCCATATATTCCACCCCTGGTTGTGTCCAGGGGCTAGGTCCTCTTTCGGGGCAATCCAAGCATTAAAAAAAACGGAATTTTTTAATGAATCTACTATAATAATGTTTTATACATTTTACCTCATTTTATATGATCGTCCTCCATTGCGACTTTATATTATATTTTTTCGAAAAATTCTAGCGGTTTACTGTTAAAATTCAGATAACTTTTAACCCGTTCAACATTTTAATTTTTTTTCAAACACATAGTGAATGATACATTTATCAGAATAAATGAAATTTATTAAATGTAAGCGACAGTTTAAGACTTTTATTTGTTAACTGTATTATGTTTACAGTTAACAAAAAAAGGAGGAAACAAATAAAGGTTGTAAGCGACTATACCTATCTGGGACAAGAAATACAACTACAAGATAGAATCCGAAACGAGGAAATACGCAAAAGAACTCAAGTAGTGGATGCTACCCAACGAATTGGCATACTCAAGTGGCAATGCGCAGGACATATCTGTCGAAGAGATGACGGTCCATGGGGAAGAAAATTATTAGAATGGCGCCCAAGAACTGGCAAATGAAGCATTGGCCGACCCCCTGCAAGATGGACTGACGACGTAAGAAGAATAGCGGGAGTGACCTGTATGCGGAAGGCGGAGGGTTGAAGAGGATGGAGACTCACGCGGGAGGCTTACGTTCAACAGTGGACGGATACAAACTGATGATGATGATTATTATGTTTACATTAGTTAACATTTTTAAAATCAAATAGCTCTTCGGCGGCAATTTGTGGTGTCCATTTACTTCATATATGAAACTGTTATAATAAATATTTAATTCCCAAAGGTTGATAAGAAACACAGCCTTGAACTATTGAGAGTGTAGATCCGTATCGAATGCACATTACTTAGCTCGGAACGCCTTGCGGAAGAAAATGCCCGCAGCGCATTAATTATTCTGCAACATTCTATATGTTATAACTTCCGTTAGGTCAAGAAAATGTGAGGCCAATCTCTTTGGGAAATCAGAAATGCACGTGCTTACTATAGTTTTGTTTGGGAGTCTCGTAAATATGTACTTCGCTTGGGGCGAAAAGCGGCAAATACATTTTCTCCATTCTGCATCGTAATAATCCAGACCACGTATAATACGTTCAAATGATTCCACAAAAACGTCGTGTAATACATATTTGTGTTTTACGAGTTTTGAAGTTTATACAAAATTAGGGTTTGCGTTCCAAAATCGAGCTCTCTTGCATAATACACACAACATGCGCTATGTCACACGGAGATCTCACCATCGATACACACATTACAGCAAGCAAACACGCTGGCATGACTGCCTAGCAACATATCACGACTCAAACTTCATCGCCGTGTTGCGTGTTTCTATGACATAATAAAATAAATATTTAATTCAAAACTTTGCAAAAAAAAAACTGAAAAATAGGATAGTATTTGTGAGTGGACCAAATTTTTTATAGCGTTTGTAGACGATACATCGAGAAAAATGTATTCAAGCTTTTGGGTTTATCCGTGTGTGGCGAATTTCCTTGCACCCAATTTGTGGGATTATTTAACATTGCTTATTATGGGTGACTCGCTTGGTGAAAGCCCTCCCTATCCCGTCCTATTTTTGGAGACCCAGGTGAGGACCCGTTGCTGGCGCACGCAAAAAACTACTTGTTAGAAAGTGGCTGAAGGCCTTCCCGTGATTCTAGGTGCATCAGTTAGATGTCAAATAGACCTCAGTTTAAGGCTGCGAAATTAGTATACTACAGCGAGTCTCGAATTGCCTTTTTTGGTAACACGTTGCCAACCACGAAATACGTTGAAACGGATAAGGAAATGGTGGAAAAATGAAAAAAGCGAACACGAATTGATAAAGGGAATGACTGCACTTCCAATTTCATACCGTAGACCTCACAATGAGTACTGAAAGTAGCAAAACGATATATCGCGTCTACCGATACCAACGATCGGGGAATCTTTGACGGTATATGCCGACAACCGATGCGAAAGGGTTAAAGCCTGCGGTAATAGTCACGATAATAACTCCTCGATATTCATCAGCGGTGACAGGTGACCTACAAATCTTTAGCACAGACGCCCAAGACACGCGGGGCAATAACCAATAATATTTACATAACGCCGGTAAGAGAGGCTAGAAAGGTACTTAATTTTGCAACAGATTAAATCTTTGTGGGGCAACCAGTGTAATAATGTCTAAGCCGACGATCCGCTCACAATTATATAAGAGCACACGATGGAAATGTTTTATAATACTAGTGAAACTGATGGCGGTGTTGTGGCATATGCCTTCTTGTGGGAAATAGACTCCATTTCAAGAAATCTATAGAATATATATCCTATTGATTTAGGGAATATCATTTAATTTTTTTATCAATTTTATAAAATAATGTATCTTATCTAGACAGGAGTATTTGCAGCAAGTATTCGAGGACATGAATTGTAGTGCTTATGCTGAGCTGAAAAGGGTTGCGGAGGACCGAGAGGAATGGAGATCGAGATGCAAGATTCTGTTGCTGCAAACCAATCCACCGGATTGATACTTCGAAGAAGAGTATCTTAAGTAAAAGATAACTCTGTCTGTAAACTTGATATTAATACCTGAATTTATAATTTTATGTACATGTATCCTCAAATTTAAATAAAGATTAATAAAAAAATAAAACTCGTGGGAAATAATAATATACTACAGTCATTCAACCCATCTATAAAGTTTTCATAAGATTGGATGATTATCCCGATGCTTACATGACCTGGACTATTTGGTTTAAAGAGGCGGCTTAATCCAAAATAACTACATAGAAGGGTTATATGAAAAATCGCCGCAAATACTCAAGAAAAAATCTGTTACGAGTAAAAAGCGTGCGTTATAGGGTGGGTTTATGGACTTGTAACTTTATTTGGAGCGTCTTTAAATTCCAAGCGCAATACCTGGGACTCTCAGCTTTAATCGATCAAAATAAAGTGCTTTCTATATGGCGTCTGTATCGTCCAAATTTATGGCTGTGAATTTTGGCGTCTCAACAAAAGCCCATGCAGCCGTATAATGGATTTCAAAATCAGATGCGCGCGAAGAATAATGAGGATACGATGGTATGAATTTGCGAAGAACGATAAGGTGAGAGAGCCAACAAGGTAGCTTTCTATACTACAGAAGATCAAGAGATGAAGCTGCATCTGATTGGGAAAAATTCTACGAACCGCAGGAGAGCATAAACTGCCTTTCTGTCAAAAACTATACATAAAGAATGTTCTCGGCGACTATATATTTATTTATTTATTATATATATAGCTACTGACAGCCTTTTAGGATGGCAAGAACCCTGGGCTTATTGGTTTAATAATTCACGGGGTTAGTAATTCATTAAAATACAATTCCAATAAAATGCCTAGTTCATATCCTGTATCCACACAATTGATCGACAGTGTCGAAGTAAGCCGCCCCTTAGTAGCAGACAAAGCGATCTCAATAAAAATATAACATGAAAAATGAGAATTTTAATATATATATAAAATAAAATATGTTTAATGTTTACACTGTGAATACATATAGTAGAATGCTATATTTATCTCAAAAGATAAGTTAGATATTCAGTCACATTGAAAGCTTATCAGTATAGCAGAATATTTAGAAAAATTATAAATACATGTATGTAGTAGGAATCAAATCCCGACAAAGTTTATGTCGGTAATATATCAAATACTTTTTAAACGAGGTGGGTCAATGTTAATGCCAGCCTACAGGAGTTCCTACACAGTTGGGGTGAAAACATGCCAAATTAAATATACAAATTGGAAGTGAATATGGCTTTAATTACTAGGTTGACAGCCTTATATATTAAGCTAATAATAAGTTCAGCGATAAAGGTACGTGGTACACGCGATTCTCATTAAATCATTGAAGTTCAAAAAATACTGGGTGCGGACCAAAACATTGAATGGGTCACCGCCAGTTGCTAACCGCCATTCGCTTGTCGGGTTGAGACGCCTTTTAGGACCAATTAATCCATGCCTCGGTAGAATTGGGTATACTAGTATCATCCAATCTTAAAACAATCTGATCGACAAATCTCCCGAAAATATGCTTCGGATACCATAGGTCTCTTAATCAGGCCGTCGGGAACCATATTTGTTCCCAGGTGGACCTTCGGTTGCAGAGATGTCTTGACGCGGCATGAACAATGGCAACTGATAGAACAGAGTGGCGGCAATTTGTGTTCCAGATGTGGAACGGATATGGGAAGAGAAGAAACAAGCTATTGTAGTGTGAAACACAAACAACAAAACACTCACAGAACGAATGAGGAAGAATAATATACGCATTTTATATCAGTGATTCCAAAATGATTAGGATTGAATCACGAGGGACAAGACTTAAAACAAGAAAACATGTTATAAATTGATAACTTCCTCTTTACAGCAATACTACTAGACACATCAATGTTACCTAGATATAATCTGTGTTTTTTTACGTAAGCAAATACAGGAGAATACCGACACATGGTGCTGAAGAAATCTCACCTGTAGATTCTGTGATACTTTGACATTTTAAAGGATAAATGTTGCATGTGTAATATTGACGACAAGTTTATATACTACAGCCCGTCATCCACACATCTTCCATTTAGTGTGTTAAAGATATGAACGTATGATTACTTACCGGCGTATGTAGACTTTGAGGAGTCCAGCAGTTTGAAGGTGAAGGGGATGTGAACCTTCATCATTTTGACTTGTGGCGCACGCAAGGGTCCTGCCCGAGGAAGTGGAGTACGGAAGACCAGCTCGTCACCGTGCACGCGCAGCACCATCATGTTCCTAAGAAACAAACAAAACATTTAACTATGATATAGTACTACTAAATATTCCAACTTACACCCGTATGCAGTCATCCCTTGGCTTAAGGTGCCAACCAGCTTAAAGGGGGGCCAACCATTTTAGGAAGCTGTTTTATGGATTATTTGTGAATTTTTTTTCGAAGGAAATGAATGAACAATGAAAAGTGATCAAATACTTAAAGATTTTTTTTAAACAGTGTTCAGAGTAATAATCTGATGTTCAGGTGTTCTGCAATTAGAGTGTACTTTGTTGTGCACGATAGGTGTCTGAAAATGAACCTAGAAGCGATATAAAGCGTTTAGTTACAATGTATAGTAATATAGTTATGAGTTGAACCTAAGATTAAATTAAAAATATTGATAATTGCATACTTAAGGGACATAATTTTTTTTTATCATTTTATCAAGAAAAAAAATCATCTTAGAGAAAAATTCATCTCAAGAAATGTCTCTGGGTGTTAAATGAACCGTAGATTACACTAGGCTGCTTGCGACAAGCTTCTTGTGGTACTGCGATACAAAAACACCAGCTGCTGCTTGCAACTATTATAGTGGGACCCACACTTTAAGGAAGCCGCTACTATCAGCCTACAATCAGCTTGATTCGACTACTAAATTCATTACAATACCACAAGTTACTATTTGCTGGTGGTCAAAAGAGACCTTCCAAATCACAGTCGGTTATTTTTCAAGTAAAAAGAGTCCAAATATGAATAAAAAAAAAACAATCTCATCCATCCAATCCATTCAAATTCAGTCATATCTATGACGTTTTTTCGTTCATTTGCGAATGAAAAGAGCCTTATTCTGCTTCGAAACCTTCTATAGATTGCGTATATTCTAAACTCGTTAAACAAACCTCATTATCTATGTAATCTCAATCTAACATTTATATTAAGTTAATAATACAATAACACCATTTATGTAGCAGTACTTTTAAGTAAGCTTTAGTCGTTTTATTCGAAAGACGTATAATTTCAATTCATTCCAAATAAAATAACTGCAAAACGTCATATATATGAAGAAAAAAAAACGTGAACATATTCAAGTTAAATGCCAAATAGATCCGTGTTGTTTTAGTCGAGAATTTTTCTTTTCTATTCAAGAACTGCCCGGCATTCTGGAATTTCACAGCGAGTCTACGCTTAAATGGATTACTCTCAAATCTTCCGTGACAAGTAGCAAATTGAATGCTTCAACGGGCAGGTAATGCGACTCATGCTCATGCAGTGTGACGGGCATGAAATCAGTGCAAGAAAGCGAAAAACAAAATTCCAGCAGTTAAATTATTTGTGTCACCATCCCTAAAGTATGCTCGCGTATATATATAACGCGTCTTCTTTTTCGTGTCAGTGACGTCAAATTATTTTTGCCCAGTATCTGGCAACATCGATAGCCCGTGTGTTGCTTAGCATTAGGTCTTGAGGTGTGCAGCTTGTTGGGCGGGATCTTAGGTGTGAGGCGGTCTGCAGGTCTCCACAGTCGCACAATAGTGGCTCTCCCTGCCGAAGAATTCCCCACCGCTCGAGGTTGTCCTTTGTTCTACCAAGTCCGGTTCTTAATCTGTTCAGGGATTTCCAGGTCGGCCAGTCAAGGTTCTTGCCAGTTGGGAGGCCTTCCTTTGAAGTAATGAAGTCCTCTGGTACGACTTGTCGCCAGAGCTGGAGTCTCTCATTTTCAGGGCCGGATGGAAGAGGTTGTGGATGACTTCAGTCTGGGTGTTGGGGGTGCTCTCTTTCGATATCATGTTCGCGTCATGAACGCGTGTTCTCTTTCGATATCAATGACATCACAGCATCGTGATCATTAATCTTGAGCACCATATATAATCTTGGAATATTTAGAGAGTTCCTTAAAAGGTTTGGCCTCTCTTCATGCGATGCTTGTCCGTGTGATCCTAGCATACAACAGACAGTAAGACTCTGATGAAGCGCATCACACATGAAAACATGAGACGTGTTCTGTGTTGTCGTCTGGAAGTCTCTGCCATTTCTTGGGAGAACACCTTTCTGAACTGCCGCTTAGTTCTAACGGTCCCTTGCTGTTAAACTACATCAAAGATATCGTGAGAATAACGCGTGTGATTAACGAGGCCGTCATGGAATAGACTCCTATGTTTTTTTTTCACTTAATCTAAGCTTGTTTAAATATATTTTTTTTCCACGTTTTTATGTTTAATATATATGTAAACATATATCATCCCTTCAGGTCCTGGGCCTTTTTATTGCATCATTATGGTAAAAACTCAATGCCCTCTTTTACATTAAGCGCCTTTCTTCTTGCAGGTTGTCCTTTAACTGACCTTTCTCAAAATTCTTATCTTATTTTCTGACAGCATGTGCATATCCAAAGCACGTGACTATCGTTTATATATAAATAAATAAAATAAAATATATATGGTTTGGAGTGTAAATCAAGGATGCTCAACATAAGGCCCGTGGACCTGATCCTGCATGGTTTTTTTCAAATCGCAAAAGAGTGGAGTTTTGATCATTGTCTTCCGACCCCGCAAAACGATATTTAAGATTAGTAAAACAGAGTTTTCCTATGGTGTCTGCGGGGAGCTTTCATAAAACGACCACTTTTATGTCGTTATTTTGAGTTGAAGTACGTCTTAGAACTAAATGGCCCAGACCTCGGTAGAGTCGGGCTAATCATCCGTCCCTATGTAAACGGTATTTGACTATATATGAGAACATGAAGGAGGGATTCCATGATAATTTAAAATTATTACCTAACATAGGCATTTATATATGATATATATGTATGATATATTGCCCCCTAGAAGTACTGGAGGACTCTGCGAAATGCCATAAGGTCACAGGTTCGATGAAAGGAAAATCCTGATCTATCTCCTTCTCGTGGTGGGGGGTGAGCGACATCAGTCGGCCAATATAGACAGGGACCGAATGTTGGCCGGAATAAGCTAACACCAAGCTAACCTCATCAGGTAGTAAATGCTCTCCTAAGGCGGATGAACCTTTATGGTCAACGGCATTAGGATGTGGAAATAAAGGGGAAAATACCACATTAAAGATCTTAAAGACATCCCATGTATCAGCAAAAAAATGATTGCATCTGAAGTAAAGAGCTGAAGAGGGTTGCGGAGGACCGAGAGGAATGGAGATCGAGATGCAAGATTCTGTTGCTGCAAACCAATCCACCAGATTGATACTACGAAGAAGATATGTATGACAATCCGGTCAAAAGCGTAATAAAGGTTGCCCACCCCTGCTGTAGACAGTAGAATATTTCAAAGATCCCTATCTCTGACATGTTAAAATAATAAACAAACATGTTAAACTTGTTTAATTATGCATTGTTGCATATGGAATATTTTTAGTTAAGTTTAATGACATTGGTAGATCAACACCCACATTCAGGTTATACCATTAAAATGTTAAGTTTCTAAACTATCTCAATGGATCCACGATGGATCTAAAAATCACCATCATAATTGTGAAATCCCTTATCACTGTTGAAATACGTCGAATTAGAACGGATAAAGTTCTTCAAACAACACCCCTTTAAATGTCATCCCACCATCTGTTTCCTAAATCATACGATCTAAATATTGTCAAGCTAATTAACATTTTAAATACTCTCATTCCCTACACAACCACTATTAAAACAAAACATTACCACACGCAGCATCTAGCAGACCGGCTTAATGTTATATATTCCAATAAAGACCCAAAACATTTTGCTAGTGCTCTTAACCCTTTCATTACGGCTCGGTTTGAATACAAATGATACTGTCAATTATAAAATTAGTATTTAAAGCAAAAATTTACTTATTTGGTCTATTTTCATATATCACATTGGTTCTTGTATCCTTTAGCTATCAGATGATGCATACAAATCTATTCACAGAAAGTGAGCAAAACGATATATCAAGTCAACCAATGTCAACGGTCGGGGAATCTTATGACGGCATATGCCGACAACCAATGCGAAAGGGTTAAGAATGTTTGTATTGAAAAAATATATAGAAATAAGGTTTCTTTAACCTACTCTTAATCAGAGTAAAAAAATATACGAGGTATGTTAAATAAATAAGGTGACTTGAATTTTTGCAGGCTACGTACTCGTTTATTCGTAATTTTAGTGTCACTATGTCGGTACTCACGTCCCTCACTTATGCTGATAGGGTCGGCATTTTTGGATTCATATTTAATTTTTAACTATTCTTTTATTCGGACATGTTTTTGCTCTGCAGCTCTCGTATCAATGTTTATTTTTAGGTTATAAGAAAATCGTTCTTAATGTGTGATGAAAAATAATAGATATGTGTATTGAGAGCACATATTCGACCATGGTCACTTAAATGTGGTATAAACATCACACTATTATAAAAATCACAAGTAAATTTAGTCTTGAAAACATATTAAGATAATTTAATTTTAATGTTATTTTTACAGAGAAAAAAAACAAATGAGAATTTCTTCTAAAATTTGAATTCCAAATATGCGGCATTCCGAATAATGGCAACCAACGTAATAAAAATTTGATAATAACACCGAATATTGAATGGGTAGGTACGTACCATAAAAATAATGAAATTTAAATATGACGTATATTTTTTGCAGTAAAATTTTTCCTCAGTCATATAATAATAACAATCATATTTGGCATTATTTCACATACTAACCACGTAATAATAACACATAAGCTGTTAGATAATTCAAATTCGCGTAGACATAACAAGTCATTCTTTTTATTTATTTGAAAAAAAGGAATGAATTTTTATGCAAAAATTTGTTGAATTTATTTCCTCATTTTATTCCCATTTTCGATCCATATATGGAACATATGGTCACTTTATTATTTTTTATTCAAATAACGATTACACGCGAAATATCTCAACATATGTGTCAAATGATAATTATATGCATACATATATTTTTTTTTAATGTAAACACATACAAGCAGAATACCGACAGATGGTGATATAGTGATTCTGAAGCTCTTCATCTGTGGATCCTATGACGCTTACCACTTAATAGGTGGTCTTCACGGGACGATTTTCGACTTCCACCAATTTTTATTAATAGGCTATGACTGTCATTTTACGTGTGAGGGATCAAATTCACACCAACCTTGGCGCACGGGCAACTGGTGCACTGGATGTCTCGCTAACATAACCTAAGTTATTTCGTTAACGAGACATAGATCTCTGGACTCTACGATCACTGGACTATCTACTAAGACCTTAGAGTCGTTAAACGAATTGCCTGTGAACGATAGGTCGTGACACCTGTATTTCAGGTCCCGTATACGTCGACTATAAACATAAAATGCCACGAAACCTATTATAACGTATAATTTTTTCGATTGGTAACGGAAATTTTTCTATCGGTGTTTTTTCGTACAATGGTCCCTTCTACGTTGTTATCTTGGATTGAACCGCCTCTAAGGACTAAATGGTCCAGTCCTCGGGAACATCAGACTAATCATCCGATCGTATGAAAATGTTATAGGATGGTTAACAGTACATATACTGATTAAATTTTATGACTACTAAAAAACAGTATCTAAAATAAAAATAAATTTAAGAATATAAAAATCAGTAAACATAAAATGTAAATAGAAACTTCTAGATATTTAAATAGGTATTTAATAGCACCCAAGTGATACTGCAACATAAAGCTCTAATATAAATAAATAACCCCGTCTAAATACGGCGAAAAATAAATATATTACGTTCTTATTTAGTAAATATATAAGTATACATAAATCACTGTTAGAAGCTAGACGAGTAATAAATTTATTACTAACATTTTAATATTTTATTACTTCCTTGTTTGAAGAATAAATATATAAAATACTATAAATAAATCGTCAATTAACTGTTTGCCTTAAATGCTTATTCTGAATTCCAAATTAATCACTTCGATGTAGATAATAATATTATTTCACATAATACATAATATACAAAGACATTTTTTTGTATTTTTGTAAAATAAATAATATTCACACGTATATATATATATATATATATACCTAAATCATACATGTAAAATATATAACGTCATTAATTATCAAACGTTAGACTATCATACCATCGCTAAAAAGTAATTACCTTATTAATAATTAATTGTTACATGGTTTAATTGATATAATTAATATTGAACTTTTCATTTTACAAATAATACGGGTACACAGCATTTGATAAATATAATTTATTTAATAATAATTAATTAACGAAAAATAATAAAATAAAAGTTTAACGTCATAGAATGTCAACAATTTTTAGATATATTTCTTTGATTAAGAAAGTCAGATGATATGTTATTCGTGCCATGAAAAATAATCATTTAGAAATTATTTTCTTTATATTAATATTTTGTCATACATTTAAGGAATAATTAAAATTAAAATTATTATTCTGAGACGGCCAGTGCTGAAGCTCTTTATTTGTGAATAACGATAAATAAAAAATTCAATACATATTACGAACCTATTTTAATTATTTCTATTTAGTGCTTCTTGTTACATTTTTTAATAAAAATTAAATAAAACGCTATAAATGGTAATGTAAGGTAGGTATCCCTCATTGACAGGTTTACTATTTTATAATCTAAATAAATATTTTTTCACACTGTTTATTTGAGAAATTATCCTTGATTACGCTTTCAAAGACTCCATAAATGTAATTTTTAATTGTAAATATGACAATTATGAACACTTCGAAGGAACACTACTAGTCAAATATAAAATAATAATATTTTTTTAAAAGCTTGATACACTTTATAAAGGTGTTACGCAGTTAACATTATAAAATAGCATGATTCTATTTTTAAATAAATCCATTATTTGCGCCTGACATTGAGCAACGTGTTATTTCATCTCAAAACGAGAAAGATGAATGGAGAGACTTAAAAATCGTATCGAAATACATGAATGAATGCACCACAGATTGACAGGGATAGAGATAACGAATTTATAACGCTGCTAATTGAAAAAATTGTGATAATTATTCAATGACATTTGAGACTTGTGGGTTGGACGTGGGCTTGTAACTCCACACTAGATAACAAATACCCATCGCGAGATACATTGGACAAACAAAATAAGGATGACTTATCATATGTAACCACAACTCTGCAATGTGTCATCAGATAAGACGAAATATTGCGAAATAATATGTAGAATATCATGAATGTCACTTCTTTGTATTAGAATTAGATGATAACACTTAACATCATGTATCAAAATAATATATTTTTAGTTTATATATTATGTAGTGAATAATATTGGTTTAAGTGGCAATTGTTGAGTGCCCACCTACATATTTTCATAAACACTGTCATGTTTTGAATCCAAATATTAGTAATAAAGTGATTTTATGAATACTAACCTCATAACAAATAACACCATCGCACAGAAACATATCAACACAGCCAAAACCGAAAAGAAATTAGACAGTTCGGTAAAAGTTATAACGGAAGCTGACACGGTACTCATTTTAGCAAACTCGGTGCACAGCGTAGGGATACGATTCACATCACAAAACACAAACTAAGTGTAATCACAAAGAAAATTGCGAACTGCCATCGGGAAGCAGGCGAGGCGACCGCCGGCAAACGCGAGACTACTGAACGAATGTGAAAGTGCTCGTCGAATACGACCGGCGGATCTGTACGGCGACCCTGTCCTCGATACTTTTCACGAAATATTATGTCATAACGTCTGCAATGCAACCCAACACCGAGCGGTCCGCTCCTCCATGCAATACTTCACAACACTCACAACACACGGACAGCTGTCAAAGTGGCGGGCGCGCGCCATCTTGCGGAGGAACAAGGAACTTGCGAACATGCGGCAGAGAGGAAAATAAAGGGGCAACCACTTTTCTTAAAAAATAAATGTTTTTTTTTTTTACAAAAAAACGTTTTTTAGTTTTCTCTAAAGCCTAAACTATCAATTTTTTCATATTTGTTATTAAATCTTAGGTTCATCTAATAACTACATTACTACATTATGTAACTAAACTTTTTATATAGCTTCCAGATATATAATTTTCATTTAAATGTAATTTAATAGAGAATAATAAAAAATATTGCAATCATCGAATGATTAGTTTTCGCGTGACTGCACGCCAATTGGAAAAAAGTCGTTTCGAGAAAAACGTATTTAAAGAAATATTTCAAATATGAATAAGTCAAATTATTATTAAAGTTTATTTCGTACTCATATTTTAACAACAAATTACTATTCCTTAGAGGTTTTTTTCTTGTTATTAATAAGTCTGATTGACTTTTAAATTATTCTTTCTTCTGGATTTTCACTTTTCTATCGATTTTTAAGCAGTCGCGTTCTCTGATTCACATTCGTAATGTATGAAGGACTTCTAATATCACTTCCATTTTTTTAGTATATTTTTGAATATATTTACTAACGATTTAAGTAATATATTTTTTTGTACCGTCTAAAGTGGTTGCCCTCCTTAACACTGAAGAGACTCCGAAAGAAAACGATATTTTTTGACAAAACTTTACCGTAGAATTCCAAACTATAAAACACTTCATAGAGTCAATACATAATTTATAAATTCACACCCTTATGCAAAGTTATACTTATGGCTTAAGCCTTAAGGTAATCAACCAGTAAAGAGGGTCATTTCTTAAGGTAATCTATAATAGCTACTTTCCTTTAGAATGATAAAAGTTAGGAAGTCTCAGCCCTCGACTCACCTCAAATCTTAAGAAACGTCTCTGCAGACCGGTGTTAAGTTGGTTACCTTAAGTCAAGAAATGTCTCTGCATACAATCAATACATACTGTATGCAATCAAAGTATGTTTGTACTTCCTATAAAAAATTTAAGCTGATCAAATTGGTGCATAAAAATATACCTATCTGAACTTTCACTTTCATACGAACGCATATCAGAGGTGTAATTGTGCCTTTCATATGATAAACAGATTATTTAGGAATATTGAATTACTAATAAATGTTTTTTTTTCACATTATTTTGCTGTTTTCAACATTTTTCTTTTTTTTTCGATTTATTGAACCTAACCTAACATAACTTAAGCCATTCATTTTTAATTAAAAAAAAACAAGTTTTAAAACCTAATTCAGATCAACTGTTGTTTTTAAGTGTACCATCATAGTCACTATAAAAAAATGGTATTTTGAATTGTAATTAGAAAATCTGGTAATAAGAACGCTATTAACCTGTTCGCATCGGTACCCGATATATGCCGTGTAAGATTACCGTTGACATCGATAGCTGTGATATATAATAGCTAAAGGATACAAGAACAATGTGATATATGAAAATAGACCAGATAAGTACATGTATGTTTCAAATACTAGTTTTATAATTGACAGTATAATTTGTATTCCACCGAGTCGTAATGAAAGGGTTAAGAAAAAGTTTCCATAATTGAATACAAGTTTTGATTTTATTGCGTAATTTACGAACTACAGTATTCTTCACTTCATCATCATCATCATCAGCCTGTGTCCGTCCACTGTTGAACGTAGGCCTCCCGCATGAGTCTCCATCCTCTTCGATCCTCCGCCTTCCGCATCCAGGTCACTCCCGCTATTCTTCTTATATCGTCAGTCCATCTTGTAGGGGGTCGGCCAATGCTTCGTTTGCCAGTTCTTGGGCGCCATTCCAATACTTTTCTTCCCCATCGACCGTCGTCTCTTCGACAGATATGACCTGCCCATTGCCACTTGAGTGTGCCTATTCGTTGGGTAGCATCCACTACTTGAGTTCTTCTGCGTATTTCCTCGTTTCGGATTCTATCTTTTAGCGACACTCCGAGCATCACTTATTTAATTCATAATGCCAAAAAAACATAACAAAATGTGAAACGCTTGAGTACATTATTGACTTACTTTCGTGTGTAAAGGAAAATTCATACAAATGCATTTTTTGCACTTGTTTCAGCTTACACGTATTTCGTGTAACTATATAAATAATATTTTATTTAGCATATACTATATGTGCCCATGAATATTATTTATTACTAAGTAAATAGTGTTAGTTATATACTTTTTTTTATCGTAATGGCTATTGATTTACAAAATGAATTGTCCGTCTGAATTCAAATGTACATAAAAGTTATTTTTATTTCAATTTTATGTTTAAGTATTTATATGAACGATTATTTTATGGTTCAATAAAAAATAATATAAGTACCTAGAAGTAATAATGATGAATAAATAAAACTCTTGTCATTAGTATGTTATTGTCTACTACTTTATCAATATACGCTACCTATATAATTATAGATGGAACATAATATACCTAGTTGTTATGAAAAATCGCCATAAAGTTCTGTCGGCTGCTTGTTCAAATCTAAATTCGAATTCAAATTCAAATTTGAATTCGAATTCAAATTCGAATACAAATTCAAATTCGAATTCAAACTCAAACTCAAACTCAAACTCAAACTCAAACTCAAACTCAAATTAAAACTCAAACTCAAAGTCAAAGTCAAATTCAAATTCAATTTCGAATTCAAATTCCTTAGATCCTTACCTGATCTCAAGTTATCAGACTGCATTCCAAAGCTCCGCTGAGTACAGTTTTTGTATAGTTTGCGTTGTTTTGCCGTACAACAAAAGCGCGGGGTTTGAAGAGTATGCAGCAGCAATGTACGAAGCATATTTGTATGTTTTGTAATCACCTGATTTAAGAAGATCGTGTTATTAGCCCGACGCTTGGGAGTCCTGAATTACGGGCGACTCAATAGAAAAATCTTTATATTATTAGCATTCATTAATTTTGATTTTACGTATCCAATGACATAAATCAATTTATTTATTTCTTTTACACCCTGTACTCGTATATCCAATATAAATAATATATCATTCTTACTGTTCTTGTAAATATTGATATCGTGAGAATTTGAGTTGAAAGGGTGTCAGTAATACGCGATTTTCACGAATCTTTTAGGTCAAAGAAACAATAAGTCTTCGAATAAAATTTACCTTTTTACAATCTGGTAACATACACCTTCTATCATCAAGAATTTTTCCATATTTACATCTATTCAATTTGAATAATAATATAAATCTTTTATTCGTTATCATAATTACAATAGACTATAAGAAAAAGGTCGAAAATTAAGTACCTTTATATGTCTTACATTTGATTATAAGACATATAAATATTTTTAAGAATATGCTTGTTATTGAAAGAGAGAAAAACAATTAAAACATAATTGGCAAAATTAAAACGCTTGTGTTGTGACAACGACTAATACCGTGTCGAGTGTTCCGTGCGAGCGGTACCATTAGCGATGAAAGTGGAAAAGTTACCTAGTTTTCAGTTTTCAGTATTCAGTTTAAGCAGGCCGCCGGCTGTGGTTTTCACAATTGATTGTTTCTCGGTTGTCATGCTGACCTAGACGTTCAAAACATTACAAAAGTTTCGTATCGACCTCAAAAACTGACGTCACAAAAGGCTTCGAATCGATCCGGGAATAAACACTGGACAGCAGCCTTGCGCTGGTGTTGTCGATGTCAACAAAACGGTCGTCAGTAGTCACTAGCCTTCACAGCTGAGTGTCGGATGGCCACACGGGGAACTCCCGACTATTCCCATTAAAAATATTGTGAAAATTCTCCATCGTGGCGACTTGCATGGAGAAATGGTTCGGTGAGAAGCGCCTGTGGCTTTTCGGCAACCATTTACCGCTCTTGCCGCGCAGGTTATCTTTTAACTTATAATTATTTCAAACGCACTAACATTCGATATTATTTATACAAATAAACTATGCGTAACTACCAAAAAAACACTACTTTTTACAAACATCGTGTCACATACAAAGTTAATTGTTTTATAACAAAAACAATGTGTTACTTTGCGAATACTCAGTTAACATGATTCAATATTCTATAATAATTGATCGTTCATCTCCGACAAAAATGACATAATGTGTTAAAAATAAAAGTAAAAAATGTCGCCTGTGATGTGATAAAATTACAGCATGTGGTTTGTGTTATTGAGGTTATAGTTTTTAATCACTGCCCCCAATGTTTTTAATGTGAAAGCGCATGTTATATAAATTATCTCACATTTAATAAATGAGACAAAAGTTTTATAGATGCGACGCGGAAGATTTAAATAAGAAAGTTTGGTGTAAATATATTAATTTGTAGGTATTATAACATTAACACATTTATTTTCAAAATGAAGAAACATTTCGTTCCAAATGAAAAAAAAGAACTTCAGCGCGCATTATTTAAGATTTTTTAAATTTAAGAATACGCTGGCTTCGTATTTTTCCAATTTTCGTAGAATTTGATTTTATATCTAAAGATGAGATATATCATATATTTATTAAATCTGGTTGCCCTATATATCATTCGCATTAAAATTGGCTTGAAGACGTGCAATATTGCAAGCACTTTATAGCTGCAATCGTAGATGAAACGAAAGAGACTTACAATAACATTCTAATTAGATACAATTATTTCGCTCCACCTATATATTGTCTCCTCATCTACAATGCGAACTATAAATTGTCTGTTCTATTTCACCGTCTGCATAAAAAACAAAATACATTTTGTTTCGTTAATAACTCTAATAATAACATTGGTATATCACAATTACGGTTTCCAAATGTCAATAGCCTGCTTTTTGCTATTACTTACAGATTACATCAATCTTTTTTGGAATATATTTTAATATTTGGTAACGAAGATTACGAAAAATAGTTTATCTTTATAAAATTATTATTAAAATAATACGTTAAATTGTATCTAGAACCTATCATAACTGATTTTGAAATCTCTTGATTTTTTGCACTTTGATGTACGAGATGGATAATGAACGTATTACAAGTATTCTTCTACAAGTACGATTATTGTTAAATGGTTGTAGAAAAATCTTTTTTATTTCCTCTTTTTTTATTTATTTAAAAAGTATGAAGTAACCGTAACAGTAAAGTAAGTAAGGTATTAACCTTTTTAGATGGTTATGTTGCTGAAATTAACAAATGATAGACAATACCCCTTAATTAAAATATAATAGAAAATACACTAGTGAATCATATAAAAGCTGAATAGTAAAATAGTTTTCGGTGTAAATTGTTGTATTTTTTTCGCGATTGGATGTTTATTTTGTTATTTAAAGGTCGAGAGCCAGTAGTCGCCTCATGGAGCGCTACGAGAAGATATCAAAGTTGGGGGAGGGTTCCTATGGGTTGGTTTATAAATGCAAAAACAGAGAGACCGGAGAAATTGTTGCCATCAAGAAATTCGTAGAGAATGAAGATGATCCATTGATAAGAAAAATAGCCCTTCGGGAAATTCGAATGCTAAAGGTTAGTCGTACCTACTTAAACAAAATACGAATTTAAAAAAAAATGGAATATATTTTTTTTTAAATGCCGGTGGTTGATTATTATTGTTATAAAACCAATTTTATTTATTGTGATACGTAATTATTTCTTATTTTATATCATTATCATTATGTTTTATTTTTATTTATACAAAATGATTATTGATTACCCACATCTGAATTTATACTCATTCATATCGTATGTGGTCTAAAATAAAATAAATTATTTAAATTCGTCTTATGATGTCCACCTCGTTTATGGTGGCGTTTTTAATTACTTAATTTTTATGTTATATTTAGGACGAAAATGGCATTATACTAATATTAACTTGACGTAAAAAATGAGTAGTCACAGAACGCACATCTTCTTTAACTCCTTTTTAAACCAACCAGGTAGACTTTGGTATAATCTCCAGAATCTGTGTTTCGTCCCATATACAATCTGAACCTTTTAAGAAGCATTAATAAACGTTGCATTTAATCAATCCGTTCAATATTCCCACACGCCCTGCCGACTGTATGTTTATATTAGTAAAAAATGGTGTCAAAATATCACTGTTGTATTTTGAAACATGAACTTACATTTTAAAATCAATAAAAAATTATTACATAGACACGTAGTACAGTCGTAGGTACCTAACTATTTTACAATACATAGTTAGAATTTCATGTGAATTTGTGAATCCCTTAATATCTGTGGAAAACAGATAAATTAATAAATGGCGTGTTGTATGTAGAATCCATGGAATAAATATTTACTCTGAATTTACATTCCATGGCTGAATCAGTGATTAGCGAATCAAGTTACAAATTCAAATCTAACGATTAAACTAAATTATAAATTACTTTATAACGAATTAGCACAAATAGCGAAATGACCTGTATAATTTCCAAAAGCGATTTTTAAACGATTCTCAATAAAACACATTACGATTTTAATTAATTGTGATGTTTTTTTCGCCACCAAGTAAAACATTTTTTTATTATGTACGAAAAAAATATTTTATGTATATTGTAAGTTGGTTTGATTATTTTTAATTTTATGTGCTTATTTGCTAACGACAACAACAAAAAACGGTTCTGTTTTTATATCAGATTATTATATCTGAGCCTGACCTTCATGAAATTCATAAACACTGAGTAGTTTGTATTATATGGCAATGGTGCTCTACTTAAAATACATACTATGTACTTAATCGAAGGTACATATGAGCATTGGAAGATCTAATCTACGTAACATTGTACCAAAAAATATTGTGTAAAGAAAAAAAACCTAAGTGTAAGCAGATTATGTTGCAGAATTATGATGATTGTAATAATTCGAGTATTTTTTTGAAATAATGGTACATTTATTATTTTTTACGTTTCATTAAATATACTATATATATGTTATTTTTTGTTATTTTAGCATTGAACAACTCGATACATAAATTACGAAACTTAGTTTACAATTTCAATTCTCACAAAATTTTCAGTAAAAATCGTCATACTCATAATTTAGTACTTGACTGTACTTATAAATAGGTCTTCTAGTTAACTGCTTCTTTGAATATTCATTATGATACCGTGGACCATATAAGTTTTAACCCTTTCGCATCGGTTGTCGGCATAAGCCGTCATAAGATTCCCCGACCGTTGATATCGGTTGACGTGATACATCGTTTTGCTACTTTCTTAGAATATTTTTTTATGCATCATATGATAGCTAAAGGATACAAGAACCAATGTGATATATTAAAATAGACCAGATACGTACATTTATGCTTCAAATACTAGTTTTATAATTGACAGTATCATTTGTATTCAAACCGAGCCGTAATGAAAGGGTTAAATGTTGATAACTACTACCATTACTACTTCTACATACTTACATATTCTTTTTTTTTCAGAACTTAAAACACCCTAATTTAGTCAACTTAATTGAAGTCTTTAGAAGGAAAAGAAAATTACATTTGGTATTTGAATTTTGTGACCAGACAGTACTACACGAGCTTGAAAAATACCCACAGGTAAAAAACTTAATTTTTGGCATAATAATTTAATAAATCCTTAATTTAGCATTACTAAAATAGTAACTTGTATGTACCGAATTACATGTTTTATCTCCATAATTTCAATTTTATACATAATAATTATAAAATTTCCGCCATCTGGCTGATATGTTATTAAACCAATGATGAAAACATCGAAATCAGTTTTTCGCAAACATATTTTTTATTGGAAATTTCACGTACCATATGGTACTGCCTTCACTTTTCGAAAATTTAAGTTGTAATAAAATACAAAAATAATGAGCTCGATACATTTTTCCGCAATATCCGACGGTTATTAAAAAATCGTAACTTACCCTAATCTTAATGAAGAATTAAATAATCAAAAATGAATAAAGAAACTATCTATAAAAATAATAGAATAATTGTTCTTTGGTGCCAGGGCGCTTTATTTTATAACTTTACGGTGGATTTGTTTTAACTTGGGTAGGTATTATAGAGAGATGTAAACAAAAATACCTATTATATTATAAAGCTTATTTTTGTAATTGCAGGGATGCCCCGAACTTTTGACCAAGCAGATTGTTTGGCAAACGCTTCAAGGTGTAGCGTACTGCCATCAACATAACTGCATTCACCGAGATGTAAAGCCAGAAAATATTTTGCTGACGTCACGAGGAGTTGTTAAACTGTGCGATTTCGGTTTTGCAAGGATGATAAGTAAGTTTTTTGCTTTGAACACAGATTATATTTATAAAAAAAAACTAAAATTACTTGTATTTAACCTACTTATGTGAACCCAAACACTTAAAGCAACAAAATCGATAAAAACGTCCTCAAATGACGACGTATTTACTAACATTTTTATTTTTTACAGTTATTCTTAAAATATTATTATTAACATTTGTTTTAAATCTAACTCTCTTTTATTCACTCAGAAACGTGTAATAGAGTTAAATTGGGATTTTTTCGCTCATTTTTTTTTGAGAATTTAAGTTATCGATTAAGAATTAACTAAGTTAAGAATACATAAAATATCCTCTCGTAACGTGTGCGTAGGTACTTTATTAGAATTCTAAAATAAGTTTTAAGCATTGTGCGTGAAATTATATGTGTATGTAATTTAAATTTTATATACATACCTACCAACATGATAATTAAAAAATAATTCAACACTTAATATATTATTATAAATATATTTTCAAAGTTATTATGTTCAACTATTAATTACCTAATTTTAATACAGTAAAGTAGCTGTTAAAAATATCTATGACTATTTACGTATTTTGTGCAATTTTATCATAAATGCATAACGATTGTATTCAGTAATACCTACCAACCTACTTCGTCACATTTTCGCAATGCAAAATCGTTATATCGTGCTGACACTCTTCTCACCCATTAATTACTTCTTCATTAAAAACTGCAGCAATTTTTTAATATTAGCGTAACAAATTATTGGTACCTACCGGTGAATGGTAATATATATACCTATCAATACTCAATTTTAATGGCGAATTCCCGAATAGCATAGAAAATAACGAATTTATATTTAGGTACCTAATTAAAAATAACATTATATATATGAATTAATATCATATATTATTATTATTATTATTTACTGTACAGGTCCTGGGGAAAATTATACTGATTATGTGGCTACTCGCTGGTACAGAGCACCTGAGCTGCTTGTAGGTGATACCATGTACAGCACTCCTGTTGATGTTTGGGCAATTGGTAACATTTATTTTTTGTATTACTTTTTTTATATTAATTTTAAAAATAAGTCTGTAAAGTTAGATCTCTAGTCCATTTATCAAGTAAGATACCACCAAACGACTGGTGTGAATTGCACGATTGGTCAACTTTTTAAAAGAGACAGAGCTATACAAACATTGGCGTTGATCTGTACAGCTCATTTTTTTCTCAAACGATGTCAACATATAGTACAAAATATTTCACATACTCGTATTTCAGCAGTCAAAATCATCGCAACACTTTACTGGTATGGCGAAATGAATCATGGAATCTCCCCTCCCCTTTTTTTAAATGGTTTTATTTAAAGGTTCTGAAAAGGAAAATAATTCAGGAAAATGTTTCAGGATGTGTATTTGCTGAATTGATATCTGGGGAAGCGTTGTGGCCTGGCAAGAGTGACATGGACCAACTGTATCTTATAAGACGAACACTTGGAGATCTCTTGCCAAGGCACATGACTATATTTTCACAAAATGACTTCTTTCAGGTGATATTATTTTTTAATATTCATAATATACATGTAAATTAATACCAAATACAATATTGTTTGTCATTTCATTTATCAATTAACCAGAAAAAATAAACAGTAGATAAAAAATCTAACCTAGACAGTTAACTTTTAAATCATGTCAAGAAATTTATACACACTTTGTGTTTATAATAAATTAAATCATAGATGTCATTTGTTGTAAATCATGTGCAAATTTCTTTGTGTATAATTTTGATTAAGTCTAATTAAATTTCATTTCATCAAGCCAATGAACATTTATTTTTATTAAATATTGTAAAAATAATATTAGAAGAATATTAATACTGTAATACAAATGTCTCACTATTTTATTATAAATTTTTTCTATTTTATATTAAAAACATTTTTGTGCCTTCTAATATTCAATTAGCAAAAACGTCAAAAAAAACAATGTCTTCTTTCTTTTCCACTCAAAAATAAAGTGAGAAAAAATAGATATGCCCTTTCCCCCCAAATTTTAAGACCAAAATAATGAACCACTCAATTTTCAAAAAAGTTCACCCCTAACCAAATGATTTATAATAAATAAGAGTTAGTAGATGACAATATGTATTATTTTCAGGGTATGACATTACCTGAGCCATCTACAATAGAAACTCTGTCAAAAAAAATACCCCAAAGATACAGTAATGATAGAAATGTGCAAGACTTTATGGAGGTTTGTAAATGCATTGTTATTTCTTAATATAATCCTATACTAAAACTACATAGAAGACAGTGAGAAGAGAATCTACTTATGTTATTCCTTGCAAATATATATTAACAGCAAAAAATACTGTAATTTATGATAAATTTAATTTATCACACCTAATTCCATGATACTTATTAATAAAAATAATTTTCTTTGTGAATTGATAGAAATGTTTGGATAAAGACCCCATCAGACGGTGGACTTGTGAGCAGCTGCTGAGGCACCAATTGTTTCAAAATTTCTACTACAGATTGCCAGATTCGGATATAGAAGAATTTGAAAAGATGAAAAGAGAGAAGTCAAGGGTAATAAGAGTTTTTCTACATTCTCGATATAGACACACAAGTATTACGTTGTCAATAAATCAAATTTTCTGCTGTAAATTTGACTCCACAAAAGCTGTCATAACCATATTTACACTAAATATAAATACGTTTAAGGTGGTGCTTTTTTTGGAGTAATGTTTTATTTAGATGCATTTATTCAGTCCTATATCTATAAGAAATAAATTATGAGCTTATGATAGTGCTCATATAACCTTTTTTTTAACTAATAAATATGAAAGCACACCCGCATAATATTCTAGTATTTACCAGTACCCTATGCTGTGTATAACCACACAGTACACCCGGGGAAAGTGTGTAGATTATCTATAACTTATGCGGAAGAGAGAGTTTCATATTACTCCAGACCATTCAAAGCAAAATCCTTAGCAGTAATTTGTAAAAAAAAATTGTTCTGTCAAACTAAAATACATTCTAATGCAATAAAATTGTATGTATGGTATAACACTCCAATTCTTCTCCAGGGTCCAGTACAAATGAACACAACATCTCTACCACAACTTCAGCTGCCTAATCAAGATTCTCGAAACAATGTCACAAAAAACAAGAGAAATCAAAACAAAATGGACCATCTACCAACAATATGACTCAATAAGAATGCATCAGAAAATAAAAATATATCTAACAATAAATATATATCATCTAATCGGAAATAGTTATAAGATTCTGTAATTATTTAATGTGGTAATGTTTGTTTGTCAGGCCTTATAATACACTAATAATTCACACTTAATTCTCGAACTGTTTTACAATACAAGATTTTCAATATTATAACAGAGTGATATTACTTTTTATTATTTTTTAATTGTGATGCATTCTTTAATATTAATAAATATTATCATTAACATTTATCATTGTTATATGTTATATATAATATATGGAATATAATATTTTGTTATATGTGATCAAATAATAATTATAACTTATAAACACTATGTTGGATTATTCAGGTAAATTATATACAAATGAATTGTATGTGACAACATTGTTTTTTGTAATTTATTAGTTATGAAAAGAGTTTTAGAAACATAAAATACAACCTCAAAAAGTGCCGGAATACCATTCCTATATGTTACTTGACAAAATGCTCTGTATGTAAGCATCCATTAACATTGTGGATTCCTGAAAGTTTGTAATTTTTTCAAAATAAGTGCTCTCAAATCACTCCTAATACATTAATATTTAATATACTCTACTAGGTCAGCCGCAATCGATTGCATATTTGTATTTTATGGCAAACGAGGCATTGACCGACCCCCTGCAAGATGGACTGACGACATAAGAAGAATAGCGGGAGTGACCTGGATGCGGAAGGCGGAGGATCGAAGAGGATGGAGACTCATGCGGGAAGCTTACGTTCCCGCATGTGGACAGATACAGGCTGATGATGATGATTTGTATTTTATACATATTTTGTCAGCCTGTATAGCTCAAAGGTCAAAGCGTTTGCTTGACAAGCCAAAGGTCGTGGGTTCGATCCCCGACGGATATCAAAAATCAAAAAGATTTTTAATAGATTTCTGAGCTCTCAAATACCCCCGGTTGGTGTGAGTTTGATCCCTCACCCGTAAAATGACAGTCAAAGGCTATTAATTAAAATTGGTGTTAAATGAAAGTCGTCCCGTGAAAACCACCCATTCATAGTAAATTCCAGTAATAATAAGAATCATGCGTCAAAGTTGAGCTGTAGTCTATGATGTTGGCGGATCAACACTCCACATGCAGCGCTTAAACATATGTAACATGGTAAGCGTCA
The DNA here is from genome assembly GCA_022606575.1 of Glossosoma conforme. Classification (NCBI taxonomy): domain Eukaryota; kingdom Metazoa; phylum Arthropoda; class Insecta; order Trichoptera; family Glossosomatidae; genus Glossosoma; species Glossosoma conforme. The sequence goes on from JAGTXR010000007.1 coordinate 1,001,425, forward strand.
TAGAATCCACAAATGAGATTTATTTATAAGATTAACTCGGAACCCTGTAATGACTTGGGAGTGTTTAAATTAAGAATAGGGATCAAATATTAAAATTCGCAAGTCACAAATTTATATAAAAATGCACTCAAGATGCGGTTGACCTAGGAGGTATCATAAAAATAACTATATTTCAATTTATTTAAGAGAACTTTTATTTTAATACTCCTAAAAAAATAGAGAATAAATGTTATCGGGCGATTCTACAATTATAGATATTTTAATAATTCGTATACAATTACATATTTTTCTATTGTGCATTATTTAATTTAACAAAATATTAGGTGTACAATTTTGGTTATATATTGTGGCAACACTATACGGACACTAAGCACGAGGGCTAAGACCAGTCAGTCCCCAGAACCCGGCATGTCAGGACAGGCTACAGTCCTCGATACCTAAAGGTACCACAAACTGCCAACGAATCGCCACGTTACATCGTTTTCATCGACGATTAGTTAGCAGAACTAACAATATCATTTGTACATAGGTTCATATGTAAATTAATGATTTACCCTTGAGATATTATAAAAAAAATAGAAATTACACAACAATGATTTGGAGACATTTATTTACACATGGAAAAAATAATGGTTTGCACAAACATATATATTTACTTTTCTCACATTATGTACAAAATTAGAAAGAAATGCTACTATTATTTAAAATAAAATTATATTATATTGAATAAATTAGTCTGTTTTTTTCTACTCTGCATTCCTGCTATTGTTTCACATCTTTATGGAGCATAGATTCGGCTTTCTGAAAGTCAAACAATCTTTTTTAAGCATGGCACATATTGTTGTTATATAAAATAGCGTGCAGGAGAGCACAGCCGATCGAAACCAGTGCACTTTATGACGTTAAGCCAGGGTGACGCTGCCTGTGGGAAACAAGTGTTGTGTTTGTGTGTGGGTTGTGGAGATTGCAAGTGTATATTTATCTGTTTATTAAATAAATCCAGATTCTATGAAGGAGGAAACACAGGCACCGTAGGAGCATTTCAGCTTAATGATGGCATTTAGGAAAAACTTTGGAAACTTCTAATTCTTAGTCAACACACATTAACTGTGTATGGATGTTCAGCAAATGTAAAGTGAGTTTGTCAGTTATGGGTGGGTGCAGGAGGAATTATTTCTTTAAATTCAGAAGAGCAACGACTGGGAATAAAGGTAGAAGAGACTGAGTTAATACTCGTACTGAAAAAAATCGAACTAAAAAATCTAAAATATTTTTTCAATGGCGTTCGTGGACTTATTTTAAGATTTAATAGGGTGCGGTTCACTTAAAAGGTTAAGAAACACTCCTTTAGAAGGATACCATTAAAACATACAAAGCGGTAGAAGGAAACAAAAGTTAAAGGAAATTGGGAATATTTATTAATTACGCTAGGAAAATAATCAATTTTTATTAATAATTACATTTGTCACAAATAAAACGAATCGAGGATAGGCAGTAAAGTTAACCTTAGGTTCAGTGTATTATTTTATAAAATAAATATTTTTTGATTGAATTGCCATCATAACATACGAAAATGCAGTTTTTGTGCACATTGTGACAACTTTGACAGTGAATTCGAAAGTAAAATATCTACCAATAAGTTTACTAACAATTTATGAGATCATAATTTAATTTAAAAACATTTTTTATTAACGAAAATAATTTACTCAAGATAAGTTAGGCTGAAAATAGAAACAAAACAACTGACTTTCCTAAAATATTTATATCCGTCGTCGGTAGATGTGATGAACTGTTAAAATATACCAAAAAGGAGTAAAAATTACATTTTATAACGGTATTGGTAAATGTGTCAATTAACTACACTTCTAAATACGACTAAATGTTATTTATAAACCATTTTTTATTTTATAGAATATGTTTAACAAGATACACAAATCTAAACAATGGCCGGATCAGGATTATTTCTATAATATAAATATATATAATTTATATATTAATTTAAGAGGTGTAAATTCATTCACGTAAATCTAGGCTAACAAATAATCGTTCATTCTTATGTGATCATATACTTTGCTTATCGAGTTGTAAGTGAAGTATGTATTCCTTTTTTAGAGGCATATTGTTTTCAATAAATAAAAAAATGGTAATATCTTTACTCGCCTTAATTATTGGAAGACTATCTCTCTCATCTTTAGTGACCAGAGAATCGATATATTGAAGGCGATACCAGCCCCAATGCACAGCGAAAATAAAAGGAATCATGGTTAAAGCAACCACATTATTTTTAACAAACAACAAAATTTTCGACATTTTGTATTATTCCTTATATAACCTAACTTTTAAACATCAAATGCTATGACTTTTATTATAAATGTTGCAAGCAAACTAAAGTTATATTTTCACTTAAATATATACAATTTGACCTGCCCATTGCCACTTGAGTGTGCCTATTCGTTGGGTAGCATCCACTACTTGAGTTCTTCTGCGTATTTCCTCGTTTCGGATTCTATCTTTTAGCGACACTCCGAGCATGGATCTCTCCATAGCACGCTGGGTGACTTTTATTTTATGGTCTTTTATTAGGTCATATCTGTCGAAGAGACGACGGTCGATGGGGAAGAAAAGTATTGGAATGGCGCCCAAGAACTGGCAAACGAAGCATTGGCCGACCCCCTACAAGATGGACTGACGATATAAGAAGAATAGCGGGAGTGACCTGGATGCGGAAGGCGGAGGATCGAAGAGGATGGAGACTCATGCGGGAGGCCTACGTTCAACAGTGGACGGACACAGGCTGATGATGATGATGATATACAATTTTTGTAGCTAACTAGGAGGGTAAGTTCCCAATAAATCCGTTTACATCCATGAATTTCATATTAGTATTGATCAAAAATGACAATCGTGAACACATGAACCCTTCTAATAAGGTTTTGCATTTCTATGAAAGTAGAAAGTACTTTTTGCTTCCTTTATTATAATCGTTTATACACTTATATTTTGCTAACTTTGTCAATTGTAAGATTTTTAATGTAAAAATATCACGTGTTTAAGTCAAAATGAAATATATCGAAACCAATGAAATAAATGAAAAAAAGAAGAGAAAAAACAACATCGAACCATTTGGCAATATTTTGAAACACAAAAAATGTACAATTGTACATGATTTTTTTTAAATACAAAAGCTTATATTAGAAACAATTGTGGGTAATATTTTTTTTGGAAGGTGTGTAATTACGAAAAATTATTTAAAAGAAAACAAATTAATTAAGATTTTTGTTTTATTACTAAGAGTGAAAATATTTTTTTTACAACTTAAGTAAGAAAACATTGTTACAAATTATTATATGAGAGAAGAGAAAATTATTAAATGAAAAGTAATTTTCGTAAACTATTAATGATTAATGATTATTTAATTACCTGCCCGACTTTGTATACACCAAATATTTTGGATTAAATTTATAAAGAAGCATATATGTATTTCGTAAATACAAATATTATAAATGATATATTTTACATAATACATAATATATGTATTTATTCATTTTTTTAAATATTACATACGTTAATACAGCGGTCGGGGAACTTTTTTAACCACTACCCCAATATATATTTGCGTAAGTCGATATTACCCCATAATATTTTTGAGTAAGTCGATATTACCCCAAAATATTTTTGCGTAAGTTGATATTACCCCTTCTCCCCATTTTGAAAAGAAGAAAATTAATGTATATTTGAATAAACATTATTGATTGAATTAATTTCCACGGAAAATAACAAAAAAGTTACATGAAAATAGTAAGTTTTATGAAATAGCAAACTAGAAAAATTTCCTTATTACCCCAAAAAACATATTTTTACCCCATTTGGGGTAATTTACCCCGGTTCCCCGACCGCTGCGTTAATAGAATACATATACGTTTTGGTTGTAGTACTGCAAAAAATTCATATTGCTTTGCAGGTCTAAACCAACATTATGATTAAAACGAAAGATGAATATGGTGGAGGGTCATCATTTAAGTCACTCAATATTAATGCAAACAAAACTCAAATCTACTGCTGATATATTTTGCCAAACTAATGAAACAAAAATACGAGACATAAGATTTCATTTAGAAGAATGTGTTAAGTTTATTATGTATCAGCTCAATAAAATCAACCGAATTATTTTAGAATAAGTAGGTATCAATAAAGAAATAATTTATTTTTAAAATAATTATTTTTAGTTAAATAACTAAATCAAGGCCAATAACTTAAATTAAAAAAAAATACAATTCAAATATTGAGCATTTGCCTATGGAAAAAATACTTTAAATATTCAAATTATTTTTTATTACACATTCTTCATTAAAAAAAAAATAGTTACGTATTGATTAACGTGATTGTAATATTTTGTTATATTATCACCATAAATAAACATTTCTGCCTGAGTAATATTTTTGTGTAATGGAACTGGCAGTATTTTTCAAGACTTCATTCGAACGCAGAAATTAGGTTGAAAATAATTATGCGACAGCAGTGGTATAGTTTGATGCAATGTCAGATAGAGATAGTGACTTAAGAGTAATCGTACCTTCACAAATAAAACTGTAACGCGACCTTCAAATGTCAAAATTAAGCAATATTTATTATCCTCTTGCTTTTTTGTATTATAAACATCAATATAAATAATGCTTCAGTGAAATGAATTCGGAAAACCAAGAAATGACATCCGATGAGAGGTTAGGAAATGTGCAGCAAGCAAAGCAAAATTCTCACAACAGAGCAGTGTCTTGTCAATTTTCGTCACAAAATTCTGCACCTCAACCGTCAGCCTCGCACACCACCGGGAATTCTGTTTCCTTATACGGCAATTGGAGATTTGGCGTGACGACATCCGAACAACCCCAAACATCTCAAGATAAACCCGATGACGGGTCAGATATCAAAGGAAAAGTCGAGTCTCGGCTTTTGTCCATGTGGAATAACATGAAGTATGGATGGACAGTGAAAATGAAAACGAACTTTTCAAAAGAATCGCCCGTCTGGCTTTTGGGAAGATGTTATCACAGAAAGCTAAGTCCTACAGACTCTATAGAGGCATCGACAGAGATAGGAACAGACGCGACCGCTCAAGTCGGCGAGCAGTCGGAAGGAGAAGGAATCGAAGGCTTTAAAACAGATTTTGTAAGTCGACTGTGGCTTACGTATAGAAGGGAATTTCCTTTATTGAACGGATCGACGTTTACCACAGACTGCGGCTGGGGATGCATGCTGCGCAGTGGACAGATGTTACTTGCGCAAGCTCTCATCTGTCATTTCCTGGGCCGGTCTTGGAGATGGACTGCCGATCAAACAATACTTTCTGCACGTACTTATCAAGAAGATTGCTGCCACAGAATGATTATTAAGTGGTTTGGAGACAAGCCGTCATTCAACAGTCCTCTTTCTATTCACCAGCTGGTGACATTGGGCGAGTCCATGGGTAAAAAGCCTGGGGATTGGTACGGCCCGGGCTCGGTGGCGCATCTTCTAAGATCAGCTGTTATCGAAGCGTCCAAAGAAAATTATGAGTTTGATGATCTGTGCGTGTATGTCGCTCAAGATTGCGCAATCTACTTAAAAGATATTCAAGACCAATGTATAAAAGCCGACGGCGTGTGGAAGGCGCTGATAATCTTGGTGCCGATGAGACTGGGGGCGGAGAAACTTAATCCCATTTATGGAGTTTGCCTCACTTCCATGTTGAGCCTAGAAAATTGCATCGGCATCATCGGAGGGAAACCGAAGCATTCATTGTATTTTGTCGGTTATCAAGATGATAAATTGATTCACCTCGACCCTCACTATTGCCAAGAAGTTGTTGATGTGTGGCAACCCAACTTTTCTGTCGGATCTTTCCACTGTCGTTCTCCCAGAAAAATGCCTGTAAATAAAATGGACCCATCCTGCTGCATAGGATTTTACTGTGGGAACCAAATTGAATTTAATAGATTCATTACCACCGTTCAACCCTTTCTAGTTCCCCCGAGTAGTGGCGGAGCATCTATTGAATATCCGATGTTTGTTTTTTGTAACGGAAGAAGTTCAGATGCTCGCGCTCCTGCGACGCGCTACTCCACTCTTGAAACAGACGAAAGATGGAATTCCAATGTAAACGACAGTGATACGGATCTAGAATGTGAAGACTTTGTTATTATTTAAATTGTGATCAAATTATAGTAAACGGAAGTAGTTTTATTTATTGAATAGTGAATACTGTACCTTATTTCACATGTCATAGCTTAATTTTTTTCGATTAACAAATTTATCCTTAGATACTTGACTAGATAATGATCAGTAATATATTTAGTAGCGGTCTGAAGGACACTCCTTAAGGACAAAAATATTTTTTTTATTGCATACCGTAAGGCAATGTTCTATTGCATGTTTTATAAGCTTTATATTGTAAATCTTTGTCGCGCTTATTTATTAACTACTTATTTATTACTTAAGTCACAACAATTGTATTCATTGCCTGGGATTTTTTGTCTGTTTTTTTGATTTTAGAATCCCACAATTTTGATAACAGGGCGGCTAGGAAATAGCACCGTTTGATTTGTATAATTATATTGTAAAAATGCACTATCATTATCAATTTAATTGATGATCTGATATAAATTTTATTTTATGTCATTATAAATGACTTAATTTGTGCTTATTATTTATAATTTAAAAAATAACATACATATGCAAAGGCATGTCAATAAAATTATTAGCAGTTACCAGTCTCCCTGTTCAATAAGGATAATCAATTATCCTGAAATGTACATAGTTCTGACAAAGGCAGAGATTCAGCTGGCATGAATTGAATGATCTCATCTATTAAAAAATAAACAAAAATATTTATATATAAAATATGTTGATCTTTTTTTGTTGTTTTGTATATAATGTGAATGATTTAGATGCAGATTTTTTTTAAATTAACATACTTAATCACTAAAGCTTGTATTCTACAGACATTAATGAACATTTATTTAAGAATTAAAGAACAAAGCATTGAAAATGTACTCATTTTGATGCTCCATAACTTAAACTTAACTGATGGTAATGTATTGATAATAGCTCATATAACGGAAAGCTGAAAAATATTACAACGAAGTAAAAAATCCCTATAAGTTATAATGAATTGACAAGATTAATAATTTGTGTGGTTTTAGACACCACATTTATTCATAGATTTTGAGTTGAGCTGTGCAGGACGATTAATTTTTTTTTTCAAACATCAGTAATATGTCACATCACACCATGAGATTCGTCCTTGAGATCCTTTTAATGTATGAAGATAATAGCATGACTCGGCTCACCACAAAAAACATGAACCGTGATATTAAAATGTTCTTAAAATCTAAATAATCTTATATTTAACTTTAATATAAGTGGTATCTAACTGACTTGTTTAATATAAAAATGAAACACTTACAAAACTAGTTTCAACAATTAATTATTATAATCAACTGATATTTTTCATTATGATACATTTATATAACAAAACTATACTAACACATAATATCTTATTAATTATTAATTTGTAAAATTGTTATATAGTTAAATTAAATTATCATAACCATTCCGTTTTTCTTATTAAAAAAATGTACCTACCTTGATTTTATTACTTTTCCATGTCTGCTCCCTATTTGGAGTATATGACTGACACAACCATCTTGGTAAAAAAGAAAAGGTATTCCTTTAACCACAAAAGAAAATGATAAAAACTGCATTTGCTCTTGTATTTTTTATTTTATTGATATTATTTTATACAAGTCATTATTATAAAATCGGTGTATAAATTATTAAGTAAACATTAAGTGAAATTAATGAAATTTTTATTTATAAGAGGTATTTATTTTTAAGCCTCCCTTTAGGATCAAATGGTCCAGGTTTTGTGAGTGTCGTGCTAGTCACCCGATCGCCTTAAAAAATCTGATTTACAAAATCGCTCAAATATTCCTCGGATATTATAGCTGCCTTCTTTTTACACTCTCAATATCGAGAAGTGTACATTGTATGTACTCAGTGAAGCTTAGGATGACTTGAGGTAGGGTTGTTTGGTAGCCACATGTGGCGACCAAGTGCCCTGGCCGGGTAGCAGACTTAAGGAGTTTATTTTTTGTCATGATTATTGAACATCGCTGACTTATCATCAGTAATTGGTTCAGGTTGTCTTAAATAATGGTGTCCAGCATTGTAAGCAGCGTGCGGAGCTATGCAGTGTATCGGATGCAACCGATTTAATTCATTTTTATGATTTCCAATAATTTCTTTATCAAAACCGAGGCCGTGCTGGGCTATTGACAGCCCACTTAGAACATAATTAGTGTGATATAAATCACGTGGTCTGAAAATAAAAAGTGCATTTTCTCATATTATATTTGTATTTAAATTATTTAAGCTTATTCATTTAAAAGCAAATAAAACAATATTGATACATCAAAGCAGTTTATATTTATGATATAATTAACCTTTAAACGCCCAGTGGTTTCCTTACGGCACTGCAGATTTGCGTCGTTCAATGCCCTACGGTCCCGTACAGGAGTGCTTATGGTTCATTTCACAATCGGATTACATTAATTTGTAATAATAGAATTAAAGTAAGTTCATGGCAGAATCTATTGTGCGACGAAACATTACAAACATTGGTCTGCTAGGGCATTGAACGACGTAAATTTGTGGTCCCGTATAGGACCACTGGGAGTTTAAAGGTTAATATTGCTTGGTACATTATTTTAAATTTTGCATTTTCTTAAGGGATACTATTTTTTTATTACTAGTTAATCAAAGTATTTTAGTAAAGAGAAAAATAAACTTACTTTCCAGGTTTATCAACAAAACCTCCCATTGGGTTTTGACAGCATATCAATATATACTCTTGTAAGCATCCTTGGTGAAACAAAAGATTATCTATGAGTTCACCGTTTTCTAAAAACATATAAACGCACATAAGAAATACATATAATTATAATCATCATTAGAATTTGAAATTGTATGAAACGCTTAGGTTGAATTTCTGATAAGACTACAATTCTGCAAGTCACTTACAAACTTGTTACTAAATACACCATTGGTTAAAATGAATCATCCATAGTTGTATTTGTAGAATGTGAAACTAGTATCACCAGAAATTATACTGAATTAATTAATGCAAGGGAATTATTAGATATTCAATTAACATGTGATAAGGATCTTAGAAATCAAAACATTTTAAAAACTTAATACATAAATTTAATAAAAACAAAATTTACAACTAAGCAGTTTCATCAACTATCAGTCCTTAACCTCGCCTTTATACATATTTATGTTATTAAAATTATAATATTACATATCTAATACCTTGTTTATATAAAATGGTGTGTATAATTGGAAATGCGGCACCTTGCCAAAAAGAATAACATCCGTCCACCAACTTGTTGGTTCTCCCTTGAAATCCGCCTTCCAGTTTCATCTGTCGATTGACACACCACCTGAGTAAGGCATCTACATCACATATGGTGGGTCTGCCTAAAAGAGAGAGACCGGCGATGGCGCAGAAAGCGTATCCCCCGTGAGCCTCCATACCTTGAGAGCCTCCAAAGCCGCCTTCATAAGTCTGGCAACTTACTATCCACTCTGCGGTTCTATCGAACAGACTATTGGTGAATAGATGTGTCAGTTGAGCGACATTGAGGGCACAGTACGTGCCTCGGATGTCGACTTCTCCTCCTTTATGCATAGCGAAGCCTCCGTCAGGAGAACGAACGCTCCACAGGAAGAGTTGCAGTTTTTCTCTGTCGATTGAATCATAAGCTTCTTTAGTTCCTATAATGCAGAGAACATTGACGGCCGCGTACGTGGGAGCGAGATGTGCAAATTGGTCGGGTCCTCCGCCGTATCCTCCATCTTCGTGTTGGCATTTAGAAAGAAATGTAACGATTTGCGATAAGGTTTCCTTATCCGGCATGTCGTCCAACAGCCATAATGAATTCAGTATCCAGTAGCACATCCACGGTCTGCTCGCATCTAAGCATTCATATGAATGTGGTAAGTGATTTAGAGAGCGCTTTAAATATTCAATGTGTTCTTTTCTGTTGATGATTGGTAACTCGGGGTTTATTGCGGCTCGCTTTTCAAAAGACTGATAAGCTTTTAAAATTGACTTCTCTACTTGTACCTAAAAATCAAAATGAAGATATTTATAAAATGATAAAAGATAAGAGGTTAGGAGTAGGATCTTTATAATTATATGCCTCTCGATTGAGATCTGTGGATATAATGATTATATGTGTCCACAAGAAAGATGTTAAAATTATATCATAATAAACTTATATAAAAGAAAAATAATTTAAATGTATCTCCATTGTGACAAGTATTGGAATTATGAAATCAATGGAAGTAAGTACTTAATGAAAACGTTGAATTATATATTAATTCCGACCTGCTCTCTCACGGTACTAGACTCATCTCTCTCGGACATCTGTTGATTGAAGATTTCATCGTAAAATCTTATTTTGCTAGTCATTTTATTTGTTTAGTTCCTTCCTTAATAAAAAATACTAAATATTAGACGTTTAACTAAATTAAAATAGTACGGTTAGAATCTTGGCGCGGTTTCAAAAAATTAGCCTTTAATGTTGGCATTCTTTGGTTAACTACTTGTAATGTAAAAAGTCGCATGTATTTTTAAAAATAAAAAATCCTAAACACAATACTATAGATATCGACAAAGTTTTGACGTTTATACCAATAATTTTGAATGTTGCCAATAACTGCTACTTCCTTGAAAATTGTAAATCAATAACATAATAATATAAAGTGTACCTAAAACATATATGTACCTACTAGTGATGTGTGCCTACCCGATATTGTAAAATGTCATATTTGCATGAACATTATAAAATAAAATAAAGTGAGATGTTAAAAAATATATGAATAGATATATGATTTTTTAAAAAATATTATTTAATTTGTAAATCATTTAAATTGTTCTTGAAATTTTTTGATAAAATTAATAATGAAACATCTTCTATCATTTCATTACGAAACAAAATAAATACTACATTTTTCAAATTCAAATTTTGGTTTTCCAAAAGTTCATTATTTTCGGGTAGGTATTTTTTATTGTAAATGTCAAAATGACATTAGTAGCTTGAAGCCCTGTAAAGTACTCTGCTCTTTATTTATTTATTTTTGAAATACTATTCATTAGTCGTTGATAATTATCAGGGTTATCCAAAATTGATAGTCGGGTTAGATAAAGTAGGCACCACACTTGCCAAGGTCAAAAAATAATGCCAACATTAATGAAATATACAAATTGTCTCAGTCGATCGCTCGCCGGTTACTTTCTCTCCCCAACTTCAGTAAGCATAACTGGGCGGTACAGGACGCATGCTTCAAAAGTGAACGTTCGAGCAAAGATGGTAAGGCGACCTGTTGAATTTAATACTAAAAAAGTATTTCACTTTAGTCATATTTCAATACTTTCTATACATCAATAATTTATGAAATGCTTAACAAAAGAAAACAATTTCATATTTGCTTAAATATATTGCTTCCACTTTCATTAAATTGATTGCATAAATTATTTAAATAAAAAATGATCTAGTTATCGACATTGTGGTTTTTATGATTTTTATATTATATCAGTTGTTCAAATAACGAAATATATAGCGATTTATGAATCATTGATGTTTGTTTTATTATGTTCTTACTTCGTATTTCTGGACCAGTCGTAAAATATTTTATTGTTTTAAAATAAATTACATTACTATTTACTTATTCTCTTTTCCTTATCTTTTATTTGTTTTTTTTACAAATATTTTAGTATATTTCATCATAAACAGTACATAAAAAATAAACAATATACTAATGTACTGGTCTCATTAAAAATAGAATAAATGCAAGTTGTATGCAAATAGTAGTGTGTTAAAAATAATTTGCCTCTTACCAATGCTTCTTTTGAAATAAAAACATCATCACATTTACTTTTCATTTTGTTGGATTGTATATTTTTATTTTCGTGTTTTTTATTTACTACATTTATTTTTTATAGGCTGACAAGTTAAGCTCTACCGATAGAAACGAAAAACTCCAACCATTGTTGACTAATGGTTGGAAGGTTCAGGATAACAGAGATGCCATTGAAAAGGAATTTCTGTTCAAAAATTTCAATGATGCCTTTGGTTTCATGAGCCGAGTGGCTCTTTTGGCAGAAAAGATGGATCATCACCCCGAATGGTTCAATGTTTACAACAAAGTGAAGGTATTTATAGTTATATCATTCAGTATAACAGACTCCTTTCATATGGACACTTTATTTAATAACTTTTTATATATATTTATAATAACTTACCATTTCTTCTGTTATGTTTTTACACCTTTCATTACGGCTCCGTTTGAATACAAATTATACTGTCAATTATAAAACTAGTATTTGAAGCATAAATGTACTTATCTGGTCTATTTTCATATATCACATTGGTTCTTGTATCCTTTAGATAGCTAAGGTGATGCATAAAAAACTATTCTAAGAAAGTAGCAAAACAATATATCACGTCAACCGATGTCAACCGTCGGGAATCTTATGACACCATATGCCGACAACCGATGCGAAAGGGTTAATATTTATCAAATTAAACTTGCCAGTTGAAGACAATCATTTTCATTTATTTTTTCAGGTCACCCTCTCATCCCATGATGTCAATGGATTAAGTGGGCGTGACATAAAAATGGCTAGTTTTATGGAAGAAATATTTATCAAAAATTAACCATTTTTTCAATATCGATTTAATGTATAAAAAATTATGACAATATAATATAATAATATGAAATAAAGTCATTTTGCTTCACAGATACAATTAAGTATAACCATATATATTATATATATTCAGGGACATTTACTCTTGCGATAAAAATGTGTATTGCATCCAATATTGTTTTTAGCACGATTGAATAGAAATGAAAAAGACCTTTAGTTATAAAAAGTATGTGTACTAAATCAGACTGCATTGTATTATATTCTGCAACACTCAATTTATAGTGCACTTGTAAAGAACCTTAATGTTATTAGTAATTTTTATATTTATTTAATTTTTTTTTTATAATTCCATTAATATAATTTTTTACTTTTATGTAATATAAATTAATTGTATCTAATAAAATTTGTTTTATTTATATATATCATTACGAATCACTCAAAATGCATTATCAACTATTTCAATGGTCCAGAATGTTTTAGATTAATGTGGAAATTAAATAGTACAATTACTTTAATGGTGATACAAAGATTATTTCTTGATAGTTTTCATGCAATAAATTTCTTAGTTCCATGGCGTGGTCTAATCCTCTTGTTTCGCATATAACTTTTACCTGGAAAATAAAATATTGTACATTATTATGAGGTGTTAATATATTTATCATCAAGCACATTTTATTGTGCCATAAAATTACTGTACTTAAGATTTTGATTGATAATTCACAATAAATGTAGCTTTTATACATTTAATAATATCAGAATTAGGAATGACAACTTTATTATGTAACCACACATGAGAATATTTAGTAATAGTTGGTGATGGAAACATATTTTATCTGCCATTTCTATGACGCGTGTCATTTTTTGAGTATGTGAAGTGATCTGCTGTCATAAAATCTACAGCCCGGCATTGATGCATTATTCATTTTTGAGTAGACTCACTTTATACATCAGGTATTCGTGGGGTGACTACCGAATTTCGTCTACCATCAATGAACATTGTTTTACAAGTATTGATTGATTTCATTGCTATTATTTTTGTTAAAATGAAGCTTGGCAGGAATGCATTCAAACAACCAAATTAAATTGTTAAAAATGAATTGTATTAAGATTCTCAGTAAATTGCATTAAAAAAATGGATAAGAGTGGAAGTGAATCAGGGAGACCTTCATCTAATTCTTAAATATAAAGAATATGAGAGACCATGTAAAAAATATGTAAAAGAAACCTACTTGTACACTGAATATGTCCGATACAACCCAAGCTCGTTCGTGCATGATATCCTTGATAGAGACTCCAATAGAAGAAAGAAGTTTACAGAGCTCAGCTATTCCTCCAGGTCTGTCGCTAACCGTGACTTTGAATTTAATCAAACGATTTTCAGCCGCCAAACCTCTTTCAATGCACCGACCTAGAATTGTGGAGTCTATGTTGCCCCCAGATAAAAGGCATACCACCCTGAAAAAAATTTAAAGCATTAAGATAATGACATTTATTACAAGTATTATAATTACTTACATTAACAATCAGGCTTATTTGGTTGTTAGTTTGATGTAAATAAATTAGTAAAAAAAAATCTTAATGAAATATATACTTTTTCCCGATAAGTTCCGGAACTAATCCTTGCATAATAGCTGCTATGCCTGCTGCACCACCCCCTTCTACAACACACTTTTCTGTTTCTACTAGTTTTAATATAGCACGAGCGATCCATTCCTCCTTAACAACAATCTAAAAAAATTACAAAATAATAAATATCTTACGATATAATCAACATATTATTTTTCTTAAGACATATTATTTATTATAAGAAGTTATTCTTACCATCTTATCAATCAAACTCCGCACAGTAGCAAAGGCATTAACACCAACTGTAGGAACTGCTAATCCGTCAGCTAACGTCGAGAACAATTTAGTTTCTGTTGGTTTTCCATTCATAAATGCTTCGTGCATACTGGGACACTTCTCTGACTCGACTCCCTGATTTATTAAAATAATTATTAATGAAAATGTGGAATATAACATATTTTATAGAAATAATAAGTATGATAGACACATGAAAGATTATCTCATATTTGTCAAAAAATCATAGAAATTTCTGAAAATGTTAACGTTATTAACTGACAATACTTGGTGAAACCTCATAATTGTAATTTAAAAAAATAACAAATTTAAAATAATCAGTCATGATTTACATCTATCTTGAAGTGATTACATGTTTCGGACTCCCTGGACTCCCTGGAGATTATTGAAGATGTGACGCACTCCACCCTATGTTTGGGTATGAAAAAATAACCACACGGCTCAAATCAAGAAGAAGTTTCCTACAGTCGACAACGGAATTGGTGATACCTGAGGCCACCCTGTGGCTGAATATGTGGAGAAGCGCAACTGAGGGGAATACTTGGATTGCCCCGAAAGAGGACCTAGCCCCTGGACATGACCAAGGGTGGAATATATGGAGGTCCCTTAACAGACTTCGGACCGGAGTATGGCAGTTTTACAGTGGGCCAACTGAATGTGACTGCGGCGTGGAGCAGACCCTGTCACACCTTCTGGAGTGTGCGCTGTGCCCGAATAGCTGCACCCAGGAAGACCTGATGATGTCCAGAAGTAACGCCATCGACGTCGCCCACTTCTGGGCAGACAGGATCTGACCCTTTTGTTTCCGACACGATTATATATTGAAGATGGACTCTAGGGAGTCCCAAACATGTAATCACTTAAATGTGAAACCAAAAGTAAATATTTTTAATTTGTTTTAATTTTTTTAATACAATTAATATAAAATTGCAATTTCTGAAAGTATATTTTGAGATTGGCGATACAATTAGTTTAATTGCTACTAATCAGAAATAAAATCATTTTTGTATCAAGTTATTTTTAAAACAATGCTGTATCCAAAATAGAAATATTATTATTTTATTTTTCAGTGTTGATAAGCTATTCAGATAACTTGTTTCGCTCAATCATTCAATTGCTGTGACCTGATATTTAAATTGTTATGATAACAACATTTTTTTAGTGTTCCATTTATTTTGAACGCTATTATGCGTATGTCATAAAACAAATTAGTTTTATGTTTGTTTACATCTGTGTTTTTTCTAACAAGACTATTTAAAAATATTTAATTGATAACTTTACGTCATTACTAAGAAGCTTACATCACTATTATTATGAAGCTTCTAAATTGCTTGTTTTTATTTTGTAATATAATAAATTATTTACATTAGAAATAGTTACGTAAAACAGTAGAGTAAAAAATAAACCTATTAATATTTTATTTGTTTAACAATTCTCAAGCATTGAAGTTATGACTTACATATATTTGTACAGAAGGCTTGAGATGTTTTATAGCGATTGCAACTCCAGAAATAAGTCCTCCTCCACCGACTGGTACTATGACTGTGTGGACGTCAGGAACGTATTGAATTATTTCAAGTCCAACAGTACCTTGACCTGCCATTATATGTGGATGATCGTAACTGAAAAATCATATACAGTAATTAAAATAATAAATTTACCTATTCTATATAGTAGTGCTGGTGTGGAGCTGATACAGGTGTGTCGCGATTGAATAAGACATTATAACTATAAAAATGAATGATCTTTCAATACGATAGAGTAAAAAAAATGGTCTTTCCAGCACCTGGAACCTACTTATGCAGTCGGAGAGATCCATGCCCTGAGTGTCTATAAAACATAGAACCCGAAACATGGTTATCTGAAGAAAAACTCAAGTAGTGGAGGTTACCCAATGAATAGGCATACTCGAGTGGCAATGGGCGGCACATATCAAAGAGACGACGGTCGATGTGGAAAAAAAGTGTTAGAATGGCGCCTAAAAACTGACAAACGAAGCGTTGGCCGACCCAATTCAAGGTGGACTGACGATATTGGAAGAATAGTGGGAGTGGCCTGGATGTGGAAAGCAGAGGATCGAAGAGAATGGAGACTCAGGCGGGAGGCCTACGTTTAACAGTGGACACAGGCTGATGATGATAATAATTAAAGAAAGGTATTTAAAGGTATTGTGGCGCTGTGAATATTGATGTAAAATAAAAATTAAAAAGAAATAATTGAAAAACATTAAATATTTACCCATTTATATATGTTATCCCATTTTGTTTCCCCATATTCATGGCTATTTCTTTGGCTTCGGTCATGTTGTCCCCGGCGACAACAACTGTTGCATTATAATCTCGGCATTTTTGTATTTTCATAATTGGGGCAATGATGGGCATCACAACAGTGACAGGAATGCCAAGATCGTTTCCGTGATAACTCAGAGCCTGAGAGTGATTCCCTAATGAAGCAGAAATAACTCCTATTCTCTTATTTTCTTCCGATAAAAGTAAAAGTGCGTTTCGGGCTCCCCTTTCTTTGAAACTATTGAATAAAAACATTATTAATAATTAATAAAAATGTACCAATTACAGTAATATTTAGCCACAAATTAATTAAAAAAAAAAACACATTATACCTGCCAGTGCATTGAAGGTAATCATTTTTAAGATAAAGGTCCATTCCAGTTTCTTTAGATAAATGAGATCTCTGAAATTAATGTAATAAATTGTTTATAAATTATGTACATGATTTGCAGTTAGGCATATAATTTATTAATTCTTTAATAATGCATTGAAATTCTAGTAATATAATGTATTATCTCGCAAAAAAATCGTATCAAGAAGATTAACTGATTAAAATAAAAAGTACTTATTACAATAGGAGATTAGTGCGTAATATAGAAATAGTATAGGACGGTATAGACGCCGTGCAGTGAAGACGTCTATACCGTCGCTCTTGTTTTAAACAATAAATCGCACTTAAAAATAAAACTTATAAACATTCTCTAACACCATCAGAATCGTCATCAAATTCTCTACAAAACGTGCATTATGGTTTATATGCATCTTTAGCGATCGCTCGTTAAACAGCATCGACGCGCAACATCTTTGGCGGAAGATCTCGTGACGTACCGATGTCGGCCATTTTTTTAAATTTTAATTTATATCTCCATGGCAACTCATGAATCATTTTTCTTGTACGAAATTTTACGCAGAAAAACAATTTGCGTTGTGGTTGATGATAATTTGAAAGATCAGATTTTTTGGACCGAATGTTGGCCGGAATAAGCTAACACCCAGCTAACCTCATCAGGTCAAGCTGGTTAGGGCACTCTATTGTGCTGGAGGTAGTAAATGCCCTCCTAAGGCGGATGAACCTTTATGGTCAACGGCATTAGGATGTGGAAATAAAGGGGAAAATACCACATTAAAGGTCTTAAAGACATCCCACGTATCAGCAAAAAAATGATTGCATCTCAAGTAAAATTTTCCGGAGATAAAATAGTCCCCCAATCGGATCTCCGGGTGGGGACTACTCGAGACAAAACAACCAAGACAAATAAGAAAAACCTTCAGCCAACAAGATATGCCACCTGAAATGTTCTCCTGAGGACCGAGAGGAATGGAGATCGAGATGCAAGATTCTGTTGCTGCAAACCAATCCTCCGGATTGATACTACGAAGAAGATAGAAATAGAACAAGTATCATAATAAACATTATACCCAGGAGTATGGTTTCTCTCACTAAATAGTGATCTATCTCTATTTAAGAAAATATCTAGTTATAAATATTTAGTTCTTTTGCGCCCAAGGCACTTATCTAATGGTCTGACAAAATAATCATAAACAGAAGTTTAATTTGCAATGTTTATCATTGCTTATTTTTTTTCTCTCAATGTACAAATATTCAATTTTTATTAAAAAATTACCAAACAAAATGTAGCTTTGTTTTCACTTATTCCGTTTATATAAATATATTTTTAGGCAAAATTATTTTAAAACAAAAATAAACTTGCTATGGATTAATTTCATATTTTTTTCATCACATAAATAGTTAAGATACAAGAGAATGATAAACTTTTCTAATAATTTATAATTACACTAATAAAATCACCAAAATAATTCAAAATGATGTTAGATAATTTTTACTTACAACACAGAGCGTTTTTATGATTCCACTTCTTATCCTGAAGGAAGCAGCAGACACATCCTCAAATGTAATTTTTTGAGGATTGCTTTCATCACACATAGGGTCATGGATTCCATTTTCCGAAATCATTATTTGAAATATAAAATTGCACTAGTATAAAAATAATATTTAAAAAACGCAACTGTATTTAGTGTGAATGATTTATTTTTACGTCTTATGACGAACGATTGTTGATATAAAATCGATATTTGCTGAATACACGTCTATTCGCGGCAGTGAAGTGATTCTAATGAATCTTGCAATACACATTGTTTGCTACTATTTATTTCATTGGCATAGTAATATGGTGCCATACTTTGAATTTAAATACAGATAGCAAAAAAGTATTTATGTTGGTAAATATTTATTGTAACTGTATTGACTTCTTAATGTTTACTTACATTGTGACGCTTATATCTACATATTTATTTGTTTTTATTAAACATACAAATTTGCTGATAGATAATGATAATGAGTACATTTTAATTTTAATAATAACATTCCCTCCCAAAGTACAGTGTAGCAAGATAAAAGGTTATTTTAATAAATAATAGGTTATGACTATTTCATTATATTTATTTCGTCTTACTTTTTTCAAGTTCAATCTAGATTATTTTTGGAAGTTTCTTTGGAAATTTACACATTTCGCAGTTTTATGCAGGCCCGCGAAGACGGTAAAAAAAAGGGATTCATTTTTAGAGTCTACTTAAATATTAGAACACAGTAGGTCTGATGATTTGACCTGAAAAGCCTTGAAAACACGCGAGCCGTTTTTTCCCCTCTTGTTTGGAAATTTGCAGACGGAAAATTTTGGAAGCCCACCAGATGATTTTTTTGGTCCAATTTTTTAGGTTTAACAGATTTTAAAGGACGTGAAAATTGTCGTTTTTTTACTTGTTGAAAAATTTTGGTAATGATAAAATATTGGTAAGGGCACTATTTTTGATAATTAAAATTTTCGGAGACGATTTTGAGAGGACCCCTTCTTTTGCTTACCACTTTCTTAGAGTTTTTCACTACTTTTGGAATAGAAAAAAGTATATCAAAAAAGTTTCAGCCAGTAACAAAACAAAGTGATTATTGACCGCTTGCATTTGACTTCGATAGTTAAGATAAAGGGTTGAAATACAATATTTATGTGGCGGAATTGATTGATTGATTAAGGATACACTTGTTTTATGGCTCACCACTAATATCCCATATATTTCGACCAATCACAATAGACGTTGCTTTGTGTGAGTGTACGGCCGCCGGATCAGGAGCAAATACGTATAAAGAAGAAGCCACATTGGAACGCTCTCTTGCTCTCTGTCCGTCACCAGCAGCACTTCTCTGACCTCAGGCCTCGAAACACGTCTGCCACCTGCCTGCCAGATTACCGACGCCACTTCGTGACCCGCTGACAACTGATCCCAAAACTTACTAAGTTTACTTAAATCTTAAAAGTATTATGTTAACTGAATTTAAGTCCGCAAATTTCTTTATTGACTAACTTGATCATGTTATATCATAAAATTTATATCGTGCGGTGATTTAACAAGTGTAACTGAATTTCACTCTTAATAAATTCCTCTTGACAACATTCAATGTTATGTATTTTTTTTGAAGATCGCAATCCGGTGAGAAGATTAAAATCCTTTAAGTTCGCACCTTCCCTTCTCGATCATACTACAAACTCGCATACAT
Source organism: Glossosoma conforme (assembly GCA_022606575.1). Lineage (NCBI taxonomy): Eukaryota > Metazoa > Arthropoda > Insecta > Trichoptera > Glossosomatidae > Glossosoma > Glossosoma conforme. The sequence continues at coordinate 1,021,895 of JAGTXR010000007.1, forward strand.
ACACTGTTAAACAAGTGTAATTTAACATTCCGACATTTCTTTGCAACTTTATGTTCGATTGGAAAATACAATTTTAGTATGTAATTCATTATAAAGAAGTACATATGCACAATTCAGATTAGAACCACTCATTTTTCAAACCTATTTGTCTTGTTCAATTAGTAAAATTATACGAGCCAAAAGTTAATTTAAATGAATTGTACTAGTAATGAATTACTTAACCCTTTCATTACGCTCGGTTTGAATACAAATTATTCTGTCAATTATAAAACTAGTATATAAAGCATAAATGTACTTATCTGGTTTATTTTAATATATCATATATGTATCCTTTAGCTATAAGATGATGCATAAATAACTATTCTAAAAAAGTAGCAAAACGATATATCACGTCAACCGATGTCAACGGTCGGGATATCTTATGACGGCATATGCCGACAACGGATGCGAAAGGGTTAATCAAATTGATTTCGATTTTTCTAACACATTATTACAAAATAAATGGTAGGATACTTTCAATAGGATATTTACTTGTTTCATAAATTCAAATGCCTTATAAAACTATGCAGACATACAATGAAACAAATCACACCTTAATTTGTAATTAAATATGTATAAAGTATCCTAATAAACATATCAAAGAGCGTTAATTTTTTTCAAATTACACTGGTGCAAATGATGAAGACCTATAACTTCTGGCTACCAATCCTTTATATTTGAGTTTTGTAGTCGATTGAAGGATATGGAATTTTTTTTTTGTAAATTTTGAATTAGCATATAAAAATGTCTGGCAACATTGACAAATGCGCGGTGTGTTGTTTTCTGCTATGGCGGACTGCGCGTGAATAAGAAGCCGCAGCAAGTGTCAGGATGGCCTATCATTATGTTGTTACGGCTCAAAAGCCCACCGCAGTTACTGCGTGTGTTACCGGTAAGCAATAATATGACTTTTACTCGACATCTTTCCTTAAACCGTCGTTATATTTTTTACACCGACTTTTAGGTTATGAATCACATCTCGTAATTGGGTCGGTAATTTCATGCATTGATCATTGACGGATGGTCGTATTATTGTCCAATCTAAACATTCGACAACATTTTTAAATGTTTTACACAAAAAATGCTCTTAAAATTATATTTTCATGTTTACGTTTACACGATAGCTGTCTAGTGATACGGGTTCTCTTGTAGGAGATTATTGTGCTACAATGTAATCAATTACTATGAAACGTTTTTATTTTAGGCAACTTTACATCACCAACGGATTTAAATCTTCTTGTTGCGAAGAACTCTCGTTTGGAAGTGTACTTGGTTACTCCTGAAGGCTTGCGTCCCATGAAAGAAGTCGGCCTCTATGGAAAAGTTGCCAAAATCAAACTTTTTAGACCCGCGGTAAGGAATACAATCAAAATACAATATAATGATTATTTTATTAACCAAATGAAAAATTTTAGCGCGTGCTGTGTGTTAGAGTATATAAGATTGTAGCGTAATCCAAATATTTTTTCTCTATGCACTGAACTTAAAGGAGTAGATAAAAATGTCCATTCATTCCTTTGGTTTAAAACGATTTTAATGCTTATATTTGCTTCAACTGACAACTTTTCTCAAAGTAAATATTGAAAATATAAGTTTTTTTGCGTGTTACATTAAATTGTAACATTTATTCCAGCTTTCAATTGGAGAAAAATTACATTTTATTTAATAAATAAGTCGATAAATCTCTTGCAAATTAAACAAATAAATGATTGTAGTAAAAATTACGTTTATTATACATAATTGTAATTAGTTCAATTCGACGTGGTGCGCACACATCACTTGCATGAATAATTTAGTTTTATATGTACAGTCAATCTTGTTATTATTACATTTCCATAAGATATTTAGCTCGATCTTATTGAGGTCTATGCCATTGAGTTCTAAAAGGCAGTTCAATACAAAATAACAACATAGAAGGGACCATTGTATGCAAAATCAATGAAAATAGTATATGATTTTTTTTCCTTACAAATCTAAAAATGCGAACATTATAGGAGGGTTAAGTGTTGACTAAGACTTGACCCAATTATATATTGGACTTTATGTTCTTGTTATCTTGGCATCTCATGAAAAGCCAATGCAGCCGAATAATGGGCAGAAAACAGATGTCTGCATATAATACTAGGAGTTCGATGGTTTGACTTTGTGAGGAATGACGAAGAGAGAGCTGACGAAGCAGCTATGCATACTACAGTACGTTAAGAGACGAAGGTGGATCTGGTTGGGACATGATATTGTGGCTTTTGGGTTTAGCCGTGTGTGGCGAACTTCCTTCAACCAATATTTTGACCGCCATCACAGGGGTCTTCTACAGGATTGATGATTTATTTAGTTTTGAGTTGGTTTATTCAGATTATATATTTTTTTATGAGCGTTATTGATTTATATCTCCATGGCAACTCAAGTTTCATTCCCGAGAATCGTAGGTATGTTCTAAGACTATGGTAGATATGTTAAAAGAAGTTATTTGGTTGGGACATGTCTTACGAATGCCGCAGGAGAGCATTAACTAAGGCTGCCTTTCCTTCAAGCCTCTGGGCTCTCGCTGAGGTGGAAGTGACATGGGATGAGGACCAAGGTGGCTGACAGAGCTTTATAGCGGTGGCTTCTGATGTCCGTATGCTCCAGTTGAGGGAGCAGACATGGACAAATGAATATGTTTAAATGTAGCTTAAAATTGTACCCGATATTGAATCTTGTTCTGAAGTAAGGTTATTTTACCTAAATTTAATACTTTTTTAACCAAATGTTTGATTTGAATCTAGTGTTTGCATGTATTTATGTTGTATGCGTGGCAATGAAGGAAAACTTTACCTGAGTAGCAAAAATGTAATCAAAGGTATAGGTTTAATGTGATTTTTAAAATTGGTTACAGCATGAAAAAAAAGACCTGGTCTTTATCCTCACAACTCGCTACAACGCCATGATATTGGAGTGGCGGGTTGGTCGCAACGGGGAACTTGACGTGGTCACGCGCGCGCACGGCAACGTGGCCGACCGCATCGGCAAGCCGTCAGAGAACGGCATTCTGGCAGTCATTGACCCCCAGGCCAGGGTCATCGGCCTCCGCCTGTATGACGGACTCTTCAAGATCATACCACTAGACAAAGATTCGACAGAATTGAAAGCTGCCAGCCTAAGGTGACTATTATTCACATTGAATTGTTTTTTGATGGATTCTTGAACATATTTAAACTGTTAACCGAGGAATTTAATTGTGCTCATGTTACAAAGAAAACACGCGGCGAGTCCGTGCAACTCGATGCCTATATGTACATGGTATATGATGAACAAACACAATAAGCCGTAGCTCGTCACACCCGTTGAAGTGTAATTTCAGAAGTGTCTTGACGGAATATATCATAATACCCGCTACAGTTGCTTTCTTGGAATGATGGAATATTATGTCATGTTCGGTTAACAGGTTAATTATTCTAATATTCTTGAATCATTCAACATCCATCACAATATTCAACATTTAATACACACTTACAAATTCACAGCAAACATCATCTTATATGACATTTTTCTCATCAATAAATCGAAAAAAAACAAATGATTGATTGAATCTTTATAATAATATATGCAGTGTACAACAAGCGGGGAGGCTGTCGATGGCGATCGGTAACTGTGGCCCTAGTATTCCTATCACTGACAAACCAAATGTTGTGGGTTCGATCCGTGATGAAGATTTAAAAAAAATAATTTAATCGATTTCTAAGCTTTATAAATAGGCCCGGTCGGTGTGAATGCCAATCATAGCCTATTAATGAAAATCGGTCATAGACAAAAGTTGTCCTGTGAACACCACCAAATCCGACATTGTTATTAATATTCTCCTGTATATGTTTACATAAAAAAAAATGGGATAAAACATGATCATCGGCGATCCACTTTCTATTTTGGGCCATTCTATAGCATTTGAGCTGCTATCTGACGCCACAATAAGAGTGTCACTTGGGGAGACTCCAGATCCATGGTTGAGGTTGTGTTCTTCACTGGAGCTTAAGTTGTCTGCGGAAGCCTCACTTGGAGTAGTAGCTTCAAATATGGCGCGTTCGGGGCTTCTAGCATTGCACATGAACATCAGAGAAACAGGTTTGGATTCAATTGTAGTTAGGAGCTTCTTACATGTCCCGGGGCAGGCACTTTCTGCTGAGTCATGGAAGACTTGATGTGTTAAGAGAGTCCTTTCCTTTTTTATTGATAAAAACTTTAAGATTTTATCCGGCAACGATCGCTGCTCATCCAATCGCTAATGTACATTAGCGATCTCGCAGTTACTGAAGGTTGGATGAAGACATAAATGTTTTGGTGTTTTATTTTTAGATTAGAGGAATTGAATGTTCAAGACGCAGAATTTTTGCACGGCTGTGCAAATCCGACATTGATATTAATATATCACGATTTAAATGGACGCCATATAAAGGTATATATTTTTTGTAGTCCACCACTTCTATTTAATCTTTGGATAAAAATGCTTTTTTCTAAAAACTGATTTTGTACAATATACATGATTTTATAATGGCGATATTTTCATAAACGCAACTGGCGATCTAAAGAACTAATGGTGCACCAATGACAGAGAGCCACGTACAATACTAATGATAAACCTGTGGTTGGACTTGTCAAAAAAACAATATGGCGACACATGTCCGACAAGCGAACAAAAAGAGACAAAATATCGCATATTGAGATTTTTCGGCACCAGCCTGCAAGGTTATATATCAAGCTGATATCAATTAATCATTTTGTGTTTACTATGTTTATTGTTATGAATATTATTACAATTTCAGACACACGAAATCAGCATTAAGGATAAAGAATTCACCAAAATACCTTGGAAACAAGATAATGTTGAAACTGAAGCCTGCATTCTTATACCAGTACCGAGCCCATATGGTAAATATATTTGCTGAATGCTACATTTAAATGGAAACTGTTTTTTATAAATAAATTAATAATCAGGCATAGTAATTGGATAGTAAATAATAATTATTATTATTCAATGCGTGCTCAGTACTCAGGTTACATTTATATACATCTAGAATAGTCTATGGCAAATTTATGGACCTCAAAGGCGGCATTGGATGCTTAAAAAGATCGGGTTACGGCAAGAAAAATTTCAGACTTTTGTACGAAAAAAAAAAAACAATCCAGCCAAAATCATTTTTTCCTCAATAAGGAGGCTGTCAGATATTTCCAACTCTTCTTTACTTAAATACCCGTATGAAGGCAATAATTATCATTAGTTGTTCATCTTCATCTTAAACTTGACAAACATCCAAACACGGTTAATGCGTGTCGACCAAGAACTAGCAGTTTACAAAGTTCTTTCCTATTATTAAGTTATGAACTTCGGAAACTGCCAGTTCCAATGCCACCGGTAAGCTTTGGGATGCTCTTCCAGCGTCTGTTTTTCCTCCTTCCTACAATCTGAATATCTTCAAAAATCCACATTTCTCGACCGGCTGTGCTCTCCTGCATGGGATTACATAAAAAAAGCTCTACACAATCTTTCTTCTTTTCATTTTACAATTCTCATCTACACCACACTAAAGTTTTTCCTTCAATTCCACGGCACACCAAAAGCCATAATAATACTTGTTAACCTTTAAACGCCCAGTGGTTTCCTTACGGGACCGCAGATTTGCGTCGTTCAATGCCCTACGGTCCCATACAAGAGTGCTTATGGTTCATTTCACAATCGGATTACATTAATTTGTAATAATAGTATTAAAGTAAGTTCATGGAAGAATCTATTGTGCGACGAAACATTACAAACATTGGCCTGCTAAGGCATTGAACGACGCAAATTTGTGGTCCCGTATGGGACCACTGGGCGTTTAAAGGTTAATTTGATCAATTTAACAAAGAAAAAGGCACATGGAGCATGTACAAAGCAGTTCTACTAAGTCTGTCTACATAAGTAAGAGGAATGTTGTAAAATCAAATATAGTTTAAATAATTATAAACATTATAAATGTCTTATTTGATCGTGACACACGTTTATTGGTTCCACGGCACACCGGTTGCGGAAAACTGATTTTCATGTTGACATACACACATTCTTGCTTGCTACTCAAATGAGAATTGCGAGCAATTTATAAGTCAATATTAAAATTGGAATTAATTCAACTGAAAATGCACTTACTTTATGATTTTACGCATCTCATATGCTGCGTTGAATTTATATAGACAATAATATATATGAACGTGATCTTTTTAGGCGGGGCTATCGTGATCGGGCTGGAATCAATAGTTTACCACGACGGACAGAGTTATGTTGCTGTTGCGCCACCACAAATTAAGGTGAATATTTTACATTATCATTCACGAAAGATTGAATTTGTCAGGATGTGTGGTTATCATGTTTGTGGACACAGTGTTCATTTGCGAGTGTGTCTTGTGATCGGGAAGGGAAGATGTGAACATAGAGGTTTGACTCTTCTTCACCGGATTCCGAACTTCAAATAAATAACACTGAATATTGTCACGGGGAAATTAATTTACAGGTAAGTTTTAATTTACATTTCGATATTGAATTTACAATACAAATTGGTTGAGTTAATGAGTTTAGTTGACTTTAAATATTTGAAGAAAGTTCTGGAATTGATTTGATAGCGGGTTGTGAAGTTACGTCGGTAGTTTTGAACAGCGATGACCGGACAGCAGTCGCACACAGTGGACTAGGCGAGCGGTCACGCGATGGTTGGAGTGCTGTGAGCGCAGAGAAAGGACTGATCTAATAAGGTTCTCCACCTTATATAGGGCCTGCTGACTCACACAAGGTAACGTCTCCTTGTGATTGGTGCGACATCTATGGGACATATATAAGAAAAAATAATAGCGGTCATAGATAAGAGAAAGTGAACATAGCCACAAATTAATGCAATTGTAAAAATAATATCAAAATTCTTGTAGCGTGTGCTATATTTTCTTTTTGTTTATTTCAGGCCAGTACTATCAGCTGCTATTGCCGAGTGGACGTAGGAGGCCTGCGCTACCTGCTTGGAGACATGGCGGGGAGGCTGTTTATGCTCTTTCTGGAGCTGCAGGATCGGCCCAACGGCACACAATGTGTCAAAGACTTGAAAGTGGAATTGTTGGGTGAGAGAACATTAAGTCTAGAAATGAAGATGTTCACAGGCACTTAACCAAATTTGCCATTCTGTGAAATTTTCAAAAGAAGGACACAGATAATTATCTCCCTCTTTTACGTAAAGACTAAGGATTATAGAAAATGAAAACCTTATATGATTCTATCAAACAATTTTCGAAGACCTGCACTGAGGTAAAATGTAATATGTGAACTGTGAAGTTTGTGCAATACTACTGATTCTTAGGGTACGTCTTAATTTTTTTTCTTCCCATATCTGGAACATATGTTCACCACAAATTGCCGCCGCTCGGTTCTGTCGTCTGCTATTGTCCGTAGCTCGTCACAAGACATTTCTACACTGAAGGTCCCCATCTGGGAACATATAAGATTACCAACCAACTCCAGATTAGAAACCCAAAGATGCCTTAATTGTCCATGATTTTTTTTCCATCTCACATCCGTTCCATATCGTGAATATAGTCACCGCATATTTCCTTCGTCCAGTTTTCAGCTGCCATGTTTCGTCCCAAGATATGCCTTCAGTGCAGAAGCCCGAGGACTTGAAAGGGCGGTCACTGTAGTATCGAAGGCATATTTTTAGGTGATTTGTTAATCTTTTTTAAGGAGATCGTATGATTAGCCTGACACTCTAAGAATTTATATGTTTTTACTGTTTTGATTATAGGCGAGATTCCGATACCTGAATGTATGACCTACCTCGATAACGGGGTTGTATTTATCGGCTCGCGAGTCGGAGACTCGGCACTCGTGCGACTGAGCCCCGCTCGTGAGGATGGAGGACAATATGTCCACGTCATGGAGTCCTTCACTAACTTGGCCCCCATCGTGGACATGTGCATCGTGGACTTGGAGCGGCAGGGACAGGGGCAGCTGATCACATGCTCAGGTCAGTAATATTGATAATGATGACAAGCAGTCAATTATATACAAACTGGGAGTACTTTTGATATGATCGGTTAATACATTATTTTATAAATACTTTTACATTAAGATTCACCAGGGAACGAACCTGTGACCTCTAGCGTGGTAATTGATTGCTTTAGCTTTAGGCCATGTAATGACCCAATGTGTTTTCATAATTATCTGGAGTGGCATATAAGCAGCCACCAGTTAACCTTAAAACGCCCAGTGGTCCCATACGGGACCGCAAATTCGCGTCGTTCAATGCCCTAGCACAGTGCTCCGCAACCGGTGTGCCGCGGCACACTGGTGTGCCGTAAGCCGATACAGGTGTGCCGCGATCAAATAAGGCAATATTATAAATAAATATTTTTACAACGATCCTCAAGCTCCCAGCGCCTATCGCCTATCGCCTATTTATGTAGACATACAACGAGGTACTTCCTTTATTAAGTTCTAAATGAAATTTAAATAAAGTGAAATTTATCAAGTTAATATCTATTTTTGGCTTTTGGTGTGCCGCGGTATTCAAGGTGAGAACTTTGGTGTGCCGTAGAATCCAAAGAAGTACTTTGGTGTGCCGTAGATGAGCAAAGGTTGCGGAGCTCTGCCCTAGCAGGCCAATGTTTGTAATGTTTCGTCACACAATAGATTCTTCGATGAACTTACATTAATACTTTTATTACAAATTAATGTAATCCGATTGTGAAATGAACCATAAGCACTGCTGTATGGGACCGTAGGGCATTGAACGACGCAAATTTGCGGTTCCGTAAGGAAACCACTGGGCGTTTAAAGGTTAAAGATGGGCTCTCCTTGTAATGGCAAGTATTATTGAATCCAAAGATGAGACATAGAGACGGTTGATAAACATATCAAGAGCTTTTGAAGTCTGTGTGATTTTAGCAAACTAATGATATTTGTAAATTTATAGGTGCATTCAAAATGGGATCTCTACGAATAATAAGAAACGGTATCGGCATTCAAGAACACGCTTCCATAGACCTTCCAGGTATCAAGGGTATGTGGGCTCTCACCCTGGCCAAAGACTCCACACATCACGACACCATCGTATTGGCATTTGTTGGACAAACCAGGTATTGTTATAATTACAACCTCATTTAATTTTATTGTTTTATTATTTTATTTTTATAATACATCAGGTGACCTGGCAAACTTTTTTTACTTATTTTAGCTGAATTAAATTAAGTTTTTGTTTATTTTCATTTTAAATTAATATTTTAAAATATTTGAACAGAAATGGTGTGTGCAAAACAATAATGCATACAACACCATCTACTGGACAAGGCATGAATCTAAAAAGCTGTTTGATTCAAAAATTAATATCTTCATAAATTTTCCCATGATTTTATTTCTAATGTTTAAATAGTTATATTTCTATATCTAATTGGTCCAGCCATTCTTGAGTTATAAATGGTGTAATTGAAACGACTTTGTTTCATACATATATTTCAATTGCTTGTGGTTTTTAATAATTACGCCCCAAATATTTTTTGCAGAGTTTTAACACTTACTGGTGAAGAAGTTGAAGAAACTGATATTAATGGATTCCTGTCTGATCATCAAACGTTCTTCACTGGCAACGTGTGTCACAGCCAATTAATACAGGTAATTTTTTTTTTTAAATTATTTTATGTTTTTTTTCATTCATTTTCGCTTTCTAGCTGGTGTAATATCATCGGCACGAAATTCAATCGGCTATCATTTTCTTTGTATCGTTCCTTGTCAGTTATGTTGCTTAGAGCTCTGCCGAGACAGGCTTTCTGAAGAAAAGGCAGCTGTATTTTAACCTTACCTACGTCATAGAAAGTATAAGTTAAGAGACACTTTTGTTTCATAACTGATTATAGGATTTGATGCTTTTGTGTCCGCACCTTATCATTACACATAAAGTTCAACCATCATAACCTCAAACCCAATATTCTAAGGTAATGCTGTTTGCAAGCGCAGTAGGCCTCATGCTGCGAGCCATGTGGGGAGTTGTACCTTGCTCAACTGCTATTTCTGTTGGTGGCGCTACCGTGGAACAATGTTTCTATCGTCGACCGCTATCATCAGCGGCGCCACAGAGAACTGCACGGCTCTCATCTGCCACAGATAATTAGTGGCACTATTGGTTAGCTTATTTAAACGAGGTCTTGAAGTACGATACCGATCGACGCAAGGTGGGGATGACTGGTATCAGTGTTTAATAATTGTTAAATAATGATATAGATTGTAAATGATATTGATATCAGCTCGATAAAGCCCTTGGAGGATGGTGTCGAAAAGCCTTGATGTACGATCGTTCGTCTCTTATTTTTTTTATGTGTAAAAATGTAAGAAAAAGGTGTCGCCGTTTCGCTTGTTGTGACAGCACATAGTTTGTTCAAGGGCCGACAGGTGATTTGAGAGCGTTGCATGTGTTACAGTGCGCTCCCTTTCACTTTCGGTCTGAGTCTCGACGGAAGAAGATTGTTCTTTGTTTGTGGCCCGTGCCGAATACCGAAGTTTGTTAATCTTTTGCCTTAAATATATGTCAATGTGCTTCTCAAAAAGTACTTTGTGTTGCTCATCTGCTCTTCATCCCTCCATCACCGTCCCGATGACGATCCCCACGGTGACATGGAGTCGTTCTTTGAGTAAACGGGGATGTTGATTGAAATAATTGTATCAATTCAGAAAAAGATGAGGTTTTACCTATTGATGTTATTTATGAGTATTTTGTCTTGTAAATAGGTGACAGACGCTGGAGTGCGGCTCCTGGTGCGGCCGCGTGTCAATGGGGACGACGCCGGGGGGGAGGGCAGGGAGGTGGAGTGGGGCGTGGTGTGCACCTGGAAGCCGGGCCAGAAGTCTGTGGCGGTGGTGGCCTGCAACTCTAATCAGGTGGTGTGCGCCGCCGGGCCACATCTGTACTACATCGAGATCGGCGACGGAGAACTTGTCGAGAAGAAGTAAGTTGAAAAGTTATCAATTAAATATGCGAAGAACTCGAAATTCGGCATTTTTGGGTTGTAAAATTATAATCGGAATCGGCGAAATCGCCTTTTTAAATTTATTTTTCTTTTCATTTGAAATGTCATTTTTAGTTGTGAAATATCAAATCTGATAGTAATAAACACTTTAAAATAACAATATTTGTCAGCTAAAATGTTACTCCGTCGCGAGGGGGGCAGGATGGGGAGCAGATTAATAACACTGACTTTTTCTGAAGCACATTGACATATATTTACGATAAACTTTACAAACGTATGGCTCGACCTAGTCACTGACTGCTGCGCTCGAGATGGCTCTCGCCCAGCGCCACAAGCGGCGATCTATATAACTAGTCCCAACTGCCAATATGGCAGACACATGACGGAAGAGACGAAAGATTACATATCAAGGTGTTCGGTACCAGTCAGCTAGGGCTCTTGTCATGCTGATGTCAGCATTTTGCAATTAATGCTTTTAACCATTATTTTTTATATCCATTTCAACTCAATTTAACATTTGTATTATTAGGTAAGTTGTAAAAGCGGACACAGCAAAACACCTAAAGTGAACAATTTCAGTAGTTGTAAAGTCGTAAATGTGGACACGCAAAAATGCTCAAAGTGTATAACTTCACTAGTTATAGTAGATATCATGGATAAAGTGAATACTGTTATTTCAGACACGTGTGCATGGATGAGGAGGTGGCCTGCATAGACTTGAGTCCACCGGATGAGAAGACCTCCATGGCGGGGCTGGTGGGCGTGGGGCTGTGGTCCGACATCTCGGTCAGGGTGCTCAGTCTGCCCGAACTGAAGCACACTCACACTGAAAAGTTAATGGGAGGTAAGTGTGTGACAATATCGTCTTTGTTGCGACATAATCATCATCAACACCATGTCCGCTACCCTAACTGAAGCATGTGGCATTCACAAACTGCCACCACAAAGCTCTGTTAGCCGTCGTAATGTTTGCCTTATCCCATGTCTCAGCCTAGAATCACTAATCCGCTTTAACCACTAAGCTACGCCTGCCGGCGGGCATAGCTCCCAGTGAGCATAGCTTGGTCTTTAAAGCATTTGCTTGCCAAACTTGCTTGCTTGTTGTGGGTTCGATCCCCGACGGGATTAAACGAAAAGGTTTTTAATAGATTTCTATGTTCTATAAATACCGCCGGTTGGTGTGAATTTCATCTCACACCTGTAAATCTCAGTCATAGCCTATCAAAATTGGTGGTAGACAAAAGTCGCCCCATGAAGACCACCCATTTATAGTTAATTCCTGTAATAATTATGATGATACGTGAATGTCGGGCTGTAGTCTATGACACTGGCGGATCAACACTCCACATGCAGCACTTATCCATATATGTAGAATGGTAAGCGTCATAGAATCCACATATGAAACTTCAGAATCACTATAACCATCTGATTCGACTTCATTCATGAATATATAAATAAATCCAACATTTCTCTCCTTCTTCTTTAGCCTCGCCATTTCCCATCATCTGGGGTCGGCTCACCTCGTGAAAATTCGCCATGTCTGCCTGACCTGCGCTGCATTCTCACATATTGAAAATATTTCATTTTTCAAAATTTCATTATTATCAAAATTGAATATTGTTCTGTTCCCCGAATCTTAGAATTTTGTTAATAAATACATATATTTATTCTCTGAGCATATTCTTCATGAGATACAGTGATACAAGTTCTATACAAGTTGTACAATTAATAAATATTTGGCATTACTGGGAATTTAACACTATCCAGTCCGATTACACATCATGTGTGTAATCGCCAGGCTGAACGTTAAAGGCGGGTCACTCAACATGTGTGTGATCGTTTCGCCGACACTTAGTGGCCGACCATAGACAGCTTCTGTTATGTTTTTTCAAACGTAAGTGGCCGATCCACAATGTTTTGTCCAATATGTGTTGTTTTTACTTTCGACCATAACCCAAAGATCCCAAACCTTTTCAGTGAGGGTCATATTTAATTTTATTTGAACACGTGACGGTAAAAAAATTAAAGGAGCATTTTTTGTAAAAAAAAAAACAAAATGTGAGATAAGACTTTATCTCGCTTTCTTATGATTATTATTTTTAGGAAATTAAAATTTTATTGGGAAAGCATTGATCGTTTTTCTCGATCAATATTTCGATTGTATGAATTTAAATTTTATATGTTTGTTAGCAAAATAAGTATTTCTTAGAATATAAACTTTTTAAAAAAAATTATTTTATATTCCAATGCAATATATTTATGGTTAGAATTAGTTGATGATATACGCTGATGCTTTGTCCGATATTCCCGATGACGTCAAGGAGATCCAAGACAGCGATGATGATGGGGGATGGATATATATAAACAAATAAATATATATATGCGATTGTTTTTGTAATCGATTCTTTGAAAAAACAGTCGGCCTCCAGCGTAAGTTTAATCGCATACCGTGCAGACTGGATAGTGTTAATGTTTTGTTTTTTTGCTTACAGAAATAATTCCCAGATCTTTGTTGATTTGCGTCCTCGAAGGCTGCTGCTATTTGCTGTGCGCCCTGGGGGACGGCTCCATGTTCTACTTCATCCTCAACCTGACCGACGGCAGCTTATCACAAAAGAAGAAAGTAACCTTAGGCACTCAACCCACAGTCTTGAGAACTTTCCGGTGAATATAAAAACTTTATTTCTATCTTTACACTAAGCTATTTGTTATCATTGGTTTATTGTACAAGGGTGGCATAGTCCAGTGGTGAAAGCATTTGTTTGTCATTCAGACGCTGTCATTTCAAATCCCGACCAAGCTTGATTTAAAAAAAATAAAAAAATCTAAGCTCTATACATGCCATCGGTAGACTTGAAGGGTTAAGGCACCCCTTTATGTACAAAAAAAATTGTCCTGGCTTTGAAACCATCGGGCTGATCATTCGATCTCATTAAAACACTGATTATTTAACACCCAAATATTTTTCTGATACAAGTTTATGCAAGTTCGCAGGCTCTTGCTCTGGAGACTCCCGGGAACCGTCTATGTTCCCATGCTCACCTCTGGGTATAGTAAATCTGAGCTTTCAGAAATGTGAAACATCAATTTATGATGTCCTTATGCTCCAAATATGGATCGGATATGATATATATAAATAAATATATATTTAAATTGTTATATATACCTGGCAATTTATTTTGCAACAGTCTGCTAAAAAAACATTTATTTTATGTAGTAATTTTGCATGTCATCAAATAATATTGACATCAGCACGATATAACCCTTGCTGACTGGTACCTCGAAAACCTCAATATACAATCTTTCGTCTCTTATTTCTGTTCGCTTGTTGACATGCATGTGTCGCCATATTGGCATTTTGGACTAGTTATATAGACCACCGCTTGTGGCGCTGGGCGACAGCCAATCACGAGCGCGGGGAGTTATATGCCGACCGTCGGCGAGAGCATACAACTCCCAGCGTTGTATTTTGGCCCGGCCGAATGCTGTGACTAAGTTCGGGCCATAAGTTTGTAAAGTTTATCGTAAATATATGTCTATGTGCTTTAAAAAAGTCTGTGTTATTAATCTGCTCCTCTTATCCTGCCACCACGCGACGGAATAACAACCTTTCAAAGAGAGGAGGATGTTAATATCTACTCTTTTGGCACACCTATTATACTTTTCTTATGTAATGTACATTTTCATGATTACTTGCAATGCTACTCCTTTTTTCATGCACTGTGTGTTCAACATAGTTAACCTGTTAACCGAGTATGACGTAATATTCCGTCATTCCAAGAAAGCAACTGTAGCAGGTATGACGATATATTCCATCAAGACACTTCTGAAATTACACTCCAACGGGCGTGATGAGCTACGGCTCATTTTGTTTGTTCATCATATACTATGTACATGTAGGCATCAAGTTGTACGGACTCGCCGCGTGTTTTCTTTGTAACACGAGCACAATTAAATTCCTCGGTTAACAGGTTAAATATTTGTCTTATCTTCTTGCAGATCTTTATCCACAACAAATGTGTTTGCTTGCTCTGACCGACCGACAGTGATCTACTCCTCCAACCACAAACTGGTGTTCTCTAATGTCAACCTCAAGGAAGTGGCTCACATGTGTTCACTGAATGCACAAGCATACCCAGACAGGTAACAATATTTAAATCAATACATGACATTTTAATTATTGTTTTTTTAACCCTTTAACTCTTTCGTTACGTGGAATACAATTTATACTGTCAATACGGCGTGAATTTTTCAAACCATTTTTTTTGCTTAAAACACTAGTATTTGAAGCATAAATGTACTTATCTAACTTATTTTCATATATCACATTGGTTCTTGTATCCTTTAGCTATCAGATAATGCATAAAAAAACTATTTTATTTAACAAACATTCATTATATAACTCCATACATGTGGTAGCATTGACACATGTGGTTTACAGAAAAATCGCTATATTGATTTACATGCTTTAAAGGTTCCTATAAATAATACATGTAGGTTGATAAAGGGAATGACTGCAGTTTCAAGTTCCTACCGTAGATGTCACAATGAGCACTGTAAGTAGCAAAACGATATATCACGGCTCCTGATGTCAACGTTAGGGGAATCTTGGATGGCATATATCGACAACCGATGCGAAAGGGTTAACGCTTTCATTCATATCACAATAATTTGAAATAATAATATTTGTTCATTGTTATTTCAGTCTCGCTTTGGCAACAGATTGTTCTGTCACCATAGGCACAATTGATGAAATACAAAAGCTGCACATCAGAACTGTTCCATTGGGAGAATCCCCAAGAAGGATTGCTTATCAAGAAGCTACACAGGTTTGACTAAGATTTTAAATGAATAGTTTTTTTTTTAAATATATTTTTCTGTGCATTTTTTCCTAATACAGATGGTCCTAAAAATTTGTAATGAAAACCGTGGGGCTCATAGATGATGTGAATTTTTTCAGTGGTGGCTATTTTTAAACTGTTTATTCTGACGATCTGTGTATTTTGTTTTTAACATATTACAAGTATTTTCTCAGCTTTATCTTATTATTTTATATATTAGCAATCTGTGCAAAAAAATAAAATATAATATTGCTTTAAAAAGAAATATTTGAAGCTTATTTTTTTTTTTTTTTTTATGTCAACATACAGGAGAATACCGACAGATGGTGATAGTAATTCTTAAGTCTCATCTGTGGAATTCTATGACGCTTACCATGGTGTATATGGCTAAACGCTGCATGTGGAGTGTTGATCCGCCAACAAAAATTGTCCACGTCGTTACGCCCGCGTTCGCACCGGTACAGCGTTCACTTTCCGTTTTTGCCGCTCTTACATATGTTCAATGTTTACGCATACACAAAAAAAGGGTCGACTTCCAGCTGTATTTATCAATGACTTATGGTACACCACATGTCTTACAGATATTGGGCGCTCGACCAGCCGTTGCAACTGAGATCACGATGGTTGTCCAGTTTCAATATGGATATGATTAAAGGAGTTTTTAATTAAATATTTAATGCACCGAATTCTCTTTCTGCTGGTAGATACGTTTCATAGATGAACAATTATACGTACATTCCTTACCTTTATTTTGGATTGTCAGTTTAGAGCTTAGCCATCGCTTGTGATGTACTTGATGGAGTCTGAAACATCTACAATCACTTAATAATAAATGTGAAATCAAACGAAATATTTTTAATTTGTTAATTCGTTAATTCGTTAATTTTGCAGTTAACACATTGTTTGCGGGTGATTTCGCGCATTGTTTCAAGTCTGGCGCGGGCCATTTTTTAGCAGCCGCGCGTGTATTTTTACATTTTCTTTTATATTATACAATATAAAATTATGAAATTTTAAACACGAGACTTTTCAAAAACAATATTATCAAATGAAGAAGAAACATGGAGGATGACAGTTTTATATTCACTGGAAACTTGCGTTTATGTAATGAAAAATCGAATTAAACACTAAATAAAACTAAAATATGTCACAATTTGTTTTTATGAATAGTTTTTCAACGTATGATAACTCCTCAAAACATGTACCTCTGTGTAGAGGTATGTTTATAGTTCATTATTTAACTTTTATGTGTCATTTTTTAAAAAATATTTTTGTACGGTATAAAAATTCAACATCAAAAATAAGTAGAATGCATTTGGTGGAACTGTAATAAATGCGTCGAAGAATAAAAAAATGTCTTTATTAAATATCAAAGCAGTGACATCTAGCTGCTGACAACAACAACAACAATGCAGTGCAAATTACACGGATAAACACGTGAGCCGACTTCTAGCAACAGACTACAAAACACGGATTTTTACGGGTCCTGCATTCCAGGAGCAGTCCCACAAAAACGGAAAAATCCGTGTCCCGACAACAATGTGCTAAAATGAATATTAAATTATAATTTTCTTGATATAACATAGAAGCTGCGTAAAAATGTGACATATTAAGGGAACTGCAAACTGTTTTTTTTTAAGAAACCTCTGTTTTAAATATATAAATAAAATTTATATTTTTGGTATTGTCGCAATAGACGTTTGGAGTGATCACGATGCGCCTGGACGTGCTGGACGGCAGCAGTTCGGCAGTGGTGGCGCGCAGCTCGGCCTCGGCCATCAGCTCCGCGGCCCTCAGCTCCACCACGGTCACGGCCCTCAACACCACCGCCGCTGCGGCCATGGTCCCGACCGTCCTGCCGGCCGTCCTCCCGGCCGCCCGTGCCCAAGCCGCTGCTGCCCGGCACCGAGCAGGAGGTGCACAGTCTGCTGGTCATCGATCATCACACCTTTGAAAGTTGGTCTACTTGTGTAGTGAACACACATTATGAAAATCAGGAAATTATAAATATCAATACCAAGGGGTAAAATGACTAAAGCCACGCCTTTGAGATTACTTTTTTATTTAAAGCCTTAACCTGTTAACCTGGCAAGATGTATAAATACGGAGGAGGTCAAACAAAAACATTATCGGATGCGGGCAGGACGTATGAATACGTTCTTAGAATATGTGTTGCGCCCTGGAAAGGGCGGAACATATATTTCTGTAAATTTTCATTGTATATGCACTTATATGTATTCTATACAAAAAATATAAAGGTCATTTGAATCTAATTGCTTGTAATTTTGTATTTTCTGTTGTCCTTTACATATAAATAACTAAAATAATGTATATTTAATAGTATTTTCATTTAATTTAACCAAACATAAAAAATAAATAATATGGAATTGCGTTTTAACCGGGCGTGATGTATTGATATGTTCTAGTGAAAGAGTTGGAGCTCGCTGTATGTTGCAAAATTAAAAAAGATGATTCTCTGAGGTGGACAAAGAGTTGTAATAATATGTTGCGTAGTAACAGATTTGTTGCTAAATCATATACTTTAGTGCAAAGTACTTTGTTTTCTAATATTTTTTTATTATTCTTTTCAGTTCTTCATTCGCATCAGTTGATGCCTACTGAGTACGCCATGTCCTTAGTGTCGTGCAAACTGGGAGACGACCCCAACCATTACTATGCAGTCGGCACGGCAACCGTCAATCCTGATGAAGCTGAACCCAAACATGTAATACATAATATGTGTAATATCTTTAACACGTTTAACGCCACGTAATGTTTTTAATGCATTCGACTCAGAGGCGCCATATAGGTCATTGAAATCTAACCGCTGGTGTACAGGGACTGTTCGTTCGAAAAAAAAAACGTGGTTCACCGGTGACCTACGTGGCGCCCTTTTCAACAACAGCGTAGGTCACCAGTGACCTACGTGACGTGAAACGTGTTAACACGTCCACTGCCTTAAGAAAATGTAATTTCTTTAAAAAATGACTTTTTTTTTCTTGTTTCCAGTAGTAAGGAGTGTCTTTATTACCACTATTTTTTTTTTTGGTATAATTGCTCATTTATACCCATCACACGGATCCGTATATACCTTAATTGAATAGCGAAAAAACACAAAAATAAAAACGTTTTTCAAAAACCGCCACTAAATACGCTTAAAATGAATATTTTATTACAGGAAACAAGTGCAAAAACAACTCTAGCTATATATAGTGCCTGTAAAAAACTGACGCATTTGTATGTTGATGTGCGCGATCACGGATCCGTGTAGTGGGTACCATGCGCTAGACCAGGGGTCGTCAACCTTTTTATGCCTAGCGGCCACTTTTGCCTATTTTTTATGGTAAAATTTCCCTACCGCCCACCAACCTCGCTATATTTCAATTCAGTATATGGGTGGAATTTTTTTTGGAAAGAATGTGGGAGATTTAAAAATCGCCCAACGCCCACCTCGGAAGCCCGTATCGCCCACTAATTGGCGGTACGTACCAGGTTGACGACCCGTGCACTAGACACATGATACACGGATCCGTGTAGTAGGCATGCGACGTGTTAAAAGAAAGTTGTGTTAGTTCCACTATTATAACTCAAGAATGGCTGGATCGATTTTCTGGATTATTGATTGCTTTGGATTTGTCTTGATCCCAAAAAAAAATAGATATGAAAACATCGAAAAAAAATGACGGAAAAATAAAATGAAATTCATTTTATCATACATTTTGTAGGAAACAGCTTTTTAGTTTATTTTCCTTTAGATGGCGTTGTATGCATTATCACAACGTTTCTTTGTTAAAATATTTTTTAGTATTCATTTGAACTTAGTGAGAAACTAAATTAAATTTGGCTAAAATAAGTGAACACAGGATTTATTAATTGTTTTAAAAAATATATCATTAGATTAAAAAATATATATGATGTTTGATCTTATTTAAATGTGCTATATTCATGTGATATAATCATTTGAAGTGTGAAATTATAATTTTTTAAATGATTTTCATTGTTTCAGGGTCGCATTTTGCTATTCCATTGGTTTGAAGGAAGGCTGTTACAAGTAGCTGAAAGAGAAATTAAGGGTTCTTGCTACACCCTGGTCGAGTTTAATGGAAAACTATTAGCAAGCATTAATAGTACTGTAAGTCTACTGTTCTTGTAATTTATACACAAAATTCAAATGTATAATACCTGTCTGAATGTGAGTGTGTGAGTGTTGTGATCGGATTTTTGAGAAGCGGATTGTGCGTGTTAGGATATGATCAGATGGGACACGAACATTGCGAACATAAAGATCAGAAATAATTCACTGTATAATGTCACGGAGAATTTAAATACAGGTAACCAAGTAAAATTTAAATTTACGCAATATTGTATTTAGAATGATTATCGGAATAATTTACAATAAGATGGAACGGTTGAGTTTATGAATGATTTTAATTACTGGATAGTTAAAAGTGATTACGGAGATTGCGGGTAGCGTAAAACAGCGGGATGTCTTCCAGCGGGTGGCTCAGGGCTGATGATAATTGTGAAGGCGGTTGCGGCCAAAATAAAAAGGGTGTGGTCCATATGGTCGTCTCCTTATATAGAGTGTGCTCACGCACACTTTATATGTGAGTGAAGTAAAAATAATCTGTTAAATCAAAAAATATATTGTTCTCAAGGACGAAATGGAGTATCGGGCTAATCATGAAATTTCCTTAACAAATTTGATTAACAAATCACCCAAATATATCCATCGGATACAAAAGCTACCCCTTCTTCAAGTACTCGGACTTCTGCTCTAGAGGTTGTTGGGAGCCATATATATTCCCAAGTAGACCTTCATGTACAAATATGTCCTAGGAGGAAGAATACACAGTGACAGCTGACAGAATTAATTGGCAATAATTAATGGTGACCGAATGTTCCAAATATGGAACGGATATGGGAAGAAATATTGTAAAGAGCTGTTCACATGAGCGATATGAATTGCATGTTGCTTTATTTATGGCTTTATATACAATATACAAATGTTAAGGTATAATTACTGTATAGGTGTGTCTCTTTTGAAAATGGTGCTGCAATATCACACATGGAAAGAGACACTTATTTTATTAATTCATACATTTTTTTTAATTGAGGTTAAATATAACTTTATTCTAATAATTTAAGCATTCTAACATTAACACATTGTATGCGGGACACGGATTTTTCCATTTTTGCGGGACTGCAGCTGGATTGCGGGACCCGTAAAAATCTGTTGCTAGAAGTCGGCTCACGTGTTTACCCGTGTAATTTGCACTGCGTTGTTATTGTTGTCAGCAGCTAGATGTCACTGCTTTGATATTTAATAAAGACATTTTTTTATTCGTCCTCGCATTTATTACAGTTCCACCAAATGTATTGTACTAATTTTGATTTTGAAATATACACGTACCTCTACATAGAGGTACGTGTTTTGAGAGTTATCATACGTTTAAAAACTATTCATAAAAACAAATTGTGGCATATTTTACTTTTATTTAGTGTTTAATTCGTTTTTTTATTACATAAACGCAAGTTTCCAGTGAATATAAAACTGTCATCCTCCATGCTTCTTCTTCATTTGCTAGTATTGTTTTTGATAAGTCTGTGTTTAAATGTATAAAAGTTATGGTGAGATTCCGAAAATGTAAAAATGGCCCGCGCCAGACTTGAGACAATGCGCGAAATCACCCGCAGACAATGTGTTAACCTTCAACTGTTGTTTATTTTTGTGATTTTTTATTTTGTATTGTTTTTATTCCAGGTTCGACTTTTTGAATGGACTTCAGAGAAAGAGCTGAGACTCGAGTGCAGCCACTTCAATAACATAATGGCGCTGTACTTGAAAGTTAAAGGAGACTTTATTCTTGTTGGGGACATTATGCGCTCCATGACACTTCTGCAGTACAAACAGGTTCCTATCATATTACTGCATATCTTGACAATATTTCAATGTTTACCAGTTTGACATTTGATACACATGTGGCAACACCATGCTGACGTGCGACCAACCAAGAGGATGCGTACCAACACAGGCTGCCAACAGGACAGTTGTTCTCCAGAACCGGGCACGCGAGGAGGACACGCTAAAGTCATTAACGCACTGTCTAACTACATCTCTTCCATCGCCATCTTGTTGATCGTTCGGCATCTTACTTAACACGTTTCACGCCACGTAGGTCACCAGTGACCTATGTTTTTTTCTTTGAACAAACAGTCCCTGCACGCCAGCGGCTACATTTCAATGGAATTCTAACATTGAATGTGACCTACAGGTATATGGCGCCTCTGAGGCGAATGCATTAAAAACATTAAGTGGCGTTAAACGAGTTAATGAGCGTGTGCCGTTTATTTTTTTCTGATTTATTGTTGAAAGAAATGTCATATAAGATGTTTGCTGTGAATTTGTATGTGTTGATATCCTCCTCTCTAAGTTTGTTATTGAATTGCATGGTGGCAGGATGAAGAGCAGATTATAAACACACTAAAAACAAAGGCTTTTTCTGAAGCACATTGACACTTTTTGATAACTTTACAAACTTCAGGCCCGGACCTACTCACAGCATTTAGGCCGGGCCAACAACAATGTGATCACGCCGCCGTCGGCATACGACTGACCGGGTGCTATGATTGGTGACATCCAGCCCCGCAATATAAAGTCATACCCGTGATCGGACTTGTCCAAAATGCCAATATGGCGATACATACATGTACGACAAGCGAACAGAAATAAGAGACGAAAGATTGTATATTGAGGTTATCGGTACCAGTCAGCGGCAGCTATATAATGTTGATGTTAGTGTGTATCATTTGTTAAATATTAAAATGGATCTTCGATGATTTATAAATATTAGAACATTGAAATAAATTGTAAAAATCCACCCAAAGTATTTTATTAGATTCTAAATTGTTTATAAATAAATGGTGTATGCGTGTTACAGATGGAAGGTAGTTTTGAAGAAATAGCCCGCGACTACAGCCCCAACTGGATTACAGCGGTTGAGATATTAGATGATGACACTTTCCTCGGAGCCGAGAACAGTTTTAATATATTTGTGTGTCAAAAGGACGGGTAAGACAATTTAACATAAACTAAGCAAACTTAACTGGGACTTTTATTGTGGCTTTTGGGTTTAGCCGTGTGTGGCGAACTTCCTTCAACCAATATTTCGACCGCCATTGCAGGGGTCTTGAAGGAAGATCGCCACAAACGGCTAAACCCAAAAGCCAGAATATCAAATCTGGCCGTGAAAACCTAAGAAGTTATTTAACTGGGACTATTAACTAACAAATATACATTGCATCTTTTAACTAGCAACCCCGCCAGTTTGCATACACAGCGGTTATAGAAGCAGACAAATATTTGGGTATTTAATGATCAGAGCTATTTTAAGAAGATCGGATGATCAGATTGATGTTTCCGAGGCCTGGGCAATATTTTGTCCTTAAGGGGTGGCTTTGGGCTTATATTTGATTAAAGAACTAATTCTTCCTGCACCCTTGCCGAACATCCATACACGGTTAATGTGTGTCGACCAAGAACTAGCAGATTCCGAAGTTCCTTTCTAAATGCCCCCGGTAAGCTTTGGAATGTTCTTCCAGCGTCTGTGTTTCTTGCTTCCTACAATCTGGATCTCTTCAAGAAACATATAAATATACACTTGCAATCTCCCCAACCCACACACAAATACAACACACGTTTTCCGCATGCAGCGTCCTAGCCTCCTTGGCTGAGCGTCAAAAAGTGCACTGGTTTCAACTGGTTGTGCTCTCCTGCATGTAATTACATTAAAAAATATACATTAAAAGATCAAGCTCGGTTGGGTTTTGAACCGACGGCGTCTGAATGACAAACAAACGCTCTTACTACTGGACTATGTCTTCCGGCTGTGACTAACTATGAATACTGTTATTTTCCTGTTTTAAATTGCTTATTTTTAAATATAAAAGCAAAAATATAAAAAGTCATTCCATACAAAATGTATCAAAAAATTAATTCCTTCATATTTTTTTGTTTTTTTTCTTATGTTTCAATATCTACTTTTCTATTCGGGATCAAGACGAATCCAACAAATCAAGAATCATGAAAATCGGTTTCTACCATTCTTGAGTTATAAATGAATGTTAAAAAGAAGGTCATGTGACTAACACGACTTTATTTTCTTTACATATAGATTAATGATGTATGTGATTTTGTGATTAAATGTGTAAAATTGTTGTTTCAGAGCCGCTACGACAGACGAGGAGCGCCAGCAGATGAGCGAGATGGGAGAGTTCCACGTGGGAGACATGATCAATGTGTTCAGGCATGGCTCACTTGTGATGCATCACTCCTCCTCAGACACGACGGCTCCAACCACAAACACTGTTTTATTTGCTACCGTTTCAGGAGCTATAGGTAAATACTGTAATTGTTGTAGAGATGTTGTATCTCTCCCTACTTCCATACTTGTCTTTTCTTCCTCTTTTCTCTTATCTTGAATTACCACCTCCTCGTTGATTATTAAAAAAAGAGATATTTTGCCATATTCTCTGTAGGAATTTATTACCCTGAGACTCTGAACTTAGCTTGTCTGGTTGAGCCACAATGGTGCAGGCTTAAGGAGCATCGGGCTAATCATCTAATCTCCCTAAAAATATGACTAACAAATCACCCGAAAATCACCATAATCATCAGTCTGCGCCCGTCCACTGTTGAATGTAGCCTCCTGCATGAGTTACCATGCTCTATAATCTTCCATCTTCCGCATCCAGGCTACTCCCGCTATTTTTCTGATGTCAGTCCATTTTGCGGGGATTAGGTCAACACTTTGTTTGCTAGTTCTTGGGCGCAACTCTTTACTTTTCTACCGCATCGACCGTCATCTCTTCGACAGATGTCCTGCCCTAATACGGCCCGAGTGTGCCTATTCGATGGGTAGCCTCCACTACTTGAGTTCTTCTTTGGAATCATCATTTTGGATTTTATCACTTAGCGTGCGATCCACACTCCCAGCGTGGATCTCTGTGGTGACCTTTATTTTATGGACTATTATGACTTCCACGTCTCTACGCCATAAGTTAATATTGTGAAAATGTATAGGTTAAATGCCGTTTAACACGTTTAATGCCATGTAATGTTTTTAATGTATTTGACTCAGAGGGGCAATATAGGTCAAATTCTATGTTAAAATTCCATTGAAATGTAACCGCCGGCGTACAGGGACTATTTGTTCGAAAAAAAAAACGTATGTCACCGGTGCCCAACCTGGCGCCCTTGTCAACAACAGCGTAGGTCACCGGTGACCTACTTGGTGTTAAACGTGTTAACCACTCAAAAATAAGATATTTTTATTATCAATAAATAATAACCGTTGTTTTTTCTTGTCCAGGTTTAGTTGCACAAATCCCGCAAGATTTGTATGAATTTCTGCACGCACTTGAGGGAAGACTCACGCAGACCATTAAAAGTGTTGGGAAAATATCCCACGTGTTTTGGCGAAGCTTCAATACAGACATCAAGACGGAGCCGGCTGAAGGCTTCATCGATGGAGACCTTATTGAAAGCTTCTTGGATCTCAGTCGTGAAACCATGATCGAAACAGCCCAGGGTCTGCAGGTAAAGAAATAAATAATAATTACCAATATTTTCAATGTTTTGAGCATTCACTTTGAGATCCATAATAAATTATAAATATTTATTTATTTATTTACCTTGTTTTCACATGGATCACGTAACAAAAGTTCTCTATTAGGAGACTGCAGTTTCGACTAACTCGTAGTCTTTCTCAATCCTTCTCTAGTTAAGAGATAACTGAGCTGCGTTGTACTTGTAAGTGGTGTAACACATTTTTATAGGGGAGGGGTGGGGGGTGTGTCTAACGTGAAAGGAGAGGGAGGTAGGTAGTGTTGCAAGGATGAAGGAAGAGATAAATACATAAAAGTGGTTTAGGTATAAATTTATTTTTATTTTTATTTTTAATATTATTCTTATATGTCGTATATATAATTTTTATACTTATTTATTTATTTAACGGAAACAATTTTAAAATTGGTGAATTAATTAAGGTATTTAGTTGGTTATTAATTATATCTTCTTTCTTATTAATGGATTTATAAATTTCTAAGTATTCTAAATTATTTAATTTAACGGTTTTATTTTCTACATGTAATATGTTTAATACTTTTTTCTAAGTTGTACGAATGATTATTTTCTATAAGGTGGTTTGCGAATTCAGAAAAATTAGTGCTTTTAGGCACCTTAAATGTTCTTTAATTCTAATATTAAAATTTCTTGACGTTCTACCAATATAAAAAGATTCACAATCTTGGCAATTTAATTTATATATTCCAGAATTATTGCGTTTATCATTAGTATCTTTATTATTTATAAGGTGGTATCCTAGTTTATTATCTGTATAAAACGCTGGCTTTATCTCATTTGGGAGTAATTTAATTATTTTAGGGGTAAAGTTATTAACGTGTAGAATTCGTCTCCACATTCTATCGTCTTTAATATTTTCTTTAGGATACAAGTATTTATATGTTATGTTTTGACGTTTTTTATTATTCAAGATACTGTCTATTAATTGGCTATGATAGCCATTGTTTTGTGCGATATTTTTAATAATAAATTCTATAAACAAACAGAAGGATTACCAATGGGTAATCCCTCAAGCCCATTAATTGCTGATATCTTCATGAATGATATTGAGGATAAAATACTAAATTCACAAATTAAACTCTCGGACAATATAATATTTTGGAAAAGATATGTAGATGACATTCTTGTTATATGGAAGGGAACAACAAGACAATTAAAAACTTTTTTAAGTAGTATTAATAATATTCATAAAAATATTAAATTCACTTTGGAAATAGAAGACAATAAGTCTATCAACTTCTTAGATCTAACACTTACTAGGATAAATAATAAAATAACATTTAATATATATAGAAAACCGACGTTCACAGATATAATCATTCACAATTCTTCTAATCATCCCAAATCTCATAAACACTCAGCTTTCCATGCAATGATACATAGATTAATTTCAATACCATTATCACAAACAAACTTTGATATAGAATTAAATACAATTAAAAATATCGCACAAAACAATGGCTATCATAGCCAATTAATAGACAGTATCTTGAATAATAAAAAACGTCAAAACATAACATATAAATACTTGTATCCTAAAGAAAATATTAAAGACGATAGAATGTGGAGACGAATTCTACACGTTAATAACTTTACCCCTAAAATAATTAAATTACTCCCAAATGAGATAAAGCCAGCGTTTTATACAGATAATAAACTAGGATACCACCTTATAAATAATAAAGATACTAATGATAAACGCAATAATTCTGGAATATATAAATTAAATTGCCAAGATTGTGAATCTTTTTATATTGGTAGAACGTCAAGAAATTTTAATATTAGAATTAAAGAACATTTAAGGTGCCTAAAAAGCACTAATTTTTCTGAATTCGCAAACCACCTTATAGAAAATAATCATTCGTACAACTTAGAAAAAGTATTAAACATATTACATGTAGAAAATAAAACCGTTAAATTAAATAATTTAGAATACTTAGAAATTTATAAAGCCATTAATAAGAAAGAAGATATAATTAATAACCAACTAAATACCTTAATTAATTCACCAATCTTAAAATTGTTTCCGTTGAATAAATAAATAAGTATAAAAATTATATATACGACATATACGAATAATATTAAAAATAAAAAATAAAAATAAATTTATACCTAAACCACTTTTATGTATTTATCTCTTCCTTCATCCTTGCAACACTACCTACCTCCCTCTCCTTTCACGTTAGACACACCCCCACCCCCTCCCCTATAAAAATGTGTTACACCACTTACAAGTACAACGCAGCTCAGTTATCTCTTAACTAGAGAAGGATTGAGAAAGACTACGAGTTAGTCGAAACTGCAGTCTCCTAATAGAGAACTTTTGTTACGTGATCCATGTGAAAACAAGGTAAATAAATAAATAAATATTTATAATAATTACCAAAATCTAAATTATCTAATTTACAAATAATAGAAACGCAGGATCTCTGTTCTGCACTGAAGTATTATCAGATAAACTTTTTTGTAAAATTTATAATAGTAGAATATGTATTTTTCGTGATTGAAAATATTGTTTAAAACATGCAGTAGAATCCCGATATTTTATTCACAGTTTTTTCGTTTTTCCGCATAATTAGTTCATTTTTAATGTTCCCAGCAAACACGTATAAGAAACAATGTTAAATAATAATAATAATCGCACATAAACTGTTCCCCGATTTATCATTTTCCTCGATCTATCGTCTAAATATTATGGTCCCCTCACAATTATTATCCCGATTAGGCATTTTTTTTTTTGCAAAATTCTCCATACATATTTGTTAATATTATAAAATATCAACACGCAACGCAGTGATGAAGTTTGAGTCACGCTATGTTGCTAGGCAGTCACACCAGAATGTTTGCTTTAAACGTGATACCCACATGCTTGATCTATATTGTCTGTGTCCTTAGGCAGATGTTCTTGTGACGCCAGCGTACGTTGTGTGTATTATGCGAAAGTGATGAAGCTTTGCTTCAATTGAAGTGTCAAGCTGCAAAGAAGCATCTTAGCATTATGGACTTCTTAAAATAATATTTTTATGAATATGTGCATTATATAAATAAATGTTTTTTTAAATATTTCATTATTTTTGAAGTGTTCTCGCTTTTTTTAATTCTCCTACTTATCGTTTTAGAGTCCCTTGAGAAACGTAAAAACGTGGTTTTACTGTATTGTGTATAATTGTATTTGCAAGCTTAAAAATATAATGTGTTTTTATTTATGTAAGAGATGCTGTTTTTTTATGTTTGTTAATAACTTATTGTTTCTTTCAGATGGACGACGGAAGTGGTGTAAAGCGCGAAGCAACTGTTGACGATCTCATCAAAATTGTAGAGGATTTGACTAGGATACATTGATAATGTAATGTTTGAAATATAATTATTGATTATTATAATAATGCTAGGCACATATTTTTTAATCATATGACATATACTTTATATTATTTAATTTAAATAAAAGCAACTGACAGGACTTGACACGGAATTGAATATTATATAATTTAATGTGACTGTTGGAAAGTAATGCATATATACGGGGTTGGTAAACTTAAAGGTCTTTGCATTGTTGCTGTCATGAAAAGACAGGCATAACACATAGAAATGAAGTACACCACTCCTGTATATGTGTATCTTTCCAATAACTTATGAAATTTGTTTTAATTGTTTTGACGACAAATTACTATTGGATTCAATAATCATCATTATACAAATGTAATAATTGTGTATACAAAATTAATAATTGTGTCTCTTGAGTATAAATATTCCTATACTTAAACATCTTCATGTTTGCATATTTTGTCAGGGTAATATTAAGTTGTTTTGTAATCTATGAAATATTGTACAATTTTACTTGAACCATTAAAGAATAAGTTAATATATAGAAAATGTTGTATTTTTTCAACACAGTTAAATTATTAACCCTTTTGCATCGGTTGTCGGCATATGCCGTCAAAGATTCCCCGACCGTTGACATTGGTTGATATTATAATTTGTTTTGCTACTTTCAGTACTCATTGTGTCATTTTCGGTAGGATATTAGAAGTGCAGTCATTCCCTTTATCAACAGACATGTATTCTTTACAGGAATCTCTAAAGCATGTAAATAAATATCGTTAGGTTTCGTCACAGAAGCGATTTTTCTGTAAACCACATGTGTCAATGCCACCACGTGTATAGACTTACATAATGAACGTTTATTAAATATAATAGTTTTTTATGCGTCATCTGATAGCTAAAGGATAGAAGAACCAATGTGATATATGAAAATAGGTCAGATAAGTACATTTGTGCTTCAAATACTAGTTTTAAGCAAAAAACATGGTTTGAAAAATTCACACTGTATTGACAGGATAATTTGTATTCCACCGAGCCGTAACGAAAGAGTTAAGCACTGTCTATAAGAGTATAAAAGTATATTTCTAGTGTTTTAATATCATTACACCTAGTAAGAACCATCTCAGAGAGGCGAGCCCGATGGATCGGTCACATGCGACAAGATGGTCTCCCTCCCTCACGACATTGTGGAAGGGATGGTTAAAGGTTGAAACTGCAGAGGGCGCCCTAGATGGGAGTATTTACAGCAAGTGTTCGAGGACATGAGTAGCAGCTCTTATGCTGCTCTAAAGAGGGTTGTAGACTTGTAGAGGATCGAAAAGAATGGAGATTGAGATGCAAGATTTTCTTGCTGCAAACCGATCCACCGGATTTATACTACGAAGAAGAAATATTGTTAAGGTGGTCCATATTTTTAGCTGCCTGTGCTTGGCCACATCATCTTACCTTATTCGCTCCCCTAACTGGAGAATATGGCCTTCACGAACTACCGCCACAGAGCTCTGTCAGCTGCTATAGTCTTCGCCTTATCCCATGTCAGCTCTTGACTGCACAATTGAGAAATATTTTTTTGAGTTTTTTTGGCACGCAGGTACCCAAAAAGATTTGCTACTCCTGCCATTGTTTATTTGATGACAGATTGATAAGCCTAATGCTGAATTGTTTGTGTCAATGAATGATTTGGTTAGTATTGGGCTTTAGTACAACTATTAATCAATTAAATGATCATTTTTTTGCTTATTTATATTATTTTATTGGTTTTACATACTATAAAAATAAATTACAGCGTTTTTTAGAATATTTTCTTACTAAAGATTTAGGAAATATTTAAATATTTACATTTCTACCCATGCAATACTTGATTATATCAAATTCTACATAATACGGAAAACTACAAATATTGATGTGTGTATGAGACAAATTAAGAGCACTGTCATAGGTAATTGCCTATTCTTGAAACCTATTATACAGCTGCATTGGCTTTAGGTTAGATGTCACGAGTCGTAGCCATGGAGAAAATTAAGGAGAATACAGGTACTGTATAAACAGTTATACTTTGAAAGAATAATACAAGTAAAACTATGTATGAATCCACTTGTATTTAAGTTTTTAAAAAAATAATTTAGGTATTTGGAGTTTTCAGTAGCTCCTGGCAATGGTGACATTCCACCAAAACCGGTAGAGTGATAAATAAATTAAAACTCAGTGGTTTCATACAAAGTTTTACTTGCTTTTATTCTATAATTATGATAAACCACTAAGTTACTGCGTTCAATGAGTATGAGCTATACTTTACTTTAATCAAGTAGAGCCTTTTAGTTCTAAAGTTTTTATTTAAATTTTTATATTCAAAAGACGATTTTTTCAAATGTATATTTATTTATAATTCTTTAACATTCATATTTTGTTTAATACACACCATTAATACAAAATCATACATTCATACAAATAATAATGCTACAGTAATTTACCAAACAGCAAAAGTATAAATTATTAATTAAAACAAGCAATTTCACAGCATTTTATTTTTATTCATACAAACCTACAATATGGCATCGATATTAACTGACCACAAATGATTGGGTGAGTTTGTAAATTATAACATTTAGTAAATATTAAATAACAATTGTTCAGTAATAAATTCAATTTAAGCAAAATATTTTAGGTCACAAATGATTAATAAAACTATTGATATTTTTATGACTGTCCAATTTAAATTTCAATACTGACCCATTAAATGTAGACAATAAATATGTGGTAAATTAGTTTAAACATTGTAAAATAGCCTAAATAAAATATAATTTCAAAAACATTGCTTAAATTTAATAATATGTACAATAAAATTAATTATTCGTGTCAATAAAGAGCTTTTCAAAGAGCAATCAAGCGATACTTATTGTAAGATTGCCTAATTTTTAAAAATAGAGAACAAATCAAGTTTATCAGGATCCTTCATTGGTATGACAGCACTGTTTGAAATGAGATAGTTATAAAGACGATTATATTTCTATACCTTCTGCTCATTCTAAAATTTGTGCAATTTTACAATTTGTATTGCCTGAATGTGTAGCCCTCAAAAGAGATTCACAAATTTATATATTTATATTTAATTCTTAAAAAAAATATCAATTTTCATTTAGTGATTTTTTACGATTTAATTTTATGTCACTATTTATTCGGTCAGCAACCAACTCGTTAATGATCATTTAACATGAATGTAATGGTCAGTAAATAAATTCAAATATTTTGTATTTTTGTTTTTTTTATAGTGAAAATATTTTAAGGTTTGGTCAATATAAACGTTTGGTCTTATATTTTATTGACCATTTGACATAATATTACTGAGCAATTATTTAATTTACTAACCATCGAACAGAGAGGTCTCAAAACAAGACTTCTTCCATTTCCGTTCCCGCACTGGAGCATATGATCGCAACAAATTTAAGTACCGCCTCTTTAATCGATTTAAAGAAAAAACTTTACATCTTCCATACAAACCACACAGACTTTAATTTCTAGGAACAAGTCATAAGAAATCTTCAAATAAGGCCGATTAAAATTATCACAGAAAAAGCCTACCACCGTTATTTTATAGGAATGTTCAAATGTTAATAAAGAAATATAAAAATGAATTAAAATAAAGTATAATATATTTAGGCTTCCAATTGATAGAATTCAAAAATTTGAATGTTTTTTGCCAGACTGATACTTATTTTTTGGCCTACGGTTATATAGCCAACGTAAATAGCAACCAACAACTAATGTCATTCACATTATTATAAAATTTCAATTTTTTCTTCATTAACCTGTCTGCATCGGTACCCGATATATGTTCGTGTAAGATTCCCCTACCATTGACATCGGTAGTCGTGATATATCATATTGCTACGTTCTTTAATACTTTTTTATGCATCATCTGATAGCTAAATGATACAAGAACAAATGTGATATATAAAAATAGACCAGATAAATACATTTATGCTTCAAATACTAGTTTTATAATTGACAGTATAATTTGTATTCAAACCGAGCCGTAATGAAAGGATGAAAACTCATTTTTAATGGTGAATTAATACTTCTGGGTATAAGGGCATAATTAAAAAGACAATATTTTCATATAAAAGTGAATGTGTGTTTGTTAGTCAACATTCGTTTCAGAGACCACGAATCATATTTAAACTTTAAGGTAAAATTTGTTTAGTTAGTATGGTGTACGGTCGAAAATTAGATTAAGATTCAATTTAACCTAAATTCATAATGTGTAAACTATGTGGAAATGAAAATATGTATCAAGATGGACTTAGTAGGTGACTCTGGAGTCAAGTTATTTGAATGCATACACGTATCAACCAAATTACATATTTAATACTTCAATTTGGCTCATATTCAAAAAATGTATGTTGGTTAGGATATGCAAAAGTATCTTGTTTGTTTTGCAACCGACAGGTGGCGGTAGAATCATGCCATCTACAAACAAACTAATTTCCAAATTTCTTTTTCAAATAATTGAATTAAATTAGTAGAAATTAATATTATGGCGTAATATCCGGGCAGGATTTTGTTCTTCTTTAGTAATATTGCCCTCCTTGGGGCAGACTAATTGTATACGATTGAGAATGCTATAGGACTACTCAACCAATTACAAGCCTCACATATTATTAAACTCTTATTTTCACAATTGTTATTGGTTAATTAAAATAATTATAATCATACATTCATTTTAAAAACATGGATGGGACACTCAACATTAAAAATAACAAAAAATACTGTAGATTTAAGTAATTTAAATTATAAGTCTATTATTGAAATATAATGCATTAAAAAGCATCTTTGACAAATAATTCATATTCCTTTTTGGAGGTCAATATGTAAAAATAAAAATAAAGTATTTGTAAGTCATTCCATGTAACAGTTTGACAGCAAAATTAATAATTGAAAATAAAACAATATTATAGATTTTTAGCAGTAGGTAAATTAATAGTTTTTTTCACCCTCCTATAACGCACGCTTTTTTTGATTTGTATCAAAGATTTTTAAGAGTGTTTGCGGCAAAAAACGGTTCCTTCAATGTTGTTATTTTGGTTTGAACCGCGTCTTAGGACTAAATGGTCCAGGCCGCGGGAGCATCGCGCTAATCATCCGATTCATGAAAACGTTATAGGAGGGTTGACTGTATTTGAGAATATAAAGGATGGTTCATGTGACAGTTTTAATTTTTCTCTCAATACAACCTTTTATAGATATTCACTAATTTTAATTATAAACATAATATAAGCCTCGATGTATTAGAATACATAACATGTTTTTAAGTAAAATGTATTACATGAAAAACACTAATGGCAAATGAATTCTTTTTCACAAATGAATTAATCAACATAAATATGCCAATTTATTAAAATCAAATAATTTTGGTTCATCATAATGTACAAGTATGTGAAGAAAATGTATTTTGTTTTTGACAATTTTTCTTAAATTTTTCATATAATTAATTATGATAAAATTGACATGAGTAAACTATGTTATATTTAGTTAAAATAAAATATTTCAATTTTTCTTGAGTGACAATCTCTGTGCCTTATCTCATCATGGACCTTCCCAGATGTTTCAACTCCAGGAATACATTCAAGTTTTTATTTGCATCATGAATTGTCAAAATGTTTTTTTATGAAATTATTCCCAACCTAACCTAACCTAACCTAACCTGACCTAACCTAACCTAACCTAACCTAACCTAACCTAACCTGTGTAAACTCAAATTCTAGCATTCAAATAAGTACAGTTAAAATTTTGCAACAAGTCCATGTATTTTAACCTAACATTTTCCTTTTTATCACAACTCTTATATTGATCGAACTTACAAATACTGATAATTTTTTGTCACCTAGATTATTCTAGGCAACCTTTAAAAGAAAATAAGTAGATATGTTAGGTAACGTTATGTTAGGTTGAAAATGAGTAGACACGTTAGGTTACGTCAAAATACAAGACTTACTATACAAATAAGAAAGGCTGCTACGTCGAAATCATACATACGAGTATATCAACAACAAGAATTCAGGCTTTTGAAGTTCATACAAGAATTTGAATAGAACCAATAGAATATATGGTTATTATAGGTCAAGTCGTGAATAAGAGTTAGTATATTTGTGTAGACGCAGTTTGGGTTAGGTCGAGATTGAAGAGTTGCGACAATAGCAGCTTGATGTCTTGCTGGGTCATTGCGAACTACCGCTTGCGCGCCGGGGCGGGCTTGGCCTTCTTGTTGAACTGGAAGTTGGCGCACTGCGGGACGTGGCGGGCTGCAGCGGCGGCGTTGAAGCGCCTGGAGCAGTGCGGGCAGGACACGTAGTCTGCGTTCTCTGACGGGGGTGGGGGCGGAAGATCGGACAGCTTTCCTAGAATATAACGAGACCCATCAATTTAATAGTGTTTTTAACCATCTCAGAGAGGCGAGTCCGAGATGCAAGGTTTTGTTGCTACAAACCAATCCACCGGATTGATACTACAAAGAAGAAAGTGTTGTTGGACGACTGTTGTTGGCTTCCCGTGGTTATGGTAAGTAGTTATAAAACGCGTCGCTTGCATGGGTCATTTTGTTTGTATTGAAAAGTCACTACTTATCACGTGGGGCAATTAGTTCCAGAGATGGCCATTATGATAATTTCTGCGCAGTGACTGTCACTGCTGCTGCCTGTCTCAGTTAGAGTTCATCCGGGAAGCTGTAAGGAACACAGCATTGTCTGTCCCGGACGGCCAAACGAATTTTATCAGTCAGAGTTCTTTTCTTCGATGACCTGCTCCTCATCCTTCCACCACGCGTCCCGATAATTATCCTGGCGATCTGGAGTCGCTTTTATTAGACGGGGATGTCATTTTGTAATATAATATTCATCGATTCATTTTTAATGTTAATCATCTTCCATACTAACCTCCTTTCTTGACGTACGCCTGCATTTCTTTGGCAGCACGGATGGCAGCGATGAACTCTTCGTGCTTCTTCCTCCAGGTGCTGTTCTTGGCCGGTGGAGCAGCCGCTGCTAAAGGAGCTGCTGCCTTGACAGCTCTCACTCCAGCTTTCTTCATAACCGGCCTCACATAGGATTCCACATCGGTACCCTGGAAGAACATCAAAGAGAAACATCAACAACAGTTTTTATATGAACATTTACATAGAAACATTTCGTCTATAGTCCAATCCAGCAGTTTTAACCCATTAACATCATTTACGCCATCTCTAAAAATCTTCTTTTATTTGTGCTCATTATTATAAAAGTGGCGTAAGTCAAAGAAATTAAAAAAAAAAAAAATTGTTCACATTGTTGTGAATTAATATAATCTTCAAAATAAATAAATATAGCATTTTATGCAACAAGAAGTTGTCACTTTCATCGGTTCTTAACTTTAAATATATCAGAACGAATGAAACATGAATTACACCACTTTTATAATTATGGACACATTTATTAAAAATTAAATTATTTTTAAACACAGCCATATATGTATTTTAATGTATGGCTATATTTGATGTTTGCTCTCTTAACTAAAGCATACGTCGTCATGAACTGCAGCCATCAAGCTCTGTCAGCCGCCATAATCCTCGCCTCATCCTGTTTCAGTTCTGCGTCATGTATCTCGGCTGAGTACTTTCTATGTATAGTTCCTGACGGCCTTCAAGCATAGTGTGAGCGCAAGCGCTTAAAAAAGGCAACTGTAATTTATGCTCTTCTGCGGCATCCGAAGTATATGTCCTAAAAAAGTCCACATTCGTCTCTTGACTGAATATAGTATGGAAAGCTCCCTTGTCTGCTCTCTCATCTCATCATTCCTCACAAAATCAAACCATCATACCTTCAATATTCTACAAAGGAATCTGCTTACGAATTCAAATTCAGAGGTATCGTGTAATTGT
Organism: Glossosoma conforme; assembly: GCA_022606575.1. Classification (NCBI taxonomy): domain Eukaryota; kingdom Metazoa; phylum Arthropoda; class Insecta; order Trichoptera; family Glossosomatidae; genus Glossosoma; species Glossosoma conforme. Next base: position 1,058,646 of record JAGTXR010000007.1, read on the forward strand.
TTGTATTGCTCTGTTCCTCTTTTACAGTTGGGCAATTATGCAATTTGTAACATTCAAATGAGCAGTATTTTTGATATGCTTGATTAAATTGGTAAAGAAGATTGTTCAGAAACAGTTCTTTAACCCTTTCATTACGGCTCGGTGTAATACAAATTATACTGTCAATTATAAAACTAGTATTTGAAGCATAAATGTACTTATCTGGTCTATTTTCATATATCACATTGGTTTTTGTATCCTTTAGCTATCAGAAGATGAATAAAAAACTATCGGGGAATCTTACAAGCCATATATCAGGTACCGATGCCAACAGGTTAAAAACTTAACAATATACTTTTATAATAATAATGTAACTATGAGTAACTAAAAAAAAGTGTTACGCTAATATTAAAAATACTTACATCATCCAGACCCTTGTGGTTCAGAAAAGTCATGATAAAGCATACAATACACATTATTATTTACTACAAAGCAGTAAGTTCTACAATACAATAAGAGAAATTGAAAATCAAATATGACAGAGGGATACATTATAAAAAAAGTAATAATGGCATAAATAAAACTACGGGTATATAAAATTTCATGATATAAAAATACTAGTCCATAGGGAACGAACAAGAATTGTTTTTTTATTATCATGAAACAAATATACACCAATTGCTTTTATGTATGTACAAATTTGTATTAGGATTATTTTGTATTCGTATTTGAATAATTTTGCTCCAATGTGTTACAAATACTTAGCTAATTTTCCTGGCCCAATATATTATAAGATATTGGTACAGTGAAGTAATTTATTATTTGAAATGATGCTGTGTGAAAAAGTTAAACATATTTAAGCCCATTTTGAATATATTTTAAACATTTATTGTATTTTCCGAATTTCAGGTCTATTAAAGCACATAGCATATATAGTATTGTAGAACTCATTATTTCTTATTTGTCCAAAAATGACTTAGTCTTTGTGATTGTATTAAATATATTTCCGAGTAAAACACTCAAATTCGTGAAATGATTAAGTTATCAATTGTATTTAGTAAACATTTAAGCATATAAAAGCAGGATAATTTTAGGATACTACTGCGATGAGGACTTATTTAAAGTACTAAGCTCTGTTGCATATTACGAGGTTGTTTTTTAAGATTTACAAACATATACTACGAGTACATCAATGCAGACATTTGAGATAGATATATTGATTGAAACTAAAAGACTTGAAAAATATGATATATGTCCATCTTTATTTTAAGTCATTTATGTATAATATCCATGGTTTTAGATGTTTCATGAACAATTTGGATTGGTGAGTGTTAAAAGTAGAGCCAACATTTTTTAAAAGGTACAAAAATTAAATATGTCACATAAATATGTAATAAGAAGAAAATAAATATACACAAGATTTAAAAAGAACATAAAGAAGATGATGAAAAAAAATGTTTTGTAATTATAAAATTAATGGGAAGAAGTAATATTTGAAGCAGCAAACTACCAATATTTAATTATTTACATAATTTAAACCTCAACAATTGTTTCCCATTTAATATTTGTAATGGATATAAAAGTGAATACTAAAAATATAAATAACAAATATTTTATCAGTAATAATAGGTAACTACAATGTGTTGGTAAAAAAATAATTATTTACAGTATAATTACAGTGCAATCTGGAGAATTCAAATTACCATCATTCTAAATTCTTTTAAATTTAGAATCATTGGATGCTTTTAAAATAAAGAATGTCATTTAATGAAACCGATTGAAACAGTTTTTTCTCAGTCTATTAAAATTTGAATTATTAGTGGTCAGTGCCGAATTTAGGGTTTTATGAATTAAGAGCATTGGACCGAAGACCAGAAATATAAGAAAAAAAAAAATTGAACTGAAAGAATCTCGCGTAACTCGGGACCACCAGGTTAATCACCAAGTCTCTGTATAAATATTGAAATATGTTTCAGAGACTTAAGCGGCAATTATTCATGCCCCCTGGCTTACTTCATACTAGATCAGTAAATATAATACACTAAGAATATTAGATTGAATGATTATGGCGACGCATTTGTTAAAGAGATAACTTAGGATGTAATGTTGAACGCTCGCATTTATCCGGTCAGAATTTTATTGAAATACTGTTTCGGTCATAATTTTCAATACGTTTCGTCAGAATGTATACTTTATTGATCAGAATTTATATTAATGGTCATAATGAATCGCTCTGAATTACAGAGGGCAGAATAAATCATTTATGTTAATAATTTAAATGAAATTGGTCACATTTCATATTACTTTATAACCCAAACCTAACCAAACCTGATTATGACAGTAAAATGATTTGATTCTGATTATGTAAAAAAAATAACCGACAATAATTTTATTCTGACATTTTTTTTTCTGACCAAAGTTGATTTAAATTTTGACCAGAAGTTAATTTAAATTCTGACACCACTTGTTTTGAAGCCATTGATTAAGAAACTGGAGCAATATCAATATATGTAAAAATAATATATAATTGTAGGGTCCCCGTAAAAAATAGGGCGACGCAAGAGAAGACTAAGCCCGGCACTGTCCATGATTTGTTGTAGGATTATTTGTGTTTTGATTGGTACTCACAGCAACTCTGTGCTTCATGGCATCGTACGGCTTGCGCTTCTTGGTCGCTGCTCGCTGACAGATCTCCTCGTGCTTCTGCAGACGATCAGGAGCAAAGTTCCGCTGACAGATGCGGCAGCTGTTCTCTCCACCGCCTGCGCTGTGAGCAGGAGGAGCCTAGAAGCAAAATAAATCATGGTAGAGCTCTACGCGCTTCTTGAAATGAACATCAAGACACATAATTATCATCATCGACCTCTTACATGAGTCTCCATCCTCTTTGATCTTCCGCCTACCGCATCCAGACCACTCCCGCTATTCTTCTGATGTAGTCAGTCCATCTTGCAGGGGGTCGGCCAACGCTTCGTTTGCCAGTTCTAGAGCGCCACTCTAACACTTTTCTTCCTCATCTACCGTTGTCTCTTCGACAGATTGTCACATTATAAGTTTTTTTTCATTCTACGTCGGGAATTGAAACCGCGACCATCAGCTTGCCAAGCAAACGTTTCAACCTCCGAGCTATACCCGCTGGCAAAAATCTTATTGCTGTTTTGATGTTGTCTTTCTATGTGGAGGTGAGATGCATTTGACTCACTTTTTCTCTAAAATCTCAAAAATCATATGAAACTTAAAGCGTAGAATGCATCTTAGAAAATATGCTCCATCACGTCAACGTAAAATAATGTCTTCCCACCAGCATTACCGGCTTTAGACCCTGCGGCGCCCTAGAGCATTTTTTTCTGGCGCCCCATATTGTTTATTCATCATTTAAAAAATCTAAGCAAGATTGGTTGCCCTCGGCGCCCCTAGCTTATTCGACGCCCTGGGGCACCGACACACTTCGCCACCCCCTAAAACCGGCACTGCCTACCAGCATTGACGAATAAGAGATATCAGTTCCAGATGAATACACCCATGCTAGTAGCCATCCATTGTTTTTGATCCCAGTTGATACTTGTGGAGCCTCGAGCACTCAATTTAGTACAATGGCAATGGCGCTCCTAAATGGCCTACCAGCACACCTCGATCCTTTTCTTACATCCTTTTCCTCTTTTGTCGATGGTATTTTCTTCCTAGATCTATGTGATCTCTGACACGTGTCATCTTCCTCTTATTTTATGTTACTTTTATTTTTTTATTATCTTCTATTTTTTTTGTGCCTTGGAACTTCGATTCTGGGTGTGAAATTAAATTAATTAAATGTCAATATATATGATAAATATATCCATTGTCTGTCTCTATTCTGTATTATATTGCCTCTTAATCTATCTTATATTTGTAACATATCTATATTATTTTGTGTAATATATGTACTACTTGGAACTCAATTCCGTTAATGAATAAATAAATCAGTCATAGCGTATTGTGAATAACTGAAAGGTATTCAGAAAACATTAAGAATTATTATTTTTTACCTTTGATTTTGAAGCCATTGTAGAAGCTGAAGATGGCGACGATTTCACTGGAGACTGCAAAGAAAAAATTCAGATTTAAGAATTATTTGATATTTATTAGAATTTTTTATGTTTCACTTGTTTGCCCCAAATAAGTAGTAGCTTGTACAGTTTTTCAGTGATTTTAGATATTGTAACATTTCATCAAGCCCGGATTATTGCAAATATAATTTAATTAATCAAATTGTCAGGGTGCAAGCTAAATTTTCTCGAGCTTAGTAGGTCTGTTTGATATCTTTCTATATATGGAAACTTAGGTAAGAATATATTCCATAATTTGAAAAAAAAATGCAAAAATATTATATTGGTATGTGTGAATAAATAACAATGTAAAAATTGTTTTTTTTTGTAAAAATACTCACGTAATTAAAAATACTTTTAAGCGATTTAAATGCAATGAATTTCACAGCGATATTTAAATAAATATAAGCAAAATAAATAATATTTATGTTCCGATGGGTCAATAATGCTACAAATAATTTCAAACTAAAAGAATGTTTCCATGGTGACAGAAAAATCAATTTGTTTTAAGATGGCTGCCTCGGTTACGTAGCCAACTTCGGAGTGATGGATTTGTTTGGATTAGAAACAAATTTAAATACAGAACTGCGAACAAAAACATTTTTTTTTGTATTTTATGTGTTCCTTTGTAGGAAGTCATGTTTTTTAGTAATCTATGAAATAGGTATAGTATGTTTATTATTAGTATCTTCCAAATATCGGGTTCGAATTGGTTTATAATTTTTAGTTTGTATTATAGCCGCTCCTTAGGACACAAAATAGACCAGGTTTCGAAAATGTCGGGTTCATCAACTGATTTCATTAAAAAATAACGATTAACAAATCTTCAAGTACTAGGACTTCTGCTCATGAGGTTGTCGGGAACCATATATGTTCCTAAATAAACCTTCAGGTGCATGTCCTAGCTAGAGCGAGGAATGGACAGTGACAACTGATAGAATTGGTGGTAATTTGGGGTGACCATATGTTCCAGATATGGAATGGATATACAAAGTTTTTTTTTATCATTATTTAATTTAATTTTGGAGCTAGTATTATGGAGACTACTAGTTGTGATGTAAAAACAGTTAACACAGAGATGCTTACTGGTACATATTTTCCGGCGGGTATAGCTTAGTGGTGTAAGCATTTGCTTACCAAATAGAAGACCGTGTTTTCAATCTCCGCAAGGGATTAAAAAAAATATCATAGATTTCTAAGTTCTATAAATACCCTTGCTTGGTGTGAATTTGATCCTTCACCCGTAAAATGTTAGTTAAAGCATATTACTTAAAATTTGTGGTAGGTGAAAGTTGTCCTGTGAGCACCACCCATTTATAAAGAATTCCCGTAAAAAATTTATAATGTCGGACTCTAATCCATGACATTGGCGGATTCACACTTCACGTGTATCAGCGCTTAGCTATATGTAACACATTAAGCGTCATAGTTGTCATGTAAGGAGAGTGTCCAAAAACTGGCAAACGGACCGTTAGCTAACTCCCTGCAAAATTAACTGACGTCATCAAAAAATATCAGGAGGAGCATGGATACGGAAGGCGGAGGATCGAAGAGGATGGAAACTTATGCAGGAGGCCTACGTTCAACAGTGGACGGACACTGATGATGATGATGATGATGAGTCTTAGAATCCACAAATAAGATTTCTGTATTACTATCCCACCATCTGTTTGTGTTTTCCTGCGAGTGTTTGCGTAAAAAAATGTATCGAAACGGTTATAAAGTCAAAGTGATCTTACCCTTGGTGGAGCACTAGATTTGGGTGGACTTCTTGGTTTAGGTACAACTGGTGTAGAAGGTGCTCTTGTTGGTGCTTGATGTTGGACTACTGCTGGCTGTGGAAGTGGTCGAGTTGCTCTGGTAGGTGCTGGACGACTACCCAGTGGACTCTTGACAGGTTTGGTTGCTGTAGTGACCTAAACGCACAAATGATAATAAGGAGAGAGAATAACTAATAGAGAAATAGTCACGTCATTTAAGGTCAGAAGTATTTTGAAATGTGTACTTTGTAAAGTTTATGTTTCCAATAAATTCACTCTGTACAACGGTTCCGTCTACAGATGTATCTAACACTTCGCCTTTCCCCTCCACTACTCTATATAACCTTAATTAACTGTCCTGTATTTAAGTTGAGTTTTAAGTAGCTCCTGACGATGGTGACATGTCACTGAAACCGGTAGAGTATTAATAAATTAAAACTAAGTGGTTTCATACAAAGTTTTACTTGTTTTATTTTTTGAATATGACAAACCACAAAATTATTACGTTCTACAAGTAACGTAAAATAGAATTATCTATTATATTTAATAGCATATATATTTTTTATTATTCTAAGGTAAGACTACATTGAGAAGATCTAGCCACTCAAATAACTTCGTAGGTATTCACGGCCGGATTTAAAATTGTGTCATATTTGTAATTTTGAAACTACTCCGACATTTCGACCGCCATTGCTGGGGTCATCGTCAGGGTTGATAACCTACCTTTTCTTTGATGACATCTCCATTGACAGGGAACGTCTTTCTGACTCCGTTTCTTGTCGCGGGGCTATTGTTGTTGGCCTCCAGCAGAAGCGGCGCCTTGGGGAGGCTCCTCTGACTAGGTAGGGCTCCCCCGACGTTGGGCAATTTGGACACGACCGCCTCCAGTTCCTCTCGGTCCATGATATCGGGGAAGGCGACATCGTCGAGCTCGTCTTCGTTCAGGTTATGGTCTTTGAAAGACTTCTCGAGATCGAAGAGTTGCGTCTTGATAGTGGTCGCGCCATTGCTGCTGTGAAGACTTTTCTAAAATGAGAAAAAAAAATAAGCAAATAAAAAACATTTATATTAAACAAAGTTGTGGCTTTTAGGTGTAACCGTGTTGGGCGAATTTCTTCTGACTTATGAAGGTATGCTTCTTAGAACGTACTTATCATCCGATAAATATCTGAGAATAAGGAAGCGCAGATTGTTCGCTCTCCCAAAGAGTAACACTAACCTGCCAGAGACTATGCCTCTTGGGACAGGGATCAGACTGTTTAACCAAATCGCCTCGGATGTTGATATATTTCACGTAAGGAAGGCTCAATTCAAACAGCCGGAAGAAATGCATACCTAAGCACACATCCTTTCTTGTCTTCAACTCAATGTATCCCAACATACCCTGTATGAAGTTAGTTGGATACAGCCACGGATAGTATCCATACACCCTCATGTAAAGAGACCTCAGAAATTTCTTTTGTACCCTCTCCAACATGAGGGTATATTTCAACTCATAGGGTGCCCAAATGATAGACCCGCTCTCGAGTATGCTATTGTACCTGCTTATACTCCACAGTGACTGTAGTGGTTCTCCCATCAGACTCAGGTGCTCGGCGTGATACTGGCATGTCAGTAGCTTGGGCTGCAACTCTTGGTCTTCCACCGATGGGCTGCAGAGGGTAGCTCTTGTCGATACCGGCTTTGGTGCGTCTTTCTTCAAACATCTGACGAACCTGGACAAGAAAACAAAAAGTCAATTTAAATTTAAAAAAACAAGTACAATATATTGGGAGAATCATTAATCCTTTCACATCGGTTGTCAGCATATGCCGACAAAGATTCCCCGACCGTTGACATCAGTTGACGTGATATTTCGTTTTGCTACTTTCAGTACTCATTGTGACATCTACGGTAAAAAAATTGGAAGTGCAGTCATTCTCTTTATCAAACTACATGTATTCTTTACAGGAATGTGTACAGCATGTAAATTAATATTGTAAGGTTTCGTCACAGGAGCGATTTTTCTGTAAACCACATGTGTCAATGCCACCACATGTATGGAGTTACATAATGAACGTTTGTTAAATGTAATAGTTTTTTATGCATCATCTGATAGCTAAAGGATAGAAGAACCAATGTGATATATGAAAATAGGTCAGATAAGTATATTTATGCTTCAAATACTAGTTGTAAGCAATAAAAATGGTTTGAAAAATTCACGCCGTATTGACAGTATAATTTGTATTCCACCGAGCCGTAACGAAAGGGTGTACAGTAAAACTGATGTTTAACGGAAAAATGTATATGTACTTGTACTAGTGATCTAGCTAGGTGCATTACGTCTCAAATTCTATTACTAGATACTACGTGATTATCATATCCGTTAAAAATTATTTCCATGTGGTAACACTTAAATTCATCATAATCATCAGCCTATATCCATCCACTGTTGCCTCTCACATGAATTTCCATCCTTTTCGATCTTCCTTCCTCCGCATCCAAGCTACTACCGCTATTCTTCTGATATATATAATCGTATCGGAAACAACAGGGTCAGATCCTACCCAGAAGTGGGTGAGGTCAATGGCGTTACTCCCGGCCATCATCAGGTCTTCCTGGGTGCAGGTACTCGGACACAGCGCACACTCCAAAAGGTGTGACAGGGTCTGATCCACGCCGCAGTCATATTCAATCGGTCCGCTGTAAAACTGCCAGGCTTTCATTTGTGTTCTCGTATTGTATACTCCGGTCCGAAGTCTGTTAAGGGACCTCCATATATTCCACCCCTAGTCGTGTCTAGGGGCTAGGTCCTCTTTCGGGGCAATTTAAGTATTCCATTCAGTTGCGCTTCTTTATATGTTCAGCCGCAGGATGGCTTCAGGTACCACAAGTTCCGTTGTCGACTGTAGAAAACTTCTTCTTGATTTGAGCCGTGTGGTTATCTTTTGATACCCAAACATAATTATTCTGATGTCGTCAGTCCATTTTGAATGATGTCGGCAAATGCTTCGTTTCATTATCCGTGAGTTTTAGCATGTATATTATTAGCTGGAAGTTTATTATATGTCCGTTATATTGGAAGTTCGTAAAATAGAGGTCAGTTATATTAAGGTTTTACTGTGTTTAGTAAGAACAGTCAGCAAGCATGTCACTTACCTCTAAGGTCGGAATGAATTCTTCTTTGTGCTGGTTTTTAGCGTCAAATATTCTCCAACGAGTATATTACGAGTATTAATTAAGTTGGGAAATTTTTGGGTGGGTACAGGAAGGGTTGATTCTTTAAGTGCAGAGGACAGAGAGTATCAAATTGTATAATGTTTATGTTTAACTTATAAAAGCATTGAAATTATATCTTTGTAACGATTATAAATGTAAAATGATTGAATTGATAAGTTACCTTTCCAGGTTGAGCAGTTGGTGTGGGTCCACCCAGTCTCCCAAGGGCCTTGGCTTGAGCAGCTTCATACATCCTCACTAGTTTCTGCTCCTTTTCTTCCATCTGCCTCTGCTGAAAACGAGCCTAAAACACAAAAAAAAACAGCATTAGCCCGTATAATACTTAAATGTTTATTAATCATGTCTGTTTTCCTAACTGGAGCATATGAACATCACGACCCGCTGCCACAAAGCTCTGTTAGCAGCCTGGGTCCTCGCCTCATCTCAACACCTCCACTACTCGCAACTCCACGAAGTATAATATACATTATATGTATAGCTCCCGATTGCCTTCCAAGACGGCGTGAGCCTGACAGCTTAAAAATGCAGCTGTAGTTAATACTCTCCTCCTGCATCCGTAGTAAATGTCCCAACCAGTTTCACATTCGCATCTTGACTGACTATATTATTAAAGGCTGCCTTGTTTGCGCTCTCACAGTCAAATCATCGCATTTTTCACACTTTCAAAACCCATTATACGGCTGCATTAGCTTTTGGTGAGACGCCAAGATTTCAGCGCTAATGTATTTATATTTACACACAAAAAAAAAAGGAAACATTTTTACTGAATTAACTTTTCACAAAAATAACGCGTTATGTAATAGATATTTTTTCTTGGAAATACTTTTTTTTTAAAACCACTTTAACATATTACCTCACAAAGTGAAAATCAAGTTTGAGCTCGTTTCTCTGCTAGATCTTGTGACAGACTGACATGCAGTGGACCATTAGATCACATCTGTTGAGGCCGCTACCAAATAGATCAACATCACTTGCTATGACCATAAAAGACAAGAGGCCAGATCAAGTATTGTGCTTAATATATTATATATAGTAGAAGCCATTGATAACTAGATATTTCTTTTAAATGCTCAAAATTATTTTATATTTTCATTCCTTCATAAGTATATACAACAAAATCTCTCACTCAAAGCAGACCTAGACGACATATCCTTATCATTATCGGATTTTTTATATTTTGTATTATATTTTTATGTTATCTCATACAGGAGAATACCGACAGATGGTGATAGTGATTCTGAAGATTTTTAATTTGTGGAATTCTATGACGCTTGTCATGCTGCTGACATCCCCATGACGTTACTTCCGGCTTGACTGAAAACTGTCGGAACACTGTGACATGCAGCGCCGCCAAGATAACCACGGCAAAAAAAAAACAAATTAAATATGACAGTTAAGCACACATGAAATAGAGAGAGTCATAACAAATAAAGTGGCGTATGCAAACTCCGTGATTTTTTATATATAATTAAAACTAACATTATTAGATGTGCATGTCAGGCGAGCGAACAAAAATAAAAGTTAAAAGATCGTTTTTCGAGGCTTTTCGGCATCAGCCTAAAAGAGCTATATCAAACTAATATCACTGTAAGATCAAATTTACACCAACCGGGGGTATTTTTGAGCTCAGAAAATGATTAAAAATCCATTTTGTAAATCTCTTTCGGGGATCAAACCCACGATCTTCGGCTTGTCAAGCAAATGGTTTGGCCACTGAGCTCTGCCCGTCGGCAAATTACACATACTAAAAATAATCATTGAAAACATTAGTAACACACAGTACTTATATTACTACAAAGAAAGGCCTCCCAACTGGCAAGAACCTTGACTGGCGGACTCGGAAATCCCATAAAAGATTAAGAATTGGAGTTGGTAGAACAAAGGACAACCTCAAGCGGTGCGGAATCCTTCGGCAGGGAGAGTCATTATTGTGCGACTGCGGAGACCTGCAGACCGCCTCATACCTAAGATTCTGCTCCATGTGCCAAGCAAGCTACACACCTCAAGACCTAATGCTAGGCAACACACGGGCTATCGATGTTGACAGATACTGGGCAGACATAATTTGACGTGGCTGACACGAAGAAGAAGAAGAAGAAGTACGTATATATTTTATTAATTAAATAGTGACTAAAATGAATTAAAAGACTGACTATTGTTATAATAAGGCCATTGTTATATGCGACTATTAGGAAATCAGAGTCTCCAGGGTCGTAACTCAGTGTTAAATGATACAGGGACGGAATCTGGGGGGTTGTTTATCATACCGGGGCTACAGAGATCCGGTTTCATGGGCGTAACTTGATTATGATGACCGTCTCCGTGGGGTGGGATTCCCCCTTTGTCCTAGAAATTTGGAAAGGATCATCGTGCAAGGATACCTTTTATAGGATAGATAATATGGAGGGTACACTAAAACTATGTTATTAAAGCAGTGACTATTCATAGCATCATAGAGTCATAGAGTCCACGGTCTCGACCGGATGTAGTCTTTACTTATAAAAATAATGCTGTTGCCGAAAAGCCTCGATCTTTCTTCTCTTATTTATGTTTGCTCTTTAGACACGTCAATTTAAACATGTAAGTAATATAAGAAAAGGAGTTGCGTCGCTATTTTGATTGTTGTGACAGTAAATAGTTCGTCAAAGGGCCGATAGGTGATCGGAAGGCGCTGTGAGGTTATGGTGCGCTCTGTTTCACTTTCGGCTTGAGTCTCGACGGAGGAAGATCGATCATTGCTTATGGCTCGGGCCGAATACCGAAGTTTGTCAATATTTTTTCCTAAATAAGTTACAATGTACTTAAAAAAATAAATATTGTTGTGACTTGATTCGCATTAATTCCCCTCGCATCCCGATGACGATCCCGGTGACATGAAGTCGTCTTTTAGAAAACCGGGATGTAATAATGTTGGAACATCAATTTTCGTCAGATCATCAAAGTCAAGCTTTTTAAGACGCGGATCGTATTAGGATAGGTGGCTGTTTTGCAATACCACGTATTGTTATGATATCCTCTTCTCGGAATTGGATATCGAATTACTAGGTGACTGGATGCAGGATCAGGTTCACAATGCAAAAGAACTTGTTTTCGTTTCACAATTGGCGTTTATTTCTCAAGCACTTGCTTTTTCGTCCACCCGTTATGGCGAACGCCATTACGCGTCAGCCATAACGGTCGCGAGAGCACTCTCAACTGACGGCGCGCTCTGACATCTGGCGCTGCCAACAGTCGCGGCAGACAAGCGAATTAAAGATGACAGTGGCCAACATGAAATGGACTAACTGTCATAACAAATAAAATGGCGTATGCAAACACCGCGTATTATTATATAACTAAAACTAACATTATTAGATATGCATGTCAGGCTAGCGAACATAAATAAGAGACAAAATATCGTTTTTCGAGGCTTTACGGCATCAGCCTAAAGAAACTATATCAAGCTGATATCAAGTAAGATCGGTTCATCCTCTATCACCGAACAATCCAGGAGTTGGTAGCGTTTGGTTAATAATCTTCTTAAAAATGCTGATAAGCAAACGTTCCAATATCATTCGTAACATGTACAAGTATTTTCTCTACAAGCCCCTGGGCTTACGTCCTAAAAGTATGTTGGAAACTATGCATAAATGTATTATGTATACGGCGGAGATTTGGGTGAAGTGATACATATAATACTTAGATATAATTACCGAAGACTTTCCAGGACTTGTATCTCGTGGAAGAGAAAACAGCTGTAGTATTCGAAACATTATAAAGCTTCAAAAATCATTATCTTTAAAGAGATCGAATAATTAATTAATTTTGTTCTCAAGGGCGGCTCAACTCATACAGATAAGTATCTAAATGTAATCTCTAGTACGATATTTGCTCATTGTCGCGTAGTATTGCGATGCATGGGCGTACCTCCAAATTAGATGACTTGGGGGTGTAAGGAAGCGAAGGCGACCGAATAAATTGAGGACGCTTTAAATTTGGGTCACAGATACAACATGGGCGCAACTGCGGGGGTGGAAGACAGTGAAAAACATAATCAAAATCTTGACGTTGACAAAGATACGAAAAGAAATTAATTATTTACTTCCACGATCAATGGAATTAATTGACATAGAAAAGGGTAATCGATTTAGTCTTTCAAATTGTTTTTTTACTGCAGTGTCGTATTTGATGATTAAATGGCAAAAAGTAAAAAAATAATTTCGCACATACATTACTTCAATTACAATTTTTGCAATTAGTATTGCTAGTATAATATATAAATTACTAATTAAAAAATATATTTGTGATATAATAGCTAAATAAATAACTGGCAGTTTCTAAAGTTCCGTGTGTGGCGATTTACTCCTTTCCAATATGTCGACCGCCATTGCAGGGGTCCTCTTCAGGGTTGACACTATCAGTACACTAAATCATCAACCATGAAGAAGACCCCTGCAATGGCGGTCGAAATATTGGAAAGGAGTAATTCGACACACACGGCTAAACCTAAAATTCACAATATCAAATCTGGCCGTGAAAATCTAAGAAGTTATCTATTATATATATATTTTTTTAAGTTACGACAATGCGCAGATTAACACATTAGTGCCCGTCGTCTACAATTATTGTAGCTACAGAACCTCTCATAACGAGCATAATTCGTTCCAGAATCATGCTCGTTATGTGAAACACTCGTTAAGCGAAACTAACTTTTCCACATAAATCAATGTAAATCAGGATAATGCGGTCCATGCGAATTATTATTTTTTAAAGTTTATTCGAATACAATTGCATGCTTATAAATTGTTAAAGATTGTAACAACCTAAATAAAATATTTTTTAAAAATCAAAACTAGCTTATTATTTATTAATCTATGACAAATATTTAATTATTTTTTTGGTAGAAAGCTGTCTAGAGACATTTATTTTAACCGATTCTTTAAAATTTACGTACGAGTGCTAAACACAGACTGATGCAATGATGCGGCAGTCCCGGCTCATAAGCGCGTCATACGTTACGTGACTTCCCCTTTCTGCGTCACTCGTTATGCGAAATGTCGCTCATTAAGAGAGCTATTTTTTCACTTTTTTTTTTGCTCGTTATACGAATTACTCGTTATGAGAGGTGCTCGTAAAGAGAGGTTCCACTGTATTTGTTTTTAGTTATTTAGTCAGAAACTAGATTTTCAGTCGAAACTAAATTGCACCTTCTATTATTCCATCGTTTTATGAATATATGAGTTTAGATTATGCTGAACTACACTCTTTTAAGTGTAATATTTAATAATTTTAAATTATTTTTTATTAAAAAATTAACAAATTAAAAATATTTAGTTTTGATTCGCATTTATTTTAAGCGATTACATGTTTCAGCCTCACTGGAGACCATCTTTAATAAATTTTTAAATTATAATTATGCAGTTTCACCAAGTATTGTCAGTTGATAACCTTAAGAGATGAAGATGCTGAGTTGGGCGGGCGGTGTGACTAGAGTGGACAGAGTTCGAAATGAGCATATTCGGGGTTCATTTCGGGTGGCCCCATACCTGAAAAGATAAGGGAAAACCGCCTAAGATGGTATGGGCATGTGACACGGAGAGATGAGGACCACATGGTGAAGAGAGCCCTCAACATACCCACCTGGATCACCACAGGCAACCTGGACTGCAACTGTAAACAAGGATCTGAAAACTCTGGATTTGACCGATAATGCAGCGCAGGAATGACAGACATGGCGAATGTGCACAAGGACAGCCGACTCCAGATGATGGGAAATGGCGAGGCTAAAGAGATTGTCAGTTGATAACCATAATGTAATATTTTATAACTCTGACAAATATTTTATTGAAACATATATTAATTAAAATATGGTCGAGGAGTGAAAGGGTTAATTGATTATTTTGAATAGCTTGTACTGTGATTTTGAGAAAGTTTCGAAGCTCGAGCTAAGCCATTCAAGCGAAGAGAAAATTATAGGGCACAAAACTTGATCCGGCCCTTAACAATTTACTTGGAACAAATACAGGGATAATCACAATTCAATTAATAAAATTATCAAATATATAACATCGAATCTTGACGACTTGCCAACAGCCAATGCTTCCATTTGATAGGTTTTAAAAGTATGTGTTTGCTTAGAATACTACGGGTACGATGATTTTATTTTGTGAAGAATGACAAGGTGAGATAGCGGGCAAGACAGCTTTCTATACTACATTCTTTCAAGAGGCGAAGTTAGATCTGGTTGAAATATAAATTTTAAATGCCGCAGGAGAGCATAAAACAGTGCGTTTTCTTTAAGTCCTCGAGTTTGTGCCGTACTGGAAGGTCGTCGAAAAATATACGTACATAGAATTTTATCGGCGGAGCCACGAGATGCAGGGGTGACTTACTAGGTGAAGATACTCATGTCTAGGGCAACGTCTGTAATTTAGATAGCACTATAGATCAAATAAAATAGTAACAAAATATAAAAGATTATATTCTTGCCTACAACTTGTGTACACGTATGTAATTGAAGTAAAATACATTAACGACTAGTTATTATTTTTGCGATTTTTGCTTTAAATATTTCAAACCGCTTCACCGGAAAACGGTTCCGCCGCATTTCGTTCCTAGACAATTCGTTCAACGACTTATCGGTTACGACGTGGAGCGCACTGGATGTCAGGTGCATGAGACATTTGGTGCACGGGACATCTGGTGCACTGGATGTCTCTCTAACCTAACCTTTCGTAACCCAACCTAAGTTATTTCGTTAACGAGACCTATGAATCTCTGGGGTCTACAATCATTGGAAAAATCCTTAGGTTAGGTTAGGTTAGGTTAGTGAGATATCCAGAGCATCAAATGTATTTTGCACCAGACGTCTAGTGCGCCCCACGTCGTTGCTAATGAGTCATTGAACGAATGGTCTGGTAACGATAGGTCGTGACACCCGGGAAACAATTAATGCCGCTTTAAGTTAATTTTACCAAATAGTTCAACAAAATTAGTTAATGATTTCATTTTTTTATGTAAGCACATACAGGAGAATACCGACAGATGGTGATAGTAATTCTGAAGTCTCGTCTGTGGAATTCTTGAAACGCTTACCATGGTACACATGGCTAAGCGCTGTATGTGGAGTGTTGATCCGCCAACGTCATTGACTACAGCCCGCGATTCACGCATCATCCTTATTATTACAGGAGTTTACTATGAATGGGTGGTCTTCACGGGACGACTTTCGTCTACCACGAATTTTGATTAATCGGCTATGACTGGCATTTTACGGGTGAGGGATCAAATTCACACCAACCGGCGGTATTTTAGAGCTCAGAATTTGATTAAAAATCATTTTTTTAAATCTACATCGGGGATTGAACCCACGACCTTCGGCTTGCAAAGCAAACGCTTTGACCACTGAGCTATACCCACCGGCATAGTTTTTAAAAATAAATAAACCATGTATTGTATAGCCTCTGGTTTTGGTTACCCGTAACCCTAACTACACTACTCTACACAAGTACGCGTACTTCAGTTAAAACTACTTATCCCAGGTACTACGCGGCTTCTGAGCAGGTTTAATTTCAAGTTAATTGCCAATTTATCAAGTTATTTAACAGAGCGAACCGTTTAGAACGAATATTCTGATAGGGAACAATGTATAATAGAAAACATAATATATGAACAATAACTGAGGCATGTTTTATACATGATATACTAACAATGTGTTATTATTTTATAACATTTATGACTATTTTCCACACTCTATATTAGTGCGTAGATTTGCCTAATATTCAAATGTTAAGTATGTTGGTTTGGACATGAATATTATTTTACATATCGTATGCAATCGGTAGGTAGGTCAAGGTACAAGTATTATTTTTATTACTTAAATATACATATACTAAACATAAAATTCTTTTTTCAACGCGTCAATCCAAGCACAAAAATAACGGCAGAAGCGGGATGCGAACCGCGGACCTTGGAAACCAACTATGCCCAGGTATTCATACCGCTCGGCGAATCACGCCATTGCTATGCCCAGACTGACCTGCGATGAAACTAGTATTTATATCATTGTTATTATCGTACGACAGATGTCGCCATAGTATATATTCAAAGTATGTATATTTTTTATTATTATTCTATCAGTATTCATTTATTCACAAGCTTAATATTATTACTTTCCGGCAGTCTATTTATTTTAGTAAGTACCACTCGGGTCTCGAACCAAACTATAGACTGAATGGATGTGAAACGACTACTTATAGTTCCGACTCGATTATTTTTATATCACCATAACATTTTTTTAAATGTATTTGTTAACTTTTTAATCCCACAGGGCCAATATTTCAGCTCCCGATATATATGAAGAATCCCGGTTTGGGGCAAGTATTTCGGCCTCCACTTTGCAAAATTTTAACGGTACATATACTCATATATATTTTTCATCTACCTATTTGATTTACATAATATATACTTGTACATGAATCGAGGTAATAGGTTGCAGTATGAGATGATTTTGAAACGGTTAAACAAGAATTATTGAAATGTCTTCTCAAATTAGATGAAATTTTAAAAACAAATATTAACATAAAACACTTTGAAACACAACGATGTAACACTGATAAGAATCAATTACTGAACGAGCCAGTTTGCGAATCCTTTGAAAGTCACCAAACAGAATAATTAGTTCCTCTACCTGCTTTGACTCCATTAGATTTGTCAATAACATCGACAAATTAGTCCCTTCAGTGACATCGCGCCTTTGGGAGGGTTGAATCAATACGTGATAAATAGACCGTGTATTATATACTTGATGGAAGAGGACCTATTATGCTCAAAGGCAGGGAAATACAACCTTTGAAATAATTTCTTCCCATACAGTGAATTCTCGTTATTACTTATTTCGATTTTTTCGATCGATATTTCTAGGTGGAATTCCATAAAATCAGATATAAATAAAATATTTTTTATAATTTATTCCACTTATATTTTTTTGACGACATGTTTCAGCCAAAAAATACTTGAAAATGGCCACCCGACCTGGCTGAAACATGTCGTCAAAAAAATATATGTGGAATAAATTTTACAAAATCTTTTATTTATACCTTCGTTATTACGTTATTAAAAGTTTTTTTTATGTAGTCGCATGCATGAGAATCAGTTCAATCCAAAGGTGAAAATTACTTTATTAATTCAATGAGTTTTCTTATTCGTGTCAGCGACGTCAAATTATTTCTGCCCAGTATCTGGCAATATCGATAGCCCGTGTGTTGCCTAGCATTAGGTCTTGAGGTGTGTAGCTTGTTGGGCACATGGAGCAGGATCATAAGTGTGAGGCGGTCTGCAGGTATCCGCAGTCACACAATAATGACTCTCTCTGCCGAAGCATTCCTATGTTCTACCAACTCTAGTTTTTAATGTTCTGAGGGATTTCCAGGTCCACTAGTCGAGGTTCTTGCCAGTTGAGAGGCCTTTCTTTGGAGTAATGAAATCCTCTGATGCAACTTGTTGCCAGAGCTGGAGTCTCTCATTTTCAGGGCCGGATGTTAGAGGGTGTGTGTATCTCAGAAAGCTGCTTCGTGACTTCAGTCAGACTGATTATACAAGCAGTGGGACGGTTGGTTGATTGCCTTACGCGTTTCTTCAGGGCATATGACTTTGCGTCTTACGTTTGGTGGTGCGATACCAGCCAAGTTTTAAAATGGGTGTTAGTTTGAAGTAGCCTGTGACGACTCTGCATGCATCATTCAGGGCAGTATTTTAAGTGACTTGGCTAGATACTCGTCGTTTTGGGCACCTCTGAATGAAAGGGACTTGTGTGCGAATAGGGGCGAGTGCGTGGCTCGTGCTGGGTACTCTATTGTACAGGATATAAGGTGAAGGGTGCAGGCGAGGTCGGCCGTGCTTCAAAGCCAAGGAAATAACCGGCAACTACTCGGCCATGACTGGTCACAATCAACTTATTAGTAAAGTCATCACTATATGATAATTTTATTTTGTGAAGTCACTGTGAGATCGCTTCTTTTGAAAATGGATTAAAGAAAGGCTAGTCAGCAAACTCGAATGCATTTTTATTATTAATAGGTTTCTTTTATCAACCTTACATAGGTTTGCTAGATGCTTTACAAATAGCTTGTAACTCAACAACAATCTAAAATAAATAACGAGTATAAAATAAATATTAAAATATATGTTTTCTTAAATAAAATACGTTTTTTGGACAAAGTAAATGTTAATAATATATAGTAGTTAATAGCCATGAAAATACACGTATGATTTGAAGCAGTTTATTCTAGACATCTATGGACGCTACATTAAACATCAGTATGAACAACGTAATATTTGTATTAACATCCTCCTCTCTTTAAAAGGTAGTTATTCAGTCGCGTGGTGGGAAGATGAGGAGCAGATTAATACGTACAGACTTTTTCTGAAGCATATTGACATATATATTTCGAAAACTTTACAAACTTCTGGCCCAGGTGGAATGACATGCCGGGCCAGCCGTAATGCGACCTTCTAGGCCGTCGGCACACAACTGAGCACGCTAGTGATGGGCTGTCACACAGCGCCACAAGTGGCGATCTACGTAACTAGTCCAAAATCCCAATATGGCGACACATACATGTATGACAATCGAACAGAAATAAGAGACGAAAGATTGTACATCGAGGTTTTCGGTACTAGTCAGCAAGAGCTATATCATGCTGATGTCAGTATAATTGTATGATCAAAATATTTTTTGTACAATTGTAGGTACCTAACAAGTAAAGGGTCCGCCAAATAACTTTTTTTTTTTGAAAATGGGGTGCAAAACATCGAGTGTAGCTTCGGCTGTGTGGCACGTAGCGCCGTCCTTTGAAACCAAATGTTGCCAATATTCTCCTCTTCAATTTTTGTGAACAAAAGTAGCCCGATAACGATCGCCATTGACTGTAACGGCCACTCCTTGCTCATTTTCGAAGAAAAAATGGCCTGATTTTCAAAGTAATGTCGCAATATTTTGCAGCGTTGTTCAAGCGTATACATAACCATATTCGTTCAGCGGAAAGATAAAACTAATTATCTGTCAAATCAGACATAAGCTAAGTGTTACCATTCACGAAATAAGCACTAGTTGAAAAAAAAAATGTTAGATGGCGGACCCGTTACATTTAAAAAATGAAATATTATAAATTTAATTTAAATTTAGAACAAATTTCCGATGATAATTTCTTTGTTTTCAGTATTGGATTGTTCGAGTATTAAAATGAAACTAATTCTATACTTAGCCAGGCGGCATAGTTCAGTGATTAAAGCCTTTGTTTGTCATTCAGAGGCTGTCGGTTCAAATTCCAACCAAGATAGAATAAAAATATACATATATTCTAAAATCAAATCTAAGATCTATACATGCTTTCAGTAAGGTTAAGCTAGACATTCAAGACGAAACTAAATTAGTCTAGGCCTCAGGAGTGTCGGACTGATCATACGATCTCTTAAAAAAAAAACCCTGATCAATGAACACTTAAATATTTTACTGGTACTACAACCGCAGTGTATACAAGTTCGCGGGCTCTTGCCGTGGAGGCTCCCGGGAACCATCTATGTTCCCATGTGGACCTCCGGGTGCAGGTATTCTGAGACAAGGCTGAGCATATACTCGTACAACATGAGGTTACAGAAATGTGAAATGACATTTTGTGTTATAAAATGTCACTAAGCTCGCTACACAGAAGAATGCACGAGATTATTAATAAATTTATAGAGTTTATGTCTGAACTGGGATTTTCTCGTACGGCATATATCAACATTCAAAGCAATGTGGTTGAATAGTCTGATCACTCGCTCTAGAGGCAGGTCTCTGTCATCTTTGGCAGGCTAGTATTTCTCCTAGGAGAACGAATAATCTGTGCCTCCTTATCCTCCAATAATTGTCAGGAGCAAACAAACTGATTTAAAAAGATCAGGATATCTGAACACGCCATAAACGAGAAGAAATGCATACACAAAGACACATCCCTTCTAGTCCTCAACTCGTTGTAATCCAACGTACCTTGGATGAAAGAATATTCAAGCCCCAGGATTCGTGCCGTAAACAATATTGCAAAATGTATACCTTCCACTCTTTTTCTGGGCTGTGCCTTAGTGAAAAGCCCAACAATATGGTGCCTGTGCCACCGCCCATTTATAGCTTGCTCCATAGTCTAACCTGATCGTGGCCTGGCCAGGATGCCGCCCACTCGTTCTGCAGACTGCGCCCCAGTTGCCAAGCGCCCCCTCTCCGGTCACTTCTGTCTATGGTGCCCCCACCTAGGCTCCTGCCCAGGTCAGTGACTCCACCCTGGCTCCTGCCCAGATCAGTGACCCCACCCTGGCTCCTGCCCAGTTCAGTGACCCCGCCTTGGCTCCTGCCCAGGTCAGTGACCCTGCCCAGGCTGCTGCCCAGGTCAATGGCGCCCCCGCCTATGGTGACTCCGCCCTCGAACGCCCGCCCGAGGATGCGCTCCCACAGCTCGCAAGCCCTGCAGCGCCCTCCGAAAAGGGGGCGCAAGACGGTCAGACATCATCTCAGAACATCATCAGAGTCAGAGAGGGGCTCTAATTTTTCACTCAGATAAAAGTATAATACGCTATAGGTTACACTCTCCAATGTTCTTCATTCAAAGGTTTAAAACTCCCATGTTCTACATTAGGATGTTTCACGTTCAAATATTGTTATTATATTGCACACTCAAATTCAAAAAGTTCTTATTTCGAGTTTTACACTTTCTGAGGTTCTAAGTTCAAAGGTTTCACAATCCGATATTCTAAATTCAAATTTTGTTGTTATGTTTCACCTCCTACAAATTTTAACTTTTCATATTTTTTTTCAATGTTTTGTGATCCATTATAAATTATAATTATTTATTTATTTACCTTGTTATTACATGGATCACGTAAAATAATATCTTTATTAGGAGACAGCAGTTTCGACTAACTCGTAGCCTTTCTTAATCCATCACTTGTATATCGCAGCTCAGTTATCTCAATATTAAATCTCAAATAGTTATTAACTTGTAAGTTACACTCTCCGATGTTCTTAGTTCAAAGGTTTCACACTCCCATACTTAAAATTCAAATGTGGTAAGTTCTAATATTATTATTACGTTCCATACTCTAGTGTTCAAAATTGGAACGTTTTGATTTTATACACAAAGATGATTATTTAAAAACGTAATATTTATAAACGTCATAGTTTCAAATTCAAATATCGAACGATAATACACTTATTACTTAAATATACATATACTATGCATAAAATTCTTTTTTCAACGCGTCAATCCAAGCACAAAAATAACGGCAGAAGCGGGATGCGAACCGCGGACCTTGGAAACCAACTATGCCCAGGTATTCATACCGCTCGGCGAACTGCGCCATTGCCCTGCCTAGACTGACTTGCGTTGAAACTAGTATTTATATCATTGTTATCATCGTACGATAGATGTCGCTATAGTATATATTCAAAGTATGTATATTTTTATTATTATTCTATCAGTCTTCATTTATTCACAAGCTTAATATTATTATAATAATAGAATTTTATGCATAGTATATGTATATTTAAGTAATAATAATATTGTAATATAGTCAATGATCTATAAAAGTAGATTAGAATATTGAAATAATAAAATAATATTCTAATAAAAATTAAAAAAATTCATTGATAATACACTTAATTCAATTGTTTCACGTTCGAATATTCTAAACACGAATGTTCTGTATTGCACGCTTTGTTTTATTATGACGGTTTAAATGGCGGTTTTATTATGACAATTTAAAATAATCTGATAATATTTTAAATCGAGATTTTTAAATTTGAATTTTGAAATTTGATATACAACACTCGATTTAACATAATTTGCACATCTAAGCCGTCTTATTTCATATTTTCATACACACCCATACCTCTTTATACGGCATTTCGCCCTAACGGCCCTCTTGGATTAAGGCATTTTTTCGATTTTCGGCCTAAAATTATGGAAAAAATGGAAAAACTATTGATTATATGAATTGAGGACAATAACAATAACAAACGGAGAATGCCAATGAGTCAAATGAACATCCAGGATTTTTTTTTATGAATTTGTATCATAACAATTGATTCCTTATACGGCTTTTCGCTTTGCGGCCAAGTTTCGTGGAACGTATCTAGGTAATGCGAAGTATGGGTGTATTGAGAAAAAAACAATTATTTTCATCGATCGAGTATCAATTGCTCTAGCATAGCAATTCAAATAGTGTACAATAATCCCCCGATTTATGCAGAAGATACATTCTTCAGAAGTCCGCGTGAATAAAAACCAAATAAAAAACGCAAGGAAATTCGTATTAAAATATAAAAGAGATTCCATCACATAAAAAAAGCGCAAATAAAGAATATTCGAAATCCAAAATAAAAGTATTGGTCGTTTATTGATCTCTTTAACTCGATTGTCGGCATATGCCGTCAAAGATTCCCCGACGGTTGACATCGGTTGACGTGATATATCATTTTGCTACTTTCAGTACTCATTGTGTACTACGGTAGGAAATTGGAAGTGCAGTCATTCCCTTTATCAACCTACATGTATTCCTTACATGAATCTGTAAAGCATGTAAATAAATATCGTTAGATTTCGTCACAGGAGCGATTTTTCTGTAAACTGTGTATGCCACCACATGTATGGAGTTACATAATGAAAGTTTGTTAAATATAATAGTTTTTTATGCATCATCTGATAGCTAAGGATAGAATAGCCAATGTGATATATGAAAATAGGTCAGATAAGTACATCCATGCTTCAAATACTAGTTTTAAGCAAAAAAAAAAAATGGTTTGAAAAATTCACGCCGCTTTGACAGCATAATTTGTATTCCACGGAGCCGTAACGAAAGGGTTAATATATGTTTATATGTAAGTGAACAAATGTTATTTTAATACATAAAGAGAACTGAAAACGGACTAAAAAAAAACAACAACACAATTTCCACCGTGTTAATCAGGGGATAAGTGTAAACACTAATTAAAAATAAATTTGATTGTTTTATACTTTATTTTCTTACAACAGTATTACACATTCCAATGGATTAAAAATTTAAGCAATTCAAATGTTTTATATGTAATGATATTTTCACGGCTTTCATAGACACAATTAGTATGATTACGAGTTAGGCAAATGCGTATTAAAGTTTAGGGAAATTTCAATAGTCGGTTACGTAACAAGTTTAGATCTTTTGTTGAAAGGGATCCCCCGCGAGTGCTACAAGACGTAATGTTCAATTAGTTCCATTGTTCAGTGTTTCATGTTCCATAGAACAATGTTCAATGTTCAACTTGCGTATGTTCTTCAACACTAATGTTACACACCGCAATGTACGAAGCAGAGATTCATTTTTTGACACTATTGTGAAGATTAAATTAAATTTAATTTTATTCTTAAATTATTATGTAATTGAAGCAATGACGCATATTGTTTTAGATTTAAAAAGTATTCAAATTAGTCATGTTACATGTGAGTAGTTGGTACAGTAATGATGCTGAATATGATTTTTTTATCGATTTTTTATATTTCTTTCCTTATGAAATGCAATTACCAATGCTAATAACTAAGCACTATAAATGATGTCTCCATAATCCTACTACGTTTTAATCTTAGATTCGTTAAAAGAAACCATTGGCCGGTGAGTATAGCACAATGGTCAAAGTGTTTGCTTTCCAAGCCAAAGGTCGTGGGTTCGATCCCCAACAGAGATTTAAAAAAATGGATTTTTAATCATTTTGTGAGCTCTAAAACACTCCCGGTTGGTGTATATTGGATATTTAAGATTCCTGTCAAATTTTTAAATAATATTGTAAAATTATAAATATATTCAAAAGACACTAATAGTTTTAAATCGATCAACAAATCCACTAATGAAGCGATGCGCACTGACGGTTATACGAGAAACTAATAAACTATATTTAAAAAGATAAATAATTAAAATATTTATTATTTGTCTATTGAATGTTGATGTATAAAGCACAAGCACTAGCACTTAACCGCTGTTTTATATCGGGACTGAAGTTTCAGATTTGTTCAGCAACCCTATCACTTGCAAGTGTTTGAACGGAATAAAGGTCGTTTCAACTGAGCTTTGTGCAAAGCTTAGAGTTCATTATAATATCCCCTTATCACGCGATGGAAGAAATAAATGTCTATTGGTGCATCGGTGACCCGCTTAGTCATCACAGCAAATCGATGGATAGTACTTTAAATGCAAAAGCATGCAAGAACACATACAGGAGAATACCGACATATGGTGATAGCGATGCTGAAGTCTCATCTGTGGATTCTATGACGCATACCATTTATACATGTGGCCAAGCGCTGCATGTGGAGTGTTGATCTGTCAACGTCACAGACAACAGCCCGACATTCACGCATTATTCAATAATTACAGGAATTTACTATGAATGGGTGGTGTTTACGCTACGACTTTCGTCTACCACCAATTTTGATTAATAGGCTATGACTGGCATTTTACGGGTGAGGGATCGAATTCACAAATTAAGTCAGAATCTTAATCATTATACAAGCCATAGATAAAAAGTACCATGATAATTTAGATACCAGTATTCTACGCAAGCATCTGCTCTCGAAACAAATTATACGGCTGCATTGACTCTTTCTGAGATGCCAAGATTCACTGCCGGTGAAGAATAAGAATGATACAGGATTTCAAAACGTTATTTTCAACAAATTTATGTCGTATTAAACATACAAAATTCTTTAAAGTAATTGTTATAATCAAACTCTTTATCTTAGATTTATACAGTCAGGTACGACACAGGGAATTTTCGCCACTCTATGTAAATTGAGGGAACCAAGGTCCAAAACAACAAGTATTGAGGAATTTGCGGTGTACGAAATTCTATGTATTAATATTGATAAATAATGTTTACGCATCGATACGGAGCATTGACTATCCCAATATCTGCGACTCTATGTGGATTGAAGAGATCAAGGTCCAAAAACGCTATCGAGGAATGTCCGGTGTATGACATTCAATGTATTAATATTACTTTTATTAGTGCTTACTCATGTTGTAAAATAGTGTATAAAAAGGGGTCTCGTATCAAATAAATTAGTATCAATTCAACTTCGGTCTTTGGATTTATCCTCAGTGCCGGAACCTTGGTATTCCGGCATCACCGATTAGTTGATGCTGTAATTTCGGGACCGCGATCTCGGTTCCGGAACATGGCGCTGAATAAACGACGCTTCGTTTAAATTGAATAAAGCTGCGAGTCCCTGATAAATTCTAATATATTTGAAAAACGCTCCGTTTAAGCGTACGTAAAAAATATATGTTGGTTAGGGCATGAAAATTTTAGTTGTGGCTATGGACCTAGCAGATAACGTTAGGGTTGTGATACTTTCGATATTTTTATAAAGTAATTTAATTAAATTTCGCTAGCTTAAAAAAAAACAGCATTTACGGGGTCAGATATTTTTAATATATTTAAAAACATAAATGTAGGTTACATGTGCGATTGACAGATGTAAAGAAAGGGTGCGGAAATTTTTGAAATATCGTTTTTATAAAACAAACTAAAAACAGAGTATCGCGGCGGAGCAAAAAGTATTTTTTTGAAGGCCCGAAATCTTTTAATAAAAAAAGTTTGACGGCCCCTTTTGATTGATTGTTTTTAAACAAAAAAAAAAACAAATGAAAACTTAAATACACTGGAAATATAAGAACTCGATTTTTAAACGTCAGAACCATACACGTCTGTACATTTTTTTTCTACGTAAAATATTAATAACTTTAAATTAAAGTTGTGACAAATAAGCTTTTAATGTAAGCATTACATCTAATTAAATATCATTTACATTTACACATGCTCTAATCTGTTCGCATCGGTGCCCGATATATGCCGTGTAAGATTCCCCTACCGTTCACATCGGTAGCCGTGATATATCATTTTGCTACTTTCGTAGAAAAGTTTTTTATGCATCATCTGATAGTTAAAGGATACAAGAACCAATGCGATATATATAAATAGACCAGATAAGTAAATTTATGCTTCAAATACTAGTTTTATAATTGACAATATAATTTGTATTCAAACCGAGCCGTAATGAAAGGGTTAAAAAATATTCCTACCTAATAAATACACCATACACAATTTATATTCAGACGTTGTTTGTTTTTTTAAAAATTGATTTCATTGAATCAAGCCAAATACATGTCCCCTTTAAAAAATAAATTGTTCAGACCTCGGGAGCGTCGGGCTGATCGTCCAATTTCTTTAAAATAAGCCTGATCACTGAACATCCAAATATTTCTCTGCTACTATAGCCGCAGTCTATGCAAGTTCGCGGGTTCTTGCCTTAGAGGCTCCCGTGAACCACCTATGTTCCCATGTGGACATCCGGGTATACAGGTGTTTTGGGAAAGGGTATAGACAACTTGAGCTTACAAACCTGTGAAACGTTTTTTTTGTTTTTCATTTTGGTGTTCATATGCGCCAAATATGGAGCGCAAATGATAATAATAAGTAAATAAATAAGATTAAGCGGTCCAAGCCTTGAGGACATCAACCTTAAAATCCAATCTCCTTAAAAATGTTAAATAACACACTCACACAGTTTTGTCATGAATACTACATTTATTTTACTTAGCATAAATTTCGGGAATGTTATTTAAGTTGATTCATGTTAAGAGTACTATCCAGGTAGAGCTCAGGGTCCAAAGATGACTTTGGACAAAGCAAGCTGACAGAACTGTGTAGCGGAAATTTGTGGTGGCTATAAGATACATATTATATAATGAACGGAAATTGAGTGCATGTTGTGAAAGAAATAATAAAAATCTGTTAATAATAATGTTTGTTCTAGAACAAATTATCTAATGTTTACTCACTTGCTATAATGCGTATAACAATGAAAACATTAACCTGAAATTCAGTTTTTCAGAATAATTATTTTCTAGTTCGGGAAAATTCCGTCACGCGGTTCACAGAATTAGAGGCAGTAGGTGGCGTGATATTTGGGTGTTAAGAATAACACATATATGTAAATGAAATCTCAGAATTGTGTTAGTCATTCGTTAAGGGTTAATGTGATATAAGCAGATTAAATTTTAAACCGTAAAATATTTCACTTAAAATGACTAAGCTTCACTAGAATATAATCGTCTATATAAGTACATAGTTGTAGTGTGTGATAGCGAGATTTGAAAATGCTCATTCCATAAAAAATATAACTATATAAAATACTGTAAGCTCATAACGTTACATCAATATCGTACAAGGAAAATATATTATACAACATATGTACTTTTTTTTCTTTTTTCTTTTATGTAAACACATACAGGAGAATACTGACAGATGGTGATAGTAATTATGAAGTCTCATCTGTGGAATTCTATGACGATTACCATGCTGTATATGGCTAAGCGCTGCATGTGGGGTGTTGATCTGCCAACGTCAAAGACTACAGACCGAGATTCACGCAACATCCTTAATTATAACATAAATTTACTATGAATGGGTGGTCTTCACGGGACGACTTTCGTCTACCACCAATTTTGGTTAATAGGCTATGACTGGCTTTTTACGGGTGAGGGATCAAATGGGGGTATTTTAGAGCGAAGAAATCGTTAAAAAAATTTTTTTTGATCTCCGTCGGGGATCGAAGCCACGATCTTTGGCTTGCAAAGCCAACGCTTTGACCATTGAGCTATACCCGCCGGCAACCGTTTTCACAATAAATTAAATACATAAATAAATAATAAAATACCAAAACGAAACCAATGTCTTACGATATTTCTACTATTAACAGATTCTCAACACGATTGATATCAAAAATAAAAATGTCACGATATATTTTTAGCATTTAATGCACTCGAAGAAAAATAAATTGGATTAGGCATGACGTTAATTGAAGATTTTCATTTAATTTACAAATGTTATTTATAAATAATTGTCTTTTTACATTATGTTAATTTAAGTTAACAAATAAATATTTGACGATGCTTAGATTAATATTTTAAAAGTGATAGTGGAACATTATAAAAGTGAATTTGAATTTCAAATAATTTCAGATCGACGTTTTGTTTCAGGAAGTTTTCAAAAAATTGCGTAACGAAACAGGAGAATTCAAGATTGAAAATCATTATAAATAGCTAAATAAAATACTTACATTATTCATCACATTTGTAAAATATTTTAAACTAAGTTTAAAGCAATTAATTGAGAGAAATTTTACGGTAGATCTAAAGATAATATACGTTTATCACTTTTGTATCAGTTTCCTGATTCTAAAACAATCTTTTAACGAACGCCTTAGTTTGATTGAATTTTTATAGCATCGTAAATGAATCAATTCAATCAATGTTTAGTAATATAACTGACAGTCGATAAACGTTACATTACATAGCTTATACTAGTTTAAATCTCTGTTTATTCGCGTTAAAGTGATTTTTGTTCACCGTTTAATTACGAGTAACTTTCTACGAAAAGCGTATTAAAATTTATACTATATAAACGTTTTTCACTGTTTTTAGTGCCAAATTACAGCGTTTTGTGTACGATTTTCGTAGTTTAGTGGTTTGTTTACGATTGGTCTTTGGTAAGTCTACGGGTGTCGTAGAGGTGTACCTCTACGCCGCTACGCACTGACTGGCTTTACCTTCGCTGTCAGCGCCCGCTGTAAGGGTTTTGTTATGGAAGAGGTCGCCATGGAGCCAGCCAGCGGCGGCAGGTGTAAAGCCCCGGATTGTTTGAGGGTGAGGTTGGAAGAAGCATCGGCGTGTAAAGTAAATAACTCTCGACCAAAACATTTGTCGAGTGAGTCAAAACAAACAGAGTTACGTGATTGTTTATCAAGCCTTTTATTTTATATGTTATAGCAAACATGTGCTTGTGATGATTTTTTAAACAGTTTTTTACAGATCATTTTTTATGAAATATTATTTTATTCTACGATAATATTTTATATTTACAGTAACTATCTATTCAATCAATTCCGAACGTTACCCAACTCTTTTTCTTTTAGGGACGCTTTCTTTTTATTCGTTCCGAGTCCCGGAGGAAAATTGCTGCACATTTATTCCATTTATTCCTTCTCCTTCACGGTGCAATTCACAACCCTGGGATTCTTGAATGTTTTAACTTCTATGTTCCAGATAAGTACACCCGTGCTCTTACCCATCCATTGTTTTTTATCCCAGTCGATACTTGTGGAGCTTCGAGCACTCAATTTAGTACAACGGCAATGGCGCTCGTAAATGGCCTACCAGCACACCTCGATCCTTTTCTTACATCCTTTTCTGCCGATGGTATTGTTTTCCTGGATCTATGTGATCTTTGACACGTGTCATCTTCTTCTTCTTTTCTTTTATGTTATTTTAATTTTTTATTATCTTTTGTATATTTATGTATTGCATATTAATGTTTACTCTTTTCTTATTATTTTGTACCTTGGAACTTAGGTTCTGTGAAATAAATAAATATAAGTTGACATGGGATGAGGCGAAGACAATAACGGGTGGCAGAGCTTTGTGGCGGATTTAATTCGTGAAGACTATATGCTCCAGTCAGGAGAAATGATATGGTATGATGATGACTATTGTATTAACATGTAACTATTTGTTCGGTTCGCCTTTTTCTCCTACGAGCATTTTTCTTCTTCTCCCTCGATTGCGAAACCACAGTCTTCAATTCTAAGATTATAGTGTTCAACGTGATCTATAATGAAACAAGATATGTATTTTTTAAAATCAACATTGCAAATATTTTTTTACAATCTGTAAATATAAATTAAGTTGTATGAAAAATATTAAATGTCGACATAACAATTATTAATAATTGAGTTTAAGAATTAATTATACTGTTAATTTTGTTAAATAATTATTTAATTTATAATTCATTTATTCTAACTCATTATTTGTTTTATAAACGTCCATTATACTAATTAAATAGTTTGTGAACGTAATAGTATTTAAAATATTTGTATTCATTTTGAGAGTAGTTTTCAATGTCAATCAAAGGATAACCACACGGCTCAAATCAAGAAGAAGTTTCCTACAGTCGACAACGGAACTTGTGGTACCTGAGGCCATCCTGTGGCTGAACATATAGAGAAGCGCAACTGAGGGGAATACTTGGATTGCCCCGAAAGAGGACCTAGCCCCTAGACACGACTAGGGGTGGAATATATGGAGGTCCCTTAACAGACTTCGGACCGGAGTATACAAGACGAGGACACAAATTTAAGCCTGGCAGTTTTACAGCGGACCAACTGAATGTGACTGCGGCGTGGAGCAGACCCTGTAAAACTTTCTAGAGTGTGCGCTGTGTCCGAGTAGCTGCACCCAGGAAGACCTGATGATTGCCGGGAGTAACGCCATCGACGTCGCCCACTTTTGGGCAGACAGGATCTAACCCTGTTGTTTCCGACACGATTATAAATATAATGTCTATTGAATTACGAGTAAGCAACAAGTGATTTCAAATTTGTTTTTTGTACCGTGGTTAATATATTTATATTTCCCCTATAACTGGAAACTGGATAAGACATTGAAACTGTAGTCATAACCTAAAAAGTATATCATAGGTTGGTTCTTTATACAATGTTATTATAGAAATATTGCAAACATACGGGTATTTGTTTATCTACAATACAAAATTTGTTCCAAGTTTTTAAATCAATACTAGCGAATGTTGATAATAAATGAAGAAGTATGCGGGTATTGTTGGCCTTTATAATAAGTCTAGAATCTAGAGTTGAAGGTCTGATATCATTTATTAGTCACTAGTTAAACTTATTTTAGATCTTATTACAGAAAATATTCATTTGAAAATTCTGTGATCCTCTCACGAGTGAACAATTAATCCTTTCTTTCTTTATCATCACACCAACACAAAAATCATGGAAACCTTGAAAAGCATATATTGAAACCTATCATCACGTGTGTGACGTTGTCATCGAACCTATGATCCTACGGAACAAAACATCCTGAAAAATACTCCAATGTATGTGTCTATGAGTTGGGGTATCCCCTCTACTACTTGAATTCTTCTTCGGATATACTCGATTCGGTTTCTTTCTTTTAGAGACACTCCTCTCATGGATCTCTATATGGCATATTAGGTGGTCTTTATTTTATGAGTACAAACTGCTGTTAGTTTTCACGTATCTGCGCTATAAGTTAATATTGGGAGGATGCATTGGTTAAACGCCTTAGTTTAAAGACATTGCGGGCAGATATGTATTGCCTATTACTACTTGAGTGTGCCTATTCGTTGGGTAGCATCCACTACTTGAGTTCTTCTGCGTATTTCCTCGTTTCGGATTCTATCTTTTAGCGGCACTCCGAGCATGGATCTCTCCGTAGCATATTGGGTGTACTTTATTTTATGAGTACGAACTGCTATTAGTTTCTACGTCTTTACGCTTATATTGGGAGGACGCATTGGTTAAACAGCTTAGTTTAAAGACATGGTGGAATTTTCGCATTTAAAATGTACTTAAGTTTTCCAAATGCTTCCTATTCTAGTTGTATACGTCTGTCTTTATTGGTTAAACGCGTTAGTTTAAAGACATGAAAATACTAATAGTAAGCGTTCGTTTCAGTTCCTTCTATGTTTTTTCGCAGAATATTTTCAGGCCTTAAATACTTTAGTCTGGCTCTAGAGGCTCACTTTTCACCAAAGGTCGTCAAGAGTTCACATGATCGCAAAGCAATTCGATACAAAGGCGTTGACCTTAACTCGCAAAAAAAAACTAAATGGTTTGCGTCACCTCATTTTTGGGCGCAGCAAATTACATAAGCGGCCTCATAAAGCAGTGGAAACTGGAACGGGAACCCAGACTGAAAATTAACTGTAAAATATCTGAACTTTTAATCTGAACGCTATAATTGATATTACGGTATTTTTAACCAAATTTTACGTAAGCTCTCGCATAATAGAATTTTACATTAACCTAATTATACAACAGTTAAATAAGTGCAAATATATTCGTTTACATAACTGTTTTTGGTGAAGATTAGGCTGTCATAATATTATAAGAGTTAGATTATGTGATAGACGACAATTATCCCGTGAATGCCATCATAAATGAGGGATTGTCGTATAAACACGTACTTCTTTAAAAATCCACCAATTTCTATGGCAACGATAATGTTAATGTAAGCAACGTTAATGTTACTATGACTAAATGATAACCTAAAGAAAAAATGCATGGAAATACATTGTTATAGATATCACATCTATGTGAAAAAATTCAGCTCGATTAGATGACGAAAAATGGATCAATTATAACTTCTATTAAAATAAACTCGTATAATATACAAACCAAAATTCTCGAGTCAAAAAATATTAATTTAAAACTCCACAAGCAACTTGCCAAAACACTTGTTTGGAGCATCTTAATGTACGGCTGTGAGACATGCTGCTTATCTGAAAGTGATAAAAAAGACTAGATACCATTGAGATGTGGTCATACAGAAGAATTCTAGGAATTTCCTGGAGAGACCACGTCACGAACAATGAGGTCCTCAGCATAATCTAGGAAGATAGGCACCTATTAAGAACCATCTCAGAGAGGCGATCGGTCACATCATGCGCCATGATGGTCTTCTTTACGACATTGTGGAGGGGATGGTTGAGGGTAGAAATTGCAGAGGGCGCCCCAGACGGGAGTTTTTGCATCAAGTGTTCGAGGACATGAGTTGTAGCTCTTATGCTGAGCTGAAGAGGATTGCAGAAGATCGTGAAGAGTGGAGATCAAGATGCAAGATTTTGTTGCTGCAAAACAATCCACCGGATTGATATTATGAAGAAGAAATAAATACCATCAGAGATGTCTATTTAAATTATTTAAATATATTAATTTTATATTTTTACCCTTTGGAGGTTTTTTTCTGTATGTATTTACATAACAAAACAACTACATATAAATTTGTCTATAAATTGACAAGTAAAATGGCTTTGTAACGATTCATTTGATACACATTACTGTGTACGACCTTGCCATTTGCTCACATTGACAGTAGTTGGCTTTCAAGTTAACTAAAAAAATCGATTTTACAGGCGATCACTAAAGGTCACACAGAGTCCCTTGTCATTATTGTATATACTATGGGGTTTCAATAATTCCATAGACGTCATAAGGTAATTTTGTGATTTTTCAATAAAAATGTGCAAGTCATGTTTGAACTTCGAATGTGAGACCTTCGAATGATATGTATTACTCGAATTCGACTAGATCCAATAGAAATTCATTTTCATTAGCTTTAAGAGACTTTGTAACACCATACATTACATGGGTCAAGGATTGAAAAATACAGTCGGATACTATAATAAATATAAGAGATATGACTGATATTAAAATTCCCAAAAATATACTGCGTTTTCAGCAAAAGGTAAATCATACAGCTTTCTAGAAGGTATTAATGCATGTTGACGGAGGAACGAGGGGATGGCTTCCATGCCATAATAAGCTATATATGTACTTATGATTTCTACGTTCCAGATAGGTACACCCGTGCTCGTAGCCATGGATTGTTTTTGATCCCAGTTGATACTTGTGGAGCTTCGAGCACTCAATTTAGTACAACGGCAATGGCGCTACTAAATGGCCCACGAGCACACATAGATCTTTTTCTTACTTCCTTTTCCTCTTTTGTCGATGGCATTGTTCTTTTAGATCTCAATGATCTTTGACACGTGTCATCTTCTTTTTTTTTATGTTATTTTTTGTATTTATGTTTATGTTAACAATTATATTCTTTATTATCCTATGCATCTTGGAACTACGGTTCTATTAAAAAAAAAAATATATACACATCATCAGGTACCTGCTATAATAAGCCAAAGTTAAATAACTTCTTAGGTTTTCACGGCCAGATTTGATATTGTGGCTTTTGGGTTTAGCCGTGTATATAACCTGACACCAACTCACATCTAAATCATCAACCCTGAAGAAGACCCCTGCAATGGCGGTCGAAATATTGGTTAAAAGAAATTCGCATCACACGGCTTAACCCAAAAGCCACAATATTAAGCAAAAGTGGTTCACAGTACTTATAAGCTTCTAACTGACAATAATATGAATTAAAGTAGCATAGAAGAGAGTTTATAGTTATCTCTTGTGATGCGTGTTTAGGGCAAAAAGTCCTGTATATATTGAAGATCAGAGGTTAGAAGGCCATTGTGTTAGATTGAACTAAGAATTTTAATGTTTTTTAAAGCTCTTTTGAAGACCTCTTACATTTTGAAAGCTCGTTTTTTAAAGCTTCTCAACTCTGACGAGTGTCAGTCATTCTTTGTCACACGTTTTTATTGTGCCAAGAGACTTTTGTCAGAGCAAATATTGTTCCAACGCACAAATTCTCCTTAGTAACGAATTGACACAAGCACGGTAGAGGTGTTGGTCTTTCTTCGTGTGAATAGAAGAGAAAAGCGCGAGGATAAATTAAAACAAACTGAAACTTTGTGGATGGTAAGGGCGCGCAATGTGAAAGTTTGACATACATTTTTTTAATTGACTGAAAAATGATCATGAAAGGTCATAACTTTATTTCAAAACAGATATAGTATATATACGTAACCTAGTATTTTTCTACCCAAATTATTTCAAAATTTGGAACATGTGGTAGCTAGAAATTGCTGTTATTCAGTTCTTTTAGATGCTCGACTTTACCTGCCTCACATCCGCATCACACCGGAGGACAGTTAAGTCTCCTTGATGACGCGCTCATTCAGATTATGATCAGTTAGCAACTGATAAGTCCAGTGGGAGTCCCCTCTGAACAATTGTGGCCACTGCACAGAAGCGCTAAAAGAAAGAACCCGTGAAAGAGATTAGAATCGCATTCACGGGTTGTAAAGAGATGGAGATGGAAGATAGATTCTCTCACAGAAAATAAGAGCAAAAATTGTACAAGCGTGGATTTTTTTAGTAGCCACAAAGTCTGCATGCCCGATAGGGCTGAGGCGATTCCCTCGAACGGCATCGAAAAGGACTCCTCTTTCTAACAAGAGGAACTTTTTGGTGTGAATTTGCTCCCTCATCCGTAACATGCCAGTCATATTCTATTAATCAAAATTGGTGGTAGATAAAAGTAGTCCTTTGAATACCACACATTCATAGTCAATTCTTGTAATAATAAGGATTATGCGTGAATGTTGGGCTGTAGTCGATGACGTTGGCGGATCTTAAAGTTAAAGGCGAAGTTAAAAAGACGGCCTCTGTAGAATCCGAGGCAAATTTAGGTATTTTAAAATTATTATTTTAGAAAGATCGGGTGATAAACCTCACACTACCAATAATGGATTATTTGATTATAAGGGGCGTCTCAACCCAGGTTCAGTTTTTAAAGATTATTTAAATACATTAAAAATCATTTGTGTTTTAAGTTTATCCACGGATTAAAGCCGCAACCTCTCGCATTGTAAGTAAAGTATCTACTTTGAAAATCCAATGGATATAACTAAGAATAGTCGTGAATTCAATAATTTTGCAGACGGCATGTCTCATTATGCGGGACGGTTACGCCCTTTGTTCGAAGAATGACAAAAGGAGGGGTCTTGTTTCCACAGAGATATCCATTTTTACATAGACTAATAATGGTGGCTAATTGCTAAAATGTAAAACCGACTCCGCTCTGGGGGAAGGGGGTTCGTTTGCATGAGGGGCGGGATGTAAGTAGGCGGGGGCCGATGAAGGCGGTTTTTAAGGGTAACTTTTAATCTACAAGAATACCTTTGCAATATCGTACCGTTAATATGAAGAAATCCGCTAACAAAGGAATTATTTTGAAATGTTACCGGAAAATTTATGGATTTTTAAAAACTGAAAACTCAAAGTAAATGGGTTTTCTTTGAAATATATTTCAATATTCTTTCATTTAGTTTTTAGAGTCAGTAAGCGGATCAAGTGGCTATGGGCCTACGCTGATTACAGAATGAACATTGATTGTAGGGGGTTTGCCACCGCTACGTTTGCCAGCTTTTAGACGGCACACCTCTATAAAAAGAAAGATATAGGGCTTTTTTTTCAGTGCTTGCTATACATATTCTGAAATTTACAAGTGAATATAATACATTACTATTAACATCCTGCTCTCTTTAAAATGTAGTTATTCAATCGCGTGGTGGTAGGATGAGGAGCAAATTAACAACACAATGACTTTTTCTGAAGCACATTGACATATATATTTCGATAACTTTACAAATTTATGGCCCGGACCTAGTCACAGCATTCAACAGGCCAGGCCAACAACAATACGACATTTTTCGCGGTCGGCACACAACTGAGCGCGCTCGTGATGGGCTGTCCCCAAGCGCCGGAAGTGGCGATCTATATAACTTACGTCTTACCCGTAACCGGACTTATCTAAAATGCCAAAATGGGGACACATACATGTACGAAATAAGAGACGAAAGATTGTATATCAAGGTTTTCGGTACCAGTCAGCAAGGGCTATATCATGCTGATGTCACTAAATTACAATATTCGTCATCATCAGCTTATATCCGTTCACTTTTCAA
Organism: Glossosoma conforme; assembly: GCA_022606575.1. Lineage (NCBI taxonomy): Eukaryota > Metazoa > Arthropoda > Insecta > Trichoptera > Glossosomatidae > Glossosoma > Glossosoma conforme. Next base: position 1,096,202 of record JAGTXR010000007.1, read on the forward strand.
CGTAGACCTTCCACATGAATCTACGTCATTCACGATCCTCCGCTCTCCGCATCCAAACTACTCCCGCTACCCTTCTGATGCCGTCAGCCTCTGTTGGAGGACATCGGTTAACGCTCCGTTTGCCAGTTCTTGTACGCCGCTCAAACACTTTCCTTCTAAATCGACTGATGTCTTTTTATCATATATTTCCTGTTCATTGTCACTTGAGTGTGCCTGTTCGTCGAGTTTCCTCCACTACTTGAGTTCTTCTTCGTATTCTTCCTCGTTTAGGATTCTATCTTTTGAAGACACTCTGAGCAAGGATCATTGACGATTGACTAACATTTTATACTTGGAATGGAGTCGCCGTTGGCAAATTATGACCAGTTGATATAAAGGTAAGTTCAATGGAATCTTACCTGAAAAAAAAACAATAAATTAACGATACAGGATAATAATTTAGTTTATTTGTATACTCCGCATTTTAATTTGATATTAAAAAAAAATAAATAGAAGCGACTAAACCCGACAAACAAATGGTCCAGGCTTTACGAAGATGGAAGATGCATGCGGGAAACGTGTGTTGTGTTCGTGTTTGTGTGTGGGTTGGGGAGATTCTTGAATATATCCAGATTGTGGGAAGGCGGAAACACAGACGCTGGAAGAGCATTTCAAAGCTTACCGGTGGCATTAAGGAATGAACTTTGGAAACTGACAGTTATTGATCGACACACATGAACCGTGTATGTTCAGCAAGTGTAAGACGAGTTTGTCGGTTGTGGGTGGGTGTAGGAGGAATTAGTTTTTTAAGTTCCGAAGAGCAGCGACCGTGGTAATATCGGTAGAAAAGACTAAGTGAACCAATCTTATGCCTGTTTTCCATTGATTGCAGGTTAGACATAAGAGTGTCATTGTTTATCAAACGAATTGCTCTTCTTTGAACTGAGTCAATTAAGTTTAGAAGGTATTTCGGGGCTCCAATCCAAAGGTCCACACAAGTGCTCTAGCTCTCTGTTTCTCTGCTGGCTAATATGCTGCGCCAGTATGGGCGAGGGTTGCCTATACCAAGAAAGTGGATATTGCTCTGAATGAAACGTGCCGGGTGGTTACGGGGTGCCTATAACCTACCCAATATCAAAGCTATAGCAACTCTCGGGCATCGCCCTGCCAAACATATGGCGAGAAGTTACAATCAAAGAAGGAGCTCACCAAAGCAACCCACGACGCACTCCACCCTATGTTTGGGTATCAAAAGATAACCACACGGCTCAAATCAAGAAGAAGTTTCCTACAGTCGACAACGGAACTGGTGATACCTGAGGCCACCCTGCGGCTGAACATGTGGAGAAGGGCAACTGAGGGGAATACTTGGATTGCCCCGAAAGAGGACCTAGCCCCTGGACATGACCAAGGGTGGAATATATGGAGGTCCTTCAACAGACTTCGGACTGGAGTATGCAAGACGAGGACACAAATGAAAGCCTGGCAGTTTTACAGCGGAGCGACTAAGTGTGACTTCGGCGTGGAGCAGACCCTGTCACACCTTCTGAAGTGTGCGCTGTGTCCGAATAGCTGCACCCAGGAAGACCTGATGATGGCCAGAAGAAACGCCATCGACGTCGCCCACTTCTGGGCAGATAGGATCTGACCCTGTTGTATTCGACACGATTATATATATATTTCCAAAGGTGACTGCCGTATTCAAGGATAGGTCGGTTTTGTCTTTTATATAGAAGAAGAAGAAGTTGTTTATCGTTGAAATACCGACGTGATCTATATAATAAACCTAGTTTTTTGGAAGCGATACCGGCTTTATACTTAATTGACTCGTGGTGATGAAGATGATGATTGTTTTTATTGCTTTCCTAACGTTCTATTTATATTTTTCATACTTTAATGGTTGTGTTTTACCTTTTTTACGATACATTTATTGTGGTAACATTTTTATAAGTCGTACTGTTTTTTTCTTATTCTAACGTTTGTTCTATAACATAAATAAATAAAAAAAAATTATAAAGGATGAACGATGGAGCTTAAAAGCGTCCTCCTTGGACTTGGCAAGTCGTTTATGCTTGAAAAGAGTCGCGCAGACGCAATTCAGTTTATTCTCAAAGACATTTAGAGCAGAAGCTGTTGGAGATAGGTGCGGAGTTGACAGTTATTACCGCTGGTCCCTTTCTCAACCCAAGGGGGAGACATTCAAACTCGGTCTTGTTTACAGCACTTCTGTGCAGTTGCCACGACCGTCTGGAGGAAACTGCGATGCGAATGAATGAACGACAGAACACTTTTTTTATATGTTTATGCAATAAAAAATACATATGTTAAATACTGAATTGAAGAAAGTATTTTTGGATTCTCTCCCATTATTTGTCGTGAGTTACATTATTTGTACTGTGATGCGATAACTTAAGGTTTTATCCCGGTCAAGCTTAAAATTTTGTTGCCATATTTGAAACACATTTTGCTGGCGGGTATGACTTAGTGGTAAAGTGTTTGTATACGATACCAAAGGTCGTAGATTCGATCCCCGATAAAGATTAAAAATATGTTTAAATAATTTTATAAGCTTTATAAATATTGGTGAAAAATTTCGAAGCTCAAACTAAGGCATTCAAGCGAAGAGAATATTATTGGGCACCAAACCTGCCGGCGGGTATAGCTCAATGGTCAAAGCGTTTGCTTTGCAAGCCAAAGGTCGTGAGTTCGATCCCCGACGGAGATTAAAAAAAAGGATTTCAAATCGATTTCTGATCTCTAAAATAACTTCGGTTGGCGTGAATTTGATCCCTCACCAGTAAAATGCCAGTCATAGCCTATTAATTAAAGTTGGTGGTAAACGAAAGTCGTCCCGTAAATACCATGCATATTTAGTAAATTCTTGTAATAAATGGATGAAGCAATGATTGCCTGGCTAATCTATGATATTCGCGGATCAACATTTCAAATACAGCGATTAGACATATCCAAGTAAGCGTCACAAAATCCAAAGATGAAATTTCTGCATTGCTTCGTAAAAAATGGCCACTATAAATTCCATGTAAAATATGGTCAATATAATCACCTTTCAGTTTTTTTTTAGTTGCTACTGTCAATTCCTGGTTACCAGACAACTCTGCAACCAAAGGTACACTTGGGAGCATATACGGTTCCCGAAAATCTAATTCATATCTCTGGTGACATTCGGGCAATATTTTCTATCAACTTCAATAATGCCGACGCATTCATTCAAAGAAATTAGCAATCAAAGTCAATATCATTTGTTAGTATTAACATCCTCCTCTCTCAAAAAGGGAAGTTATTACGTCGCGTGAGGGCAGGACGAGGAGCAGGTCAAAAGACAAACACTTTCTTTTAGAATCACATTGATTTTATTAACGTTAAAAACATTACAAGTTTATGACCACGCGGGATGACATGCCGCGCGGCCGCAACGCGGACCTTAATAAAAGGGTGGGGACCGACTGGCTTGATGGACTCACCAGCGCTGCGGATCTCGCTCAACGCTCTCGTGGCCATGTCTATAACTAACACACCCATGAGCGGACCTGTGCAAAATGACAATATGACGGCGCACCTAAATGCACGACAAGCGACCCGAAATAAGAGACGAAAGATCTATATCGAGGTTTTCGTAACAGTAAGCAAGGACTACATCATGATGATTTCAGTATTAAAGAAGGTTAAAGAACTCGTGGCTTAGTGGTAGAAGCATCGACTTGTATACCCGTGGGATCGAGTCTCGCCGTCTGAATAGTTAAGCAACGTTTTATTTCAAAAGTCTGCTATCTATCCATTATTTCACCAACACCCATTTCTTTATGAAAACACATGTGGGAGAATACCCCAAAACGATAAAAAGATAGGATTATTTAAAGACTATCGTGATTGTAACAGGGTTTTTGAGAGAATAAGAAAGAGAGTAGGAAAAGAGATAAATATTTTAAAAAATAATAATATTATTTTTTCTCTCTTTATTATTTCTCTCTTTTACTGTTAGAGATGAAGCATATGTTCGCTACAAATTTGCGAACATACAATTTTATTGTCAAATAGACCTCAGTCTAAGGCTGCGACGTTAGTATACTACAGCGAGTCTCGAATTGCTTTCCTTGGTAACACGTTGCTAACCACGCAATTCGTGGGAATGGAATAAAACAGATGAAACACATGTTTGATACAAATTTGTTAGCATACAATTTTAAAGGCTATGTTTGACCTTGTTCCTAGTCATTTTCGCAAAAGGTTGAGTACACACTGTGTATAGTTTTAGATTGTCTACATCTCCTTTATAAACTCGACTGTTATTGAAATTTCTCTTAAAGTCTTCCGACCACACTTCCGATACGATTAACAAAATTGTCAATATATCTTGAATTAAAGTTCGTGGAATTTAAACTCAAGACGTTTGCATGGGAGTAGAGAATTTTACCCCTCGGTTAGAGTTTCCAGCAAAAGTATCTTGAGTGATAAGAAAGCTCGAAGCTTACACTCTTATTAAAAACTTTTTATTTTATTTGGTTACACGTCTCACAATCCCCAGCGAGGTATAAAATCGGGATGGCTTTTTTCTGGTCGGGGTCGTCAGTCTCATGACGATCGGATCTGATTGGAGATATTTTTTTATTTATTTCGAAAGCATTTTCTTTTTATTAAAGATGAAAATATATCGTATTGCTACTTTTATGTATGCGCTTAAATATTGTGTAGATCTTACATGTCAAGATACTCGTAGTATTTTTTCTTCTTCGTAGTATCAATCCGGTGGTTTGGTTTGCAGCAAAAAAATCTTGCATCTCAATCTCTACTCCTCTCGATCCTCTGCAATCCTCTTCAGCTCAGCATAAGAGCTACAACTCATGTCCTCGAACACTTGATGCAAAAACTCCCGTCTGGGGCACCCTCTGCAATTTCTACCCTCAACCATCCCTTCCACAATGTCGTGAAGAAGACCATCGTGGCGCATGATGTGACCGATCGCCTCTTTGAGATAGTTCTTATTAGGTGCCTATCTTCCTAGATTATGCTGAAGACCTCGTTGTTCGTGACGTGGTCTCTCCTGGAAATTCCTAAAATTCTTCTGTATGAACACATCTCAATGGTATCTAGTCTTTTTTTATCAATTTCAGATAAGCACCATATCTCACGGCCGTACATTAAGATCCACCAAACAAATGTTTAGGCAAGTTGCTTGCGGAGCCTTAAATGAATATTCTTTGACTCGAGAATTTTTGCTTTTTTATTGAAAGCTAGCCTTGCTTGATGTATGCGACTGTTGACTTCTCTTTTTGTTCTGCCATCCCAGGTGATCGTACTTCCAAGGTATACAAACTCTTTTGCATCTTTTAGGGGTACTCCTAGCATTGATATGTTAATTTTCTGCTGCTCATTGCGGCTTAATCTCATGACTTTGGTTTTTGTGCTATTTATCTTCATATTAAAGTTGGAATTTAATAAATCTCTCTTTCTGCCTCGGTCAAGGTCGTCGGGAATCATATACTCGTATGTTCCCAGGTGGACCTTCAAGTGCAAGGATGTCATGGAAAGAGCCATGAACCATGGCAACTGACAGAACAGAGTTAGTAATTTGTGGTGACCATATGTTACAGATATGTAATGGATATGGGAAGAGAGTTACTTATATCCCGTAATGGAGTTTTTAATGTAATCGTATATTCCCGTTTTTACTCTTTAGAATTCTTGTAGTTTCAGTAGCAACAAATGATCAGATAAAGATACTTTTAACATGTTGGCAACTGATAGAAAAATCAGAATTAGTACCACATCAAGGATATTTCATTGTCTTTCTGTTTAAATGCGGATGTTGTCTAGAACAAAGCTCATTGTTTACTAGAGAGAAAATGAACATAAACAATACCTAAACAATTTTATCAAAAAAATTAATAAATTTAAAATGCGTAAATGGTTTTAAAAAGAGCACACAATGGTGCTGTCACTTTTAAAAGCCACTCTAGATAACGGCGTGGAAATAGCAGAATGATACAAAACAAAATAAAAGTTCTCTCGGTTTATCGAATTAACACACGAGCGAACTCCTCGCCTCTTGCGATAAGGCAAAAGGCTATTTTTTAACATTAAATCCGTGACAAGTGAATGAGAATCAAATCGCTGACCCAAACGGCCTTTTAACCCTTAATCCGCAAGTGGAGCCTTTTAGCATTGCCTTTTTGCCCTTAATATTAACTTTAATTTCAGGAGAGTAAGAGCATTACTTTTTTTATATTAAAAAAATGTAGAAAAAATATAAAGATGCGTTTTTTACACTGCAAGTTACACACAAGGTTAGATTACACGTCTGACAAATACCTGTACCTTGTAACTTCGATTCTGTGAAAAATAAATAAATAGTTGAAGATCGTAGGATCCATGTCAGCCTCATTAACCGCGCGTGTAGCCCCGATGATTTCCTTTATGATGTTTAACAACAAGGGACCGTCAGAACAAAGCAGCAGTTCGGGAAAATCCTCCCTAAAAATGGTAGAGATTCCCAGGTGACAACACAGAATGCGTCTCCTATTCTCATGGATGATGCACTCCATGAGAGAGTGTCTCACTATCTGTTGTATGCCTGGATCACATGAACATGCGTCGCAAGAAGAGAGGTCAAGTCTTTTTTGGAATTCTCTGTAAATTCAGTGTCCGAAAAACGCTTGCGTGAGATGAAAGTACACGGAGTTCGTCTTTTTTCACCTCAATAAGTGTTCGATGGATGGAAAAAAAGACTTGGTTATTCCTCCGGAAGTTGATTCTTGATATGTAGTGTTTCAAGCAGTAAGCGAATCATTATATACTATTACTGAAGGTTATCTTATAAGTTGATATCAAGCAGCATAATGACTAACGTCTTTTTTTTCACTGCTAAATTGTATCTTAGCTCACTAAGTTACAATTTTGCAGTGAAAAAAAAAGACATTCAAAATATCTTTAATAATAGACGGTAAGGTGCTATTGTTTATTAGACGAATCTTTGAATTATTTGTATAGCAACAACTATTTCGATGTTCAATCTGAGTAAATGAAATTTGATGTTCGCATTTTATTCACAGTGGTGAAGGTTAATACAAAAATGTGTAATGGATTGATTTTTACTCAACTCTTTTTCTTCTAGGGATGCTTTGTTTCCATTCGTTAGAGTCTCGGACAAAAATAGCTGCTCTCAAACATTCATTCCTTCTTCTTTGCGGTGCAATTCACAACCCTGGGATTCTTGAATGTTTTAAATTCTACGTTCCAGATAAGTACAACCGTGCTCGTATCCATCCATTGTTTTTGATCCCAGTTGATACTTGTGGAGCTTCGAGCACTCACAATTTAGTACAACGGCAATGGCGCTCCTAAATGGCCTTCCAGCACACCTCGATCGTTTTCTTACATCCTTTTCCTCTTTTGTAGACGGTATTGTTCTAGATCTCTGTGATCTTTGACACACGTCGTCTTCTTCTTCTTTTATGTTTTTTTTTTTCTATTTTGTATGTAGTGTATGTTTATGTATACTCTATGTCTGGCATCGCCGAAATGTTAAGACCGTGGGACGGAATCACTCTTGGTCCGTCAGTTTCTTATCTGGGACGTCTCGGTCCATCATTTATCTCCGGAGACGAAGAACTCTTCAGCGTCCTCAGCTCCGTGAAGAAGATAGTGGAGAGATTGCAGGAGCGTCAAAGCTCCGAAGAGAGAAATGACTTTCGCTGCCTGTCGAAATGAAAGTTAAAGGCTTTTGATTCGGTTTAGAGCTTGGAAAAGTAACTTCAAGAAAATATGTCACATCTGTTTTTATAATTATTATCATATTTTGTTACCGAAATATTAAACATAATCATTTCCATAAATAATTTCTTTGGTTTTCACGGCCAGATTTGATATTGTGGCTTTTGGGTTAAGCCGTGTGTGGCGTATTTCATTCAACCAATATTTCGACCGCCATTGCAGGGGTCTTCTTCACGATTAATGTTTTAGTTGTGAGTTTGTGTCAGATTATTTATATTTATAGGGCTAAACCCAGAAGCCACAATATAATCATTTCCGTTTCCTTACCTGGAGCAAATAGAGGTTGAGGCCGCCGCCAAATATATGAAAAATCATCACATTAGTAGGGGTGTGTCTATCAGAGAATGATAAGAGAGGGAGTCAGATAGGGTTACAAGGATAAAGAAAAAAAAGATTTAGATTTTTTTTCTTCATCCGTGCAACCCTATCTGTCTCCCTCCTTTATCATTATTTGATAGACAGACCCCTACCCCCTCTCTTACATAAAATGGGTATAAACACTTAAAAAGTACTATTGCAGCTCAGTTATCTCTTAACAAGTGATGGATTGAGAAAGGCTACGAGTTAGTCGAAACTGCAGTCACCTAATAGAGAACCTATCTTACGTGATTGATGTAAAAACAATGTAAATAATTAAATATTTATAGTTTATAATGGATCTCAAAGTGAATGCTGAAAACATTGAAAAAATAACTGTTCAAGTTTCACAATACTTTTCCGATATTGTGCCGCGAGAATTCACTTTACAAAAATAAAATAAGCCGCGTGCAAACTATGAAAGCAAAGTGTATTTGAATAGGAAGATAGTAAACAATAGAAACGTTTAAATTGTAGAGCAAAAAATAATAATGGACCGCAGAAAGTGGAACGGAATATTCCGTCAATACGTTGAATATAAATTACTCGCCGGTCCTCAATAATGGCAATAAAAAACAGACGATGGTGAGGGATGTGGCTGTTTGAATGCTTCAGTTCCTGAAAAGGAGATGATTGTGAAGCCGCTGAAAAAGCCTGAAGCTATGGAGATTTTAATCCATACACTTTGTGACTTTTACAAAAACTATTTAAATAGCTAAATACTAAAGATTTATCCAGAAGTCGTCCAGAGATCCATATGTCTCGTTAACGAAATAACTCAGGTAAGTTAAGCAAGGTACTTCTCTCCACGTGGCTCTTAATCTGCTGGCTACAACGCATGGAGCGAGTCAAGGTTGAGTCGTTCCTACTTTTGAATCACTCTCCTGGCCGTAGCGCAGCCTAAGCTACGAGAGTAATCTCAAAGTCGTGGTATTAGTCAATTTACCACTTTGTATCAAATTTATAAGGCTAATAAACTTATTTAATAATACAGAAAAACAACGGCGTAGAGAGGTAAATATAAAACATTACCATTTTATGTAAGTCGTTGATCTTCATATGAGCGATCGTTGCTTCAGTTGGCTAAGAGCGGTCATATTCTCGCATCCGATTGCTAAAAAAGTTACAAAGTGTGTAGGCAGTCTACGCCGTAGACATATACATCTAGTTCTACGGCGTAGACAGATAAAATATATTATTTGCTTCTATCCCCGTAGACAGATGTTCTCGAGCTCGACTCTACGGCGTAGCGCTTCAGGGAGGGAAGGCTAACGAAAGCTGCGGCTGAAAAAATAAGCCGTTTCAGGAGGATGGAATTTTTCAGCACTGGAAATATCGCGCTTGTCAAAGGGTGGAATATGGCTTTATTGAAATAAAAAAGTGTGAGCTTTTTATGAAGCTTTTCACGAAAATCATGCTGAATAATCTGTACTAGTAATATTCCATAAAAAAAGAATTCATGAAATTTATCAACGTAATATTCGTCGTTCTTTTTGTATGGTTGCGATTCGTAGCATTTTTTAAGCGTTTAAATTTTGAAAACAGGTTGTAGATTATGAGAGGTACGATGGTTTTCTTTTGTTATAAATATACTAATTACGTTAAGGAACGGATACATGGATTTCGTGTCGTCCCAGAGACCTGCCGAGTACATTCGTGAATAGTTTCCTAAGCTTTTTCAGGAAATAACATCTTCATAACATAAAGTTTATGCCTGCAGGTTGTACATAGGATCACGCATATATAAAAAGTTTAAGATTTAAGTAACATAAGACATGGCGCTTGCAGGCACCACTTTGCTTATTTTGAGGTCCTGTAAAGAGCCATAGTTCGCCAAGTGAACACTTTGTTAATTTCGGCGCTGTATTGTCACTACTGCCGACCGTGTAAGTCAGAGTCTGTCCGGGACCTGTAAGGAAAGCAAAATATTCCTTCTTGGGCAGATGACCGAATATTGCCTTACCTAAAATAAATTACAATATGCTAGCTCATTTTTTTTCCTTATTACCTGCTTTTATCCTCACACCACGCGTCTTGATGACAATCCCGGCGACTCGGAGTCGCCTTTTGATAAACAGAGGATGTCACATAATAATGATATGTGAATAAATTTTATACCGAAAGGATTTAATTTAATATAACGCATTGAGTCAAAATTTATAGAGTCCCATATTTTGGGATTCCCCAGAGAATTGCCCATGTCCTCTTCGGGACTTATTTTGTTTTATGGGCGTCCATTCCCTCCATACATAATATTCCTCTGCGGCTTACAGGTCCTCTCTCTATTCCCCGCAGCATCCTATTTTTACTTTTTAAATCCTGTATCTCTTTGTTATCTTAGAGCTGTGTATATATAACAGCACATGTTTTAGGCATCGAAGCCTCTCATATAAAAATATCGAGAAAAAGCCTTCTAAATATGATGTATGGGACAATTTTTTATCAGAAATATTTTCTCTTAAAATATACGGTAGCTAAAAAACTTGTGTATTTGGCAATTTTTTTATCAATATGTGATAATATAACTTCTTAGATTTCATGGTCAGATTTGATATTGTGGTTTTTGGGTGTAGCCGTGTGTGGCGAATTAATAATTTCCATAATAATATAAGAATAAGAAATAAATAAACAATTAATAATACATATATATTTTTGAATAATCCATTACTTGGAACGTATAGCCCAGTTCTTAATATTTTTCCTATAAATTCGCTCTGTTAAGTTCTTCCTATTTAAGTTTAGTTTTTAGAATGTAGCTGTAGCTTTTAACGAAGGTGCTGTGGCACCGAAAACGGTAGAGTGATTTTTAATTAAAACTCAGTGGTTTCATACAAAGTTTTACTTGTTTTATTCTTATATATAAGGTAATTCGGAAAGAATTGACCATATTTTTTGCGTCACTTTGACGTCAGTTTGTCAACGGTCACCGTTGAGTTAGGAAGCCGTGTTTGGTATCATTTAAAAGCTCTATTAACATTCTTTCTTTTTTTAATTTATATTTTTTTATTTTTTTGCCGCTGTAGTAAAATTCAGAAGCTTTAAATTGAAGAAACATATTTACGCCATTTAATGCTGTTTTTGTTTGATAAGGGACTAAAATCCAAAGAAGCCACGCAGACCATTTGCGATGCTTAAGGGGTTTAAAAAAAATAAAAGTGGTGATAGGAAGTGAACGGACGACCCAAAAAGTGGAAGACCTCAAAAAATCGATGATGAAACCCTAAGTTCGTTGGTAGAATCCTAACCACGCAAAAAAATTAAGGAATTGTCACATGAACTTGGTTCCTCGAAGACAACAGTGTACGATCATTTGGAAAAGCTTGGAAAAAAAACAGGCAAGGAATTTGGGTGCCGCACGCACTTTCTCCAACGGCCTTGGATCAACGAGAAACCATTTGTGCATCTCTATTGTCCAGACACGAAACGGATCCATTTCTCAGAAGAATTATTACATGGGATGAGATGTGGATCCTGCACAGCAATTAAAGAAAAAAAAACAATTGTTATCGGCAAAGCTGGTACCTTTCCCTACTACTCTGCCAACATTGACCCTAAGCAAGTTTCTCCTTTGTGCTTGGTGGGATTTTAAAGGAATAATTCACTATAAATTATTAAAACCTGGTGAAATCGTTGCTGCAGCGGTTTATTGTGCCCAATTAGAACGTTTAAAACAGCAATTGCTCAAAAAAGATCAGTTTTGGTCAAAAATCAGAGGCAATTTCTTCACCATGACAATGCAAGACCACATGACGCAACGATCACCCTGGGTAAAAACAGAGAGCTGGATTTTGAAATTTTAACACACCCACCATATTCACGTAATATAGCGCCATCAGACTATCACTTTTTTAGATCCCTGGAACATTCACTTTACGATAAAAAAAATGTTAATATGGAGCAGGTGAAAAATCACTTGGATTAATTTTTTAACGGTAAACCACCTGAATTTTTCGACATAGGTAAAAATAATGCCCATTTTGTGGAAAAAAGTATTAGAAAATGATGGCAATTATTTAATAGAATAATAATGTATAGTGTATATTTAAATGAATTTATTATTTAAATGTAAAAAATGGTCAATTATTTCCGAACAACCTAATAGTATGTATATCTACTCATTTGAGTATATATTAATTTTTGATTAAATCTAAGTTATTATTATATATTTCTATGACTCGATTGAAAATGTTTGCAAAACATTCTTTTCAGTTTTAGCTACAACGCGTTTGATTTTTTACTCCATTAAAATACTTATTGTTTTTACTTTATAAGTCGGAAAATCACTTTGAAAACATCAATTCTCATCAAATTTTCAACCAAACATTATTTCGCTTTAGAAAAGTTAATCTTTAAAAGCGTCACAACTTTGCTTTTCATTTAAAAAAATGTTTCGCTCAAACGAAGCCCAATTTGGAATATTGTTTATTATTGATTTAAAAAATAGGTCATTTGTAGTTTTTTAATACAATGGATAACAACTGTGCTTTAAAGTTTTGAGGGTCTTTTTTTCATACATCAGAATAGATACAATGTGTAAATTAAAAGAAGTTTTTTAGTTGGAAAGCATATAATGTGGTAAATTAAAGACTAACGACAATAGCACATCGCAAGCGTGATTCTCGTAAAATCACCCAAATTAAACAACATTGGACGCGAACCAAAACATGGATAGGTCACCGCGTGTCGTTGCCGGGTTGAAAAAATGTCCAGGCCTCGGAAACGTAAGCCAAATCATCATATCTCTTGACATCAACATAATATAGCCCTTGCTGACTGGTACCGAAAACCTCGATATACAATCATTCGTCTCTTGTTTTCGTTCGCTCATCGGACATGCATGTGTTGTCATTTTTTAATGCCGTTAAGACTAGTTATATAGATCGCCACTTACAACGCTGGGTGTTAATGACCACGGTTAGTTGTTAACAGTCAGTTGAGTGCCGACGGTGGCTGGGTTGTATTATGGTTGGCCCGGCCTGCTGTGACTAGGTCCGGGCCAGAAGTTTGTAAAGTTATCGAAATATATAAATATACCTGTATATGTCAATGTGCTTCAGAAAAAGTATTTGTGTTGTTAATCCCTCCTCATCCTGCCACCATGCAATTCAATAAATAACTGAGAGAGGAAGATGTAACTCTTTAAAATCAGATTAACAGATCACCTTAAATATGACTCGTATACTACAGCTACCGTTTCTTCAAGTACTCGAGTTTTAACGTTTGAGGTCATCGGGAACTATATACTATATGTTTTCAGGTGGAAATTCAGGCGCAAATATGTCTTAGGACAAAGCATGCACAATGGCAACTGACAGAACTGAGTGGCGGCATTTTGTAATGACCATATATGTTACAGATATGAAACGCATGTTTTTTTTAAAAATAATTTATGACATGTTTCTTCGAGAAGTCATTATCAAGTAGGAAAAAAATGCACTTGAAAATGTCATAAATAAAATTGTAGTAAATAAACTAAAAGAACTAAAAGAATTTAAAATATTTGGAATATTATAATTTATATTTAATCCATGCAGTGGTATCGGCAAAAATACGTGTTCTAAGTTAGTTTTTGAGGTCACAGTGGGCGCAAGGAGGCTCTATGTTTTCAGACTATGGACCCTCGCCTCACAAGTGGGTTCTGAAAGGGAGTCGGTAACTCGCGCGTTGAATACTCGATCGTATACAGCCAGGCGCTTTTAACCAGAGAATCACGGAAGAATTTAATTTTCAGATAAATTGCCTTTTTAACATTTCTATATAATCATTTATTTATCAAGTCTATGTTACACTTGTATTTAATTAAGCAAAAAAAAAACCCCCACAAAAGTTGTGACAATGAAATGATAGTTTATAAATCGACTTAACAGGTACTTAAGACACATAGTTTTAATTAAATTATACGAGTAGTGCGCAAGAAAATATAATGTAATATTAAATATATAAGTGTTTCAAACTTTGTTTTAAACTTAATTGAAACCTTTTTTTTACATGAATATCTCATTCTTTATTAGTAATAACATCCTCCTCTCTTTAAAATGTTGTTATTCAGTCGTAGATAAGGAGCAGATTAATAACACACAGTCTTTTTCTGAAGCACATTGACATATATTTACGTTAAACTTTACAAACTTTCGGGCTAGGCGGAATAACATGCCAGGCCGGCCATAATGCGCCCTTCTGACGGCCGACACGCAACTAACTGCCGTGCGGCGCCGTGGTTGGTCACACAGCGCCCCAGTGGCGATCTACGTAACTAGTCCAAAATGAAAATATGGTGACACATACATGTACGACAAGCGAACAGGAATATGAGACGACAGATTGTATATCGAGGTTTTCGGTATCAGTCAGCAATGGCTATATCATGCTGATGTCAGTAAATATTCATTTACACGTCAGTACGTTTGTACACTTTTTAACTGATGAAGCCTTCATAGATCGCAAAACAGCAATCTTCCAGCAAGTGAAACAGTACTCAGTGTGGTCCATGATACAACAAGTCATATAAGATGATGTTTGCTATGGATTTGTACGTTCGTATCGATTGTTGAATATTTAAATCTTCATAGGTTTATAAAGTGGTATGCATATAGGAAAATATTCTTAAGATATAAATATAAACATTAAATATTGTGTATGAAGCCAGAATAAAGTTTTTTGCACACTACGTCACATCTACGTCACAAAAAGTGTCATAAAAATAATTCTGCCTGAATTTTACTTAGCTGTTACTTCAGCTGATGGACAGCCCTGCAACCCTTTCACGGCTCGCGGGCTGCTCCGAGCTGGGCATAGCAATAATGCGAAGGGTAAACACGGGTTTAAGGACCACTGTGAGACGAATCGTTTTATTTAATTTAAAAAAATAATGTTATTGAGACCGACGACAATAGTATGTTGAAACAGTGGTGCTAGTTTGATTGTCGACGTGAAACTACATTTAATACGTAACGTACTTAGTTTTTTAAATTAATCTATTTCTGAGCTCTAAAATACCTCCGGTTGGCGTGAATTTGATTCCTCACCCGTAAAATGCAATTTAATAAATAGGCTATCAAGCCTATTTATTAAAATTGGTGGTAGACCAAAGTCGTCCCGTTAAGACCATCCATTCATAGTAAATTCCTAATATAATAAGGATTATGCGTGAATCTCGTCTATGACGTTAGCGGATCAACACTTCACATGCAGCACTTAGCCATATGCACCATGGTAAGCCTCATAGAATTCCACAGATGAGAATTCAGAATAACTGTCACTCTTATCATCTGTTTACATAAAAAATTGCGTTGCTGAAAATGAAATGTATTTTCCGTCTTCATTATAGTATTAAAAATATTTATCAGTCGGCCTGCTTAATCCAACTACCGAAACGCAGTGTACTTTAAGCGTCTACAATCCAAGAACGATAGATGTACAATGTTACTTAAATTTGCTGGTCGAACGAAATCTGGTTTCAAATAAAAAAATGAGAAAATAATTACTACGTTTACGAACGGTAAAATAAAATCGTTCTTTTTTTGGTTGCTTAAATTCTGCCTTAGCTGCGGCCAGACGGTCTACGGCGTAGACAGCAAGGGTCTACAACGCCCTGGGACGGGGTCTACGTGAAATATTATACGACACGGATAAAAGCATTTATTATGCGATAAAGAGTTGATTTCTTCAGAATTCTGAAAACCAGAATGTTGCTGAAAAAAAAATTGTGAACCAAGGGCAGACGACGCAGAGTGGACCGCTGAAACTGAAATAGAAATATTATTATGAAAATATAATATTATTAAATTTAAATATAAATCTGATCTCGGTTTATTTTTCTTTATAAACTGAGCATTACGAAAAATGAGGTGAGCTTATTTTTGGGTCGCTGAAAATATTATTTAAAAAATAAATGTAATCTGATTTTCTTTCAATTTAACAGATGGCAAAGTTAATATTAAATGATGTATTTTTCATAAGATGAAGTTTTGGGCCTGTATTTCTTTGATAATTTACTAATTCAAGGTTTTGGCAGTAAGTTAAGTAAATTAGCAGAAAATAAATTAATCCTCAGAAGACTAATTAAATTAGCAGTATCAACTGTGTATGTGGTCAGTTTATATTAAAATGACGTAATATATTCAATACCACAAAACTATGTAAAATGATTGAGTAATTAACCCATAATATAGAAATCTAACCTAACTTATTATTTATTAAATAATAATCATTAATTAATTATTTCTTGGGAATTTATTATTTTTTAATGCCCATTGATATTTTTCTACTGCCGAATGATAATTTTTTAATTACCTTTTAAGGTATTTATAACTGACCTTTTTCTAAATAATTATTGTATATTAATTGAATTAATATACTGACAATAAAATATAGATGCCGATGTTTTGGTTTTAACTTCTCATTCTTCGTTGTGTATACTAGTAACTTCGTTGTACCGCACAAATGAAAATATCAGTAATTTATCGACTTTGAATAATTGACATTGTGTACAGTGTACAAGAAACCATGGCTTATCCCTTTTTTTAAAGAGGGCTAGTTAAGGTGATCAAAATAGATAAAAATTAAAAAAACTCTGATTTCCAAACATAAGAGAGAGAGCTAGAGAAAATACTTTTACAAAATTTTCCACCACATATAAAGCAGACCGCAGTAAATAATACATTTTTATTTATTTTATACCACGTATTTTCAGTGGATAAGAAAATTTGAAAACCTTTGAAAGGAGCTCCGTTTATTTTTTGTGCAATATTTAAACGCACTGGACTTTTGAGACGCAGAAAAATAAACCCTGAAGAAAAATAAAACACACTTTGAAAGAGTGCTGTATTTTTTAAATATACAAAATATTCAAGGATTTTTAAAATCTTGTTTTATAATACTTTAACAAAAAATGTCCCTACATTTTTAATACAAAATAAATGGATTTTTTTCTCTTTTCAAGCATGATAAATTGTAAATATTTTTTTTCACTTGTAGTGGTGAAAATAAGTAAATATCTGCGTAGAATATTGGGGGTACGGCGGTTTGGTGAGAAAAACAAGATGAAGGAGCGTATAGTCTTCCATAGTACAGTCGATCAAGAGGCGAAGGTGGGCCGTGTTAGGACATATATATATATACATATATTTATACTTGAAGTCCCCTGGCTAGCGCCATCTTGGAAGACCGTCAGGAACTATACATAATGTAAGCTCACATATTGTCTATGCCTTGTTCCAAAACACCTGTATGTGTAGAGGTCCACATGAGAACGTAGATGGTTCCCAGGAGCCTCCAGAGGAATACTTCGCAAACTTGCGTAAGCTACGGCTGTAGAACCAGATAATTATTTGTGTGTTTCATTTTTTTATTTAAAAAAATCAAACTTGATCAGGATGCAATCTGATGACGTCTAAGTGTGAAGCAAACGCTTTAACCACTGGACTATGCCACCCGGCATATTGGTTGCAAAGCTTTTCATGAAATGCGAAACAAATATGTACGAGTCGATTAAAAGGAATACATTTGTGAAAAAATTTAAAATTTCCCCGGATCCGAACTAGATACTGTTCTTTTGACAGTTGAGCGCCTGAACCACTCGACCACAATCTTCGACGAACAGATAGAGTTATATTGCTAAGGTGACCGAGTGATTGAACCAATTAACTTCTAAAATACTCGGTTTTAAACATAAAAGCCGCGTATTACGAATGCGAACATCAATTAATAATACCGAGTATTTAGCGCTGTATACAAAACCATACTATTGGACCAATTAAATAACTTGTATAATTCGATTTCGAGCAAATCAAATTAGTCGCTATTAAACAACCTCCACAGAGCCTGGGTACTGTGTAACTGTCTGCCTTTCAGGTGACTTTAAATTTGATAATATCGATATTTCATTAAGCAGATATTATATCTACGAGATTGATTAGTATATTGTGATATCAGCTTGATATAGCTCTTTTAGGCTGATGCCGAAAACCTCGAAAAAATATATTTTGTCTCTCATTTTTGTTCACTCGCCTGACATGCACATCTAATAATGCTAGTTTTAATTGTTTAAGTGTTTGTATACATAATTTTATTTCTTATGAGAGTTGCTCCATTTCATGTTGGTGCAACTGTTACCTTTAATTTGATTTTTTGCCGCGATTATCTTGGCGGCGCTGGATGTCACAGTGTTGGGCGGCGAAATCTCATGAACCGGTCGGACGAAGAAATCAAGCCTTTATTCAAAATAAAAAAATAAGTTCTCTATTAGGAGACTGCAGTTCATCACTTGTTAAGAGATAACTAAAGGAGTAATAATAAGTAGAATAATAAGAGAATGGCTACGAGTTAGTCGCAACTGTAGTCTGCTAATAGAGAACTTATCTTACATGATCCATGTAAAAACAAAGTAAATAAATAAATATTTATTATAGCATAAAATAATTTGGCATTAGTTGGTTTTAAATTTAAAGATGTGATTTGTATTTTATCTCCATATTTTCAATTATAACACAACGAGACTAATAACAAGTGCAGTGTTGTATTAAATTTAAATGTTCCAGAGCGTGAAATAATAAAGTTCTTTTAAACATTCAAAAATTTCAGGCAAATATTATCTCTGCGATTTTCGAACAATGATAATTAAATAAGAGGCTTTATTTACTTGTTAATTAAGCTTAACATTATGAAAAACTTAAAATTATAAAGCGCATATATTTAAAAGTTTTTATGCGAGGTTTTGAATTTACATTTATTTTTTTGTGTTTACCTTTCAAAGTGTATCTTAAAATGTTTTTTTTAACTGCAGTATATAAACTTTAGTTAAAAAAATATAATAAACAGGGTTTTAGATACAGTTTATATTTTTAACGTGAGTATTCAATAATGCAGCATATATCCACCATAAATATACGCCAGATAAAATGAAATTTGCATTTCAAAACATATAATTCATATAAACTGAATCAGCTGTCATTATATTTCTTTGTCTAAAATACCAGTGGGTATAGCTAAATGGTCAAAGCGTTTGCTTTGAGAGTCAAAGGTCGTGGGTTCAATCCCCGACGGAGATTAAAAAAATATATTTTTATTCTACTTCTGAGCTCTCAAGTATCCCGGTTGATGTGAATTTGATCCTTCACCCGTAAAATGCCAGTCATAGCATATTAATTAAAATTGGTGGTAGACGACAGTAGTCCCGTGAAGACCACCCACTCAAAGTTAATTCCTGTAATAATAAAGGATGATGCGTAAATCTCAAGCTGTAGTCTATGACGTTGGCGGATCAACACTCCACATACAGCGATTAGCCAGATGCACTATGGTAAGCGTCATAGAATTCCACAGTTGAGACTTCAGAATTACTTTAACCAACTGTCAGTATTATCCTGTATGTGCTTACAAAAAAAAAATCAGCGAAATAGCTCTGTCAGCTGTCATTATTTTTCTTTGTCTCTCTCTTATCATCTCTACATATAAAGATTTTCCAAAACGTCTGTTCTAGGATTTGAAAAGAAGGCACCTGTAGTATGCTACATACATTCAAACGACTTTATCATAATTTAAAAGAAATTACATGATTTTAATGTTTTTGAAGTCAGGACTATTTGATTTTAAGAGGCGGCTCAATCCAATCAACGCAGTGTTTTCAGACGGTCACCTTTCCAAATACTATACACGTATAATGTTGATTAACTTTGGTGATCCAACTAGAACCGATGTTCAAAACGTTATTTTGAACATAACTGTGTTGTATTAAACGTCCAAAAGTCTTTAAAGTAATTTTTATAATCAACTCTTTATCTTAGATTCATTCAGTCAGGTACGACACAAGGCATTTTTAACACTCTATGTAAATTGAGGGGATCAAGGTCTAAAACAACAAGTATCGAGAAATTTGAAGTGTACGAATCTCTATGTATTATTATTAACAAAGAATGCTTACGCATCGATACGGAGCATTGACGATAACAATAATCTGCCACTCTGTAGATTGAAGGGATAACGATCCAAAAACGGTATCGAGGAATGTGCGGTGTATGACATTGAATGTATTAATAATACTTTTATAAATGCTTACTCATGTTGTAAATTAGGGTATAAAAAGGTGTCTCGTATCAAATAAATTTGTACCAACTCATCTCCGGTCTTTGGTCTTATCTTCAGTGCCGGATACTTGGTATTCCGGCATCACCAGTTAGCTGATGCTGTAATTTCGGGACCGCGACCACGGTTCCGGAACAACCGATGTTTTAATATTATTTATGCCATTTCATTTTTATGTCGTCAAAAAAATATATTTTAATTATATAAGCAATTGTTATAATAAAACAACATTTTAATTACTCGTTGTCAAAGCAGGGAGTAAAGTAAACTGGGTTTAAGTTTGTAGGTAAATGCATACAGCTGGATGGAAATGAAAATTGTAATTTTGCAAGAGAAGTACGTGTACGTGGTTTCAGCTAGTTACATAGTTACAACACTGTCCTGGTTTAGTACTAGACACGTGTATCGACCCAATCTAGTGAACACACTTCGTAGTTATAGGTTTATTTTCATTTTGCAGGTACCTGCAGGGATTCTATAATCTGGATTTTTTATACTCGTGTATGAAATAAAAAAAAGTTTTTAGTCTGTTTGTGTGCATTTTAATACTGATGTTCTAATCAAATTTAAAAATATATATTTTTTGTCTTCTTTCTAATTATAATAGTTTATTTATTACGAAATACTTTAGAATATTTTTTTGTGATAAGAAACATTGTGTTTAAGTTGTTAAATAATTGATTACTGAAATTGCAGTAATAAAATAAGTAAAATAAAAAAAAAGTAAAATAAGTGCCGGCGGGTATAGCTCAATGGTCAAAGCATTTGCTTTGCAAGCCAAAGGTCTTGGGTTCAATCCCCGGGGGAGATTAAAAAAAAGGATTTATAATCGATTTTTGAGCTCTTAAATACCCCCGGCTGGTGTGAATTTGATCCCTCAACCGTAAAATTCCAGTCATAGCCTATTAATTAAAATTACTGGTAGACAAAAGTTAAAAGTTATTCTCTTGTATGTGTTTAAATAAAAAAAATAACATAAGGAAAGGGAAGAATGAAATATGTACTGAGGTGAAGACACTCCAACATTATATATATATATTGTTTTTATAACTGAAAATTTCTTATTAGCTATAGCCAACAATGTAAGGTTAATTCATTGTTTATGATAGAATTGATGTAGCCCGAAACATGTAAAATTACTCAAAATAAATGTGACATTAGAATTCTTACTTAAGTGCATTTTGATGTAAATGTTCATTGTTTTTTAATGCCCTTTGTAATTATACATATTATTTTGTTGTGACATCAATGAATTTCCAAAACACATAAACCCATCACACAATTCATATCCACCTTTTCACTCACTATTTGCTTTACATAGAGCCTACACTCACTTTACTAACTGACTTGAAAATTGCCATTCGACCTGGCTGCAACATGTCGTCAAAAAATATATTGCGGAATAAATTTAAAAAATTCTTTTATTTATATGTGACATTAGAATTAATATTTTTAATTTGTTAATTTTTAAAATTAAAATTAATGTAAAATTATAATTATGCAGTTTCAACGAGTATTCTCAGTTAATAACCTTAACGTTAGACGATAATGTTGCAACATTTAAATAAGGTTAAGACTCACTCTTTTGCACAAAGAAGAAAATAAATAAATTAGCAAAATAGAAAAACGAATTTTCAGTCAAAGTTCATGTTGTTTGTGCACTGATATCAGCATGATAGAGCCCTTGCTGACTGGTACCGAAAATCTCGATGTACAATCATTCGTCTCTTATTTCTGTTCGCTTGTCATACATGTATGTGTTGCCGTATTGGCATTTTAGACTAATTACATAGATCGCCGCTGGCCGACATCCTCAGCGATGACGAGCGCGACCAGTCGTGTACCGCCCGTCGATGAGAGCATATTGTACTGTGGTAAATATATGTCAATGTGCATCCGAAAAAGTCTGTGTTATTAATCTGCTCCTAATCTTGCCATCACTCGACGGAATAACAACCTTTTTTTAAAGCACATAACATAAAAATTATAAAATTTACTATACTATAAAGTTTACATGAATCAATAGTCAATTGTCATTGTTTGTAAGAACCCTTTTATATAAGAATAGTTGCTTTATAGCCTAGTATTTATTGCTCAGGTTGTTTAGGGTTTTAAGTAAGTCTATAAGAACTCTAAAGACCATCAAAAGGATTAGAAAAATTATAGTAAATAAAAAACACTGCAGTGTAAAAAGGAATTGATGTTTTTTTTCATCAACACTATTTTGATAAGAGACTATCAATAAAGATTATATGAAACTTGTAACATATTGGTTCTAAAGCATTCGTCTTACGATGATTTTATTAAAAAACGACTGTCAAAGATAATTAATACTTCATGTACCTAAAAATGAAGTAGGCTTTGTGGATAACTCTCCAAGCATTGCTATACGGCGAATTATATCAACCAAGAAGTAGTTTAATCAAATCTTTTAGGGAACAATATGCCTCCATCTATTTTACAACCCAAGAAAATATTATGTATTGTTGCACATTATATTTGAAGACAAAATAGAGGCTCAGAGAGAGTTGTTAACAAGAATAAAGTTACATATATCAGTAACGTACGTGGTTGCACTGTAATACGAATCGTTGAAGAACTGTTTTTAGTTAATTAAAACAGATCTGACATGTAAAAACCGCAGTTAGTTTTCACTCCCCGCATGCATACAACCACTTTATGAATTTAAACTAAGGTCGTTTAATATGTCTTTTTTATATAAAATAAAAGTAAACTAAATAAATGTTTCCCAGAACGGCAGTGTTAAGCGCGCAACACTTAGGGCTAAAGAAGGACGAAAATTAAAATAAAGTTGAATAATAACACTCACTTTACCTTTCACTCTTCTTTGTTTAATTTTCCGAGCATCACTTAATTTACACGTGATATAAAACAAAGGGCGTCGCTCCTGTAAAAGGAGCCTGAAAAAGTGTATTTCAGCATATTGTTATTTAAAACAGAGCTCTGCGACAGTCTCGTTAGTAGCGGGGGAGGCTTTACGGGCACGAAGGGTGGCGTAGAAGGCTCTACGCCAGATGCAAACAAACTTTCGAGAAGCAGAGATTGAAAAAAAATGTAGTCGAGAGATTTATTAATTTAGTTTAGTTTTTCAACAGATTTTTAAGTGAGTCTGCTGTTTCTGAAAATTTGAAATTTAAATTTCGCATCAATTAATTATTAATGCGCGGCAATTGTTTACTGTAAAATAATGAATTAAAAGCAACAGAGGTGTTTATACATATATGAAGAATGAAAAACATAATGTATTGAATAATTAATTTGAACAATTACTCTTGATTTAACTCCATTGTAAATATCGTACGAGTATATGTTTAATATTACTTGATTCAAAGGAAAACAATTCAAATTTGTTTATAACCACTTGGTTTACAGTTTATTGTATACTAGTTTCAGTGGTACCCTCTACCATCTTCAGGACAATACTTACAACTTTTTTTTATTATTAAATTTATTAGTTCAACAACAGAAACAGGTATAAATTCACAGATAATATCATAATTACGACTTTTATCTCATCAATAAATCGGAAAAAAATAAACGGCAGACGCTGGGATTCGAACCACCAACATTTGTTACTATGTTGATTTCACTACTCGTTTATAAATAATAGAATATTGACATTTATTCTAAACCCACCAAAAAACAATTCAATTAAAATTAGTCTTTTTTTAACCATTCACTTAGAGAACCATTTCAAATATTAAATAAATATTTTAAAGCTTGTTTTAATATATATATGATCTTGAGCATTGTTTATTTTCTTGTTAAATAACCGAAAACTGACGAAGCTTTCATTTAAGGTGAAACAGCGGTATTTCAGCAAAAGAATAAACAGTGCTAAACGTCATCCATGTTGAAACAAGATAAGAGGTACTAATATCCTCCTCTCTTTAAAAGGTCGCTTAGTGGCAGGATGAGGATCAGATTAATAACACATATACTTTTTCTCAAACATATATATTCACGATAAGCTTTACAAACTTCCGGCACAGGCGGAATAACATACCGGGCCGGCCATAATACAACCTTCTCGGTCGTCGGCGCACAACTTCCTGCCGTGCAGCGTGGTCTGTCACACAGCGCCCCAGTGGCGATCTACGTGACTAGTCTAAAATGCCAATATGGCGTCACATACATGTACGACAAGCGAGCAGAAATAAGAGACGAAAGATTGTATATCGAGGTTTTCGGTACCAGTCACCAAGGGCTATATCATGTTGATGTCAGTATTTATCTATTGATAATTAGTTGTTTTGATATTCTTAATGAAATGGAAGATATCGCTAAATTTTGATAATGCCTAAAAACTGTCTTCAAATATGTGAAAAACGCTTAGTATTGACAGGTTGAACATTATTGCAATACTATTTGTGAGAGTATATTTTCTACATACGAGTTTTTATACATTTTTTTGGTTGAGTTATAGTCTATTGCCTGCAACTTTTTATAAAATAACACTATGTTGCTTACCACTGATGTTGAGACGTCGTGGAAAAGTGCTCTTAAAGACGAGAATAACAAGTTGGAAGGTGATACTGCTAATGGATATAGAACAAGGAGAACCGAATGCTGCTACTATTGAGCAATATAATCGATAGAATAAACACAACTGAATTTCTATATTATATATTTTTCTGTGTATAGTATATATTTTTTCAGTAATGGGTTTTTAGACTTAGGATGCATTTTAAAACCGAATATTCTAGACTTTGGGAGCGTTGAAGTAACTTAACAATCTCCTTAAAAATCTATTTAACAAAATTCCCAAAAATACTATAGTCGCCATATCTTTAAGCTATCGTTTTGGAAGAACGCTATGCACTATGTAACCATATATGACCCCAAGTGGTCCTTCAGGTGCATATACGTCTAGAACGAGGAATGTATTATACAATGACAGACAAAACTAAGTGAAAAAAAAATGACCCAGATATGAAACGGATATGAGAATAATATGTTTTTTGTCTATACGGTATGCACTGAGCGGAGCTTTGGGTACTGCTTTGGGATAAGGCATTGATTATATCAGCTGACAAATATACAGCTAATTTGTGGTAAATATAATTCTTTATCTAGGCAGTGAGTTTAGTATAGATACAAATATTTACTTTATACTCTTGCAATAGCAGTTTGCTTGATACATAAAGGTACCCAAACGTGAAATCTCCAGTCCGTGGAACGCATACCTTCATTCGGTTCACTAATATTACTTTATCGCTCTTATTCTGGACACTCATATTAAGATACCGCTCATTTGTTATTATCTGTACCATTTATTTATAAAAAGTTACGTGGAAACTTTCAGAGCATCCATAGACGAAAAGCTTCCTCAGCTGCTTCTTTATTACCATTGGCTGGTTTTAGAATGCTCTCTCAGCATGAGTGTTTCCTCCATAAACAATCTGTATCAAGAAGTAGTTCAACATACACAAGCAATCTCCTCTCTACTTAACATGCAAACAACCATAATTTATTTACAAACGTTATAAATTTAACGACATTGTGGAAGGGATGGTTGAGGGTAGAAACTGCATAGGGCACACTAGACGGGAGTATTTGCAGCAAGTGTTCGAGGACATGAGTTGCAGCTCATATGCTGAGCTAAAGAGGATTGCAGAGGATCAAGAAGAGTGGAGATCGAGATGTAAGATTTTGCTGTTGCAAACCCATCTACCGGATTGATAATACGAAGAAGAAGCTTGAACTTCATCTACTCCAATGGAAGACCAAAACATTTTGCCGTGACTTCGTTACGTGTTATGAAAAAATGTTTTTTTTTAGTTTTTTGATATATTTTAATTTTTATAATTAAATTTGTACTATACACAGTATTTGTTACAATTCAATTAAACAAGTGTCGAACTTTATACTAATTGTAGTCTAGTGGTGTGATAGGATTAGCATTATTCTGCATACGAATTAATCAGATAAATTTTAATTTAATTTGTTAGATTAATGGTGAAAAATTAATTAAAATCCTTAAATGTATACAACTGCATCTTTGCAACAGTTCAATATAACATATATGAATGTCAAGACAAGTGGCAATAGCACGTTATTAGCGCGGCTTTCGAAGGATTTTTTTTTTTTTTTTTTCAATTTTAATTTTAATGACATGAAATAAGATAGAATACAATAATTATAAAAAAGTCCTGGAGCTCGCTAAGCAGAAGACTCCACGGAATTACATTGATAAATAAATTCGTGGAGCTCATGTCGAAACTGGGCTTCTCTCAAGTGGAATATATCAATATTCGAGGCGATATGATTGAACAGTCTGATCATTCTCCCAATGGGCATAGTTTCTAGCAGGTTAGTATTACCTGTAGGAAGAACAAACAATCTGTGCCTCCTTATCCTTAAATATTTGTCAGGGACAAACAAACCGATTTCTAATAAAATATCAGGATTTCTGAACACGCCGCGCACTAGCCGAAAGAAATGCAAACTCAAGCACACATCTCTTCTAGTTCTCAACTCTTGGTATCCCAACATACCCCGTATAAAGTTAGATGGGTACACAGCCACGGATAAAATCCATACATCCTCGTGTAATAAAACCTCAAAAATCATCGAAGTAAAGTAACCTCAGACGCGAAGCAAAACTTTAATGGGTCACCGCCCGTTGCTAACCCGCTTCTTAGGACGAAATAGTCTGAGTTCTGATTACCTTAAAAAAATACAATAAAAAATCAACCAAAAATATGCTTCGAATACTTTTGTCTACACTACACGTACTCGGTATTCTGCCCAAGAGTTAGTCGGGAACCAATATATCTTCCTAGATGAATCTTTAAATGTCTATTTAAACACATACAGGAGAATACCGACCGACGTATAGTAATTCTGAATTCTAATCTGCGGAATTCTATGACTCTTACCATGATGCATATGGCTAAGCGCTGCATGTAGAGTGTTGATCCGCCAACGTCATAGACTACAGCCCGAGATTCACGCATCATCCTTTATTAATACAGGAATTTACTATGAATGGGTGGTCTCATGGGACGACTTTCGTCTACCACCAATTTTATTTAATAGATTATGACTGGCATTTTACGGATGAAGGATTAAATTAACGCCAACCGGGGGTATTTTAGAGCTCAGAAATCGATTAAAATTCTTTTTTTTTAATCTCCGTCGGTGATCGAACACATTGGCTTGCAAAGCAAACGCTTGGACCGTTGAGTTGATACCCGCCGGCAAACGAAGAATGAAACTGACAGAATTCACTGGCGTCTATTTGTGGTGTCCATATGTTCCAGATATGGAATGGATATGGGAAAAAAAAATGTCAAGAAATAATACAGCTGAATGTTCAAAATATTGTAAAATACGTTCAAACTACGTCACCGGAATAGTTATCAGAATGCGTGGAAGAGGGATGAGGAGCAGATGAGCAACACAAAGAAGCACATTGAAATATATTTAAGAAGATAAAGATTGATAAACTTTCGGTTATCTGCCCGAGACGTAGCTTACTGCTTCAGGCCCCGGACAGATCACAACTGGCGAATGGCCACTCAGCGCCCGTAGTCGGTGGTAAATACTACAGTGGGTCAAAAGGCGAAGGTGTAATTGGTTGGGTTATACACCGTAGGATATAATTCACAGAAATCTCTTTTCAAAACTAATTATACTGATGCAATGGCTCTTGCAATTTTTATAAAACAATTTTAAATTTAAGTAATCGTTTGTATTTTAAATTATTTTTTAATTTAAAACGACGATTTTAATTATTTTAAGCTTTCATTGAAATAAGATTCATTCGACTCATCCATAAAAATTATAATTTTCAAATTTTTGCATTAAGTGGCAGTTTTTTTTAACATTTTTTTTTAATTTTTTCAGGTTTTCTATTTGTACGGTATTAGAATTCGCATCGTCAATTTTTACCGAAGCAGTTTCGTTTGGTAATCATTATAAGTTTTCACTCGTCCTTAGAACGGCGTTCGATGATAAAAGCGCAGAGAAACTTGTGTGCAATAATGACCGACTAACCAAGGTGCAGGGTTGGCACTTGACTTTTAAATTATTATTGTGTAAATACTTGTAAAGGTCAATGTAAATCGTTAGCGAGGTTCTCGTTAGATTATATAGGGTCCGCAATCTAACGTTTTTTTTTCAACTAGTGCTTATTTCGTGAATAGTAACACTTAGCTCATGTCTGATTTGACAGATAATTAGTTTTATCCTTCCGCTGAACGAATATGGTTGTGTATACGCTTGAACAATGCTGGGAAATATTGCGACATTACTTTGAAAATCAAGCCATTTTTCTTCGAAAATGAGCAAGTAGTGGGAGTTACAGTCAATGGCGATCGTTATCGGGCCATTTTTGTTCACAAAAATTGAAGAGGAGGATATTGGCAACATTTGGTTTCAACAGGACGGCGCTACGTGCCACACAGCCGAAGCTACACTCGATGTTTTGCACCCCATTTTCAAAAAAAAAAAGTTATTTGGCGGACCCGTTATATAAATAACTAATTTAAGGTCTCGCTTCCAAAAAACTAGGCGTATTATATATATCAACATCGGTATTTCAACGATAAACAACTTCTTCGTCAATACATATAAAGGACAAATCCGCCCTATCCTAGAATACTGCAATCACCTTTGGATTAGAGCCCCAAAATACCTTCTAAGCTTAATTGACTCAGTTCAAAGAAGAGCAATTCGTTTGATAAACAATGAAACTCTTACGTCTAACCTGCAATCAATGGAACACAGACGTAAGATTGGTTCACTTAGTCTTTTTACCGTTATTACTACGGTCGGTGCTCTTGCTTACTACGTCGCTACCCACAACCGACAAACTCGTCTTACACTCGCCGAACATCCATACACGATTTATGTGTGTCGACCAAGAACTGGCAGTTTCAAAAATTTCTTTTATTCCACTGGCAAGAGTTTGGAATACTCTTCCAGCGTCTATGTTTTCCTCCTTCCTACAATTTGGATCTCTTGAAGAAACAGATAAATATACACTAAATACACACGCAATCTCCCCAACCCACACACAAAACAGGAACACAACACACATTTTTCCCGATTGCAGCGTCCAGCCTCCCTGGCTGAGCGTCATAGAGTGCACTGGTCTTGACCGGCTGTGCTCTCCTGCATGCGATTACATTAAAATAATAAAACATATATAATTAAGCATTGTTGAATGGATCACCGCTTGTTGCAAAACGCGTATCGCTGGTCAGATTGAGTTCTTACAATCATATGGTCAAGGCGTCGGGAGCGTCGGGCTATTAATCCGATCTCTTTATAAATACGATTTATAAATCACCAAGAATATTCTTCTGATACTACAGCAGCCGTATTTTAAAGTCATCTGGACGAGCCAAAGACAGTTGCAACTGATATGACCATTTGTTCCAGATATGATAAAAAACAAATAGTTGACATCTCCGCTGTCAAAGGCGACTCCATGTTGCCGGGATCGACATCGAAACGCGTGGAGAAGGAATGAGGAGCAGGTCATCAAAGCAAATAACTTTTAGAGAAGCATATTGGTGTTTATTTAAAAAAAAATAGGATTTTTCACTACAGAACATTACTAATTTAAAAAAATTGAAATCGTTACTGAAGTACAATCAAGATTAATATACAAATAAAGGTACTTATGATTAAGTACTAACACAGCAAAGCAATAAAGACAAGCAACAGAAGGTCCTAATGCTCATCAAACAGACGACGTCAACAAATTATTCCTCCAAAGAAATTCGCGGAGTTCATGCTTTGAATTGGGCTTCCCTTACGTGAAATATATCAACATCCGAGGCGATTTAGTTGAACAATCTGATTCCTCTAGCAAGAGGCATAGTCTCTGGCAGGTTAGTGTTACTCTTTGGGAGAGCGAACAATCTGTGCCTCCTCCCAAGATTAACTGTCGACATCAGACGAGTAGCGGGAGTGGCTTTGGTGCAGAAGGCAGAGGATCAAAGAGGATGGAGACTCATGCGGGCAGTCTATGTTCAACAGTGGACGGACATAGGCTGATGATAATGATTATTAAATATTGTACTGACATCAGCATGATATAGCCCTTGGTGACTGGTACCGAAAACTTCAATTTACAATTGTTCGTCTCTTATTTCTGTTCGCTTGTCGTAAATGATGTGTCGCCATATTAGCATTTTGGACAAGTTTGGTCACGGGTGTGACGTTAGTTATATAAACCGCTTGTGGCGCTGGGCGACAGCCCATCACGAGCGCGGGGAGTCGTGTGCCGACCGTCGGCGAGAGCAAATTGTATTTTGGCCCGGCCTGAATGCTGTGAGTATGTCCGGGCCATAAGTTTGTAAAGTTTATTGTAAATATATGTCAATATGTTTCAGGAAAATTCTGTGTATTATAATCCTGCTCCTTATCCTCCCACTACGCGACTGAATAACGACCTTTGAAAAAGAGGAGAATGTTAGTAAATACAAATCCATTACAAATACCATATTAAAGTATGTGATATATTTCTTATTATATACATGTACGAGTATTTATATAATTTGTGTGTCAACCCAGCTCAATTTTGATTTAAAACAATAGCGGGATGAGAGAGCATGGAGTGGGGAGTCCCTTTTTTGCTCCAAGGAGAGAAGACAAGGGAAAATGGAGTGTCTGAGTCCAGAACAGGGAGAAGTAGGGAACAACCAGGGCTGTGGTACGGGAATCATGGGGATGGAGCGTGGGAATGTGGGTTGGTGTTGGGTTAAGTCAGAGATTCCCAACAAGGAATGCGATGGAAGAAGTGGTTAGACATGATACCTTTTTTATGTAAATACATAAAAAAGAAATCTGACATATGGTGATAGTGATAATATAATTTCATTTGTGGGTTCTATGATGCTTACTTTTCTACATTTGGTTAAGCGCTGCATGTGATGTGTTGATCTGCCAACGTCGTACACTACAGCCCGACATTGACGCATTATCTATTGATTAATAGTCTATGACTGGAATTTTACGATTCAGAGATCAAACCGGTGTATTTATGGAGTTTCGGAATCAAATGTATGTAGCCGATTAAGAAACTAATTTTATTAATAAGTTATTAAGGGGTAGAATCTTCAGGTGGCTTATCAATCCAATAAGTCACAAGCCCGGTGATCCTGAAGTGCCTTAACCGATCACTGCTTAAAATTCCATATCCTCTCCAAGTAGTGTTCACCCATTTTAAAACTTCCTTTTCCTACAAACTCCTTCTTAATCTATCCTCCTAAAAAGGCCACTATGGCCAGTGAACCACCCTTTACAACTGAATGGTCCAGTGAAGAGGCAAAGTTACTCGTATATTAGGTTAAGTTTTGTGAAAAGAATATTTTTGTCTTTGACAGTTTAAAAGCTCTAGGTTGAACTGTGACGTTGGGATGGGAAGGTTAGGGTCGTTATTTGTTAAGTTAAGTTAGGTAATGTCTGGTAAAGCTAGGTTAGGTAAGGTTTGATTAAGACATGTTATGTTAGGTCATGTTTTGCGAAAAAGCAGTTTTTTGTCTTAGACAGTTTAAAAGTTCTGGGTTGAGTTTTGATATTAAAATGGGAAGCTTGTGTCGTCATTGGTTAAGTTAGGTTAGGTAAAGTTAGGTTATATTAGTCTTACCCATAAAGTAAAGGTCACCCAGCGTGCTATGGAGAGATCCATGCTCGGAGTGTCACTAAAAGATAAAAGAAATCCGAAACGAGGAAATACGCAGAAGAACTCAAGTAGTGGATGTTACCCAACGAATAGGTACATTCAATTGGCAATGGGCAGGACATATCTGTCGAAGAGACGACGCTCGATGGGGAAGAAAAGTACTGGAATGGCGCCCAAGAACTGGAAAACGAAGCATTGGCCGACCCCCTGCAAGATGGACTGATGACATAAGAAGAATAGCGGGAGTGACCTCGATGCGGAAGGCGGAGGATCGAAGAGGATGGAGACTCATGCGGGAGGCTTATGTTCAACAGTGGACGGACACAGGCTAATGATGATGATGATGAAATGAGGTTGAGAAATGTTAGGTTAAGTTTTGTGAAAAAGCAGTTTTTTGTCTCCGACAGTTGAAAAGCTCTGGCTTGAGCTTTGATGTTGGGATGGGAGGGTTAGGGTCGTTATAGGTTAAGTTGAAAAAGCTGACAGCGGGTGTGAATAAAGTCGAGAGTGAAAGCTCCCCGGAGCTTAAGACGCTTAATTGTTATGGCACTGAATTAAGATAATGTTCATTAATTAAAAATGCGAGCTTCGGTGCTTACAAGACACAAGACAGAAGGGTGGCGATGATGTGATTGCTTAGAACTCAACAAAGGAATGGTAAGGTTCATCGAACAATCACCATAAGTACGTGATACGACTTACGATTATCGCATAATTCAATTTTTTTAAGACATTCCGAACATGGATCTCTTCACGGCTGGTTGAGTGACTTTGTTTTATGGATAAGACTTGCTGTAAGATTCCACGTCTTTGCGCCATAAGTTAATACTGGAATGTATGGTCATCAGAAACTTCCGCCAATAAGTTCTGTCAGTTGCTATTATCCACGCCTCGATCCAAGACATCTTGACACCACCAGGTATTTGAGATATATTTTGAGCGAAGTTTATTTTTTGAGCATAAATTACAGTCGCTCTTTCTTAAAACCTTCATTCTTGGGCTGTCGTAAAAGAACGTTGGATCTATTCATATAATGTATTCAGAGAAGCTGCAGAAGGCAAAGCTTACATGAGACAAAATCATTAAGACTGGCTGAGTTTTGTAGCGGCAATTCGCGACGAAAATATGCACTCTAGAAGGTATTTTGGGGCTTCAATCCAAAAGTGATAGCCGTATTCAAGGATAGGTCGGATTTGTCCTTTATATAGAAGAAGAAGTTGTTTATCGTTGAAATACCGACGTGATCTATATAATACGCCTTGTTTTCTGGAAGCGAGACCGGCTTTATACTTAATTGACTCGTAATATTTGATAAATTATTCGAGATTGATACTCCAAGGGTGTTGATGGAGATTGCTTTTAGAAGAGAACAACCGTTGAAAGATACAGGATCCATAGCAGTCTTCTTGGTGGAGAAAGTACGTGAGTGATAATGATGTAGATAATTTCAATGTAATGAATATGTTAACGGATTGCGAACTGCAGCAGACAGAGCTGAAACGGGACGAAGCAAGTAACATGGCAGCTGATAAAGCTGTTTGGTGGTAGTTTGCGACGGCCATACACTCCGGTTAGGAGATCAGACAAAGCGTTGATGATGCAAGTAAAATAACTATAAAAAAAGGCTTAACTATGCGGTGTGATGCAATCGGAAACCAATGAATGAAATAAGATTCCAAAACTTTTATAGAAGAGGTATTTGCTCAATTCCTGAGGTTGGGAAAGAAGATGCTTTTACGTTTCAGTGGGCGATATTCCCTTTAAAGTGGAGTTGAAGTTTGAAAAGTACTGGCAAAATGGAGAGAAATATTTATTTTGAATTGCACGACAATTTGAATCATGAATTTCTTATTTTTTTTCCTTTATAATTATAACATCCTCCTCTCTCTCAAAGGTGTTATTGCCGTTGCGTGATGGCAGCATTAGGAGCAGATTAATAACACATAGACTTTTTCAGAAGCACATTGACATATATTTACGATAAACTTTACAACCTTGTGGCCAGACCTAGTCACAGTATTCGGCCGAGCCACAATACAATATGCTCTCGCCGAAGGGCGGGATACGACTGGCTCCACGCGCTCTTCGGCGCTGAGACTTTAATTTTTTTTTTTTTTTTAATTATAATTAATTTAAAATTATGATTATGCAGTTTCACAAAGTATTTTCAGTTGATAACCTTAATGGTATATTACTAACACACCCGTGAGCGGACTTGTCCAAAATGCCAATATGGCGACACATAAATATATGACAAACGAACAGAAATAAGAGACGAAAGATTGTATATCGAGGTTTTCCGTACCAATCAGCAATTAAATACACACATACAATTCTACTTCAAATTTTTACGCATCAATTCATTCAGAAAAAATATCGGCAGGCGCGGCATTCGAACCTCGAGCGTAGCACTTTGCTGTATCCTACACACCGCGCTGTCCACACGACCATTATCTGCCTGAAATTGTACGTGAAACTTGATGTATATATACCATTGTTAACATCATATAACGATAGATGTCTAAGAAGTTTATATTCAGAGTTTGTATGTTATTATTTTTATGATTCAATCAGTCAACATTTATTCACAAGCTTTTTATATTATTAGTAGTTAGTTATATAACTATATACAGACAATCTATTATTTATATACACTGTCTTTATAGTTATATAGACTATTTATATAATTATTAATAATATTGAAATATAGGCAATGATCTATACTCTATAGAATAAGATTAGAATATTGAAAAATATTCTAATAAAAATTAAAATCCAAATGAATAATATACTCGTATTAAATTTAAAATGTATAAGTCCATTACACTTTTTTTTGTGAAATTCCGATATTTCTTTAATCGTCAGAATGTATATTTTTAATATACGTCTTTGAGGGTTCTCAACGGTTTTGAGTTCTCGAGAACATTCCTGGCTCCGTGAGCAAAGTTTCCACTCCAGTGGACGCTCAAATGTCGGTCAATAGCTCGGGAATCCAATAAACCGAGCCAAGAATCGATGGAGAAGATGGGAGTGGGACGATTCGGTGTTGACAATTCTTGATCTCCATCATAATTAGCCAACAAACTGGACTGGAATAACTTCGTAGGTTTTCACGGCCATATTTTATATTGTGGCTTTTGGGTTTAGCCGTGTGTGGCGAACTTTCTTGATTTAGCGTTATTGATTTAAATCAATAACGTTCATATAAAAAACACAATCTGAATAAACCAACTCAAAAATAAATAAATCATCAATCCTGATGAATCTACTGCAACGGCGGTCGAAATATTGGTTGAAGGAAGTTCGCCACACACGGCTAAGCCCAAAAGCCACAATATCAAACTGGACTGGACTTTACCCGCCTCATACCCGCATCTCACCGGAGGACAGTTAAGTCTCCTTGATGACTCATTTGCGCGCTCATTCAGATTATGATCAGTTAGCAACGGATAAGTCTAGTGGGAATATTATTATTATATTAGTATTTGTATAGCGCTCTTTTATGACCGAATGATCATTCCAAAAGCGCTTCTTTGCCACTCTGAGTAAAAAGGTGGGTCTTGAGTCTGCTTCTGAAGGATGCCTCCGCTTTGAGCTCTCTTATGCTTTCTGGTAGCGAGTTCCAGGCCATTGGTGCCGCGTAGCTGAAAGCCCGATTGCTAAAAACCGTGCTAAGCCGTGGGAGTCCCCTCTGAACAATTGTGGCCACTGAACAGAAGTGCTAAAAGAACCCGTGAAAGAGATTAAAATCGCAATCACGGGTCGTAAAGAGATGGAGATGGAAGATAGACTCTCTCACCGAAAATACGAGCAAAGATTGTAAATGCGTGGAATTTTTTTTTAGTGGCCACAAAGTCTGCATGCCCGAGAGGTCTGGAAGGGGGCGCCACAAACCCTAGTTACATTACTCATAGAACGCAGTTACTTTGTGGTTTGTCATATTTAAAGAATAAAACCAGTAAAACTTTGTATTAAGCTACTGACTTTTATTTAATAATCACATTACTGATTTGTATGAGATTCGGAACAACTTACGTCTTCGTCAGGTTTAGTTTTCAGTAAGTACCTCGTGAGGAAGGTGCCATGCTACCGAAACCGGTAGAGTGATTATTATATCAAACCCAGTGGTTTCATTTCAGTGTGTGGTACGGATGGGCCATATGGTCTAAGACCTTCACCGCCGAATACAAAATGAACAGAAGTAATGGGGCGGACTGCGATTATTGTCTGCTGTATAATTATTATTGGAATCAACCAACATCCATTTTGTATTCAACATGAATTATTTATTTCAAAATTGGCGCAAGAAACTGTGACATACAATTTAAAAAAATGTATTCAAACATTAATTAAAATAGTCACTTAATTCAATCATTAAAATAAACTGTTGATATCAGCTTGATATAGCTCCTTTAGGCTGATGACAGAGGAGCGCAACGCTTCCTTATTATGGTATAGAAGCCATGCACTCGCCCCTCCGTCAACATGCCTGAGGCACTGCAGTATTGCGGCAGACCCCACAACATTCGGAAGGCGTCGTTATACTGGACCCGGAGCGCACTTTAGACCTTCTGAGTATAGCCAGCCCACAGGCCACATGTGTACAAAGATTGACAGAAGACTTTAAACTGCGTCAGTTTAACGTTTTTAGTACAACGTGCAAAACTACGAATCAACATATTGCATCGAAACAACAGCGCCCTCCGCTTCCTCTCAATATCAGCGCTATCACTAAGATCCTCTGTAATCCAGTAGCTCAGATACCTTAAACATGTTCCAATCAGTATACACAAGTATTAACGGCGTACCATAGAGAGTAATTATTGAAGGTACGGTACCAGAATGACATATATTTTTTGCTTTGAATATCATCAATTGGCTTTTCTTTGTGCTGTATTTGAGCCCATGAGCAGCTGCAAAAGTCTCACATATATTGTATTTACTAATTTCCTCGATGCATCCACTGATAGACTCAGTAACACCATGTCGTCCGCGTAACTAATATTCTTTTTTTTCGTAGTATCAATCCGGTGGATTGGTTTGCAGCAACAACATCTTGCATCTCGATATCCACTCGTCTCAATCCTCTGTAATCCCTTTTTAGCTCAGCATAAGAGCTACAACTCATATCCTCAAACACTTCCTGCAAATACTCCCACCAAGGGTGCTCTATACAGTTTATATCCTCAAGCATCCAGTGGCGCATGATGTGACCGATCGCCTCTCTGAGATGGTTCTTACTAAGTGCCTATCTTCCTTGATTATCCTGAGAATCTCATTGCTCGTGACGTGCTCTCCAGGAAATTCTGAGAATTCTTCTTTTTGTCCACATCTCTTTTTTTATCACTTTCAGATAAGCACCATGTCTCACAGCTAATATTATTCATAACATATTCATATAGCTTGTTTCTTCGAGCTGGGGTGTAAAGATGGGGAATAAAGAGTTTAAGACATCAATATTTCATGGTTGCTAATCTCCTTATATAATCGAGTAACTAGTAGGTTTTGTTACATAAAATATATAATATAAATATATGTAAAAGCTTCTTGCTAGAGGCTCCGGTTTATACTGCATGAAGCTCGAAGCGTGGGAAGTCGCGCCGTATTAGGAATTCATAAATAAATTTAAGACTAATATTATTTATCTCCGATACTGCTAACGTTCGCCTTGAGACAGGACTTAACAAAATTTATCATTTCAACTTATAATGCGGATCATTTTCTTTCATATCCTTCACTTGAGACATTTGATACTAGGCAAGAACATGTACCGACTAAAGGAATCCCGTTAAAAATGCGCAAATGCCGCACTGTCGTTTGATGACGTTAACGAATCAATACTTTACATACAGCGTTTATTGATTATAAAAAATAGCAAACACGAATGAAATTTGATATAAAATCGCGAGTATATTTTTCGTATGTATTTAACTCAAATAATAAAAAAAAATGTTGCTAACTGATAAACGTAGTTTCTAACTGACAAATGTAATCTTAATGAGCGCGCCATTAATGAGGTTTAATTGTCTTAATCATGATGCGAATGAGAGGCGAGAAAAGTGCAGTTCAGTTCCAGATGGCCTTTTAGGACGAGAACCCGGGGGCACAAATAGAAGGTAACTATAGTATATATAATAGTATATAGTACTTACTTACTAATAAAGAAAATCAAAGCATTTATAATCTTTGTACGTATTTTCGGTGACAGAATATACCTTGCATCTGCATCTCCTTTCAACCTGTGAATGCGATTATAATCTACCCACGAAATACTTCCACGGATTCCTTTTGTTTAACACTTCTGTGCAGTGGCCACAATTGTTCAGAGGGATCTGCTACTGCACTTATCAGTTGATAACTGATCAAAGTCTGAATAAGCGTAAAATTAAGGAGACTTAACTGTCCACCGGTGTGATGGGAGTGTTAAGTCCAGTCCTATACAATGTAGCGCCATTTTTTGACAATGAATAGTTGATATGGACTTCAATATCTTAGTATCAGGTAGGTGGATGTTAGCTGCTCGATGCTAGATCACTTATTCCCAATATAGGTCGCGCCCGCGCAATTCCGCTAAGCAATAATTATCGTTGCGATATTATTGAAACTAGTCGAGCAAAAAAATTATCGAGGTCATTGAACCGAACAGGTCGCCCACTAGATTAGCGAAACAACGAGATTTATATACAAATCTGGAGGCGGTATATGCCAGTACCAGATAAATGTAGTATGTCTAGGACATTACTTTTAGTAATATATATATTAAAAAGAATTCTTATTTGTGGAATTCTATGACGCTTTCTATGGTGCATATGAATAAGCGCTGAATGTAGAGTGTTGATCCGCAAACGTCATCGACTACAGCCCGAGATTCACGCATCATCCTTTATTATTACAGGAACTTACTATGAATTGGTGGTCTTCATAGGACGAATTTCATATACCACCAATTTTAATTAATAGCCTATGACTAGTATTTTACAGTTGAGGGTTTAAATTCACGCCAAAAGGGGGTATTTTAGAGCTCAGAAATTGATTAAAAATCCAAATATTATTTTTAATCTCCGTCGGGGATCGAATCCACAACCTTTGACTTGCAAAGCAAACTCTTAGACCAGCAAAAAAAATAGAAAATAGCTTGCAAAGTTTTTGTTCGAGCTATCAAGTTTTTTTTTAAAAATAATATAAAGCATACGAGAATAATAAATGAATTAAATAAGCTTATATGAAAAGTGAAATGCATAACAATATATTGAAACGGTAATCGTATAAATGTTATTTACAAAGTAATGCGATTTTAAAATCATACGAAAAAAGTGATTTTGCCAAAATCGTTTTTAGTCTATAGTGTAAAGCAAAGCTTTTCAATTTGCAATAAAATTACTTTAAAAAGGTCACGCATCATTTAGGCGAGCTTAAGTTGATATGTTCTGAGTTCTGATACCGGTTTTAGTATGGGTTCTGCCCAGACAATAATGCGGTTGGACCATTGACTATGAAGATACGAGAAAGCTCACAATACTTCCAAAATCATCCAAAAGCTCTTCATACAGAGAGGTTAAGCTACTTGATTGTTATGCAAATAATCACAGATTTGATTCCGCAAAGATTAGATTTTTTTATATTTTAGATGATAAATTTTGTGTAACTTTTATTCCTAGTATTAGATTCCGTTTCAAAATTTTAAATAGGAGTCAATTTATGTATAGTATACTAAAATATTTATAATAAATAGATTGTCGGTAACTAATAATATAAATAAGCTTGTGAATAAATTTGACTGATTGAATCATAAAAATAATAATATACATACTCTGAATATATACTATAGAGACATCTGTCGTTATATGATGTAAGCAATGGTATATATAAACATCAGGCAGAGAATAGTTGTGTGGATAGCGCGGTGGCTCGTGGTTCGAATCCCGCGTCTGCCGATATTTTTCTGAGTGAATTGATGCGTATAAAATTTGATGTGTAATTGCATGTGTGTATTTAATTACTACTACTAAAATATACGTACGTTTCTATACAAATGAAGAATTTATGAAGCTTTTATTGAAAGCGAAACTGGAGCCTTCAAATGTGTGCTCAACGTGATTTATATACAAACATGGTATAGTGATTTTATCAGATTTGTTTTTAATTTAAATATTAAAGTGGCTATTTTACTAATAAGTCGAAAAAATATGAAACGATGAACTTAGGATTCGAACCGTAGATGGTATATTTAATTTATTCATAAGATCCACGTAAGACATTGCACCAGTTAGTTATATATGAGAACTGTGTGCATATCATATAAATTTTCAGTTTTTTTACAATGTTCATATTATTAAAAACATAAGGAATTGTTCTCAATAATATGAAGATAAAAAAAATATATCATTTACATTTTATAAAAAATTTCATGTTTCCATGTGGACCTCGGGTATACAGGTGTTCTGGGACAAAGCATAGACAATATGAGCTTGCAGAACTGTAAAACGACAATTTGTGATGTCTATATGCTCTAAATATGGAGCGGATATTAAAAAAAAAGGAATATTTCTAAATATTAACAGTTTTCTTATATTCAGCGCACAAGTATTCCGAAAAATGGTATGTTTCAGATGAGTTTTCTCCATCACTGTGTTGCGGTATTCTCCTGCGTGTGTTTACACAAAAGAGAAGAGATACAATGCTCCATAGATATATGTAATATAAGAGATACAAAGCTTTGCTTTTGGGTCTAAAGAGCGCGATGGATGAGTTGGATCAAGCGAGACGATCAGTGTATTAAACAACAATATCCATCCATCCACTCGACCTGTGGTCAAACGGGGTGAAAAGTCAGCCTGTGGTGTGGAACAGGGCCAACCTTAGGCTCTGTATTGCCCTTAAACCCATTACCTTTGCACGATAATATTGACAAGTATACATTTGTTAATGTGGCTTTTGGGTTTAGCCGTGTGTGTCGAATTTCTTCTTTCCAATATTTCGACCGCCATTGCAGGGGTCTTCTTCAGGGTTGATGACTTAGTTGCTTTATTAAACCCTGAAGAAGACCCCTGCAATGGCGGTTGAAATATTGGAAAGACGAAATTCACCACACACGGCTAAACCCAAAGGTCACAATATCAAATCTGGCTGTGAAAACCTATGAAGTTATTTATACATTTGTTATTTCGAAAAATAAATATTTTTAAGGATACATTAAAAAATATTATTGTCACGTGTGCAAATATGGTATAAGACCAACGAAAATAGTACATTGTACGAGAGATCCATCACGTACGGCTGCCAAGCCAAGACTAAGCTCCGCAGGCAGCTCGCTAGGGAAGGGATTTGGAGTGGGGGAACCAAGGTACACTACAGAATCGCGGAATCTACCATAACAGCACTTTTCAGGACTGTATAGCACCATAAGATCTTTATTGTATAGATAATCCCCGTAGGAAAGATTTTCTTGAAATCACCGAAGTAAGTAAGAAGCGCACTAAAATATGGATCGGTTGACAACAATGACACGTTACTGCCTGCGGCTTATGACGTGTCATTGTTGGGTCGACCTGCACCTTAGCACTAAATAGGAAAAGACCGTCGTACTAATCATTCACTTCAACTTATTAAACATTCAGATTAACAAATAACCTAAATACCTCGGATACTACATTTGACCATCAAATGGTCTTCGGAAACTATATATATTCCAAGGTGCGATTATTGCAGACAAAACTGAGTGGCGGCGATTTATGGTTATCATATGCCCTAGAAAAGGGATACATATATGGGAAAAAAATAAGAGTAAAGTACTGTTAAACAAATAAATTTAATTCTTATAAATGTCTTAACTATTTTATGTTTAGAGCGTTTTCTTCTATTTATACGAGTACTCGTATCATATATATGTGAACGGAATGATGCTGTAATTATAGTGAGCATTGTTCTGATGGTTCCTGTTTAAAAAAACTCCGAATAATGGAAACGGAAAAACAGAAATGAGTGGTCTTGCAATGAATACGTCACTCAATGCCATTGGATTAACACCAACTGTCAGTTTAGCGTTAAAAATATATATTTTTTGTAAATTTTAAGAGCAGAAGTTTGAAAATGCACTTTATTCAAGAGAAAGCATTGCAACGCAGGTTCTATTATAAAAAATAACAAAATGTTATTGCGTTACAAAATATTGCGAATTTGGTGCCCCAATATGTTTATGCCTTATTATTATTATATTAGTATTTGTATAGCGCTCTTTTATGACCGAATGATCATTCCAAAAGCGCTTCTTTGCCTCTCTGAGTAAAAAGGTGTGGTCTTGAGTCTGCTTCTGAAGGATGCCTCCGCTTTAAGCTCTCTTATGCTTTCCGGTAGTGAGTTCCAGGCTATTGGTGCAGCGTAGCTGAAAGCCCGATTGCCAAAGACCGTGCTAGGACTACCTCCCGTCAGCTGCAGGGTGCTTCTATTTGCTCTAGCCGATCTGAGTGTCTCTACGACTCTATTATTGTCCATATCCTACATGCGGACCAGTGAGGTGAACCTTCTCAAGGTTACGCGTAGGTCATGAAGATCAATCAGGCAGTTGTTGATTCCTAAATGGACTAGAAAATATTAAA
Organism: Glossosoma conforme; assembly: GCA_022606575.1. Classification (NCBI taxonomy): domain Eukaryota; kingdom Metazoa; phylum Arthropoda; class Insecta; order Trichoptera; family Glossosomatidae; genus Glossosoma; species Glossosoma conforme. The sequence continues at coordinate 1,138,664 of JAGTXR010000007.1, forward strand.
TGTTTTGTAAATATCAAAAGCAGTACTTTGTAAAAATATGCTAATTAAATTTATTTAACAGCCAGATTCATCTAAATATTAGAATGACAGTTATAAAGAAAAATGGTGCCCCAATATGTTGATGCCTTATTATTGCCCATATCCTAGATGCAGACCCGTGAGGTGAACTTTCTCAAGATTACGCGTAGGTCGTGGAGATCGGTCGGTCAGTTGTTGATCCCTAAATGGAGCCGTATCGCGGTAAACATGCGCAACACTAGTCCGGCCCTGCCTTAGAGTTTACGAATTTGAAGCCCGGCTTTTGGTAAGACCTTTTAAGCGCCCAAATAGGGGACTATGCAAAAGTTATGTGCAAATAAGTGAGAATAATGGTTTAAAGACGAGAACACTTTGCAATTTGTTCAAACGCCTACACCAGTAATGTAAGCATTATTATTTGTTTAAGTAATGGACACAGTGTGAATATATTCTTAAAAGCTATGCCGGCGGCTATATCTCAATCGTCAAAGCGTTTGCTTTGCAAGTCGAAGGTCGTGGGTTCGATCCCCGTCGGAGATTTTAAAAAATGATTTTTAATCGAAATACCCCCTTTTGGCGTGAATTTGATCCCTCACCCGTAAAATTCCAGTCATAGCCTATTAATAAAAATTGGTGGTAGAAAAAAGTCGTCCCGTGAAGATCACCCATTCATAGTAAGTTCCTGTAATAATAAGGATGATGCGTGAATCTCGGGCTGGAGTCTATGATGTTGGCGGATCGACACTCCACATGCAGCGCTTAGTCATATGCAACATGTTTGGCGTCATAGAATTCCATTATTACTATATGTCAGTATTCTCCTGTATGTGTTTAGGAATGAAGGATGCAGGAGCAGATTAACAAAACAAAAAACTTATTTTAGAAGCACAGTTCGCATCAATTTTGAATAATGACTTGATTTCCACGTCCGACCTTTACATGACCCTGTCACACCTTCTGGAGTGTGCGCTGTGCCCGAATAGCTGCACCCAGGAAGACCTGATGATGGCCAGAAGTAACGCCATCGACGTCGCCCACTTCTGGGCAGACAGGATCTGACCCTGTTGTTTCCGACACGATTATATATATATATATGGCGTTTTCGCTGACCGGTCGAATGGGGACTAACTGAAGACCGCCGGAACACTGTGACATGCAGCGCCGCCAAGAGAATCACGGCACAAAATATATATTAAAGATGAAATGGAGCAACTGTCATAACAAATAAAATTTCGTATGCAAACGCCGTGTAATTTTATATATAATTAATACTAACATTATTAGATGGGAATGTTAGGCGAGCGAACAAAAATAGGAGACAAAATATCGTTTTTCGAGGCTTTTCGGCATCGGCCTAAAAGAGCTATATCAAGCTGATATCAGTATAGGTGGTGTAAGATAATCTACTGCTTCCTTTACCGATCGAAGGCTCGATTGACTTGTTAAGGTAAGTGTTACGGTCACGGGGTGTAAGGTAGTACATCGAAAGTTCGCATCCAGGTGTACATTATTGGGACGACTTTACTACTACATGCGGCTAAGGGTTAAACTTAAGCTTCTCCAACACTCAGTTTACGAATAATTGCTTAGCGCAAGGACTTTGAGGTGTTCGGAAACGTCAGTTTAAATTAATCTAACTAGACGTCACGTGACCATACGATACATACACACACACAGAGAGAGAGATAAAATGTCATTAAAATATTTAATCTTCGCTAATTTATTTTTTCAATGTTTTCAGCATTCACTTTGAGATCCATTATAAATACTTATTTATTTGCCTTGTTTTTACGTGGATCACATAAGATAAGTTCTCTGTTTAGGAGACTGCAGTTTCGACTAACTCATTTATCAATCCATCACTTTTTATGAGATAACTGAGCTGCGATACTACTTTATAAGTGGTCGAACCCATTTTATGTAGGAGAGGGGCTTGCGTTCAGCAGTGGACAGATACAGGCTGTTTAAAAGCAAATTATAATGGGTTCGCCATCTAACTTTTTTTTTTCAACTATTGCTCTTTTCGTGAATGGTAACAATTAGCTCATGTCTGATTTGACAGATAATTAGTTTTATTCTTCCGCTTAACGAATATGGTTGTGTATACGCTTGAACAATGCTGGGAAATATTGCGACATTACTTTGAAAATCATGCTATTGTCCGCCATCTAACGTTTTTTTTTCAACTAGTACTTATTTCGTGAATGGTAACACTTGGCTCATGTCTGATTTGACAAATAATTAGTTTTATTTTTCCGCTTAACGAATATGGTTGTGTATATGCTTGAACAACGCTGAGAAATATTGCGACATTACTTTGAAAATCAGGCCATTTTTCTTCGAAAATGAGCAAGGAGTGGCCGTTACAGTCAATGACGATCGTTATCGGGCTATTTTTGCTCACAAAAATTGAAGAGGAGGATATTGGCAACATTTGGTTTCAACAGAACGGCGCTACGTGCCACACAGCCGAAGCTACACTCGATGTTTTGCGCCCCATTTAAAAAAAAAAAAGTTATTTGGCGGACCCTTTATATTTAGCAACGCCAAAATAATTTGGAACGACAACATTCATTTAAAGGACAAACGACAAACAAATATAGCGCGCGTATTTTCGGAAGTCTTTCTTTGAACGTAAATTTTTCAAAATACCTTGGAATTTCTACGTCTATTCTTAAACGGGATTTCCTGAAAGGAGTCTGTTATTTACCGGTTTTTCTCCAATTCACATTATTTTCTTCTCGCTTCTACTACACCGGCTAATTAGAGGAATGAAATCATCACCGCGGGAAAGAGTTTTCTTTTTACAAAACACTTCTAAGAGTATTGTTTTCGGATCTTCTCCAACTTATTTATCTCTGTTTTTCTTCAATTTGGGATTCTATTTTTGGAATAACGAAACCATGATGAACAGCTGTTCCAAACCGGTGATAAATTCACCATTGACAAAGTATTTTTTTATGCATAAATAAATACAGGAGAATACTAACAGATAATGATAGTGATGTAGAAATCTCATCTAATTTTTTTTATGTAAGCACATACAGGAGAATACCGACAGAGGGTGTTGGTTGGTCGGTGGTTCGAACCCCGACGGAGATTTAAAAAAAAAACCTTTTTTTTTTGTCAAATGTATTTTTAATCATGCAATGATAAAATACAGATAAATAAATTTCATGTACAATTTCAAAGGTCATAATTTTAAAATAACGTTAACAGCGTAAATGTTGTTTTAAACTAATGCATTATTCTTAAGCTGAAAATCTCTAAAATGTTAACACGTGAACAAGAAAGTTAAACAAACCTTTAACCACGCTTATCGTTATGAATGAAATATTTTTTCTAATGTTATTGAAATCCCACAAACATTTGTCAAAAATTCTCCACATAAGTTCAACCTAAAAGCCGCAATTTAACATTTATTTAAGTAACCGTGGTCTTCCAGCATGGATCACACTGAGCACTATTTATTTACTTGCTGAAATACTGCGGTTTCACCTTTAATGAAAGCTTCATAAGATGCTAACATGTTTATGTTTATACATACTGAAATCAGCATGTTATAGTATTTACTTGCCGACTGGTACCGAAAACCTGAATATATAATATTTCGTCTCTTATTTCGGTTCGCTTGTCGTACATGTATGTGTCACCATATTGGCGTTTTGGTCACGGGTGTGACGTTAGTATGCACATGGCTGCTGTAATTGGTGCGCCATTGATTCTCTAGATCGCCACTTGCGGCGCTGGGCGACAACTTATTACGAGCGCGCTCAGTCGCCAGTTAACTCTCGTCCGGCCTGGCACAACGGCATGTAAGGAAGAGGAAATCAAGTCTTTATTTAAAATAAATGCGAATTGTGATTCAAAAACAAGTTCTTTTGCTGTGTGATCAGCTCCTGCATCCTGCCACCACGCAATTCGATAACTAACTTAGAGAGGAGGATGTTAATACTGATAGATGTTAAAAAAGTAAAGTATAAATGGTATATTTTGTAGAAATGTATAAGAAATAGTATGTGTGGGAAGCAAGGTTGAGGATGGGAGAACAATGCTGGGTAGTGGTTCAGGTACCTCGGGATCACCGGCTCGTGACCAACTGGATTGGTAAGCACCCTAAAAAACCCACCTGAAGACTGGCAGCAGGAGTTTTCATGCTTAAAGATCTAGTGGGAAGGGTGCTCATGTGTGGATAAACATTTAATTTCATTGATAATGGTATTTTCGCCCACCTTGTTGAACAATGTTTTTGCACCATCGTTTTTGGATCAGTCTCACTGCGCGGAACGAATCATTACTAACGAGCCATTTAGATATAGTTATTTATTATTGTTCATGACTAATACGCGTATTGTAAAACTCATTTAATATTCAATACATTATTCATTCGAACCATGTATGTAAAAAAATACTGGCTTTAAATAAATCGATTAGAAATATAACACAAATTGAACTAACGTTACATGTTCAGTTTGATATGTGGCATTTAGTGCCATATGTTTCGTATTGGAACGGATGTGAGAAAAAGTTGATCGATGTTCGAAATGGTAAAGTAATGATTATTCGATAAACCTTCACATTATTTGAATTGAAAGTACATTTTTCCTGTTGCTGTCCTGTTTAGAGGTAATTTGTATATATGTACTCATATATTTAAAGTTAATTGTTTCCGCTCTGACCACACATATGTCACACCTTTAAAAGTGTCTCTATGGCTTACATACTCGTAGTTAGTGGTTAGATTCTGGACTGAAAATAAATAGAAAACGCAGAGACAGGTGAACTGTTGGGTCACCACGAAGCATTAACATGTGGAGAAGCGCAAATGAGGGAATACTTGAATTGCCCTGAAAGAGAACCTAGTCCCTTGACATGACCAGGGGTGAAATATATGGAGGTACCTTAACAGACTTCGCACCGGAGTATGCAAGACGAGGACACAAATGAAAGCCTGGCAGTTTTACAGCGGACCGACTGAATGTGACTGCGGCGTGAAGCAGACCCTGTCACACCTTCTGGAGTGTGCGCTGTGTCCGAATAGCTGCACCCATGAAGACCTGATGATGGCTGAGAGTAACGCCATCGATGTCGCCCACTTATGGGCAGGCAGATCTAACCATGTTGTTTCCGACACGATTTATATATATATGTATATATATATATATATACAATTTATACAAATTATCGAAATATATGTGTAATATTAGAGTCATTTGGTTCTACGATCTGTTCGATAGAAAAAAAACAACATACGGTGTACTTATATGGCTACCCATTCAAGTATGATTTGCGTTTAATGTTGCATAACTTCAGTAATCAGAACAGCTTTTTTTAGAAGTAAATACATACAGGAGAATACCGACAGATGGTGATAGAGATGTAGAATTTTCATCTGTGGATTCTATGACACTTACCATGTCACATATGGCTAATCGCTGCATGTGGAGTGTTGATTGACAACTACGGAACACTGTGACATGCAGCGTCACCAATGATCGCGGCAAAAAAACAAATTAAAGATGACAGTTGCACCAACATGAAATAGAGTAACTGTCATTACAAATATAATGTTATACCAAGAATTTTCAGTTGATAACATTAAATTTATCGTAAAAATATTTAAAAATGTAATAACGGAGGTTTTCAGCATGAGTCTCCATCCTTCACGATCCTCTTTCTTCTAAACCCTTTATTTACTGACGGGACTTAGTACCATACCACAAAATTCAATATTGATCGTGCATTTTACTGCAGTTGTTCCCTGGCGGGATTTATAAGTCGTATTTATAAAACTATGAAATAAATGCTTATTTTAGAAAAAAAACGTTCTTTCTTAATTTTTCTATATATCCTATCAACACTTATTCGTATAAAAAGAATCAGAAAAGTAAATACATTATTTCATAATTAAGTAAATAAAGGGTTAAGGAGGTTAAACGCGCTAATTTAAATGACTAAGAAATAAAACTAAAATTTAATTTTGACAGTTTTTATTTTTTTATTTTCCTTAAATGACATTACAAAATAGGTAACATTTCAATGCGTCATTAAAGTAGATACAACCATAAGTGTGGCGATGTAAATTTATTAAAATTATGCGCAATTAAAAAAAAAGTCATTTTATGCTATTTCAGAAGATGATGTTTTCTTTGTGTAAGCGCTGCATATAAAATCAGTCCTCTTATTTACTTAACAACACATGTTTACTTGTCTGTTAGGTAAAATGATAAAGTGAGCAAACAGGTACAGGCTCATTATAATGCAGGTGTAAAATGTACTTAACAATTCAGTTATGTATGCATTTTGCCAGTAAATGAAACACGTAATTATTTGCTTATTTCGCGACGAATATCGCACCTGAGTTTGACAAATAGAGGTCTAGACATTATCAAAATGCCGCATATTTATTAAAATGCCGGCAGTCATAGCTCAATGGTCAAAGCGTTTGCTTTGCAAGCCAAATATCGTGGGTTCGATCCCCGACGGAGATTAAAAAAAAAAGATTTTTAATCGATTTCTGAGCTCTAAAATGGTTGGTGTGAATTTGATCGCTCGCCCGTAAAATGCCAGTCACAGCCTATTTAATTAAAATTGGTGGTAGATGAAAGTCGTCCCGTGAAGACCACCCATTCATAGTAAATTCCTGTAATAATAAAGGATGATGCGTGAATCCCAGGGTGTAGTCTATGACGTTGGCGGATCAACACAACACATGCAGCGTAGCCATATACACCATGGTAAGCGTCATACAATTCCACAGATGTAACTTCAAAATTACTATCACCATCTGTCGGTATTCTCCTGTATGTGTTTACATTAAAAAATAATGAAATAAAATTGGTGGTAGACGAACGTCGTCCCGTGAACAACACCCTGACATCTTCTTCTCTCTCAAAAAGGTATTATTCTGTCGCGTGATGGCAGGATTAGGAGCAGATTGATAACACAGACTTTTTTAGAAGGACATTCACATATGATGTGGCTTTTGGGTTGAGCCGTGTGCGCACACGGCTCAACCCAAAAGCCACAACATCAAATCTGGCCGTGAAAACCTAAGAAGACATTCACATATATTTACGATAAAACTTTACAAATTTAGGGCTCGACCTAGTCACAGCATTAGGCCGAGCCGCAATACAATATGCTCTTGCCGAAGGGCGGGTCACAGCTGGCGTGATGGGCTGTCGCACCGGCGCTACAGCGGCGGTCTATATAACTAGTCCCAATATGGCGACACATAAATGTATGACAAGCGAACAGAAATAAAAGATGAAGGATTGTGTATCGAGGTTTTCTGTACTAAGGCAAGAGCTACATCATGCTGATGTCAACCCATTCTAGTGAGTATACGTAAAATTGGATGAATGGGTGAATCTAGGGTTGTAGTGTATGACGTTGGCGTCCACATGCAGCTTAGCCATACTCAAAAATGGCAAGGCTAATAATAATAAACCGGCAGCAAATTTCTCTATAACCGTCTGACGGTATTCTACTGCTTATGTTTACAAAAAAAAACTACCATATATATTTATTCTTTCCATACACGTTCCATATTTGGAACATATGGTCGCTACAAAATGCCGAGATTGAGTCCTGTCGTTATCCATTGTCCTACGCTGTCCCATGACATTTCTGCACTAGAAGGTCCACCTGGGAACATATGGTTCCTGATGAGCTCCAGTAAGGAAGCCCGAGAGACGGCAACTGTAGTATCCGAGGCATATTTATGTGTCATTTGTTAATAAGATTTTTTAACCAGATCGGATGATTACCCCGAAGCTCCTAACACCAGAAACATTTGATCCTAAGGAACGGCTCAACTTGACCAGCGACACGCAGTTAACAGAAGGCGGTGACACGTCCAAATTTTAATCAGTGCCCAATGTTGCTTTACTTCGGTGATTTGATTTACTGCTAGTCAGACATAAGAGTATATTAGTAATTAAAAATACACATACAATTACACATCAAATTTTATACGCATCAATTCATTCAGAAAAAATATCGGCAGACGCGGGATTCGAACCACGAGCCTTGCAACCTTTGCTCTATACTTTTTACACCGCGCAATCCACTTGACTATTTCTCTGCCTGAACGGATACGCGAAAGATGGTGTATTTATACCATTATTACCATAGTATAACGATAGATGTCTCTATAGTATATATTCAGAGTATGTATATTATAATTTTTTATTATTGAATCAGTCAACATTTATTTACAAGCTTTTATATATTATTACTTTCCGACAGTCTATTTATTTTAGTAAGTACTACTCGGGTATAAGAATATGTATTAGTTAATCAATTTAATATAAAGCGATGCTCAAAATAAAATTATTAAAAAAATTAATTAAAATTTACAACTGTATTAAAAATCGTAGTTTAAGTGAGCACTTTATATGTAATGAGCATTAATGTCATAATAATGATCACGAGACTTTTCATTTATTTTTTTAATAACTTAAAAAATGTTAATTAATTTTCTTGTAAATAGAATAATAATTACAAAGTAATAGCAATCTTGTTTGATCTGAACTTAAAATGAAATTATTTGCAAAGTGTCATTCGAAGTAAAAAGTCTAGTATTTCAAATAATAAGTGCAGACACGATAAGGGTGATTAGTCACGCCATCTTTTGAGCAATTATTAAACAATTTTATTGTAGTTGAGTATTTAATTTATTTATTAAAATGCAATATTAATAAGTCCCAGACAAATCGTTAAAAAATATATACAATTATTTATTTAAATATTTTATTTAAAAATGAGTTTAATTTTTTTTTGTTTTTGTTTACGAAGTGACCTTTTTTTGAGGTTAGATTTCATATGAATTTAAGTATGAAATATATTGTATTAAAACACAAATAACTGGTAGAAATAGCGTTTCTCAAACTGGAAAAAAAGATTTGGAACTTTGATAATATGGATAACTTAGCCGGCAGGTATATAGCTCACTGGTCAAAGCGTTTGCTTTGAAATCCAAAGGACATGGGTTGTCCGGTCATAGTTATATAGACCGCCGCTTGTGGCACTGGTGGAGAGCCCATCCCGAGCGCGGAGCCAGTCGTGTGCCGCCAGTCGGCGAGAGCATATTGTATAGTGGCTCGGCCGGATTCTGTGACTAGGTCGAGCCATAAGCTTGTAAAGTTTATCGTAAATATATACATTTCGACCGCCATTGCAGGGGTCTTCTTCAGGGTTGATGACTTTGTTATAAAATTTGTTATGAAAAAATATATGTATAATTAAATATAGGATAGAAGAAATTCGCCACACACGGCTAAACCCAAAAGCCACAATATCAAATCTGGCCGTGACAACCTAAGAAGTTATATATGTCAATGTGCTTCAGAAAAAGTCTGTGTATTATGAATCTGTTCCTAATCATGCCCTCACGCGACTGAATAACAAACCTTTGAAAGAGAGTAGGATGTTAATACATTGAAATATTGTCATGAGGTTCTTCACATACGTATCAAGACTAAAGTCATAAATTGAAAGTACATTCGAGTATTATCTTACGGTTCTTGGTTGAAATCACAGTCTGGTGTTGTTCTGTGTTATGTGGGAGAATGCCTTTGGGTCTGGCCTTATGTTAGGTTATGTTATTCTTATGTTTGCCTCCCTCGCTTTCTGAGTCATTGTTTGCAGCAGACGTTGCCAGCTACAAAGGCTCGTGACGGTCGGCGAAAATGTCCTTAATGGGTTATGTTTGTGTTGTTGTGCTTAATGTGTCGGTTGAAATGGACATAAGTAGGGTATTCACAAAGACCATGCTAACATAAATGATAGACAATGCTCAGAGCAGACGTTGCCAGCATAGTTATGGTCTTTGAAAATGTCCTTAATGGGGTATTATTTCATATCAACTCGATATAGCCCTTTCAGACTGGTGCTGAAAAGCAGTCAGAAAGGGCTTGTTTTCCTAAATTTTCTGCCTAACTTTATCAATGTAGAACATAGGTGTTGACATCAGCATGATATAGCCCTAGCTGACTGGTACTAAAAACCTCGATATACAATCTTTCGTCTCTTATTTTCGTTCGCTCATCGACCTGGCTGAAACATGTCGTCAAAAAATATATTGTGGAATTAATTATACAAATTATTTTACTTATATCTGATATTATGGAATTCCACCAAGAAATATCGATAGAAAAAATCGAAACTATGAGAATAATTGTAATGTCACATTCATAGAACTTCAACATATCTTCTACATACGACTATCATATATATTAAAATGCCATCCATCTATGCGTTGACAGTACGAATTCAATTTTGCCAGTACTATAAAATTAATTACTTGTATAATTAAATCTTTTTTTTGGGTACTTGCATTTCTGGGTAAAAATGGCTCGTGTAAAATCTTCTTTACTAAATGTCTCTCTCTTTTGTCTCAATATTTTCCATCATCTGGGGTCGGCTCTCCTTGTGCACATTAGCCATGTCTGTCTGTCCTGCGTTGCATTCTCGGTCAAACCCAGGGTTTTCAGATCCTTGTTTACAGTTGCAGTCCAGGTTGCTTGTGGTCTTCCAGGTCTTTTTCTCAGCTTGGGTATGTTGAGGGTTATCTTCACCATGTGGTCCTTATCTCTCCGTGTCACATGCCCATACCATCTTAGGTGGTTTCCCCTTTTTCAGTTATGGGGGCAACCCGAAATGAACTTTGTTTACTAAATGTATTGTCTATAAAAGTACTTTTGTTATCGATCATAGGGCGTTTTAATGATTAATGACACAAAAAATAACTAACCTTTTGTGAAAAATTGGCGATAAAGTCACTGTCCTCTGGTTCCACCCATTTGCAAAAATATCGCGTCACCATCATTGACGAAAAAAACACATTTGCTTAAAATTATGGAGGTGCGGCCTTCGCAGCAAATAGGTGGGCCAAATTACGACAGAGCCGAATGAAGGTTATCTATATATATAAAAATCAATGTCTGTCTGTCTGTCTGTCTGTCTGTCTATCTGTGTGTCTTTGATGCATTCCGTTACCATTAACCCGATTGCGATAATACTTTGTCGAATTATTGCTGATACTAAAAAGAAAAAGATAGGGTACTCAAAATTTGATTTAATTACAAAAATTAATTGAATATTTACGTAAAACATGTTTTCATACAAGACTTTTGTAATACAGAACGGCCAATTTAGAACATTGTGTGTTTCCTTAGCAACGCCGTAAACAAAAATTCATTGACCTGAAGTTATTTTAAGTAGGTAATTGTAGGTATTTTAAGTAGGTATTAACGTAAGGTACTGAATATTTTGAAACAAAATTGGATTTTCGAATAAACTATTTCAATATTTGAATTTTTGACGACTTTTTTGTTTATCGAATTAAAATAAATCTAACGTATTTATTGTGTGTGATATACAGTAGAAATAGTTAATTTTGGAATTCTTATTGCTGGTCGGCTTCGGATAGTATTATATCATAATTTAATAATTAATTTTAAGTAAAAAATTAATAAATTAAAAATATTTAGTTTTGATTCACAATTTATTTTAATGTTTACATGTTTCGGCCTTCCTGAAGACCATCTTCAATAGTGAAAAAATAAAAACAGGCCGTGGCTTATGTAGGTATGGACAAGATCCTATATTAGTACACACATATTAACAGGTTGTATATGTGTGCGGGTACAACAATTGAAAAAGGTTATTTCAAAAATTAATTGGTATGTGATTAGTCTTAATGTATTGAGATTTTTTTTTTATGTAAACACATACAGGAGAATACCGACAGATGGTGATAGTAATTTTTTGTCTCATCTGTGGAATTATATGACGCTTACCATGGTGCATATGGCTAAACGCTGCGTGTGGAGTGTTGATCCGCCAACGTCATAGACTACAGCCCGAGATTCACGCATCATCCTTGATTATTACAGGAATCTACTATGAATGGGTGGTCTTCACAGGATGACTTTTGTCTACCACCAATTTTAATTGATAGGCTTTGACTGACATTTTACGGGTGATCGATCAAATTCACACCAACCGGGGTATTTTAGAGCTCAGAAATCGATTAAAAATCCTTTTTTTTAAATCTCCGTCGGGGATCGAACCCACGACCTTTGGCTTGCAAAGCAAACGCTTTAGCATTGAGCTATGACAGCAGCATTATACAATAATATTTTTTTTTTGCTTTCAATTTAAAAAGATATTATGAAATACTAGGTATTATATTTTTTTAATTATAATTAATTCTGAAATTATAATTATTTCACCAAGTATTGTCAGTTGATAACCTTAATGTTAGTATTATATCAATCAATTTATTTTTATTTTTCAAAAGTGAATTTCAAAACGTAACATCCACTGTGATATCAATTATACCACCCAAACGAAAAGCAATAGGTCAAGAGTACAACTCAAGCACGAATGAAAAGGGCATCTTGAGCTTCAGAAACAGTCGAGCAAAGGGAGCAAGATTGGAAATAGATCGAGTACACGCTTCGCAAACCCGTTCATCTGGACAGATGAGCAACGGGAAGCAAGATTGGAGAGATTGGAAACAGTTAGAGAACACACTGCTCAAACCCGTTCATCTGAAACAGATGAGCAGCGAGAAGCAAGATGGAAGCAGGTCGAGTACGCGTAGATCGTACCAGACGTACTCTGCATGCTGATTTAAATCATAGTGCTTTCCATTACGATCCTAATTATGATTACACTCTGCACCCAAGTATTGTTATTGGAAAAAATGATAAATTATGCGTGTATTGTAGTGCCTGTAAATTAAAAAATGAAACACTAGGAATGTGTTGCACGAGTGGAAAATTGAAATTGCCAGAATTACATTCACCACTTGAACCTTTATTAACGTTGGTATCGGGTGAGACAAGTGAATCAAAACATTTCTTGACAAACATACGAAAGTACAATTCTTCTTACTACCACTGCCGAACGCAAATCATTCTTCATCATACAAATGTTCATGTTCAGCAATTCTCAGAAACGCATCGATCGTACGATGGATTGCAATATCTGATTTTATTTTGGCAAGGAGAAGACGGATACCATTTCAACCTCCCGTTGAGAAATCCACAAACAGATGAGGAAACGACTAAGAAAGTCAGTGCCATGAATTACTATTCATATCGATTGATGATTCGTGAAAACGCTGAAAATCATAACCTAAAAGGTCGACATTTGTTCCATCAATACATGTACGCGAAAATGGAAACTGAACGACTCCTCTACATTTGATTAAATCAAACCATGTTGCGTTCCGAAGGGTATATTCATTTACGCGATGCAGCTGTAAATGATGGCTGAAAAACAAAAAAACATTGTGTATCCAAAAGCACTCCAATAAATAAAAACACATACGGGCGCCACTGTCAAATTTAGGTAAGAACAACATAATCTAAGTTTATTGTTTCTAATTAGCTCCGATCACGCCTCATGTCCGACTTATCCAATCGAAAGACGAGAGGCTCCCGACGAGGCGCTCCATAAACACTCGCTTTTTTTTTTTTTTAATGGCATTGCAACGCGTGCCGGGTACACGCTAGTTTATAATAAAACTGGATCATCTATTCTTCCATATCTGCTCCTTGTTAAAGGTTATAATAATAATAATAATTTTTTATTAAGCCACTAGTGCCATAATCAAAACTTTACATACAATAATTCCAAGCAAATAAAGAAAAAAAAAATCATAATTTAACAGAATAGAAAGAAAATATAAATCAGCATGTACACATATAAAACATTGCTATTATTGTACTACTCAGTGAGTGGAGCACCGTATCCCCTCTGGATGGCCACGTGAAGGCGTATCCAGTGTCTCTCCAACCGTGAGTGCCACCTATCCGCCCACACAGCGACCATTGCGTTGGGACTGCCGCGATCGCGCGCCAACAGAGAAGCGCAACTCTTCCTTCTTATGGCATAGAAGCCATCCACTCGCGCCTCCATCAACATGCCTGAGGCACTGCAGTATCGCGGCAGACCCAACAACATTCGGAAGAGGGTGTTTGTAAATTGGACCCGGAGTGCACTGTAGACCTTCTGAGTGTAGTCAGCCCATAGGCTGCACGTGTAGAAAGATTGACAGAAGGTTATGGTTGCCATAATTTGTTAACACAGTTGTGATGGCATCCATTATGATTAGATAGTTTCAAGCCGCCTCTGCATTCAGTTCAAATACTACGTGTTCTGTGTTGTCGTCTGGAAGTCTTCGCCATACCTTTAGAGGACCTTCTTCAACTGCTGCTTTGTTTTGAGAGTCCCTAGCTGTTGAACTACACCGAAGATATTGTCGAGATATCAGTCGCAATTAACGAAACTGACATGAAATATACATTTATCTATTTATTCTTGTCTCATTGTATGGGTCTAACTTTGTCTGTAACGTGCAAGTAATTTTAAGTTTTACGTTTTTTGTTTCTAGTGATATTAGCTTGATATAGCTCTTTTAAAAAATAGCCTCGAAAAACGATCTTTTGCCTCTTATTTTTGTTCGCTCGCCTGACACGCATATATAATAATGTTAGTTTAAATTATAAAATATTACACCGCGTTTGCATACGCCTTTTATTTGTTATGACAGTTGCTCCATTTCATGTTGGTGCAACTGTCATCATTAATTTGCTATTTTTTCCGCGATCATTGGCGGCGCTGCATGTGAAATTGTTCCGCAGTTGTCAGTTAACTCTCAAGGAAATCAAGTCTTTATTAAAAATCAACGCGAATTGTGCTTTGAAACAAGACTTTTGCTTGGTAATTTGCTCCTACATCCTTCCTCCACGCAGCTACGTGACGAACCCGCGACTTGACGTCTTGTCGTCTTTTTAAATACAGGGGATGTCACTAGATATTGTTGGAATTATTTATAATTAATCATAACAATATTCTAGATACGGATCTGAATATTAATTCTGACAAAAATTAATCTTTTTAACATTCTGATTTATTATTTCAATTCACTCCGTATATTCGAATACAACGTCACGTGACATTAATCTCGATGCAATTCTTTATAGGCCATCGTGTATATGGAAGTCAAAAAAACATTGTTTACATGACGAGTGTCATAATATTTTATTTGAAACATGACGTATGTGATCCATTCGTTATGCATAATAAATAAATCCTTGTCATAATTTTTATTTTTATATTTCATTATTTTCAGCATTTGCTCATTAGTATTATTCGTTTCTTACTCATAGAAGCAATCTTAGATAAAGGGACATCATATATATGAAGTGCGGCAGGATAATACTCTTGAATTTCAGTTTTCCTACCTGAAAAAAAAAGAAACGCAATATTAGTTTATTATAAAGAACAATATGTACATATTTAAATTAGACGAAAGCCACGCAGCGTTTATTCATCTTTAATAAAATTTATCAATTAAATGTATAAAACATTTTGTGCCTCAGCATTCAGAGTCGAATTGGTGTGTATTAGGTGATTCAGAAGAAGTTTCCTACAGTCGACAACGGAACTGGTGATACCTGAGGCCACCCTACAGCTCAACATGTGAAGAAGCGCAACTGAAGGGAATACTTGGATTGACCCGAAAGAGGACCTATCCCCTGCACATGACTAGGGGTGGAATATATGGAGGTTCCTTAACAGACTTCGGACTAACAGCTTAGTATGCAAGTCGAGGACACAAATGAAAGCCTAGCAGTTTTACAGCGGATCGACTGAATGTGACTGCGGCGTGGAGCAGACCCTGTCACTCCTTCTGAAGAGTGCGCTGTGTCCGAGTAGCTAGACTCAGGAAGACCTGATGATGGCCGGGAGTAACGCCATCGACGTCGCCCACTTCTGGGCAGACAGGATCTGACCCTGTTGTTTCCGACACGATTATATATTGACATCAGCATGATATAGCCCTTGCTGACTGGTACCAAAAACCTCGATATACAATCTTTCGTGTCTCATTTCTGTTCGCTTGTCAGACATGAATGTGTCTGCAATATTAGCATTTGGGACTAGTTATATAAGCCGTCGCTTGTGGCGTTGGGTGAGAGCCCTTCACCATTTTGAAAAGAGAGGAGGATGTTAATATATATAGGTGATTTAGAAAGTAAATTTGTTTGATCGCAGCATTAAGATTTAATTGTATTTTTTGACAGTTAACTCTCAGCAATCATTATATACGAGTAATTTGACAGCTGATTTATCAAGGCATGCTTGAGAAACAGTTCGATTGGTTATATGTAGTATTTTTTAATTGGTACTCTTTCAAATATGGAGATTAAAAAACAGCACTTCCAATATATTTTACTCTTTGTTTATCAAAATATATCGTTTTGTACATTACTAAATTTTGTTAAGAATCTGACACTCGTATTGAAACACCTCAATTAAGTCAGGTTCATCAAAACTGACAAAAAAATTAACCAAATACTCAAAAAAGAACCTTTTACATTTCAAAGTTAATAATTTGTTTATAAATATTCATCACTGCCTTCCCAGATTTTATGAAAGAAGAAAATAACAAATATCTTATTCAAACAGAATGTTTTTCGAAGAATTTGAATGTTTTTATGACTAATTTTATACTTCCAAATATTTTTTATGCAAAAAACAAGGCCTCAGAAGTTACAGTCAATCCTCCCACAACACCCGCTTTAAAAAAAAATAACCAAGAATTTTCCCATAGTGTTTTTGGCGATTTTTCATATTACGTTTCCTTCTATGTAGTTATTTTGAGTTGTGCTACCTAGTAGGACTAAATGGTGCAGTTCTCGGACTAAACGTATAAAGTAATTAATTGTTAAGAATTTTCATGTTCTTATTGATAGCTTTTTCAATATATAGTGATTCTTAATCCTTAAGATGCGAGGTGCGGATTTGTCCCACGCCCTGAAAAAAACACGGCGCTTAAGTGCGAGATGCGGATTTATCCCAGTATAATTTTGTTTTGCATTCCGACGTTCCTTGGTCAATTTTTTTTTTACGATAAATGTACTGAGCTGTGGGTCATTCTACACATGTTTCAAATTTGGCCTTTTATAAACATAATAATGGATTTATTTAATTTAGTTCTGAAGGTGAATATAAATGCAGCACTGAACAATCAAAACACATAAAAAAAAATCGTCCTTAAGTATTCAACTTTATTTTTCATCGACTTATTTCGTGACTTTTTATGAAATCTTATTTCGCACGTAAAGGGTTAATTGTCAAATCTCTAACTTTTATTACTTATATGCAAAACTAGCTGACCTGGCACACTTCAAGCCGCATAAGAATCAATAAATTATGTGATAATTTATTTAAGCTAAATTCAGTTTTTGATTTTACGTTCCATACTAAATGAAAAAGCTACCTTAAAAACTTCCCTTAAAAAAAAACATATGTTTTTGTTGTTGATATTTATATAATTATTTATTTTTTCGAGATTCAAATTCAATAAATCAACGATTATGAAAATCGATACAGCCGTTCTTGAGTTATAAATGGTGTAACTAACATGTCATATATTTATATATGTAGAAATCAATGCGTGTTTCCAGAAAAAAAAAACAATTTTACACAGATGGAGGGGAAAACCCCTCCCCCCCACTTCTCCTCCTACTTAATTAACTGTTCTCTATTTATGTTTAGTTTTACGTTTATCCCGAGGAAGGAGGAAAGTTGCCTACGAAACCATAAAACCAATAAATAATTAAAACTCAGTGGTTTAACACAGTAAACGAGTATTATTTCATTATACAATTTACCTTAATTAATTTTATTAAAAAATCAAAAGTTTATTATTCTCAATTACGAGTATCATAAACGTTTGAAATTTAGATACACCTTTCGATGCAAGGATCTTGTAGTCGAGTGGGTGCAGGTAGAATTTCGTGGGAGTCAGTGAACCGACAGGCCGGGTTCGAATCCGCAGTTAATGTTTGACAAACCAGATTCCTCTCACTTCATAGAAGTCTAGAGGACCGGTTTCGGACCGCTGCCCGTGATTTATATCGCCTGCCCCGTCCAGCGGTATGTACAACATTTAGCACTCACCGTTAGAGAACTGCAGAATTTATTTAATTTGCAGTTTTTTTGTCAAAGGAGTTTTTTAAAGTCTTTTTTAATGCAAACACATACAGGAGAATACCGTCTGCGGATTATATGACGCTTACCACGTTACATATGGTTAAGCACTGCATGTGGAGTGTTGGTCCGCTAACGTCATAGACTACAGCCCGAGATTCACGCATCATCCTTATTATTACAGAAATTTACTTTGAATGGGTGGTTTTTACGGGACGCCTTTCGTCTACCACCAATTTTGATAAATAGGCTATGACTGTCATTTTACGGGTGAGGGATCAAAATCACACCAACCGGGGGTATTTTGGAGCTGATAAATGGATTAAAAACTTTTTTTTTAATCTCCTTCGAGGATCGAACCCACGTCCTTTGACTTGCTAAGCAAAGGCTTTGACCATTCAGCTATACCTGCCGGCGAGTAAGAGTATATTTGAATTGGAGTTCGATTAAGTTGGTGCATTAATTTATAGTATATTAATATTGACTGCATTGTCACCTACAACCAAATATTTACTCAAGGACGATTCCATGTCACGGGGATTGTCATCGAGACGCGTGGGGGAGGGATGAAGAGCAGGTCACGAACAAAAATAACTTTTTGAGAAGCACATTGAAATATATTTCGGTAAGAGATTGATAAACTTCGGTTATCTGCCCGAGACAACATTCTGCGTTCTTCAGGTCTGAGCGCCGGCAGTGTGTGACAGCCCAGCGCCGAAATTGCAATGGGTGACACATAACATCGCGCGTCATCATCATTAGCATTAACATGTCTGTCAACCGCCATAGTCGTCACCTCATCCCATGCGAGCTCTGTCTCCCGTCCACATTCTACGTATAGTTTCTGACGGCCATCCAGGACAATTCGAGCCTGGGGGCTTGAAGAAAATGCAACTTTAGTTCATACTCTCAGGATGTTCATTATCTTCGAGGTCAAAATCGCCACCCTTGAATTGTGGAAAACATCTTCAGCATGTTTGTTCTGAAAGAGCATTATCGCCGTATGTTTCTACTAATATTCTATTCGCCTCAGCTGCTGTTGTCTTTCGGTGGAAGTATTGTGAAAGAATTTTCCGCAAAAACGGTTTTATAAGCATGAACTAACGCCATGTTTAAAATTTCGTATAAAAAAGTTACAATCTGGCAGTTGAAATTGAACTGATGTATCCAGCCTAGGGTTTTAGTTTTCAGGCAAAATTTATTTCAGCACGATCGGATATATACCTGCTGAATTATGAGTCTCAATAGAACGCTCATTTTCAATGCATTTAAAAGCAATTTATATTTAATAATTAAATTTTATTTATTACTATGAACATAAACGGACAGATATAATTGATGAAATGGAATACACATAAAACAATTACTCGAAGCTCCAATTATATATTTGGTACTAATGGTGATTAATGCGCATCAGCGATGCTATGGAAGAGCAAACGAATTAATAAAATAATGAAATACCATCAAATTATCGTAAATCCCCCAACCCAATCATTAAAATTATTCAATTAAAAATAAAATAAGCCCTTAGTAATAATTTTAATTTGTAAATTATTTCAATTACCAAAATAAAGTGGTACCTCGACATACGAGTCTCCCAATATACGAGTTTTTTGAGATACGAGCCGCCGGAGCGAGCGATTTTTTGCTTTGAAATACGAGCAAAATTTGAGATACGAGCAATCGACTTGGCGGATCGTCCAGTTGCACACGAACCGCGCGTCACGCTTTCCCGCGTGAATCCTCCGGCCACGGTCAGAGAATCAGTTATCAGTGTGCTCTCGCTGTCTGGGCTGCAACTGATTAATGGCAGTTCAATTAATTTCAAAATTTCTTTGAGATATGAGTAAATGAGGCGCTACTGTTCTTCAACTCTCTGCACCATTTGCGAACGTGTTGTATCGCTCATACACTTGACATTCCCATAGCTGGAAATGAATTTCTACCGGCGCAATGTTTTTTGCAGGCAGGAATAGGATCACTCATACCTGGCGGGCGAAGCGAGGAGGTGATCCTTCACGTACGGCTGCCAAGCCAAGACTGAGCTCCGCAGGCAGCTTGCTAGGGAAGGGATTTGGAGTGGGAGAACCAAGGTACACTACAGAATCGCGGGATCCTCCATAACAGCGCTTTTCAGGACTGTAGCGCCATGGGAAACTTATTTTACGGATCACCCTCGTATATGACTTGAGACACGACATGGATAATTGCAGATGAACTGTGTGGTGGCATCTTATGGTGGCTATATGGGCCTGCCATTAAAAAAAATATCTACGGTAAAGATTTTAAGTAATAAACGAAATTTTAAAGGTCAAAGGGGGGTAATTTATTATTTAATTTAATTAAATTGTCATTTTTTGAGATATAAATTCAATTTCGCGATAAGGTATGCAGCGATAAATCATATTTATAGGGCGAAGAACGAGTTTTCGAACGGTAACTGTCGAATTTTTAATCCAAAGTGGTAGATTTTCAGGCCAAATATGTCCATTTATCAGAAAGTCCATCTGTCAAACGGAAAATGTTAATAGAATATTTAATCGATGAACGATTACTGGCGTAATTGTGGACTATGATGAAATTAAATTTCAAGATCAGTATAATATAACCTTTTTAAACTCGGTGAAAAACCTTCCTGTATTGTCCTGCTTTTGGAGGTTACTGGACGCACGCAAGAGAGTGGCTGAAGGCCTACCCGTGACTCTAGGACCTAGGTGCATCAGTTAGATGTCAAATTGACCTCAGTCTAAGGCTGCGAAATTAGTATGCTACAGCGTGTTTCGTATCAGCGTCTTGAGGAGTCATTACTTGCGTCTGCCTTCTAACAGACGTTTCCTCTTTAGAACTACTGAGATTAAGATTCTGACAAAAATCGTCAACCCTGAAACGATGACCACTGCAATGACTGTCGAAATATCGCACACAAGTTACATTTCACGCACAACATTAATTAAAATTGTTGGATCACCGTCCACTAATAGTGAATTCCTGTTTAAAATGGATGAAGCGTGAATGCCGGGCTGTAGTCGATAAAGTTGGTAGATCATCATTGCACACGTGTTCAGCCATATATCAAATGGTAAGCGTCATACAATCTAGATAGCATTTTTCCACCACAATCTGTATGTATTCTTATGTATGTAACATATTATGAACTATATATAACAACAATATAATATAATAAATTATTTTTTTATTTACTTGTTTAATTAGGCTATTGTAAATAACAAAATAAATAAATATTATGGAAAAATTATTTTTAATATAAGACGATTGCAATAAATTTAAGTAATATTTTAATTAAAAGAAAGTTAGTCATCACGCGCCGCCCTTACGCTCTCTAACTAATGAAGAGCCGCAGCAATGGCATGAGTGTAAACTATAACAGTGCTCCGCAACCGGTGTGCCGCGGCACACTGGTGTGCCGTAAGCCGATACAGGTGTGCCGCGATCAAATAAGGCAATATTATAAATAAATAATTCAACAACAGTCCTTAGGCTCCCAGCGCCTATCGCCTATTTATATAGACATACAACGACGCATTTGCTTTGTTAAGTTCTAAATGAAATTAAAAAAAAGTGAAATTGATCAAATTAATATCTAAAGGGTCCGCCATCCAACGTTTTTTTTTCAACTAGTGCTTATTTCGTGAATGGTAACACTTAGCTCATATCTGATTTGACAAATAATTAGTTTTATTCTTCCGCTGAACGAATATGGTTGTGTATACGCTTGAACAACGCTGGGAAATATTGCGACATTACTTTGAAAATCAGGCCATTTTTCTTCGAAAATAGCAAGGAGTGGCCGTTACAGTCAATGGCGATCGTTATCGGGCCATTTTTGTTCACAAAAATTGAAGAAGAGGATATTGGCAACATTTGGTTTCAACAGGACGGCGCTACGTGCCACACAGCCGAAGCTACACTCGATGTTTTGCGCCCCATTTTCAAAACAAAAAAGTTATTTGGCGGACCCGATATTGTTGGCTTTTGGTGTGCCGCGGTATTCAAGGTGAGAACTTTGGTGTGCCGTAGAATCCAATGAAGTACTTTGGTGTACCGTAGATGAGAAAAGGTTGCGGAGCTCTGAACTATAATATTTATAATAGTATTGTGGGTTTCAGGAGCGATTGTCCAAGGGCGGCACGTGCTAGGGACGCTGAACTTACTATTAAATTATTATCAAATTATCTACTGTGTGTTGTTATCTCATAATTTCTCAGACTAAATCTAATAACTATGTTTCTAGAAATTCTCTAATCGGATATACTCGTAATATGCCGGCGGGTATAGTTCAATGGTCAAAGTGTTTGCTTTGCAAGCCAAAGGTCGTGGGTTCGATCCCGACGGAGAATCAAATAATAAAAAAATATTTATGAGCTCTAAAATAGGTTATATTAAATTGGTGGTAGACGAAAGTCGTCCCGTGAAGACCACCCATTCATAGTAAATTCCTGTAATAATAAGGATGGTGCGTGAATCTCGGGCTGTAGTCTATGACGTTGGCGGATCAACACTCCACATGCAGCGTTTAGCCACATACACCACGGTAAGCGTCATAGAATGCCACAGATGTGACTTCAGAATTAAGATCACCATCTGTCGGTATTCTCCTGTATGTGTTTACATAAAAAAAACATCTGCCATTTATTATTTTCCGATTTATTTGTAAAAGAAATGTCATATAAGATGCGTTTGCTGTGAATTTGCATGTATGTATCAATTGTTAAATATGCTCGTACATTAGTAGCGCTTAGAGCAGCGGCCGGGGAACCGGGGTAAATTACCCCAAATGGGGTAAAAATATGTTTTTTGGGGTAATAAGGAAACTTTTCTAGTTTGCTATTTCATAAAACTTACTATTTTCATGTAACTTTTTTGTTATTTTCCGTGTAAATTAATTCAATAAATAATGTTTATTTAAATATAAATTGATTGTCTTCTTTTCAAAATGAGGGGAATGGGTAATATCGACTTACGCAAAAATATTTTGGGGTAATATGGACTTACGCAAAAATATTTTGGGGTAATATCAACTTACGCAAAAGTATTTTGGGGTAATGGTTAAAAATGTTCCCCGACCGCTGGCTTAGAGTATTATAATGGTGGAGTTGAATTTGATTACATTTGTATTTGATTTTACCTCAACGGAGATCGAACCTGGGACAGCTAGCATGATAGTCATTTTACGCTCTCGGCTACATACTCCTCAGTAATATATTTACTAAATTGTATTATAAACTAGGTGATGTGTTGTAATATAACGATGTGGTGTACAATGATCAGGTTGTCAAAGGTGATACTTAATTGATAACTAAAGCATTGTTTTGACTACGAAAGCAAATTTACAAAAGCAAAGGTGTAAAATTAGGTATAAAGTTTGTTAAGTACAGTTTGTGTCACTAGAGTATAATTAAAATACATAAAAGCTTCCTAGTAGTTGTGATAAATATATCAAAATAGTTCAGTTAATTTCAAAATGGAATCGTGTTACTGTGTGAATTTAAGCCGATGCACTTAAAATAATTAATTTAGTTTTTGCTGTTTTTTGTTATACTGGTATATGGAATAATTAACGATAAAAAATACCTTTTAGTAGATCGTCAGTTTCAAAAATAAACCCTGTACCCATTAGGGGGGTTATGTTTTTATTGCTCGTATGTTTTCAATCAGAATAAATAATTTTTGGTAAGAATATAAAATAAAATTATTAATATTTTGCAATATTAAACATATTTTATATAGTTTGACATTAGCATGATATAGTCCTTGCTGACTTGTACCGAAAACCTCGATATACAATCTTTCATCTCTTATTTCTGTTCGCTTGTATTTTAATTATTTTTCTAACCCTTTCGTTACGGCTCGGTGGAATACAAATTATACTGTCAATACGGCGTGAATTTTTCAAATCATTTATTTTGCTTAAAACTAGTATTTGAAGCATAAATGTATTTACCTGATCTATTTTCATATATCACATTGATTATTATATCTTTTAGCTATCAGATGATGAATAAAAAAACTATTATATTTAACGAACGTTAATTATGTAACTCCATACATGTGGTGGCATAGACACATGCGGTTTACAGAAAAATCGCTCCTGTGACGAAACCTAACGATTTTTATTTACCTGTAAAGATACAAGTAGGAAATATATATTGATAGACGGAATGACTGCACTTCCAATTTCCTACCGTAGATGTCAAAATGAGTACTGAAAGTAGCTAAACGATATATCACGTCAACCGATGTCAACGGTCGGGTAATCTTTGATGGCATATGCCGACAACCGATGCGAAAGGGTTAATCGTTTAATTTAAGTCGATTTATGTCGTTTTTTGTTGTTGTATTGTCTTAAAAACTTGTATTTTTTCGAGTTGTTTCGTTTCAGCCGTGTATTGTAATAAAAGTAGAACACAACTTGAGTTGTGTCGTTTTACTTTTGTGTTGCCGCGAAGGGTTAATACAATTTAAGTCATTTATTAACCCAATTCATTGTCCATTGTCTTCCAGGCGGCTTTCTAACCCCGCGAGTGTTGCCAACCTTTTAGCGGAGAAAAAATGTAAGCAAAAGTTGCGGAATAGTCTTTTTTGCTGCCGCTAAATACACGGAGATAAAATGAACAAACGGAAACACTAAAGTGCCACTAAAAAAAATATAAAAATGATTTTGACATCCCCTGTCTTTAAAAAGACGACAAGACGCGGGTTCGTCACGTGGCTGCGTGGAGTAAGGATGCAGGAGCAGATTACCAAGCAAAATAACGTGTTATTGAAGCAAACTCTGCATTTATTTCCGATAAAGACTTGTCTTCCCCGTTCGATCGCCGAGGGCTTGACTGACGACTGCCAGAACATTGTGGCAGGCAGCGCCGCCAAGACGAACACGGCAAAAAAGCAAATTTAAGATGACAGTTGCACCAACATGAAATGGAGCAACTGTCATAACAAAAAAATGGCGTATGCAAACGCCGTGTAATATTTTATAATTAAAACTAACATTATTGGTGTGCTTGTCAGGCGAGCGAACTAAAATAAGAGACAAAAGATCGTTTTTCGAGGCTTTCCGTCATGATCCTAAAAGAGTTATATCAAGCTGATATCAGATACCGAAATCGATAAAATATATTAAAGTATAAATAAACTGATGCTTTCCAGCATTTAATTGTAGGAATGTTTTTTTTGTGATTTTTGTGTTATTTAATGTAATTTAAAAACAAACAAGTACGGTTTATTAGTACAGAAGTGAATAAAAGTTGTGATATGACTCAGAGGGTTGATAAAATAAATAGAATGTCGGTAATAAAAAAAATCTTCTGAATAAATTAATTAATGGAACATTATTAAATATACGAATACATACAGTTTAGAAGAAGCGCCATTTATAGATAATGCATATCAATAATAAAATAAGTGTTAATTTCTCGAGAAAATGGTCATACGGCAGCGCTAAGTAATGCCGGCGGGTATGGTTAGGTGGTATAAGCGTTTGCTTACCAAAGAGAGTGTCCTTGTTTCGATCCCCTACGGAGATTAAAAATATACTTTCAATTGATTTCTAAGCTTTATAAATACCCGGTTGGTGTGAATTTCATCCCTCAACCGTAAAATTCCAGTCATAGCCTACTAAATATAATTGTTGGTTAATGAAAATCGTCTTGTGAACACTACCTATTCATAGTGAATTCCTGTAATAAATGGATAATGCGTGAATCTCCTGTAAGTGTTTACATAAAAAAATAACAAATTAATGCAAATGATCGTGATTCGACTACCAGCGCCTACCGCTTATTTATCTCCTTTTTATTGTCAAATGAAATGTCATATAAAATTATGTTTACTGTGAACGTGTATGTATTGATATTAGCACGATGTAGCCCTTGCTAAATGGTACCGAAAACCTCGATATACAATTATTCGTCTCTTATTTTTGTCGCTTGCCATACATTTATGTGTCCACCATATTAAGACTAGTTATATAGTTTTGCCACCGACGGCGCTGGTGACCGACCACGGGCCGGAGGAGTCAGTTATATGTTGACGATCCAGAAGGTCGCACAATGACCAGCGGCATGTCATCCCACTTGGCCGGAAGCTTGTAAAGTTTTAACGTAAATAAATGTCAACGTGCTTCTGAAAGAAAGTCTTTGTTTGCTGACCTGCTCCTCATCCTGCCCCCTAGCGACGTATTAACCCCCCTTTTGAGAGAGAGGAGAATGTTAGTATCAATTGTTTAATATACGAGTAGATACATCATAGAAAGAACTTCTTGATATTGTAGTTGGCAACACTCTTGTGTCTCGTTTCTATCGAGTTAGCTCGTTTTGCTCGGTACAGCTGAATACTAAATGCGCGAGACAAAAGCTTAAATGGATTTACATCTATTACCGTTGAACCTCAGATGAGGAGTGACATGTTGGGAGGGCCTTAGAGAGCTTTTAGTGAGGGCTAATGGGATTGTATCGCGAGTACCGGGAATAATACAAGCGACGGAAGTTCAGCGATCACTTGTAATTATTTGTTAATAATAAAATTAAAAAAAAAAAAAAAACAAAAAATAATATAAATACAAGCTAACATCCTTTTCTCTCCTAAAAAGGTGTAGGCAGGATTAGGAGCAGATTGATAACACAGACTTTTTCAGCAGCACATTGACATATATTTACGATAAAACTTTACAAACGTATGGCTCGACCTAGTCACAGCATTAGGCCGAGCCACAATACAATATGCTTTCGCCGACGGGCGGGAAACAACTGGCGTCACTGGCTGTCACACCGGCGCTACAATCGGTCTATATAACTAGTCCCACTATGGCGGAAACATAAATGTATGACAACTGTACAGAAATAAGAGACGTAAGATTGTACATCGATGTTTTCAGTATCAGTCAGCAAGGGCTACATCATGCTGATGTCAACGCAAAGGTGCCAGGTAAGGACATGTTATATCTCCCAAGCTACTTACAAACGCTCTAGAAGATATTTTTAAACTGTCATCCTGGACAAAGTACGGAATAAATATAAACGGAGAGTACGTTTCTCACCTCCGATTTGCAGATGACATAGTACTAATAGCTGAATCATCTGATAGGCTTCAAGGCATGCTCTACAACCTTAATAAAGCGTCGAACAAAATTGGTTTGAAAATGAACATAGAACAAAATAAAAAGCCATGATAAATAGTCATATTTTTAAGACTTTTGAGTCGATTTCCATTGGAGAAACAAAAATCCAAGTTGGATTATAAATGAATATACATCTGGAACAAGTAATACAACTAGGACGAAATAAGTTAAAAGAAATCTACAGGATTGTGCAACTAGGATGGGCAGCATTTGGATAACTTAAGTACATTTTTAATGCGAAAATTTTGCAATGTTTCAAAACTAAGGCGCTTAACCAATGCATCCTCTCAGGAGCAACTTATGGCGTAGATACGTGGAGTCTAATAGCAAGTTTTACACATAAAATAATGGTTATTTAACGTGCCATGGAGAGATTCACACTCGTTATGAGTGTCTCTAAAAGACATAATGCAAAACGAGGATATCCTAAGAATAACTCAAGAAGTGGAGGATACCCATCGAATAGGCATATGCATCAAGTGACAATGGGCAGGACATATCTGTAGAAGAGACGACGGGCGATAGGGAAGAAAAGTGTTGAAGCGACGTACAGTAACTAGCAAAAGGAGCGTGGGTCTACCCCCTGGAAGACGGACTGACGACATCAGAAGAAAAGCGGAAGTAACCTAGATGCCGATGGCGGAAGAACGCGAAAGATGGAGACTAATGCGAGAGGCCTAAGTTCAACAGTGGACGGATACAGGCTAATGATGATGAATATAAGCAGAATTTACTTGTAAATTTTCAAATAAACATTAAAAATCGTGACCTAAACCTTCTCATGAAGGATTTTTTTCTTCTATACATTTCTTAATCATCGAAAATTGTCGTTCTTATGCCCAATCTGCAGAGCTGATATTAGAAAAGGCATATGTAGTAAGAATACTTATAATAGAGATTAAAGATAAGGGAAAACCGCCTAAGAGAGATGAGGACCACATGGTGAAGAGAGCCCTCAACATACTCACGCTGAGAAGAAGACCTGGAAGACCACAGGCAACCTGGACTGCAACTGTAAGCAAGGATATGAAAGCCCTGGGTTTGACCGAGAATGCAACGCAGGACAGACAGACATAGCGAATTTGCACAAAAAGAGCCGACCCCAGATGATGGGAAATGGCTAGGATAAAGAAGAAGTATAAAATATTTATAAAAGTACTTCAAGAGTGACGTAGAAGGATAAAATATTTTTACGTGTTATCGAAACTGCTTAATCATCCCTATTTGTCGGTATCTTGCGCGCCTCATCAAAGGGGTGGCCCCCATTTTTTTAAGCCTCCGAGGGGGCCGAGGTGGGGCGTAGGGCCACCACGCCCCACCCCGGGCAGCCATCTTTGATTGATTTTGATGGAGTGTTGTGACTCCGCGACTCCGGGCGAGAGTGGGACGGTGCCGTACTATCAATCACCGGGATGGGAGAGAAAAAATAATTCGACACCTGGTAGGGTGCACACTTCTCACGGAGCAGTCAAAAATTACATTTAACAATCATGCTTCGTAAATTTTATTATTCAATATCCGCTCCCTATCTATAGCATATCATCATCATTACCAAAGGACAACCTCGAGCGGTGGGGAATGCTGCGGCAGGGAGAGTCACTATTGTTCGACTGTGGAGACCGCCTCACACCTAAGATCCTGCTCCATGTGGCCAACAAGCTGCACTTCTCAGGACCTAATGCTGGGCAACATACGGCCTATCGATGTTGACAGATACTGGGCAAAAATAATTTGACGGCGCTGACTCGAAGGAGAAGAAGACCATTACAATATCCGCTATACGTACTGGAACATATGGTCATTCACGCATCGTCGTCACAAAGCTTTGTCAGCCGCCATAGTCTTCGCCTCATCCCATGTCAGCTCTGCCCCCCGCAGATCAGCTGAGTACATTCTATGTATAATTCCCGATGGCCTTTCAGGACTTCACGGGCCTGGGGGGTTCAAAGAAAAGGCAGTTGAACTCGTTCACTTTCTAAAAATACATCCTTCTATATTTCCCCTGACTCATATAATCGGAGTGAGCCGCCTTTTAGAAACGAATGGTTCAGGCCTCGGGAGCATCGAGCTAATCACTCGATCTTCTTAAACAAAAATATTATTATTATTATTATATTAGTATTTGTATAGCGCTCATTTATGACCGAATGATCATTCCAAAAGCGCTTCTTTGCCTCTCTGAGTAAAAAGGTGGGTCTTGAGTCTGCTTCTGAAGGATGCCTCCGCTTTAAGCTCTCTTATGCTTTCCGGTAGCGATTTCCAGGCCATTGGTGCCGCGTAGCTGAAAGCCCGATTGGCAAAGACCGTGCTAAGACTACCTCCCGTCAGCTGCAGGGTGCTTCTATTTGCTCTAGCCGATCTGAGTGTCTCTCTACGCGCGCTTATTTCTGAAGGCTTGATAAGTTCTGTCAAATAGCCCGGTGCAGTTCCGTTGAGTGCCTTGTAAGCTAAGAGGCATAATTTGTACTGGATTCTAGCCGAAACTCTCAATATAACTATACCTGTGTAGCATATGGTCACCACGAATAACAGACGCATATTATTCTATGAGCCGCAATTATTCTGATCTAATCCCAAGTCATTTATGTATACAATCCTTTTTATCTCTATTTATGTATACGCACTTTTTCCAACGGCATTGGATCAACGAGTGATTATTTGCAGCTCTATTGTCCAAACACGAAACGGATCCGTTTCTCAGAAGAATTATTACAGGGGATGAGACCCTTATGAGATGAGAGAGGTCTGCGTGGCTTCTTTGGATTTCAGCCCCTTATCAAACAAAAATAGCATGATATGGCTTCTGCGAAACAGAAAGAGTACTAATAGAGCTTTTAAACCATACCAACCACGACGTGCTAACTCAACGGCGACCGTTGACAAACTGACGTCAAAGTGAGGCAAAAAAATGTAATTTATTTCTGAAATACCTAATGTATGCTGACATTAATTAATTTAAATATTTAGAAAATGTGGTCCATGTGGATGGGCACAGCAATCTTCCTAGTTACGTTCTCAACTAGCAAATATTTAACTCTTTTGAAAGAAAAAGAGGCCGAAGTATTGGCCGCTTGATCCCGAGCACTGCAACGGGGAAACGTTTTTTTACGAATAGCTAATTTTTCAATATTGTGTTAAAAATACGCAATTTCAATATTAGATCATCACACAATCGCGATTACAACCAGTATTGTGATAATAATATTTATGAAAATAGTTGTAAATAAGAAATTTTCAATGAGAATGACCCTTTCCTATATACTGCCATAAAATCAACTCGGGAGTCCACAGGGAGCTGTGCTGTCTCCCACTCTTTTTCTTCTGCATGTGAATGATTTGCTTCAATGCGCAAACATTCACTGCTATGCCAACGACAGCACTGTCCATGAGAGTATAGTCTTTCAAAAACCTCCAAAGCACTCTGCTGCTAGGGAATCTCGGGTGGAGAAGAACATGTTTCTTGAAAGGGTTTCAAGATGGGGTGACCTCAACCTCGTCAGTTTCAACATTTCCAAGACCAAATCATGTACTTTCTCCACCAAGAATGCTGCTATGGATCCTGTATCTTTCAACGGTTGTTCTCTTCCAAAAGCAAGCTCCATCAACATCTTTGGAGTATCAATCTCAAATAATGTCAAATATTACGAGTCAATTAAGTATAAAGCCGGTCTCGCTTCCAAAAAACTAGGTGTATTTTATAGATCACGTCAGTAGTTCAACAATAAAACAACTTCATTTTCTATATAAAGGACAAATCCGACCTATCCTTGAATACGGCAGTCACCTTTGGATTGCAGCCCTAAAATACCTTTTAAACATAATTGACTCAGTGTAAAGAAGAGCAATTCGTTTGATAAACAATGACACTCTTACGTCTAACCTGCAATCAATTGAACAGAGGCGTAAGATTGCTTCACTTAGTCTTTTCTACCGTAATTACCACGAACCAAATACCAAAGTTTGTCAATTTTTATCTTACATATATCCCAATTTTATTCTAAAAAGTTATTTGTATTGCTCATCTGTTCCTTATCCCTCCACCACGCATTCTGATAACGATCCCGGCGACGTGAAGTAGTTTTTTTATGTAACGTGGATGCTTAAGTAAATTATCATATTTACCACTAAATTTAATAATTAATCGGAATTTAGGTCGACAGTCCCTCGCAGGGCTCCAGTTTTAATATTGGAGTTGGTGCGGATTGAGAGGTATAAGGAAGTAGGGAAGTATGAAGTAATGTGGGGCAGGTAGTGAGAAGGGTGGAAATGACTCTACGAAAGTTCGAATCTCTAAGCGAGGTCCAGGGCTTAGATTTAGCCCATCTGCGAGGTCACTAGGCCTATTTCACACACTAAGATAAAGCAGGTAAAGATTATGTAAGTACATATGAAGAATACATTTATATTGGGTTGAGTTTCTGGGGTCATCACGATGCTGTACTGTATTTGATGAATTTATGCCTTTAGGTACCTGAACAGGTATCTTTCTCTGATATGTAAGTTACAGTTTAATATTATATATTCCATGGTTATTACAGTTGCCAATATAAAGTTTTGTCAGCCGCTTATGTTAATTTGATCTCATGTCAGCTCTGGTAAAACCGTTTGCTTACCAAACCGAAGGTTGTGGGTTCGATCTCCGATGAAGATTTATTTTTATTTTCTTAATAAATTTCTAAGCTCTCTAAATACCCCCGGTTGGTGTGAATTTGATTCCTCACCCGTATAATGCCAGCCATAGCCTATTAATTAAAATTGATGATAGACAGTACTGTAAACACTTTATTGAAGATGTTCTTCAGGAAGGCCGAAACATGTAATCGTTAAAATAAATTGTGAATCAAAACTTAATATTTTTAATTGATTAATTTTTTAATTAAAATTAATTCTAAAATTATAATTATGCAGTTTCACCAAGTATTGTCAGTTGATAACCTTAGTGTTACTGTAAACACCACTCATTTAGAGCGATTTCCTGTTTTAACCCTTTCGTTACGGCTCGGTGGAATACAAATTATCCTGTCAATACGGTGTGAATTTTTTAAACGTTTTTTTTTGCCTAAAACTAGTATTTGAAGCATAAATGTACTTATCTGTCCTATTTTCTTATATCACATTGATTCTTGTATACTTTTGATATCAAATGATGCATAAATAACTATTATATTTAACAAACGTTTATTATGTAACTCCATATATGTGGTGACATTGACACATGTGGTTTACAGAAAACACGCTCCTGTGACGAAACCTAACGATATTTATTTACATCCTTTACAGATTCCTGCAAAGAAGAGATGTAGGTTGATAAAGGGAATGACTGCACTTCTAATTTCCTACCGTAGATGTCACATGATGAGTACTGAAAGTAACAAAACGATATATCACGTCAACCGATGTCAACGGTCGAGGAAAATTTGTCGGCATATGCCGAGAATCGATGCGAAAGGGTTAAATAGATGATGGGTGATGCATAACTGCCGGATTGTTATTTACGACGTTGGCGAATCAACATTCCACAAGCAGCGTTCATCCAAATACAAAATGGCAAGCTTCATATAAAATAGATGAGATTTCTCCACTGCCGTCTGTCGGTATTCTCTAGTATACGCAAAAAAATGGATCTCAAATTGAATTATTATATCAGTATTTGTATAGCGCGTTTTTATGACCGAATGGTCATTTCAAAAGCGCTTCTTTGCCTCTCTGAGTAAAAAGTCTGCTTCTGAAGGATGCCTCCGCTTTAAGTTCTCTTATGCTTTCCGCCAGTGAGTTCCAGGCTATTAGTGCCACGTAGCTGAAAGCACGATTGCCAAATACCGTGCTAGGACTACCTCCCGCCAGCTGCAGGGTGCTTCTATTTGCTCTGGCTGATCTAAGCGTCTCCACGCGCGCTTATCTCCGAAGGCTTGATCAGTTCTGTCAAATAACCCGGTGCAGTTCCGTTGAGTGCCTTATAAGCTAAGAGACATTGTTTGACCTGGATTCTAGCCGGAACTCTCAACCAAATAAATGCTAAAATTATATATATGATATTAACATGTTACGACCATGTCGTAAATCAAGCATCAAGTACCATGCGCGTCATTATTGTCGTTATTAATTACAATGTGAGTGATAATTGTTGGTAATATAACTTAACCTTACTCTTGCTACCGATATGCCGTTAATTTATGTACGAGTATCTCGTTGTTTGCGTATGTCCCGTTTTGGCAACAGCCTCAGTGCTGACCTCGAGAGATGTGAGTATCTAACATTAGTCATCGAAGACTATATGACCTTCCCCACACGCTATACTTGAGGTACACACCTCCACGCCTACAGTAAAACTGAGTAATTTACAAAAAACTTCTTTAACCCATTCGCATCGGTTGTCGATATATGCCGTCCAAGATTCCCCTACCGTTGACATCGGTTGACATGATACATCGTTTTGCTACTTTCTTAAAATAGTTTTTTATGCATCATCTGATAGCTAAAGGATACAAGAACCAATGTGATATATGAAAATAGACCAGATAAATACATTTACGCTTCAAATACTAGTTTTATAATTGACAGTATAATTTGTATTCAAACCGAGCCGTAGTGAAAGGGTTAAAAATATATTGATATCAGCTTGATATAGGCTCTTTTAGGCTGATGCCGAAAAGTCTCGAAAAACCGATCTTTCGTCTTTTATTTTTTTTCGCTCGCCTGACATGCACATCTAATAATGTTAGTTTTAATTATATACAAAATTACACGGCGTTTGCATGCGCCATTTTATTTGTTATGACAGTTTCTCCATTTCATGGTGGTTCAACTGTGTTCTTTAATTTGCTTTTATGCCGTGATTCTCTTACCGGCGCTGCGTGTCACAGTGTTCCGGCAGCTGGCAGTTAACTCTCGTCCGGCGAAACGCCATACCGGTCGGACAAGAAAATCGTGTCGTTATTAAAAATAAATGCGAATTGTGCTTCAAAAACAAGCTCTTTGTTTTGTTAATCTGCCCCTGTATCCTTCCTGCACGCAGACACGTGACTGTCATAAGGCATTAATTTCTCTGGTACAACAGCCGCAGTCTAAGCAAGTTCGCGGCCTCTTCCCCTGGAGGCTCCTGGGAATCGTCAATGTTCCACAAGGCAGGTGTTCTGAGATAAGGCATTAACAACCTGAGCTTACTTTGTGGTGTCCACATACGGAGTGGATACGGTAAAAACAAACCGTTGTAAAATGCCACCTAGTGATTATATATATGTATATGATGGTAGATTTGAGTTGGCGTGACGTCATGTCGTGACGTCATCGTCTGTGGCCAGAAGTCTGAAGTCTGGTGCTGCGAGTCGCGGACAATACCTTATTGAGCAATCGCGATCGTATTGGGCATTAGTGGAGTGAACATGATACTCCTTATAGACTTTACCATACAATGGAGTCTCTCACTGGATCTGCATGCGCGCACTAATTTATTCTCCAAGTGATAATGTTATACATGTACTATACACTGCATAACATTAATTTTATGTAACCATAGAAAGAACGCGGATCAAATACTTCATTTTAATACGTTTTTATTGGTTTGCTTTCCAGTGGTATTTAATCCTTTCGCGGTTATCGGCATATTCCGTCATAAGATTCCCCGAGCGTTGACATCGGTTGACGTGATATATCGTTTTGTTACTGTCTTAGAATATTTTTTTATGCATCATCTGATAGCTAAAGGATACAAGAACCAATGTGAATGTATGAAAATAGACCAGATAAGTATATTTATGCTTCAAATACTAGTTTTATAATTGACAGTATAAATTGTATTCAAACCGAGCCGTAATAAGAAGTATTTTATGAAGATTTACACATTTCTTACCGTTAATCAAGTTAAATTTCATCAGAAAGAATCAATGTATAGTTTACTATGTTCAATAAATGTTAGAGCTTATGCAGGTGAGGCTAATCCCATGGGGACTGACAACATTAAGAGACTGGTTCCGCTTAAAGGAACGTACATTCAATCATTAAAATCATATGTAATGACTATAATTTATTAAGTTTTGATATTATTAAAAAAAACATTAATTTATTAAAATAGTTCCGGCAGGAAAAGCTTAATGGTTAAAGCGTTTGCATACCAAACCAAAGGTCGTGGACTCGCACCCCGGCGGAGATTAAAAAAAATGATTAAATCGACACCCGTAAAATGCCAGTCATAGCCTATTAATCAAAATTGGTGGTAGGCGAAAGTCTTCCGCTGAACACCACTCATTCATAGTGAATTCCTGTAATAATTGGATGATGCGTAAATGTCGTGTAGTCTATGACGTAGGCGGATCAACACTCCAGATGCAGCGCTTAACCATTTTCATGGTAAGCATTTTCATATAAGAATTCAGCATGACTATCACCAACTGTCGGTATTCTCCGGTATGTGTTTACATAAAAAAAACAATACAAAAAAAATATTGTAAATGTTTTTCAATAGTTGAATACAAAACAAAACATCGGCATAGTGAAGGTGTTCTAATTTTTCCTGTAATTTCTAATTTTATTTCGGTCGTATTTTTGGATCCAATTTAAAGATACGAATAGATTTATAGAATTTTCGAATGTAAGTATTTACCAATTTAGAGTAAATAAGCCTTAAGTATATACTTGAAATGGAAAACTTGAACCTAAAAATACATCTCATACGAAGGCAGCAAACGAATTTATTTACAATTTAAGTAAGAAGCCTTTGTTTAGAATTAGATTAATCACATACTTGATACGTAAATAAAATCTAATTGTAGACTTGTTAGAAAACAGCTTCATTTTAGACGGCACATATAAAATGAAGGATATATGTACACACTGTTGAGTAAATAAACATTTAAGCAAGATATTTTCTTACAGAAACATTAAAAATTTGAACAACTCAATTCATTTCTGAAGTACAATAAGAATTTACCCTAAAATAAAAAAATACAATATATACAAATATGGGTACTTATGATTAAGTACTAAGAACAAAGTAATACAGACAAGCACAGCAGGTCCCGATGCTCATCAAACAGACGACGCCAACAAATTATTTCTCCAAAGAAACTCGTGAGTTCATGTCTGAATTGGGCATCCCTTACGTGAAATATATCAACATCCGAGGCGATTTGGTTAAAAAGTCTGATCCCTCTTCCAAGAGGCATAGTCTCTGGTAGGTTAGTGTAACTCTTTGGGAGAGCGAACAATCTGTGCCTCCTTATTTTCAGATATTTATCGAGGACACACAAACGGATCTTCGAGGATTACTAGTTACAAAAAAACATAAAATAGGGCTTCCTAATTACTTGTTATCTCGAAGGAGCATCAACTTCATGCATTAAATTGTACAAGTGTTTTGTACAATTACGAACTGTGACGAAGCTAATGATTTGGTAGCAAGTATCTACGTTTGTGGCGTCCATATTCTCCACATTATCGAATATATTATTTAAAAAAATATATGTAGAATCATCCTTCTCTCTTTCAAAGGTCGTTAATTAGTCGCGTGAGGGCATGATTAGGAGCAGGTTAGCAAAACAAAGACTTTTTCTGAAGCACATTGACATATGTTTACGATATACTTTACAACCTTGTGGCCCGACCTAGTCACAGCATTCGGCCGAGCCACAATACAATATGCTCTCGCCGAAGGGCGAGACACGACTGATGCGCTCGTGATGGCTCTCTCCCTGCGCCACAAGCGTCGGTCTATATAACTAGCCCCAAATGCCAATATGGCCGACACATTCATGCACGGCAAGCGAACAGAAATAAGAGACTAAAGATTGGATATCGAGGCTTTCGATACCAGTCAGCAAGGGCTCTATCATGCTGATGTCAGTCTTCTTCGTAGTATCAATCCGGTGGATTGGTTTGCAGCAACAGAATCTTGCATCTCGATCTCCATTTGACAGTAGGGTTTATAAATTTACTGTCTACTTCTATATGTCATCTTTCACTAACGTCACATATTTTTCCTCACATATTTCGCATTAAATTCTACATAGATACAATATCGTATTTCTTAATCATTGAAGAATATCACGTTACAGCCGTATATTATGTATACAGGTATATCAAAGAGTTTATAAAGTCGAGATGAGACACGTTTTAAATAGACTTGTTAAAAGTGTGGGCGTAGGAGGCAGCTGCGAAAGCTGATAGAAGTAACGGCCGTGACACAATCGGGTACTCTCGAATGCATTCGTAAAGTGCAAGGTAAATCGAAGAGTATACAGTATGCATTAAAGGTTAGGGTGTATGGAGGAGATGGAAGGTGAGAGGAATCAGCTGGCGTGGGTGATGCAACGGAGCAAGTGACTGGTGTTACCATGGAGCAACTACGTTACGAACTAGAACCAAACCCCGTTTCATTTATATGCAGCATTGTATCGGAGAGTTTTTGCTTTGTTAGTTTGCGGAGGGTAGAGTCCATTCAATCCCAGCATTATTGCGTCACCGTGTTGCTTGCTTCTGGAGCAGGATAAGAAAGTCATCAAGAACATCATCATCCTGGCTGCTTTTGAATGGCTCAACTCCTCCCTGAGCCATCGCTGGATGGAGATGATGCAGCGACAACCATGAATTATTATGTTTTGTATGTACTATATAAATATACATGTATCTAAAAATATGGCAGACCCACCCAATCCTGCTGGAGTAAAAGCTTTATTATTATTATTATTATAACAACTGACAGGACTGAGTCGCGCCAATTTGTGGTGGTCATATGTTACTTGTTTGCAACGGGTATAGAAGAAAAAAATAAAGTACATGTGAATGAATGCAAAAAGAGGAGGTGTAAGTTGGAACAACTATAGTGGGTGAGTCAACAGTAAAAGATGATTTCATTGCTTCTGGAATGACTCACTGAGCGCAGAAATAGCCACACAAACATGGACTTTGCTTCTTGGAAAGGTGGATGTGTCTGTCATCACGGTGCGATTTTTTGCATATAGTCGCACATATGTCCGAAACATTACTTTTGCATAAGATAGAGGGCAATTCAACATTTTGCCGGCGGTTGTAGCTCAATGGTCAAAGCGTTTGCTTTGCAATCCAAAAGTCGTGGGTTCGATCCCCAACGGAGATACAGGAGAATACCGAAAAATGCTAATAGTGATGCTGAAGTTTCATCTGTGGATTTTATGACGCTTACCATGTTACATATGGTTAAGCGCTGCATGTGGAGTGTTGATCCGCCAACGTCATAGACTACAGCCCGACATTCACGTATCATCCTTATCATTACAGGAATTTACTATGAACGGGTGGTTTTCACTTTCGTCTGCCACTAATTTTTATTAATAGGCTATGACTGGCATTTTGTGGGTGAGGGATAAATTTCACATTTAATGTTAATATTGGCGGGTAGAGCTCAATGGTCAAAGAATTTGCTTTGCAAGCCAAAGGTCGTGGGTTCGATCCCCGACGGAGATTAAAATTAACATATATATTTAATCAAATTCTGGGTTCTAAAATACCCCCAGTTTGTGTGAATTTGATCCTTCACCAGTTAAATGCCAGTCGTAGCCTATTAATTAAAATTAGTGGTAGACGAAAGTCGTACCGTGAAGACCACCCATTCATAGTAAATTCCTGTAATAATAAAGAATGATGCGTGAATCTCGGGCTGTAGTCTATGACATTCGCGGATCAACACTCCACATGCAGCATGGTAAGTGTCATAGAATTCCAAAGATGAGACATCAGAATTACCATAACCATCTGCCGGTATTCTCCTGTATGTGTTTTCATAAAAAAATAACAATATATCTTTATTTTACTGTCATTAAATATTTAACAATTCTCATAAAAATTAAATTAATTTACAGAAAAAAAATCTTAACATACACATAATAAATCAAATAAAATTATTTGATAAATACATTATTTTAAAAGTAGGTTACAGGAAGCTTTACTCGTTTTCGTATAAAAACAAGAAAAATACCTTCATTATCTTCGATACCAATCAATTTCCTTCAATTATTGAAGGCTCCAGAAATAGAGATAGACAAAAAAAACCAACACGGCGAGGCTAAATCGATTTCTTCCACGCTGTGATTAACACCCATCCCCCCTCCGACAAGTAGTCT
The DNA here is from genome assembly GCA_022606575.1 of Glossosoma conforme. Lineage (NCBI taxonomy): Eukaryota > Metazoa > Arthropoda > Insecta > Trichoptera > Glossosomatidae > Glossosoma > Glossosoma conforme. Next base: position 1,177,931 of record JAGTXR010000007.1, read on the forward strand.
ATAACTTGTGCGTTTAGCGCGCAGTATACCAACTGTGAGGGAATCCAGGTGTGCCAAGAAAATAATTTAATCAAAAAAAAATTAGTAAAATATGTTACTTGTTAGTGAAGGCAGAGTTTCTATGTACTCTATTAACTAATCATTATCAAAAACAAGTGAAATATTTTTGAACACATTGTAATTTACCTAAAGTATTTATATCAGCTTGATATAGCTCTTTTGGGCTGATGCCGTAAAGCCTCGAAAAACGATCTTTTGTCTCTTATTTTTTTGTGCGCTCGCCTGACATGCACATCTAATAATGTTAGTTTTAATTATATAATATTACACGGCGTTTGCATATTCCATTTATATGTTATGACAGTTGCTCCATTTCATGTTGGTGCAACTGTCATCTTTAATTTGCTTTTTTTGCCGTGATTGTTGACGGCGCTGGATGTCACGGGTTCCAGAGTTGTCAGTTAACTTTGGACGAAAAAATTACATCAGGACGAAAAATCAAGTCTTTAATAAAAATAAATGTGAATTCTGCTTCAAAAACCAGTTCTTTGTGTTGTTAATCTGCTCCGGCATCCTTCCTCCACGCGGCCACGTGACGAACCCGCGACTTTTTAAGGACGGGGGATATCATGTGGTTCGTAAATATTTCGTGGGGGAAAAAAGTTGGGTACTACTGGTTTAGTGTCTGGCGTTTCGTGGTAGACACTAATGAGAGGGGTATTCCCCGATTCAGTTGATAATATTATGTACCGGCAATATCGAAGTATTCCTTTGGGGATCATTGTGTCAAAACCACGCTGATATCAGTCTGGCTGCCGTCACAATAAACCAATTGCTTTCATTGATAAACCATCGAGGCCAGACTGTATCGATATTTATCATCAATATGTACCACATTGTATTAATTTATTGCTAGTACTTTAGTTGAGTAATTTAAGCCATTAGTTGTGCCAATATATTTTGTATAAAGTTTTGTATTAACTTGTAGATTATTAACTGAAATTTTTGCAGAAAGTGTATTACTATGGTAAAACAATTAAAAATATATATAATATTTTATTTTTCTACAAGATGGACTGACGATATAAGAAGAATAGCGGGAGTGACCTGGGGAAGGAGGCGGAGGATCGAAGAGGATGGAGACTCATGCGGGAAGGCTACGTTCAACAGTGGACGGACACAGGCTGATGATGATGATGATGATAATATTTTATATTATATTAAAAATATTTATTTATTCACCTTGTTTTTAAATGGATCACGTAAGATAAGTACTCTATTAGGAGACTGCAGTTTCGACTTATTCGTAGCCTTTTTCAATCCATCACTTGTTAAGAGATAACTGAGCTGCGATAGTACTTTATAAGTGGCCAAACCCATTTAATGTAGGAGAGGGGGTAGGGGTGTTTCTATCAGGGAATGATTAGAGAGGGAGATATATAGGATATATAAGACATAGAGCGTTTCCGTCGCCATTTTATTTGTTTAAAAATTCCTGTCACGTGCTATAGTTCACCAAGTGGCCACGAGGGGTATTCGGCGCAACGACCGTCACTACATACGTATTTTATTTAAAATAAACATTAATATGCTTCTCGACAGGTTTTTTATTTTTGACTGCTCCTCATCCATCTATCCACGCGTCCAGATGACGATCCCAGCGAAGCAGAGTCGCTTTATTAAACGGGGGATGGAAATTTTATTTTGAAGTTTGCAGAGAACATGTTTTAAACACGTTTAACGCCACGTAATATTTTTAATGCATTCGACTCAGAGGCGCTATATAGGTCACATTCAATGTTAAAATTCCATTGAAATGTAACCGCTGGCGTACAGGGACTGTATGTTCGAAAAAACACCGAAAAAGTCACCGGTGACCTACGTGGCGCCCTTTTCAACAACAGCGTAGGTCACCGGTGACCTACGTGGCGTGAAACGTGTTAAACAGTGTTTCAAGTTACCTGATAGCAGTAACTAGGCTATGTCAGATCGATGTGTTTGCTTGCATATGTCGTGCCAGTGATAGTCATCGGGGGCCCGCGGCGTGGCATGTGTAGAACGCCATAAAACCCATCGCATTTGAGATACATACCTACGACCCGCATTTAATGTAATGTAAGTAAATGTTTAACGGTTTATCGGTAGTGAACGGTGAAAAAAATATGGAATACTTTTTTTTGGTTGAACTAAAAAAATAATTATATTTTTTTTTCAAGGGACAACGTTGCCTCTTGACAGTGATAGATTGAGGAAGACTACGAGTTAGTCGAAACTGCAATCTCTTAAACATAAGCCATACCCAATGTGATCCATGTAAAAACAAGGTAAATAAATAAATAATTATTATTAACCATTTCTGTCGAAGAGACGACGGTCGATGGGGAAGAAAAGTATTGGAATGGCGCTCAAGAACAGGCAAACGAAGCATTGGCCGACCCCCTGCAAGATGGACTGATGACATAAGAAGAATAGCGGGAGTGACCTGGATGCGGAAGGTGGAGGATCGAAGAGGATGGAGACTCATGCGGGAGGCTTAAGTTCAACAGTGGACGGAGACAGGCTGATGATGATGAAGGTAAATTATAATTGTGGTTATAAATTAAATTTATTTACATGTGCTGAATATAATTTTAATTATGTTTTTATATACTCGGATGTCAAATAAAATAAAATAATTATTATGTGTTGTGGTTGGGAGAATCGCATTTCATATCGGAGTTCGCGGTTTAATCATGCTAGTCACTTGTCGAATAGAATTGCGATAAGGTTGGTACTACTATCAAGGGATATGGCTGATGGTAAAAGCGATAGGCTGTCGTGCCAGAGGTATTGAGTTTAATCCCCGTAATAGCAAAAAAACTACATAAATGTACAATATTGATATTGCCCTCATGTGTAATGCTGGTGTTAAGCGGGTAATGTCATTTCTAGTAAAAAAATTATCACAAAGGTATTTATAAAGTACTAACTCCCTTGTTGATGGGAGACTGATCATTTATTGGTATAAATGATTTTTGTTGTGGCAGACCTGGAAATCCTTGAACAGATTAAGAATCGGAGTTGGTAGAACAAAGGACAACTTCGAGAGGTGGATAATTCTTCGGCAGGGAGAGCCACTATTTGTGCGACTGCGGACACCTGCAGACCGCCACACACCAAAGATCCTGCTCCATGTGCCCAACAAGCTGCACACCTCAAGACCTAATGCTAGGCAACACACGGGCCATCAATGTTGCCAGATACTGGGCAGAAGAGTAAAAATTATAGTTTGAAATGACTGAAAGGTTAAGGACCAAATGATCTAGGTCTCGGAAACTTCGGGCTAGTCATACGGATACTACAGCAGTCGTCTTTCCAAGTTCCCAGGATGATGCCCTGGAGTCTATCGGTAACTTATACAGGTAAACATATATATATATATATATATTTTATGTAAACGCAAGCTTTTGAACGTCAAGCAAGACGTGAAGGGCTTGATTCGTATGATGTTTGGCAAAATGGCAGTTATATTTTTAAAAATCAAAATCGTAAAATCCGTAAAAGAAATTCGTCGCTTGAATACAATCCATTCAAAGTGAGTTCCTGAAAAAAGATCATGCGCGAATACCGTGCTGTAGTGTAATGTAATGAAATCATCAATATTCTATTGACATCAGCATGATGTAGCCCTTGCTGACTGGTACCGAAAGCCTCGATATACAATCTTTCGTCCCTTATTTCTGTTCGTTTGTCATACATTTATGTGTGACGCCATACTGGTATTTTGGACAAATCCACTCACGGGTGTGTTAGTTATATACATCGCCACTAGGGCGCTGGGTGAGAGTCTCAGCGCCGACGAGCGCGCGGAGACAGTCGTGTCCCGCCCGTTGGCGAGAATATATTGTATTGTAGCTCGACCTAATGCTGTGACTAGGTCGAGCCAGAAAATTGACAATTTTTAACTTGAATATATGTCAATGTGCTTTTGAAAAAGTCTTTGTTTTGCTGACCTGCTCCTCACGCAACTGAATAAGAACCTTTTTGAGAGAGAGGAGCATGTTACTATATTCATGCTTAAACAAACTGAAACGAATGGTAATCGTCTCTAGAATTTTCAGGTGAGACTTCGGCATTGCTGTCTAGCAGTATTCTCCTGTATGTTTTTAGTAACAAAATAATGCACAATGTACCTACGAGTATATGAATATTAAAAGGGTATTTTTAGATATTTATCAGTTTTATGTGGGATTTTACCTGAAGCATTTGTGCATGTGTTTATATAATATGTCACGTGACATGAAAATTTTATGATTACGCTTAGGGATGGGCGTAAAATGAATGTATGTTAATTATTTTTGACATAAAAAGAGGTGCGGTTATGTTTCCTGTCTGGCGATTCGCTAACGAAGAATCGACATTATGAAAGTTTTCAATCGATTTCAGAACTCTAAAAAAATGTTGGTGTGAATTTGATCCCTTACCCATAAAATACCACTCATAGCTTATTAATTAAAAATGGCAAAAACCATTGGTGAAAACCACTCATTCAAAAGTCAATTTCTTTTAAAAATGCATGATGGAGAATGGCTGTAGTTTATGACGTTGGCAGCCTAAGACTGAGGTCTATTTGACATGTAACTGATGCATTTAGAATCACGGGAAGGCCTTCAGCCACTCTCTAAAAATGTAGCTTTTTGCGTGCGTTCAGTAACGGGTGGGTCTCCAAAAACAGGACGGGACAGGGAGGGTTTTCACCGAGCGAGTCTATGACATTGGCGGATCACCATTGCAGTTTTTAGCTAGTAAAATATGTTGAATCATATAATCCACAGATGAGTTGTTTCCACTTTCATCTGTCTGAATTCTTCTTTATGTGTATACGTTAAAGATAAACAATGGAGACTCATGCTGGAAGATTAAGTCTTGCAGTAAGTTGTTAATATAGATTTTGATTTGTATAAATATAATTATTATTGGCATAAGGTTTTGGGGCTCTTGGGTGGTGGATGCGCACCTACCAACTGCTATTAAAACAGCAGTTTATAGCCTCTCACAACCAACTCCACTCCCACCTGTACGTGGTGAGCCCCACTTAGTCATGTCACATCAATATTGCGGTAACCAATCCCTTTGGCGATGTGACGTGATGAACTGACGGGAGAAATGAAGGCTGAGAGAGTTACCAAAAGAACTCTCCCAGCTTCAACTAGGCACTATGTAAACCGGCCATAAACTCGTCAAGCCTCTCAGCAGCTTCGCTATTCCTGGCCACGGAAGCATTGGCCGACGCCCTGCAAGATGGATTGACGATATAAGAAGAATAGCGTGAGTGAACTGGATACGGAAGGCGGAGGATCGAAGAGGATGGAGGCTTACGCTCAACAGTGGACGGATACAGGCTGATGATGATGACGATGAAGGTTTCGGCAGACTAAAAGAAACGCACATACGAAGTTGCTTTTATTTTTTAAAATATAAATTTACAAATAACATGTAGTTATATTGTCGTATTGCGCAAACTTTCCTATGAATTGCAAGTAATGTTATGGCGATTGTGACAGTTGCATCATTTCTATGTTATTCCGTACGTTGACACGATTGTTTGAAAATAATTGCATTTCCTGCAAACAATGTATTACAAGAGTATGTTTCATATATACTTCATAATATATATGTGCGAAGTAAGTAAGACAATTTAATGTTATGCAAGCAGTCTGGAGTTCGAATCACAAGGATTCTCAATGTTTTATTTGATTAGCAAGTATCATCCTCCTCGGTAGTATAGTGGTCAGTATCCCCGCCTGTCACGCGGGGAGACCGGGTTCGATTCCCCGCCGGGGAGATTTTTAAGCCGGCGGGTATAGCTCAATGGTCAAAGCGTTTGCTTTGCAAGCCAAAGGTCGTGGGTTCGATCCCCGACGGAGATAAAAAAAAAAGGATTTGTAATCAATTTCTGAGCTCTAAAATGACGCCGGTTGGTGTGAATTTGATCTCTCACCCGTAAAATACCAGTCATAGCCTATTAATTGAAATTGGTGGTTGATGAAAGTCGTCCCGTGGAAGACCACCCATTCATAGTAAAATTCCTTTTAATAATAAGGATGATGCATAGTTTATGACTTTAGCGGATCAATACTCCACACGCAGCGCTTAGCCATGTGCATCATGGTAAGCGTCATAGAATTCCACAGATAAGACTATCACCTATACTATCACCATATTCTCCAGTATGTGTTTACATAAAAAAATATATCATAGTATCAGCTGAGTATTTTCTATCGCATTACTTCGATTTTTGTCTTGTACGTGTTTACTGGAAAAAAATTGCTTGCCTCACATTATGTTTCGAAGAAATTGATGTCTGCAATGTCATGAGCAAGCAGAAAAAATATATTCATGACAGACAATGGGCAGTGTCTTCTTTTATGTAAACACATACGGGTGAATACCGCTAGACAGCGATTGAAAAGGTTATACCAGTGGATTATATTCGTACGTAGGTAGTTTAAATTATTTCTAGAGTAATCAAAAATGTTCCAGATCAGATGAAATATAGTCAACCTTCTATAACGTTTTCATATGAAATTCTAGAATTATATTTTAGATGCGATGTTTAAAGAGTCTAGTCTATTAGAGATTACTTTAGTTCGAACATAAAAATATTACTTTATATACATTACAAATAAAATAGTGTAAGTTAAAGATGTCTTTTAATTTATTTAGATTACTACAGGTAGGTTCTGTACTTGGAGTGTTGATCCATAACCGTCATTCAAATACGGAATTCACGTATCGTCCGTTTTTTGTGGACTGCAAATGCGTGGTGTTTATAGGACAACTTTCGTCTACCTTCAATTCTAATTATTAGTCTATGAATGACAGGTTTTCGATGCAATTCAAGTGCCTCGGCTCTATTGGGCATCCAGACTTTGTGGAAACTAAAAAAAATTGACGCATTTACAAATTTGCTCGTATTTTCGGTGAGAGAATCCATCTTCAACCTCTTTTTAACCCATGAATTCAATTTTAATCTCTTTCACGGGTTGTTTCTCTTTGACACTTCTGTGTAGTGGCCACAATTGTTTAGAGAGTTCTTCCACTGGACTTCATTGGGATCAGTTAGCAACTGATCATAATCTTAATGAGCGCATTTTCAAGGAGACTTAATTATCCTCTGGTGTGATGCAGGTATGAGGCGGGTAATGTCCAGTCTATTACATACTGTAATTATAACGGACTAACCTCGTTGATATATTTCACGCAAGGGAGGCCCAATTCAGGCACGAACTGCAAGAATTTGTTTGGAAGAATACATTGTTGGAGTCGTCTGATGAGCATAAAGACCTCATGTTGCTTGTCTTCATTGCTTTGTTTTTCTAAGTTCTTAATCATAAGTACCTATTATTAATTCTACTTGCATTTCAGTATCGATTTAAATTTCGCGGGTAAGGATTAAAGATATTAGTTTATTTTTATTTTTTTAAATATTTGTTTCGTTTCGTTGGGGATCGAACGTGATACCTTTCGCATGACCGTATAGCGACTTAAATTCTTGTCGATAATCCTCTATTTAAGACAGACAATAGACTGGTTCTGGCTCAGCACAATTTGTCTACAGGTTATTTTTTTACACTGTCATTTAATTAATTAGTTTTTTTATATTACCAGGTCGAATTTCGGTGTCACGGATACCACAGCAACGAAAGTTATATGCATAGTAAAAAATGATATTCTTTGTCCTCTAACAATGTTATTAACGTTTGATTAGATTCAAATATCTAGTTAAAAATAAATATAATATGTTGGGTTTGAGGTTTGAAATTTAAGGCTCCGCAAGCAACTTGCCACAACATTTGTTTGGAGCATCTTGATGTACGGCTGTGAGACATGGTGCTTATCTGAAAGTGATAAAAAAAGACTACAGGCCTTTGAAATGTGATCATACACAAGAATTATCGGAAATTCCTGGAGAGACTACGTCACGAACAATGAGGTTCTCAGCATAATCAAGGAAGACAGGCACCTAGTAAGAACCATCTCAGAGAGGCGAGCCCGATGGATCGGTAACATCATGCGCCACGATAGTCTTCTTCACGACATTGTGGAAGAGATGGCTGAGGGTAGAAACTGTAGAGGGCGCCCTAGACGGGAGTATTTGCAGCAAGTGTTCGAGGACATGAGTTGTAGCTTTTATTTTTTTTATTTTTATGTAAGCACATACAGGAGAATACCAACAGTTGGTGATAGTAATTCTGAAGTCTCATCTGTGGAAGTCTATTACGTTTATGTTGCTGTACATGGCTAAGCGCTGCATTTATAGTGTTGATCCGCCAACGTCATAGACTACGGCCCGAGATTCACGCATCATCCTTATTATTACAGGAATTTACTATGAATGGGTGATTTTCACGGGACGACTTTCGTCTGCCGCCAATTTTAATTAATAGGCTATGACTGGAATTTAATTGCATATAATTTTCTTCAGCTGTTTTAAGATTGCATGAGCTTAAAAATAAAAAATAAAATCATGCAAAAAACTATTACAAGTTAAGGGTGCATTTTTTAAAAATTTGTTCTGGTTCTACTTTATAATTGTTTAGTACATAATTATTTTTGCTTATTTTAAGATATATTAAACAGAGTAAAAATTCAGATATCGCACTTTCTAATTTATTACAAATAAATATTTCAATCGTCTCAAGAAACCAATACACTGGGAAGATTTGTTCTCGCAAATATAATTTACTAGTCTTATATGTAATCTAATATTATGTCGTAAGAATATGGCTGTCTTTTCGAAAGTGTACCATCATCGTTGTTTTAGAAGTCAGCCAAGGAAATGACATCATGGTCTGTGTTGCCATACAATGATTTATCAGCATTACAAACATGTACACATTAACTAAGCCTGCTGCTAAAAACTAATTACAACATTCGACATTTATATGATGGACGTAAATGAGACACGTAGTCATTTTTAATAATGTTCTTAGAACGGATGTTTTGAACTAATAGTCCAGTCAACATGTATGGCTACTTCTAGAAGTGACTAGTATTTTTATTTTTAAATTTAATTTAATATATATTTTTTCTATTTAGAATAACATATATTTCACTGTCTTCATTAGAATATTAATATATGAAACTAAATGACTATAAATATTATGCAGTCACTTACGACTAAATAGTTGTCAGTTATCAATCAATTGAAAATGAGAGACTCCAGCTCTGGCAACAAGTCGCACCAGAGGATCTCCCAACTGGCAAGAACCTTGACTGGCGGACCTGGAAATCCCTGAAAAGATTAAGAACCGGAGTTGGTAGAACAAAGGACAACCTCGAGCGGTGGGGAATGCTTCGGCAGGGAGAGACACTATTGTGCGACCGTGGAGACCTGCAGACCGCCTCACACCTGAGATCCTGCTCCGTGTGCTCAACAAGCTGCACATCTCAGGACCTAGTGCTGGGCAACACACGAGCTATCGATGTTGCCAGATACTCGGAAAAAATAATTTGACGTCGCTGACACGAAGAAGAAGAAGATCAATAAATTGACATCCTCCTCTCTAAGTTCGTTATTGAATTGCGTGGTGGCATTATGAGGAGACTTTTTCTGAAGCACATTGACATGTATATTTCGATAACTTCAGAAACTTCTGACCTAAACGTACTCACAGCATTAAGGCCGGGCAAATCACAATATGACCTCGCCGCCGTCGGCACACAACTGACTGCTACACACGACACCGGGCGCCGCTGTTGGTGACACCCGGCGCCGCAAGTAGCGATCTATATAACTAGTCCTCCTAACGGCATTACAAAATGACGACACATGCGTGTTCGATGAGCGAACGAAAATAAGAGACGAAATGTTGTATATCGAGGTTTTCGGTACCAATCAGCAAGGACTATTTCATGCTGATGTCACAATGTTAATGATATCTTAAATGGTTATATAAATTAGAGGCTTCTTTTCTAGCCGCTACGGGTCCCAAATACAGTCAATACTGAAATTTAATCTTGAGCACCTGTTGAAAAAAATTATAAATACTCAGACTGAAAATGAAATATAGGTGACAAATAAGCATTGTAATAATATATATAATTTTATTTATTATTATGTTAAATCTTAATTAAAAAAATTAAAACGCAAAGAATTAAATTTAAATTGTCAATAATATCTACGGTATTTCATAAAAGACTTTCGTATACCACCAATTTTGATTAATAGGCTATGACTGGCGTTTTACGGGTGAGGGATCAAATTCACACCAACCGCGGGTATTTAAAGAGCTTAGAAATCGATTAAAAAAAATCTCCGTCTGGGATCGAACCCACGACCTTCGGTTTGCAAACAAACGCTTTAATCACTTAGCTATGCCCGCCACCTATATATTTATAATATTAACTGATAAGTGACCTAATATTCTTAACTATTCTCGTATATTTTTGCAGAAGGCAATTTAAATGATAGACAAATCGAATTCTTAATTTGGTCTGCCCATGGACTTCCGCTCTCGACCTTCTTCCAATGACCTTTCATGTATCGAGATATCATTGCAGTATTTTAATGAGTCATGCTAAGGTAAAGAATACTATAATAATAAATATTATTATATCAGCATTTATAGAGCTCTTTTCTATGACCAAATGGTCATTCTAAAAGCACTTGTTTGCATCCCCAGGCAAAAAAGTGGGTCTTGAGTCTGACTCTGAAGGATGCCTCCGTTTTCAGCTTTCATATACTTTCCGACAGCGAGTTCCAGGCCGTTGGTGTCGCAAAACTGAAAGCACGATTGCCAAGACCGTTCTAGGATTACCTCTCGTCAGCTGCAGGGTATTTTTATTTTCTCTTCCTGATCTGAGTGTCTCTCCAAGCGCACTCATCTCCGATGGCTTGATAAGTTCTGTCATTTGACAGAACTTATCCACGTAGTTTAGCTCGGAGCAGTTCCGAGGAGTGCTTTAGGTCTTAACCGTAATTCACAACCAACTAATGATTGTTTTGAATTAAAATATGTAATTTTTAATTTTTTTATTGTAAATTAATGTTGTAACATTTTATAAAACATTCAAATTGTTTATTATCGTTAAAAGCGTAATGTTGACTTCCTTAAATAGTATTTAGTTTATGTACCTAACAAGACAGCCTCAGACGCAATGCAATAGGTTGAGATTTATCAAAATTCTAAATAACTAAATAATAATTTTATATACTTCAGAAGGAGTAGTTGCTGCTAGAAAACAGTAAACAAATACTTTAACCCTTTCGCACCGGTTATCGGCATATGCCGTCAAAGATTCCCCGACCATTGACATCGGTTGACGTGATATATTGTATTGGTACTTTCAGTACTCATTGTAACATCTACGGTAGGAAATTGGAAGTGCAGTCATTCCCTTTATCAACCTACATGTATTCTTTAGAGGAATCTGTAAAGCATCTAAATAAATATCGTTAGGTATCGTCACAGGCGCGATTTTTCTATAAACCACATGTGTCTATGCCACCACATGTATGGAGTTACATAATGAACTTTTGTTAAATATAATAGTTTTTTATGCATCATCTGATAGCTAAAGGATAGAAGAACCAATGTGATATTTATGAAAGTAGGTCATATAAGTACATTTGTGCTTCAAATACAAGTTTTAAACAAAAAAATAGTTTGAAAAAATCACGCCGTATTGACAGTATAATTTGTATTCCATCGAGCCGTAACGAAAGGGTTAAGATAAAAATCTTTTGATACTGGTGGACTATTGGCTACATAACGTATGTATTGGGAAGAACTTTGGAAAATTGAATAAGATATAAAATCATAAATGAAGCTCCTGTTAACAGTTTCTGGTGGCCATATGATCCAAATCGGTAGGAAATTGGCATAAATATATACAATAAAATCACCAAATCGTCCTTTTATTTTGTAACAATAAAACTGAATGCAAAAATTATTCTTTCTTAGTAAAATTGTCATTGTTAAAATGAGGTTTTAAAAGAAAATATTTTTTTTTACCTGCATTTGACTGAGTTTTGATCCTCCGGTGCTCATTGTGAATCCTTTTTTATTCAACTTTAATCACAAACAATAAACACTCATACAAACACAACTACGAAAACTTATTACACTTCTTCTTTTAAACGATTAAAATTGTATTAGATATTATTAAAAACAAAACATTTTAAAGTAATTAAACACTTGAAAAAACTCTAAATTATAAATGACCCTTAATTAGAATAATACTTGTCAGGAAAGAATATAATTTCAATTGATAAATATCGATTATATATAGCTTCAATGAAATTTATTTCGTTATGATTCGAATGTCACTTGTTTAAAATTTGAATTATCAGATTGAGTTTCGAATTAAATTCGATTTTCACACGCTTATAAATAATAATAGTAGCACGCCTCACTTGTGCTTAACGTCTTCTAAACATTTGAATAAATTCGTTATTATTGTTACTGTCAAAAGGTTCGTTGAAATAAAGTTCGTCAGTTTATGGGCAGGGTCCTCGGTAACGTGTGGCCGGCGCGTGTGTTCGCGGAATACAGAGCGGCGCGGCGCGTGTTCGCTGTATGGCGATTGCTAAGTTTATAAATTTATATTTTGTTGTGTTGTTATTATGAGTCACTTTCCGAACGGCTGCGAAGTTTGCTGCGAGTCACCAGTTGCGCGCTGTCATTTTAAAAAGTCTAATAATGTTCCATTCCGTTTTATTTTTCATTTAAGAGTAAATAAAACAAAGTTGATATAATTGTGTGTTTTAACATTTTATTACGTATTGTAATACTTATTTTTAATACAATACTCACAAAATATATTATGATATTTATTGATTCCAAATTCTAAGCTTACGAGCATCATTTGCGTGCTGCATTTTAAAAAGTCTAATAATGTTACATTCGTTTTTTTCATTTAAGAGTAAATAAATAATACAAAGTTGTCATAATTGTGTGTTGTAACATTTTATTACGTATTGTAATACTTATTTTGAATAAAATACTCACAAAATATATTATTATATTTATCGATTCAAAATTCTAAGCTTACGAGTCACCAGTTGCGCGCTGTCATTTTAAAAAGTCTAATAATGTTCTATTCGTTTTTTTTCATTTAAGAGTAAATAAAATAATACAAACTTGATATAATTGTGTGTTGTAACATTTTATTACGTATTTATTATTTATTTGTAATACAATACTGACAAAATATATTATAATATTGATTGATTCCGAATTCTAAGCTTACAAAAGAGCGGGAGCTTAACCTCAAAAAATGACACTCCTTACAATCGGTATGTGGAAGTTTAATTAATTTAATTGTGTGCAACAATAATAATAATAAAAAAACTGATTTATAATAATTTCTAGTGAACATCAAAGTGTGATTAAATGAATCAAGATAGAATGCGATGGAGATGGAAGAATTAATAATTAATACTAAAGAGCTGATCAATAAGATCACCTCAGCAAAAGATAATAAATTAAAAATTCAACTGGAAAAAAATATTCAAGAAATTGAAGAAATTACAAAAAATCAAAAAATTGACTTACAAGGAAAAATAATTGATTTACAAAACGAATTAATTAATAGCAACAAGAAACAAATGAAAAAGATTGAAGAAATTATCTCTAAATCGAACATATCTTATGCAACAATCACAAAGAGTTCACCAAAAGAACCAACTAAATTTACAACGAAACAAGACTCAAAACACGCAATCATAATAGAGTCAAAAAAGAATGCTAGTGCTGAAATAGTTAAAACTAAAATAGCAAAAAATGTGAACCTAAACAAAATGAAAATGGGAATAATAAGTTTCAAAAAATCGGAGAAAAAAGAGTCTAATAATCTGCGCAACAAAAGAGGAAGCTAATTTACTGTGCAATGAAATAAATAAGAGAATCGGAGACGAGGTTACCGCTGAAGAAATTAAAAAGAAACAACCAAACTTAATTATTAAGAGACTACAAAAGGCATTACTGAAGAAGAATTAATCAGTAACATAGTCAACCAAAACGGACTAAATGAAGAGGACGAGACTAAAATTAAATTAATCAAAGAAATTAAAATCAAGAAAAGCAACGATGGAAAAGAGTGGGATACCACAAACTATATCATACAGACAACTCCTTCGATTAGAAGACATCTGATAGAAAGAAAAAAAAATTAACATAGGATACAACAGAGTCAACATTGAGGACTGCAACCCACTAATGCAATGTTACCATTGTCAAAAATTTGGACACACAGCACTACGATGTCTGGCCAAGGATCAACCACCAACCTGCTTGCACTGTTCACAAAATCACAACCACATAAACTGTAAAATTAAAGAGACACCAATTTGCATCAATTGTACCAATTCAAACAAATTTCACAAAACAAATTTACCCACTAACCACAATGCCAATAGCCACCAGTGCATGATCAGAGAGAAAATGCTTAAAATCGCAAACAGCCGGATTGATTTCGGTTGAATTCTGTATTTATTATCGAGGTTAATTATTCAAAGTATACCTACATCATTTACAATTCCTGTACTGTATTTACTATCGAGGTTAATAATTTAAAGCATACCTACATCATCTACAATTTATGTAATGTATTTACTATCGAGGTTAATAATATAAAGTATACCTACATCATTTACAATTTCAAAATTAATGCTTACCAACGAATGACTTTACATGCAACAATATTAACAATAAAATTCAAATAAAAGAACTCATACATGACTCGATCAAAGATCTCAACCAATTAGTACAAAATTTTGAAAACACAATTACAACTTACCATATGAATAGATTTTAATGATATTATTTTATATTCTAAAAAATGTATATATGCAACACTTGAATCAAGGATGAATCCCACGTCACACACAAGATCTACCTTTAAGTGGCGTGGAAAGCGAATTCCAAAAAAAAAAAAAACAACAATAAAAAAAAATGAATGTAATACTGTCAATTTAAATCTTAAATGTATCCTATTATATTTGATTAAATAAAAAAAAAAAAAAATATTATCTTCGACTTTTTTATTTTCAACAATACAGATACACAATAACATATTATATTTGATATACATTTTAATTCTACATCCTATTTTGAGAACTAATTAATTGAAATATGTTTTTTTATCAAATACAAAACGATATATTTTTAATACTCGAACCTGTGAGGCGACAACAATATGACAGCTGCTGTTAAATTTATATTTTTCATATGTTGTAATATCGATTATCGATAATTTCAAATTTGAAATGCACGGCTATTTATAAAAATAGTTCGATGATTTGAAAGTATTTGCATTTAAGTTATTCTTCTATGTTCAAAGCTTGAATAATTATGTCAAATAAACAGGTTTATTTGTGTCGTTTTCAATGGGAATCCTACGAGTATTGTTTTCCTTTATCAGACAGGTCTCTCCTCCGCTGAAGGTATTTTTCAAGTTAATATAAAAAATAATTTATATTTATTTATATGTAAAATTCGTTAGTTTACTTCGTGAATCGCGCCAAAACATAAATTGGGTACTTTTTATAATGGAATTTTTCCAATTGGTTTTTCAACGATTAGGAATAACTGGAACCTTATTTTTTGGCCACATAATTTTCTGACAGAACTTTTGTTACATTTTTATGCCGCAATTTGAATTTAAGCTTTACTTTGAAATTTTTACAAATGAATGGTTAACAATTAACACAAATAATGTTCTAATTAACGAAAAACTACTTTTTTAAAATTAAATTTGCCCACCTCAGATAATTAGTTAATATAAGTTTTACTTAGAATTTCTGTAGTAGTCAGATTAATAGTTTTTCTCTTAATATTGATACCAGCTTGATATAGCTCTTTAGACTGATGCCGTAAGGCCTCGAAAAACGATATTTTGTCTCTAATTTTTGATCGCTCGTCTGACATGCACATCTAATAATGTTAGTTTTAATTATATTATATTACACTGCGTTCGCATACGCCATTTTATTTGTAATGACAGTTGCTCCATTTTATGTTGGTGCAACTGCCATCTTTAATTTGCTTTTTTACCGCGATTATCTTTGGCGGCGCTGGATGTCACATTGTCCGGCAGTTGTCAGTTACCTGTCGACCGGTATGGCGAAACGCCATACCGGTTGGATAAGGAAATCAAGTATATTAACAATAAATGCGAATTGTGCTTCAAAAACATTTTTTTTTGTGTTATTAATCCGCTCCTGCATCCTTCCTCCACCCGGCCACGTGACGAAACAGCGAATCGTCGTCATTTTAAAGACGGGGGATGCCAATATATATTCCTGAAAACATTTATTTATTTATTGAATGATAAGCACGTTATTTTCAGTCTAATCATTTTTATTATATTTTTTATAAAATGTACATACAAACATTTATACATAAGATAGTATTCTTTCAATATATTCTTTTTTATATGTTTATAATATATGTATACCTATTAACATAGGTAACAATATATTATTAATTTCGTAATAGTACCTACACATACATGTAACTATATATCTTTTTCAGTAATTTTCAGTATATATCTTTTTCACAAATGAAGTCGTGAAAAATAATTTTACAATTGTTCAAGATTGTTATAAATCGTACACAAATACATCAAAATAAAAATAAAATATGGATACCGCTATCAACATCACAAATTTTATTTAAAGTTACGAAGAATTCGAAAAAAGAACTTCGAATTTTGTTTTCTTGATTTTAAAGTGACGGCCACCTTAAGCTGAAGGCAAACAGCCGCAGTACATTTATATCATGTCTTTAATTAACACCGCATCCTGAATCCCATCGAATACATAATTTACTTTCGATAATCGACTATTAAAGTGATTATTAAGATTTACATAAGCGATTTGCTTACTGTTTTCCTACGGCAACTATTCCATAGACAAAATATAAAAAAAAACCCAATATATTAGATAGTTTTTTAGTATCTATGCATCATGCTGTGAAATATACATTATATTTTGTACGGGAGTTATAGTAAATAACTGAACATCCTAAAAGAAATTTTACAATAGATTTAACAAATTGAAAATTCTGTAATATATATTTTTTGTGAATACGACTACAATTCATGCGATTTCCAAGTTATATTTTAAAGTTTTTTTTAAATTAGTAAATACCACAAATCATTATTTTTATCTATTGATTAGAATCAGCGTTACAATCAGTGAATCATGTTCTAGAGAACATTTAAAAGTTTCGGGATTAAAACTTATAGTACACTATAAAAAAATATGTTGGAATGAAAAATATGAGTTCAATTATTTGTGATGTTGATGGCGTTATTAATGTTGCATTTAATATTTTAAATATATATAAAAATGAAAAGTAAAAATATATATAAATGAATACCTAAAATAAAAAAGTGATCACGTACCAAAATAATATTAATGGTTAATGTGTCACTTTAATTATCATTTTTTAGTATTTTCATTTTAAGTATTCGTGTATTTGTTTGATTAAAAATAATTTATTAAATAATTAATTTGTCATAACAATGTCGATGATTTCTGAACTCCTAGAGAAATGATCTTTAAAGTTACAGGTTTTTTTTTATTGGCACATAAGGGCACTACACATATAGTTAATTTTAAAATACATATTACAAATTATTTCATAAGTGAACATCGCTAAATTATACACATTGAAAAAATATATATAGAATTGCAAACGTTATAAGTTAAGGGGAAATTTAATAATTTTATAATATTTAAATTGGTGACTTAATAAAGTTCGGTAATCTTTGATTTTTAATGTTTCGATTTAGGGTCGTCCACTGTTATTCGATTTTTAAAAATATTTTTTTTATCTTTGAAATTCGTTATTCAGTTAAAAGTTCTAACACTGAGAAAATATTCTTAAAAGATTTGAGTAATGTTTATATATTCACATGCTATTAGTTGCTTATACTGTTTACCAGAATGAAAAATTAAAAAAATAATAGTTCAGTTATTACATAATAATTGCTTAAACTATTTCACATATTGATGACATAAAAGTACATAACTATTATATATAAAAAAATGTGCATATAATGTATTAAACTGTGTTTCTTTGCATCGAAAGAAGAATAAAAATATACAGTTCATAAAGAAAACACGTTTTTTTTTAAATTATCTATAAAGCCATATATGAATGCCGGAAATTACCATATGCTCCAGCTAAGGAGCTATAAAAAATAAAAAAAGGTTGTTCCAGAGCTGTTCTGTAATCGTAGGTCAAAATTTATCTCCGAATTCTAGAATGCTATGTTCACATGAGCTTATCACACACACTTTTATTACCGTATAAACACGTTTTTTTTTGTCTTATTTACTGACCGGATAGTAACTAATTACTTTCTTCACCTCGTACGAACATAGCATAACGTAGTCGTACATGATTAATAATGGAGATACAAATCCGACATGAATATCTTTTGCATGGTCAATATTTCCACCACAGCAAATAACAAGAATATCAAATGTGAATAATTATATAAAATTCTAACTAAAACTAAATTCATGGCTTATGGGTTGAGCCGTGTGCTGCGATCGCTTACTCTCCTGATATTAAAACCGCCTTTGCAGCGATAATCATCAAGAAGAGTATGATTTTGATATTCACTACTTAGCTCAAAAAATAATTCCATTTTTTGGTGTTAAAAGAAATTCAAAACGTTTTTTTTCTTTCTTTACAATGTAAATAAAAAATACAATATAATTGGTTATCAAATTGTGTTCTTAAATCTAATGTGCTGTCATTTTGTATTTTATTCATTAATTAGTATATTTATTTTTAATTGAATATATATTTTTGTAGTTAAGAAATATTATAAATACTTTTTTTGGCCACGTTTGGCGGCCTAAAATACTCGTATTTTCCATCTTTTTTTAAGCACAGCTTTCGGTGCTAATTTTAGAATTAAATACGCTACAATACGGATCGACTTCGAAGTCTGACCCTTGATATAAACGTTAAATAAATATGGAGTGCGTGTTCAAAAAGTGGGGCAACCCTAGCTTGATGAAGAGTCATTTTAGATTTACCTCATTTGGGGTCAGAAGATACAAATCTTTTAGGCAATAAAATATGTAGTAATAAATAAAAAAAAATATTGCCTAAGGCGTGTTTTGGCTAATGTATTACGTGATTTTGATGTTGCCTATTTATTTGTTTTTTTTTAGATTCAGATAATGAAAACACAACTAAGTTTGGAAAAAAAAATCTACTGCACTCGAATTTAAAGGTTGAAGTTCGTGTACTTATTTTTTTTTTTGTGAATTATTTTCGGTTAAATTGAAAAGCATATCTCACAGGAAAACATACACCTAAAAGCTCTTTCCCACGGACGTCCAGTTTTGCAGGATCGGTTTTTTACTGGATACTGCAAAAATCATACCTGTGTTCACACACAGAAGTTAACATCCTGTTTTTTACGGGATAGCATTGGCAGTCGGAGAAGAAAAATTCAGACGTAATGGACGTGAATATTGCTGTGCACCGCGTACCGTATCCAGAAAAAAACCGTATGCAGTTTGCTAGTGGGAACACTTCCATTAAATTATGTACGTAACTAAAATGGATACCGTTTTTTACTGGATCCAGTCGTGCGGTTTGTTGTGGAAAAACCGTACAGGACATTTCGAACGGATCTGATTTTTGCGGTATCCTGCAAACCGAATGCTCATGTGAATGTTAACACAGTGGTACGTATACTTCTAAACGTGATCTTGCATAAAACCGAATCCGCAAAAAACAGGACGTTGCCACGAAAAAGGGCTCGTAATTGTCCTGAAATACGGTATACTATATGTTATGTATTTATTAATACTTTTAGTTGTGTAGGTGTTTCAAGATAAAGCATGTGTTTTTGAAAAAGTCTTTTGCAGTCGTTTGTTGGAAGTAAAAAAAATACTAAGATATTGGTAATAAGTATTTTTTTTAAATATCTCGATATTAAATAGCACTCGTAGTATTAAATGCTGTTTTAACCCTTTCGCATCGGTTGTCGGAATATGCTGTCAAAGATTCCCCGATCGTTGACATCGGTTGACGTGATATATCGTTTGCTACTTTCAGTACTCACTGTGACATCTGCGGTAGGAAACTGTAAGTGCAGTCATTACCTTTATCAACCTACATGTATTCTTTACATGAATCTGTAAAGCATGTAAGTAAATATCGTTAGGTTTCGTCACAGGAGCGATTTTTCTGTAAACCACATGTGTCAATGCCATCACATGTATGGATTTACATGAATGAACGTTTGTTAAATATAATAGTTTCTTATGCATCATCTGATAGCTAAATGATAGAAGAACCAATGTGATACATTAAAATAGGTCAGATAAAGTACATTTATGCTTCAAATACTAGTTTTACACAAACAAAAAAAATTGAAAAACTCACGCCGTATTGACAGTATAATTTGTATTCCACCAAGCCGTAACAAAAGGGTTAAGAGTATTTTCTAAAATTAAAAATAAAATAAAATACAGTCATTAAAAATAAGATGGGCATTTTAATAAATAAATTACGCGTACTTTTATACCATTAGATTGAAGTTAAATGTGCAGAGGAAATTGTCAAGCATAAAAAAATATAATTCTGAAAAATATTTCTACGCCAAATTTTTTTTGGACCTAAATTTTGTATTAACACTCAACTTATTAAATAATTATCTACACACATATTCTCACATACAATCTAAACGATTTTAATGACATTTACTCACGATTAATATTTTAAAATCTATTATCTCTCTAAACATTAATTTTTAATATATATATATACATATATATTTGAAAGGGGTGAAGCTTTATATTAAAGCAATAAATCTGATATTAATAATAATCACAGGTATTATATATTAAATAAAATAAAAAGAAAATGGATAATTCTATTCAGCACCATCTAAGTAATACACATTTAATTTTTAATGGCTTATCATTGCAATTGAAATTTTAGTGACCAAAAATACATGGCCGAGTTCTATTAAGCGACATATACAAAAAAATAATATACATATATCGCATTTAAATTTAATCTTTTAGAAAATTCCAAAAGGGATCGACTCTTTTTAAAAAATCTGTCATTTCTTATACAATTTCAGTGTAATTATATACGAATGAAAATGTCACATTGTTACAGTTACACTATTGTGCAACGCAAAAAGTAATAGTTTTTATGATTAACATGTTCATCCGTCTTGCAACACCGTTTTTTGAAAAGTGACGGAAAATGCTCAGACATTCTGAATAGCAGTTTGTATGGAGCGCGTGGCTGACAGCGCAAAACGAAAAGTCAAATTTATGTTCGTCGTGTCTGCCACCGGTGGCCGACGCGGCGTGATTGTAACGAATCTGTGTCAGCCACCGGTGGTTGACATGGCGATGAACGTGTTAACTCTCTTTTTCACGTGTTCCTCAGAAGTACAACAGTAAACAACTGATGTTTCCATATGTTTCACATTGTTTAGATATTTCAATGGTTCTACTAAAATAACGCGTTTTCAAGACATACAAGTATGTTTCCATTATACTTTGCTTATTTACGGAACAAATAATGAGTGGTTTTTATTTATTTATTAAAATTTCCGATTTCTAGTTGCTGCAATATTGGATAAGATCATCAAATCCGCTTACAGTCAACTCTCCCATAAAGTTTTCGTAAAATCAATTGATTAGTCCGATGCTGGCGATGCCAAGACTATTAAGTCTTAAGAGGCTCTATAACCCAGCGCCGGTTTTAGGGGTGGCCCAGGGTGTCAAATGAGCTAGGGGTGCCGAGGGCAATCTATATCATATATATATTTTTTAAATTCATACAATATGTGGAGCCAGAAAAAAAATGACCTAGGGCGCCGCAGGGTCTAGAGCCGGCACTGGTTTAACCCAAAATACCAACATGAATGACACCCTTTCATGAAAACTTGCCACACACCATAAGAAAAATCTTCGATATGAATAAAAAAGTGGGCGTTTTAACGCCCTCTTTTAAGAGGGTTGATGGCCAGTTTATAACGCATGTACGTTAAAAAGTGCAAAATGCGTGGTAATATGATGTTGAAAT